>JAMZEH010000018.1:9020000-9750000 GCA_024699665.1 Ostrea denselamellosa
CGGTTTTTTTTATAGTATCTTGTGTAACTTCCATTCAAACGAATGGCGGACTCTTGGTTTCTTCTGATCTTACCTCTTCTATGTCGAAGGGTATATGTTTGCCTTAACAGTAGGTGTTTTATTTTTATGATAATTATGACATTAGTGTTGTTTGTAATCTTCGCATGATCATTTCACGCATTGTCAGTTTGAAAAGTAGAGCTTTGTACCACATTTTGTCAAAGGTCCTTGATAAATCAAAGCAAAATCATGAACAGCTTTTCTTTTCTTTAATTCTTTTTAACAGTGCTGTATGTTTACAACAGTTTATACACATTGAAAAACAGAGGGTGCTTACTTCTAGCGGAGACCTGAGCCCACCGCATTGTAGCATAGGTTCCGTGTTTGTACTATTTCTAAATTTGGATATTTCATATCATTGATGAGATTGATTACTGTCCGTTTTCTTCACCTTTTTCATTAAATTAATATGAATAGGCTGCTTTGTTATTTATCCACTAAGTTATTCACACACATGCCCATTATATCTTCATCACCTCTTTCAGAAACATCCCCCTGGGTAGTGTTCGGAAAATCTCAGTACTTGCATATAAAAGCTCCTAGATTCTGGTTGAATGCACAGGTAAATTTTTTTTTCTGTACATCAAAATCGATCTCTGTATTAGCAAGAATGAATGAATCAATGTTTGCATATCTCCTAAATCTGAATAGGTTGAATGTCGAAAACTCGGAGCAAAATTGGCGGAAATTGATACTACTGAAGAAAACAACTTCTTAAAGAACATTGCACGACAGAATAACTACGGTATGAATATGTTTTATCGCTTATGTAAACTTGAAGGGAAAATATGCATTTGTAAATGATGTATGTATATATGTATTTCACAACCAATTGTCCATAACGTTAAAGTAATGTTAATCGAGCTTATACATGACTTTAACGAAAAAAATTTAACGTTAAATTAATGTTAATCGAGCTTATACATGACTTTCACGAAAAAATTTTAACGTTAAATAAATATTAAGTTAACGTCAAGTTAACGTTGAAGTTAATATATTTACATTTGCCAATACTTTTGCCTTATCTGGCACAACTAACGAAATTGACTACTAACGAAATTGACATTTAATTTTCAATAACATTAAGTCAGTCACCTGATCAGGTTTTTTCCTTGCGTGTGAATACAATCATCGCTTCAAATCTATCTGAGTCAATTGTATTGCTCTTTCAACTATCTTAACATCATAACAGAATGACGAAATAAATAAAACGCATCTGAATAATTACATAGAGTTTATTTTGTTAACAGACAAGCATTTCATTAAGGAATGAAACAGAAACATTAAACATACCGTTCAGTTGTTTTATCTTTAAAAATACTGCCAGGAACTAAAACTGCAACTTCTGAAGTATGGCGAATTCATACAGTGATATTTACATTATGACAATTTCATGGTCGATCCACTTTCTGATGATGATAACCTGTTGTTTCCGGGCAATAGCCATCACCGCCACGAGCGAGGCTGGTTTCGAGCTCAACAAATTATGTTCAAGTCACGGCACCACTGCGAGTCTACATTTAAATCCTACAACAAAAATTTCTCGACTGAACAAAATGTCTCATTCATTTCCTGCTTATGTTCTACCACACACCCAGGAAGTAAAAACCAAAACGTACCTGCAGCTCCACTATGTCTAAATTTCTCAGTAAATTGCTACAACCACGAGTCCTAACGATGAAAATGCCGTTGTTCCCTTCCAAAAACCTGGCCCAGAGCTTTACGTCAACACGATACATTTGTCCTCCGTCATTTGTCTTAGTTCTTCAGAATTTCTGTCAAAATCTGTGTTCAGCAATTCAGTTTACAAATCTAATTAAGGTAGGAGACTGTCACCGTTTTTCTATCACCGTTTGACCGGATGTAGTTAACTTTGCTCTTCTTGTTTTCAGTTGAGTTGATTTGACGCTCTAAATTATCCTCATCTTAAATGTGTTTAATCTTGTTATTCCTTCCAACAAAAATATTTTTTTTTATATATTCTAGATATTGTTTCCACTTATCTATTTGATCAAATTTTAACGAACTATATCTTGTGTTGTACGATGTCTGCCTACACAAGCATGAAAGCTTAACAAGAGCAGCACAAATCGAAAGTAATATAAATATAGGAAATAAAATACATTTTTGAGTATTATTGGGATATGACATGGAGTTGGTACGTGTTTACTACAGAGTCATGCAAAAAGTATTCGTTAAAATGGCGTCACGGACTGACGAACGCTTTGAAAATACTTCACGAAAATAGTCATATTGTGAACGCTGTAACAAACTATAAGTGTTATAAAATGACAGAAATTATTATAGACTCACCTAATACTTTGTTAAATGACCTTTCAACCGGATAACTTGCATAATTCTTCTGCGGATAGAGTTGTATAAATTTTGAACATACTGCGGTGCTATGTCGATCCAAATTTTCTGAAATTCTTGAAATAAATCTGCCGATGAAGTGATGGTGTTTTTCCTTGTTTGTAATTTTCTTTTAATTAAGAGCCATAGATTTTCGATGATATTGAGATCTGGTGATTGAGCAGGCCAGGTAAGTGACGGAATGTGGTTCTGAATTTTGTATGCTGCAGTCGATCTTGCGCGGTGGACTGGGGCATTGTCATCTTGAAAAATATACCCCCTTTGAAGAAAGTGTTGTGCAACAACAGGCCATAGATGGTCTTCTAAAATATCCTGATATTTTACGGCATTGATGTTTCCGTCCACCGCCGTAATAGTGCCCGGACCGAACCACGAAATGCACCCCCATATCATGACTTCAAACTTGGGCCGAGTTTTAGGGACAATGAGGTCGGGTCGCCAACCTTCTCCCGCTTTTCTCCACACGTATACCCTTTCATCGTGACCAATCATTATTTTACTTTCATCAGAAAATATTATTTTTCTCCAATTATTGTCAACTGACCATCTCCGCTTTTCCCGACACCACGAAAGTCGTTTCTTTCTGTTCACTTCTTTTATCACCATTTTTTTTCCTCGGAACTCTTCTTTTAAAACCATTTTCATGGAAATGATACTGCAAAGTTCTTTTTGCAACCGGATTGGTATTATTTTCATTAAATTTCACTGTTATGTCCGACAATGTGTCTCTCCTATTAACTTTCACAAGTCTTTCTAACTTTCTGTAATCACGGGGCGTAATTTTTTTTGGCCTGCCACTTCTGCGACGATTTTCTAGTTCACCTCGTAATAAATATCGTCTTATAAAACTACTTACGGTACTATGGGGTCTCTCTAACAATTTGCTGATCTCAGTAATAGAATCCCCACTCTCAAAAATATTTTTTGCAATTCTTTTTTCTTCCGGACTCAATTCCTTCCCTTTTCTGCCCATCATTTGTTTTGGTATTGTAGCACAATATAAACATACGTCACACTTTTATGAAATTACGTCATAATTGGCAGGTGGCCAACTATTCTACTGATTACAAAACAAGCCATTTGCGTTGTATTGAACTAAGTGAAATTCACAATCAAAGTACGCAGTGATTGTACACACAGTTTACGCAACGTCATTTTAACGAATACTTTTTGCATGACTCTCACTTCTAAATGCCGAACGTTTGGCGAAGGAGCAATTACTACCTATTTTTCGTCTTAGGTTTGACGCGGCCATGGCACGAGCGGGACTCGAACTCACGACCTCCCGGTTACGAAGCGAACGTTCTAACCACTGAGCTACCGCGACCGGTTCCTATGTATATGAAGAACAATTTCCCATTCATAATAAAAATATTACATACACATCTTTATTTGGTGAATAAAACGTGTATTGCTGAAGATTTTGATTTGAAATAATCTGAACAAGATTACAATATTTAGCTTTGGTTTGAAGATCCTGATGCCTGTTACCCCACTCCCCCAACCCCCTCTTTTCAAACTCTACATGAAATTTACAAACTTTGGTAATTCGATCAACGACACATACTTGTTCAATCCCGGCCATCACTTATAACATTCTGTGTAACGCAGCACGGTGTTATTGTGTGCTTTCACTATCGCAACTCGTCTGACGTTTGCGCAGTTTGAACATAGTTTATGGTCTGAAACACAGTGTACCCAATGGATTGAATTGACGCTGAATAACATCAACAGGGTCTCAAAATCAGACGGTGTTGTTGAAGATGACGTCACTGTCTCATAATTTCCCGCAATGTAATTCAAATATAATTATTTAAAAACGTATTACTCCATAAACTCTAAGTTTTTGATAGTAGCATTAATTGTATTTTTGCCTAATGAAAAATGTTAGATATGGATAAGTTTATTTTACGTTCTATAATTCGAAATAGTGTACGTTAGTCGTAAACTTTCACTTGTAAATGCGTAGATCTGTTTCCTGTGCACACATTGAGCTGCCTGTCAACATCAGAGCATGAGCAGGTATATTTTACAACTGTGAAGCGCCAATGATATTATGATGTGTGTATCACTTTGTCTCTTTTATGCATTTCATGGCCCGATTTAACCGATATAGATACAACATAGTCACTATACAAAAATACCATGACCTTATAACGATACAGAGACTTGAATATATATATATATATATATATATATATATATATATATATATATATGTGTGTGTGTGTGTGTGTGTGTGTGTGTGTGTGTGTGTGTGTGCAGTATGATGTAATATATATTCCTACATCTTATTTTTTTTTCTTTCACAAACTCTGTCAACTTTATTACATTATTCAATTCATTAATATATTGTTTGTTTTAAAATAAATAAATGGAATAGAATACTATAAAACAAAGCACAACAAAATATTATCAATATATTTAATGATACATTGTATTTTTTCTAAACAATACATTCACAGTAAAATTGATGGATGTTTCCTGAGCTGCATCTGATAAACTATATTCATTGACCAATGACTTGCACAAGAGCAATGAATTTTGAAATACTGTTAAAATGAATGATCTTAAAGTTTTTTTAAAAGATGTATAAGGTATATGTTGATTAACCTTGACCTTCACATAATGACGTTCAGTGACCTTTTTCTGAAAATCAATTGCCTATCACTTATTTGATATATAATCAATACCTGCAAAAAAAACTTGTTATAAGATACCTTTTCCCCATCTAAAGTATGTTCTGAGCGACGTTGACCTTTCCAAAACGACCTTAATACACCTTAGTCTACAGGTCCTTGTCTCAAGGAACATAATGACTATAATTAATGTCAATCAGTTTCAACATTAATTTAACGTTAAAACATCAATGCTACAGACACGTGCCATAAGTATTCGGTCAACATGGCGACTTGTTTACGTTTGAAAACGACAGTACATACTTTGAGTCTCCTGGTTTTGTATATACGCGTCATTGATGACGAAGTGTTATAAATTTAGATTTTTAGTCACATGATGTATCACATGATAATTTGTTATCGTCTGTAGGTAGCGCAAGTTGTGAGAATTACGAATTTGAAAATATGGGTAGAAAAGGGCAAGAGCTTGGGATGGAGGCGAAAAATATCATTGTAGATTTGATACAGAGTGGTCTTTCCCGTCACAAGGTCAGTGAGATGTTGAAAATTCCAAAATCAACAGTTATCGATGTAGCACGAAAGTTTTTTTGCCACAGGATCAGTGGAAAACAAACCGAGAAGTGGGCGACCAGCGAAAATGAAAGACGGGGCTTATCGTGGTTTAGAAAGGCTTGTGAAAACGCATCGTCGGGAGTCTTTGGGTGATATTACATCAAAATTTAATGAATTCAGGATTGAAAGTGAAATTGTAAGTAAGCGGACTATTCAGCGTCATTTGCATAATCATGAATATAGAAGATGTGGAAGTAAGAAGAAACTTGTAGTGAAGGAGGTTAACCGACGAAAGAGACTTGCATGGTGCAGAGAGAAAAGGCGGTTGACAGTTCAGAATAACTGGAATAAAGTTATATTTTCTGACGAGAGCACAATCATCATTGGACATGACCAGCGGGTTCATATTTGGCGCAAGAGAAAGGAAGGTTGGAGACCCGATCTTGTTCAACCCCGGACATCACAACCCAGGTATGAAGTAATGATATGGGAGTGTATCTTTTGGAATGGTGTTGGGACAATTACACCGGTAAATGGTAACATTAATGCAGAAAAATATCAGGACATTCTGGAAGAGAACCTGTGGCCAGTGATTGCTCGACATTTTCCTAGGGGTGGGTATTTCTTCCAGGACGACAATGCACCCGTTCACCGAGCAAGGTCTACTCAAGAATACATTGCCCGGAATGGAATAAACTGCTTAAGTTGGCCTGCCCAGTCGCCAGATATTAACATTATTGAAAACCTTTGGCTACTGATAAAAAGAAAGCTTCAGACACGCATTTCCTTTATTAAATCTAAAGACGATCTCGTGGAGGAAATTCGGGGCATTTGGACAAGCATCCGACCTGACTATGTTCAGAACCTCTACAAGTCCATACCAAACCGAATTTTGAATGTAATCAGGCTCAAGGGACATCTTATGAAGTATTAACAAGTATGTTTAACATCATTTGTATTTTTTATTACTTTATTTCATTACAGCGAATGTTTGAAATTTGACACCGTCGTTTTCAAACGTAAACAAACCGCCATGTTGACCGAATACTTATGGCACGTGTCTGTATATGAACATGCATTCCTTACGTTAAATAGAATTTTAACCTTAGATTGATGTTAAATACTTCACATTAAATTCATGTTAATACGTTTAAATATTAATTTAACGGTATTGCATTAATGTGAGGGGCCTCCGTGGCCGAGTGGTTAGAACATCGCGCTCAAAATCACAAGGTCTCTCACCTCTAGTCGGCGCGAGTTCGAATCTCGCTCGCGCCGATATATGTGGGAAAGTTTGCCAGTTTACTTTCGGAAGGTCGGTGGTCTCTCCCCGGGTATATTGTATCTCTCCTTCAATACTAAAACCTGGACGCCACAAGATAACTGAAAAATTGTTGAGTGTGGCGGAAAACATTAATGTGAAATTAACGTTGATTTTCAACCTTGCTTTTCTTCATGATTTACATTCTATATGACATTTTAACGTTAAATTGACATTAGATGTTTAGTGTTATATTTACGTTAACACATTTAACGTTAAACAATTTACGTTAATTTAACGTTAGTTTTTTTTTTATTTATTTAACATGAAAATAATGTTAAATCAACGATATTTTAACGTTAAAATTCATTTCACGTTAAATTAATGTTAGGCACAATTGGTTGTGTATTGTAAAGCAATTCATAATTAAAATTGTTTGGAATTAAAATACTATTTAAACGAGTAAAAATGTAAGATAAAATTAATTTGCAATGATAGAGAAAGCAATCGTTATCAACGTGAAATGTGGGTGAAAGGCTTACGGAATGTGTCTGTAAACCATGTGTGCTTGTTTTTCAAGGACATGTGTACATTGGAGGAACAGATGCACTGTCGCAAGATACATGGATATGGTTCACAAGTTTGACCCCCATTAATTTCACCGATTGGTACTCGAGTAAACCCGATAAATATCCGGCTACTGATTTCTGTCTGGCTCTGTCTTCTAAATTTGACTATATGTGGGATGATTTGGTGTGCCACCACGACAGTCTCTCTTCTATTTGCGAGAGAGAATTTGCTTAAAAGAACGAGTATTTTGTTGTAGGTCAACCATATAGAAAATCGGGATATAGTATACGAAAACGTTTCAAAATTCGATCACGTCTTCATCCTCGACGATAATTTGATCGCTTAATAAGCACAAAATAACAAATTTTGGAGGCAGTCCCTTATCGGAAGTATTTTGTAAATCACATCTGACGTGCCTGACACCGTTTGAACCGGCATAAAACTAGCCTTGGAATAGACTAGAAGCGTGAATGGCAATTTGTTGTCTTCTTGTTTATTTCTTTGCCTCTGTTTTATATTCACCTGCTATATATTAATAAAAGTAAGTGGCTGATACATGCCATCACCTTCTCGACTATCTTCGTTATTTTGTAGGTTAAAATTATTTAGGGAGTATAATTTATAACATGTATGCTTCCCTGTCGAATTGAGTATCCATACTCTTAGTACTTAGTATGTGCACTCTTCATTCGATATACCAAGCCAATGAACACCGCCCTCAACCCTATTAAATTTACCATTGGAAAATGTATAATCTATTTGAATTACGTGCTTATGAGGAGTAAGCATCCTCTGTTGATCTGCATCACCCACTTAAACCTTGTATAATGGTCAGGCAAGCGTTGTAATCCATAGTCAAGATCAATAGATAAAGAACAGCCCAGCACATAGTATGAAGCACGTCAATCAGCATTCGACCTACAAATGATAGATATTCCTGAGTTTTGATCATTTCATTTCATTTTTTCAAATCAAATACAGTTGTATGATATATCGTTGTCCTAATTGTCATGTTTCCTGACGGTTTTATCCATATTTTTAAAAATATTAACAAATAACGTTTTCAATTTTCATAAATATACTTTTATTTATATTATTTGAAAAACTTTTTTATGCACATTTTATTAGATATTCATATCATGCATCATGTAATTCACAACGAAATTTCAACTATGAATTCTCTTATTTGCAAAGAAAACACTTCTTTTTTTATTTGTATCATAAAAAAATCATATAAAATGATTGCGAGCTTGTATCACTCTTCTTATGTTGAAATCATACTTCATACGAAGTATTTTAACTAGCTATTGGATAAAGACAGATCACAAACCGCCATAGGTAGAATAACATCGTTGTTATTACCAAGGAGATTGTCTGTCAGTATGAAGAACTTTTTGGTATCATTACCACATTCCATTATCCTCGTAGAATAATATTCCTGTTTACTTTTGAACAGAAGTATACTATTGTCAAGACACTTTTCTTTGTAAATTTGACGATGAATTTCTAGATTGGTTCGCCTCCAAACCCTTTCAGCTTTAGGTTTATCCCTTTTTGCAGCATGTAACATATTGTTATATCACTGCGTGTTTGGTAGATGGTTACTGTTTTGGATTGCATGGCCGCGTGCTTATCGACAGGCGAACGCACACTCTTGTGATACAAATCGACCAGATCATCGAGATAAAGCTCATCGTAATTGTGTGTAATAGAAGTGGATATGTCCTCCTCAAATTCACTAATGTCAATTTTTCGATACTTTCTGAAATGCACTGTTTTGCGCACTTTAGGTGGTTTGTGATCACCAAATGACATGCCTCTAGAGTCACAAATAAAATAATAGTTGTAGGTCTATTTACTTCATGCTGATGATAACCCGTTGTTTCAGTGCAACAGCCATCATGTCCATGAGCGAGGATGGTTTCGTTAAAAAATATGTTATGTCTGGACCGCTGCAAGTCTTCATTAAAATCCTACAACAGGAATCTCTTTAAGTGAACAAAGTATTTCTGTCAGTTCGAGCTATACACCCTGGAGGTAAATATAGCACCATACCTACACTTCGTCTAAATCTGCCAAATCAAATCGATTTTATATGGTTGTATAGCTTAGTCTTATACATCCACATGTAAAAGACAATGTAATCTATTCATTGCTTTCACCGAATTTTAAACTTCTGCAATCCTTATGCTTATTTTCCCGTTGCAATTTTGATTGTCCCTACAATTTATCAAACTTTCAAAAAATTACTATATACATTTTTATCTTTATGAGAAATATATAGGATTATTTCTGCCACCTAGTGGCCCGAATCCCCTAGCTGTGTAACCGCCTAGCTGCCCTGCATGACATACTCCACCCCCTTGCCCCGGTATGTCCCCATCACCTTACTACCCGAGGCTATCTCGACAGGGAGTGCAGGTCCTTGGGATTCCTACATGAAATATGGCCGACCCACGTGACGGTTCCTAGGCAACACGCTGATCTAACAGGATCTCCCAGCATCCTACCAACGACGTCAATTTGTTGATTTCCTCATATAAAACAAGCCCAGAACACATGCATAAACACATGTATTCATGAATTTAAAAAAACAACATACTTAATGCCACCACACACTACAGTGCTGAGCTTACAGAAGTACACCGCTTATTTTGAGAGTTCGAAGTGACGAAAAACAGAGAACAACATTTATTCTTGGAGGAACCCGAACTCAGTCGCAAGTATCAGAACCCCCCCCCCCCCCCCCGCCCCCATTTCCCTTCAGTATCAATTATCTGTTGCTTGTAGTGTACATGTAGCTGGAAACGATAAATTTATCACATTATTGTAGTCGATTTGTAAATAACACATGTATTTGTCGGTCTTATTGCAGTCGAGTTGTAAACTATATGATTCTTTATCTGACCATTACAGTGCTGTATCTAAGCGGTAAATAAAATTATTAATACGTCCATTACATTGTTGCAACTCCATATAACCTGTCGCTTTTTGTCAAATTTGAATAACGAAAAAAAATCTTTTAATAACGAGAATAATTAATACTGACGACATTTGGAATTTTTCAGTAAAGAAGGTCGTTATCATTAACTAAGCCCAAGCTTTCATTTCCCATTTGACTGTTTAGTCCGCACATAAACTTCATACGATGGAAGTTGGTGGACGAACAGACAGCATAAACTTCACATTCTCCAAACTTATCTGCAGACCGATTTCGTATAACACCATAAATGAGGATACCGGTAACTCCTCTCCAATATCTTTATCGTCACTGAGTTTACTGCATACATTACATTGTTCATCTTAATATTTCGAGAAAACAGTAAAATGATTAAAGCAACATGTGGAAATATCGTTGTGGATTTAACTGACATGGCGATTTACAATATCCAAATATTAGTACTTAATTAAATGGAGAATATTGACTTGTTCTGCTTGGGATGAATTCTATAACTTATATCCAAGAGAGTTTTCATTGATTTTTCATTAATTCATTTAATTTAATGTCATTCAAATCATTATTTCAATTCTGGAACGTCACTCACTTTTGTAGCCTTGGATCACGTTACATGAGCGGATTTATTCCTATATCATGACCTGTTTTATGAAAATATCCACAATACTTTGCATGAATTTTTATCACTTTCCGTAAAACACGAATATCAGAAACCATTACAACACACTTCAGGATGAATTACATGTATTTAGTAACCAGTTGTACTGCATATGAACATGCTTGCTTCACTGGCTCTGAATTCAGGACTGACACTTATTGATGAACACAACGGGGGTATATCATCTACGAAGAAGTTATAATAACGAATAATAAACACTTTAATACAAATCAAGAATAGGACAAACACGGACCCTGGATATATTAGAGGTGGGATCAGTTGCCTGGGAGGAGTAAGCACCCTCTGTTGATCGGTTAAAGACGTATCCGTCCTCACGATGACGTGAAAACCATGTTGAAATTTCAATGGGCGTAACGTGTGTTCCCTTTGTAGGTGACCTGTTATGAGGCAGATGGGGTTTTTTTTAAAAAAAAGCTTCTGTAAGTCCTGCCTAAGCCTAAGGGATCCGTTGCCTAAGAGGAGTAAGCATTTCCTATTGACCGGTCACACCAGCCATGTGCCTTATATCTTCAGCACGTAAACAGGATATTCAGCAGTCGAAATGGGAATGTAAAGAACGATTGACTGATTGATTGATGGTTTGTTTGTTTTATGTCCCGTCGATAATTTTTCACAAAATACCACAAATTTATACCTATGTTTAAAGTCAGGGCCGTAGCAGTGATGGTTCTTTAACGTGCCAACGCCTGCCAGTACACAGGACCTCCGTTTTTATGGCCATATCCGAACGAATCGTGATTCTCACTTTTTAATGCCGAACGTTTGGCGAAGGAGTAGCCAATAACAATGTTTCTGTCCTCGGTTTGACACGACCAATACACGAACGGAACTCGAACGCACGACCTCCTTCCTGGTTACTAGCAATTGATATGAAGCACATCAGACAACTTTCGATGCAGTAACAACTTGTATTTAAAAATAAGATCATTACAAAGACTATGTAATTTCCCAAATGTTCACGTTGAACGTGACTGTTGACACCACTGTAACATTAACATATGTATCAGTATCCTGTCTCAATTAAAAAAAAATAACCATAGATGTTGTCAGGTATGGTATCAGTTAAGAGATATAAAACCATATGTAGGTGATAATGGAACATTGCTACATAAATGTGGAAAGTTCAAGAGGAAGAGGTATATTTCTATATGTCTCGCTAAAATAATTTCCCTTCATGAGTGTAATTCGTTCAATGTATACTGTATTGCCAAGCTTCATGTACATCAGTATTGATCATTTAAGATTGATTTAGGTTGTCACCATTGCCCCATATCAAATTGTAAAGAAGAAATTTTCAAATGCCATTGTTCATTTATATATAATTTTGAAACACATCAACAATAGTAAACTGTAATGAGGAATTCCAAATGTTCGTCACACTGATCTCTCGGGGGACCTCATCCATAAGACGTATAAAATTTCATAATGTTGCA
Source organism: Ostrea denselamellosa (assembly GCA_024699665.1). Lineage (NCBI taxonomy): Eukaryota > Metazoa > Mollusca > Bivalvia > Ostreida > Ostreidae > Ostrea > Ostrea denselamellosa. The sequence goes on from JAMZEH010000018.1 coordinate 9,032,524, forward strand.
TGTATATTATTGATAAGTTATGGCTATGTTGTTATCGCTACGTTGGAAGACTTGATCAACAAAGACTACGTAAATATTGTTAATGGGGAACTCCAACAATGTAAACGTGTGCGTAGAGAACTCAGTTTAACGAAGTAAGTTTTAGATGATTGATCACAGAATACATGCATGAGTATTTCCATGTTTCATATTTTTTAAAACACAGCTTTTCATGATGAATTCTGACTTTATTTTTGATAATAGTAGGCACCTGATCCCACCTCTGGTATGACCTGGAGTTCGTGTTTGCCCATCTCTCTGATTTGTATTTTCTATGGGAATTAACCAGATTGAATACTCTTAATTACCTTAGTCTTTTCATTTAGGTACGTTATAGCCCTTTATATGAAAATAAAAGTTTACACAAAAAGTACATGATTGTGACGCAATACATGGTTAACATCTATCCCGAATGATAAACATAAATTAAACTATGTCATGCGATGATGTCAGACGCACTATTGCGAATATCGAGATTACACAAAACTGATCTACCCTAAGGACAAGACGTTAGAACTTCTTGAGAATTCTCTCTGATGGTTATAGAAATATGCTGTAAAGCAACGTTTATTAGTGTGCAAGAAATGTTCGCGAGATTGACTAGATCCTTCTCACCGCGAATCAGTCGTTTAATGTCTCTTATGTAATAAAGATGATTTCAGTCGCGAACATTCGTCGCCGTGAACCAGGTAATCAATAACGGATGAAAGCCGGTTTGCAGTATATAAAACATTAATGTTTACATTGTAGAATAGCTGTGCAAAACCTTCTTCCATCTAGACTTAAAAAAGATGGTCTGTACATTTTGTTCAATATCACACCTGAAACAATATTCATTCGATGAATGGATGCTATCTGCACACAAATAGCAAATTGCTTTAGACGATATTGATCATACTAACATTTTAAGTATCTACAAACAAAGCTGATGTGTTGTCTTTTATTTCAAGTTCACTGGGATATATCAAATCGACATATGACTGAAAATGATCATTGTTAAAAAGTCATCGATATATCTAAATATCGAATTGAAGGCCACAACAAAAACAGTTTTCTTTCATTTTATTATTTAGAGGCTTTTGAATGCATTCTGCTTCATAAGAATGTAAAAAGAGGTCAGGTAGCAAAGGATCATAGTTCGTGCTCATGGGAATTGCAACAGACTGCTGGAAGACCCGATCGCCAAAGACTACGAAGACATTGTCATTGAGGAATTCTACAATCTTTTAAATATCAACTTCAGAGTACTTGTGCGTGGGGTCAGAGTAGTGTTTATCAAAACAGTTTTTGGATGACTGATCACTATATACGAATATTTCCTTTTACTATTTTTGCTGATGAAGCAAATGTCAAAGTCTAGACTTTAATTTATCGTGAGGTATGGTCGTGTAAAGTATTGTAAAGTCATATGTTTTGATGTTGTTGATTTGAGAGAAGTTTTGTGATTTCAAATTTACTAAACGTTCTTTAGATTTTTATTTTAAAATCCGCATTCGATTTACACCACTCCAGGCATGCCCATTTCACAGGATAACATTCTAATAGAAACTTCTGCTCATCTCAACAGTTTATGAATTCATTCCACAGTATGACTTTGTATCAGAAAATTCTACTCATACTAACAGTTTATGAATTCATTCCACAGTTTGACTTTGTATCAGAAATGTCTACTCAGACTAACAGTTTGTAAATTCATTTCACAGGATGATTTTGTATTAGAAAATTCACAATTATGTTTATAATACATTTTGTAAATTCATTCCACAGTGTGATTTTGAACCAAAGTTGTAGGGGTGAAGCAGTATACCGTGGTATTGGTTCTCCACGGTTTATAATGCCCTGTTCAGTTATGGAAAATTGTGTTATTTTCGATTCGATACAGGTTATTTTTTTATATGTGAATAGCTCGTAATTTTCTTTTTCCGATCGAGATCGAGATTCAAACAGATTCAAAATGGCGGATTCCAAAGACGGTAATAAAGACATTTAATTAGTGTGTGTTTTATGTCCTGTGGAGAATTTTTCACGCATATAGAGAAGTCGTCAGCTGTGGGTGAAGTACCACAAATCTAGACTTATGCTTGTCGCTCAGGGCCATAGAAGTGAGGGTTCTTTTGCAAACGCTTGCCGCGACACTGGAGCTACATTTTTAAGATTAAATCCGAAAGACCCGTGATTGAGTCTCACTTCTAAATGCCGAGGATTTGACGAAGAAGCAATTTCTGCCTATATTAACGTATTGGGTTTGATGAGGCCATGGCACGAGCAAGATTCAAATTCACGACCCCCGGTTACGAAGCGAAAGCTTTACTACTGGTCTACCGCGACCGGTCAATAAGCTTAGAACAACAACTTCGTTAATAGTGAGTGGACTGGGAATTACATGTAACATCAATTTAATATTGCCATTCCGGAACATCTTTTAAGAGGAGTACTTACTGATACATGTTAATCTAGTGTGATTATCAAGAAGATCATCGTATTAATCGAATATAGTCAACGGTTTATTATTATTATTATTATTAAAGTTTCCAACGGAAGACCTTGTTATTCTTAAGTTTTTTCTCTATTATCATTTTTTTTCTTACAAATTTTGTTCATGCGATATTTTGAATATACATTGACGGACTTGCGTCAAATTTCCAGGGATGATATATAGTAAATTAAACTTGATACAATATATTTCAGATTTTGAATATGTCAATTATTACGTAAGATATTAACATTTTTTTCTGAATTTTTTTTTTGGGGGGGGGGGCAGTTTGTCCAGGAGTGTTCTATTCAACTATTCAAGATATCGACGTGAGCTTTTCAGCGATTGTAGAGTGGAGTTCATAGATGTGCCCAATAGCATTCATTTTTTTTAAAATTCAAAACACGTTAGAGCTCGGTAGGGCCCGAAAAAACATCACAATTTTTATTTCTAATTTTGTACCCCTTTTCGTCAATATCTTCTTAACAAAAAAAAAATAATAATTTGAAAAGACATATAGAACAAAAGTTGTAGAAACTACCGCGACCTATTCGACAATATCAAGTTTTAGGGCCAGCCCCATTAATAAAGGTCGAGAGGTGTCAAATAATATCTCAAAAACTACAAAGAATTCGTTAAGCATTATTGAAGCAAAGTTGCTCGTTTTAACGGTTTGTAACTGCTGATGTTAACAAACTGATCATTGATTACGTAATAAGGGATTTTAAGGGAATAATGTACGAAATTTTGAAGCTTTGACAAATATTTTATAAGCATTATATAACAAAAATTGGTCAGAATGTGACTCTAAACAAGATACCGTCTTCAAATGTCGTCTTACTTAACCGTTTAAGGAATTCATGGGATTACCCCTAAATTTGAATTCGCTAAATATCTTGAAAACTAACAACACTTTGTGCAGCATTATAGAACACAGGTTGTAGATAATGTTCAGACCTATTCAACGATATCAAGTTCTAAGGGCCAGTTCCTTATATAAGGGGCCGAGAAGAATTAAACCTCTAGTGTTATATTTAGCGTACTTACTTTTTAATGAATTTATGACCTTACGTTTCTGTTTGTAAACCTGGCTTAATTAAATATGGTTTTGTCAGATGACTTATAAACGGGTTTGGCACGGAGTCTCATGTCCTGCGATGCGTTGCCACAATAAAAAACCCTGACTGTAACGGCCATGGATTCTAAATTTGTAGTAATTCTCCTAATGCTGGTAACGTTTAAAAATCAGTTAATCACAATTTAGCAACAAACTCAAAACAAACAAAGTAAAGATTAAATGTAAGATGACTATCGTGGAAGCTCAGTGGTAGAACGTTCGCATTATAATCGAGAGGTCGTGAGATCGAGGTCCTCTCGTGATTCATTGATTGATTGATTATATATTGTTTAACGTTCTGCTCGAGAATTTTCACTCATATGGAGACGTCACCATTGCCGGTGAAGGGTTACAAATTTAGGCCTATGCTCGGCGCTTATGGCCTTTGGACAGGGAGGAATCTTTATCGCGCCACAAAGGGCCTCGGTTTTTGCGGTCTCATCCAAAGGACCGTCCCATTTAGTCGCTTCTTACGACACGCAAGGGGTAGTGAGGATCTATGCTAACAACCCGGATCCCCACGAGGCTCGTGGCATGGTCGTATCAAACCAGAGATGAAAAATAGGTAGTGATTGCTTCTTTTGCCAAACGCTCGGCATTTAGAAATGAAAATCATGGGTCTTTCAGATATGTGATTGCTCCTTCACCAAACGCTTTGCATTTAGAAATGAAAATCATGGGTCTTCGGATATGACCGTAAGAACGGAGGTCCTGTGATGCGGAAGGCGTTAGCACGTTCAAGAATCCTCATTGATGCAGGTAAGAATACAGTTGTAGGTCTGTGTGGTATATCACATATGGGTGGTGACGTCTCAATATGAGTTCAAAATTCTCATCGGAACGTAAGACAAATATATGTCACTCAATCGTTACCAGAAAGTCGTGATTTCGATCCCCGTCGTGTCATGGCTGCGTCAAACATGAGACGTTAATAAAGTTAGTGATTGCTCCTTTGCCATACGCACGGCATTTAGATAAGTTGATTGATTGTATATTGTTTAAAGTCCCTCTCGAGAATCTTTCTCTCATATGGACACGTCTGGATTGCTGAAGAAGGGCTGAAATATATTTGTCTATGTACGGTGCTTACGGCCGTTGAGCAGGGACAGACCTTTATCGTGCCACACCTGCTGTGACACCGATCTCTTTTTTTTTGTGATCTCATCCAAAGAACCGCCTCATTTACTGGCCTTTTATGACATTGCTTGATTGTTTGTTTGTTTGTTTTACGTCCCGTCGAGAATTGTTCACTCATATAGAGACGTCACCAACTGTAGGTGAAGTTCCACAAAATTAGACCTATGCTTAGCGCTCAGGGCCGTAGCAGTGAGGGTTCTTTAACGTGCCATCGCCTACCGTGACACGGGACCTCGGTTTTTAAGGTCATATCCGAAAGACCCGTGATTCTCACTTCTAAATGCCGAGCGTTTGGCGAAGGACAATCACTACCTATTTTTCGTCTTAGGTTTGACGCGGCCATGGCACAAGCGGGTCTCGCACTCACGACCTCCCGGTTACGAAGCGAACGCTCTAATCTTATGACATTGAAAACTGGACCTCCGGTTTTTTTGTTTGTTTGGTTTTTCTATGACATTGAATAAACGGAGGTCCAGTGTCACAACAGGCGTTGACACGATAAAAAATTTTACTGATATGATCCGCACCGGTAAACATTGGTCTAATTATTTTAGGTTTTATAGCAGCCATTTTTCAAGATAGAGCTGAAACTTTCGGGACTGATAGTTGGTGAACTTTAGATTTGTTATACGCGTATCATTGTTCCTTGACGTCACTTACGGTCGTCACCGGAAGTGAACGAAAGAGACTTCAAATTTCAAATGTATGCTTTTAAAACAAAATCTACATGGAATAATCAAATCTCTTTCGTAGATTCAGAAAATGGAATATACATAAATAATTTTATCAAAATTCACTTTCATTCCTAGCATATGTCAAATTTCCGTTTTTCAAAGTAAGATTTTATCCATTCGTTTTCTCAGAAACGGTTGAAGATTGAGTTTTGAAACCTTTTAGGAAAAATAGATTGTGACTATAGATGTGACATACATCTTTCAATTTTGTTGCCTTCACTTCCCTCGTGCACCGGATGTAGTTTAAAAATCTGCAATTCTTCGTTTTCTTTATTTTAAAATGTTCATAACAAAGTCTACTAAAGGATTTCAATTCGTACCATTTCCACCGGAAGTTGCATCAAAGCATTTTTCTTTGAGATTTTCAGGGACGGTTCCTGCATGCTCTTAGTGTAATTTTTATTCAATTTATGGACTTCTGAGAAGCCGGAAGTGAATACAAAAGAACCGAAAGTTGTTTAAATTGATAACTCTCATCTCTTATGTGATTTTTATTCTATTTCGAAAATTTTACTTGCTTATTCATTTCATATATTGTCGATCTTCAACAGTCGAATTATCATAGTCAAGATGAAATCTCACCTGATAAAAATAGAACGGAAGACCTACTCGTTGCTCGCAACGAGATCGTATCTAGTTATTATTATTATTATTATCATCATCATCATCATTAAGATTATTATGGTAGGCTGATACGGACAAAATGGGTATTAAACCCATCACGACTTTTCTAAAAACTGACATATACATTAAAGTATCTATAAAAACGTTTAACAACTTGTAAAATGCATAACCATCCATGTTTCAATTAAATTTTTAAAACAAATCAAACGCATTGATCATAAATTTGGTAAACTATCAGGTGCATATTTGTCATTCTGAAATGCTTACTAATATGTCAAAGAAAGAATAATCAATAGTGACATTTCCACGAAAGTTATGCAATAGTATTGCCTTCATAAAGACATGTATGTATAATACATAAGTACGTGTACTTCATTAAATTTGCACTTTATTTGAAAGTACATATGTATGTTGAACAGCATCCATGGTTCTGGGCTCAAAAGAGCATTAATAATTATATCCAAGTCCCAAATTGTGCAGTAGTTTTGATAAGAGGCTCTGTGACTTTTCCTAATTTGTGAAGCTGTGGGGAGCCAGGGGATATGTCATCATCATTGTAAATAAAGTAACTGTTAAAAATAGATATTCAAATACTGAAAAGAGATGAATATCTAATATACTCAAAAGTGTGTTACAAATGTTCTATCTTTAAAAAATAGTGTACCTTTCTTTTTAATTGTCGATGTAAATTTGGTTCGAAGCACATTCCAACCTGCACTGGTCCTGAGGACGATGCCTAGGAAAAAGTTAATCATGATTGATATTTGCAGTAATTAACCATTAATTAAACTGTGCAAGACAATGAATTTGTATGTCTCTGAAATTTAATGTCAGATCATTCTAACAGTATGAAAACAACGCAACACTAGACTCATCAGATCTATTTTTAACCAAGACTTCGTGAGGATCAAGAGAAGGGCATACATACCTCGTATGTACATTCAATGCATGTACCCTACAGGCTTGTAATTTTATGTTATCTTTTGTTTTCAACTTCAAGGTTGATATATTCCTTAGGTCAATGAAATTTCGAGATATTATAAGTTATAATATATGACCTATATAAATTTTTAGTGCAACACATACCCCCTCCCCCTTCCACTTTCTATCACCCATACCCTGACATAGTAAACAAATATATGTTTCGTTATTCTAATTCAAGCAGTTCAAATTTGATATTTTCGTAACGCTGTTTTCATAATAAAAAGAGACAAACCGATGAGAGCCCGTTATCTGTCCGTGTTTACAAATGTGTTATAGGCCTAGACACGAGTGCGACATCCACTCACATTTATATGCACATTTATGGATTATTTTATACTTGGGCAAAAATTAGATATATAACTGCATGCAAAATGATACATCTACCGTAAGTCGTATGTTTTAAACTTACAGGTGTTATTATAAATCGCGATGTGAATTGACGGGAAATGTGATTTGAATACAAATTTGATTATACCGAAAAATAAACCCGCTTACTAATGCACAATATTTACTGATCACGTGGTTACGATCCGTATTTACCTTGATGACTCGTTTATTAAAACAATGATTTATATAATATGAATATACCCTATTGAAAATAGCCGTATTGTAGCGAAATATTGCGATACGTATTGTATCGTGAGGTTGGCATATTGTTTCACCCGTACAAAGTTGTGTCCTCCAGACTTATGCAGCGCATGCCCTAAACCAGTCAGCACATATCATCAACAACACAGTCAAAATTCATCATCAACACAATCAGAATTTATCAACAACAACACAGTCAGAATTTATCATCAACAACACAGGCAGAATTTATCATCAACACAACCAGAATTTATCAACAAAAACACAGTCAGTATTTATCAACAACAACACAGTCAAAATTTATCATCAACACAATCAGAATTCATCATCAACACAATCAAAATTTATCATCAACAACACAGTCAGAATTTATCATCAACAACACAGTCAGAATTTATCATCAACACAACCAGAATTTATCATCAACACAGTCAGAATTTATCATCAACACAATCAGAATTTATCATCAACAACACAGTCAGAATTTATCATCAACAATACAGTCAGAATTTATCATCAACAATACAGTCAGAATTTATCATCAACAACACAGGCAGAATTTATCATCAACAACACAGTAAGAATTTATCATCAACAAAACAGTCAGAATTTATCAACAACAACACAATCAGAATTTATCAACAACAACACAGTCAGAATTTAACAACAAAAACGTAGTGAGGACATATCATCAACAACACAGTCTGAACTTGTCAACAACAACACATGCAGAACACAGTTAGAAATCATCATCATTTGCAACAAATTCAGAACTTATCAGCATCAACACTCTGACAACATATCGAATATAACATAGTAAGAACTCATTTAAAATACAGTTAGAACATATCAACATATCATAACTTGTCAACAACAAAACAATCAAGAATCGTCATCTATGACACAGTCAGATTTTATCATGAACAATACAGTCAGAATTTTACAACAAACACATTCAGAATATATCAACAACAACAACAAAGTAAGAGCTTATAAACAACATAGTGAGCGTCTATCATACACAACATAGTCAGAAATGATCAACAACATCAGTGTCAGAACTTATCAACTAACAGTCAACACTTTAAGTCAGTGAGAACTCATCAACAACAAATTCATGATTTATCAATAAGAACACAGCCACAACTTGTCAACAAGACAGTTAGAACAGTCAATGACAACACACTCAGAACTTCTTAACAATACAAAATAACACTGATAGGACTTAACAAAAAAACACTAAAAACCCATCATTAAAAACACTCTCAGTACTTATGAGAACCACAACTATCAACTATCATCATTAGAGATTAAAAGAGTTGTCATAGATTCAATAAAACTAGGTCAAGACGTAAATAAATGGTTTTGTTTATTTTCTTGGTTATAATAAATCAAATAAGTTATAAACAGACAACTGGGTAATGTTATACACGTTTGTGTGTCAACAGCGTTGACAGTACAAATTGGTAATGGGTGGAATGTTGTCTGACGTGTTTCATACCAATTGGTTGGCCGTTCTTCGTACACTAATTCTGACTGCGGATTACTCTGTTTACCTGATCAAGATGTAAATCTCATGGCGGCTATGGCCAGTCGGCATGGGTTACTTATTTCTGGCTAGGTACCTGATCTCACCTCTGGTAAATTGAGGGGTCCGTGTTTGCCCAACCATTAACTTTCTATTTTTTATAGGAGTTATGAGATCGATCACAGTTCCTTTTCTTCACTTTTTATAAGAGACATAAGATTCATCACTGTTCGTTATCCTCGCATTTTATTGGATTTATGACATTGGTCACTCGTCATCGTCGTTACTTTTCAAAATTTGAAGCATACGTGAATTACAAATAGGATATGATATGTAATTAAAATAAAAACAAAGAAACAAACAAACAAAAACAAAGCAGATCTGCAATATTTAATATTTGTCTGCTTGCTTTAAAAGACTAATAAATATGTAACGGGAATGCCCCATTGATTCCCGATTACAATGGTTCTGCTATCCTCACGTCAGTATCCCCTGAGGTCCGTCCCGCATATAATTTTGATTGAATTATAACTGACAGACCTATTTTATTATTCATACTTGTATGAAAGTAACTGCAAATAATTTGAAATATTGATAAAGTAAAGTGCTTCACATTGTTCCCTTGTTCCCATGGTCTGTCTGGGGAGTTCATTTAACTACGATGTATAAGAGTTCGTTATTGTGCAAGTATATTATCGATAAATTCTGGTTTTGTTATTAATGGTACGTTCTAGTGATTTCAAAAAGCTGCTAGAAAAACTGATCAGCAAATATTACTACATATTGGCAATGAGTAACGCCAAAATGATCTTCAAATTACTTTTGCATAGAAAGTTCGGTTTCACGAAGTAATTTCTAGATGATTAATCATAAAATTTGAATAGCTTCATGTTTTACACTTATTTAAGAAGCAGCTTTTCATGATGAATTCGGACTGTATTTTTGATGATGGTTAATCTCAGTTATACTGCCTTTTATGCAAATAAAAATGTAAACATAAAGTGTATAAACCATAATTTTGATTATGACGCAAAAAGGTTAGCAAATAAGTCGAATGATTTAAGTCCATCACACCACGTCATGTGAAGCAGAATTTATTCACAAGCGTCTACATGCGAAGACAAAATTTTTTTACTGTCTCTATCAGTTCGACATTTAGATATATCGACGACGTTTTATCTATTAACAATGATCATTTTCAGTTATATGTCGATTCGATATATCCCAGTGAAATTGAAATAAAAAACATCATAGATTCTTCCACATCTTCTCCGTTCTTAGATGTTTTATTCAAAATATATGCTAACAGCAAACTGGCGATTCAACTTTATGACAAACGTGATAATTTCAATTTCTCCATCGTCAACTTCCCTCCTCTGAAGCAATACTCCATTATCACCTGCACATGCTTTTACATCTCTCAACCTATTCGATGCGCAAGAGCTTGTTGTGCATATGATCAATTTTTAAATCGAGTCAGGATACTGACAAACAAGTTGATGTTACAAGGGTGTCTATGTTATAGGGTTCAACGGTCCCCTCTAAAGGCAGCATTTCGCAAATTATATTGTCATTATAACGATCTAGGTTTGCCAGTACAACATCCAAGTATGTCAAATGTTGTCTGACTTATTCTATATCAATTGCTAGGTCGTTCTTGGCACACCGATTCTGACTGACCCCCCCCCTTTACCTGATCAAGATATAGGGCTTACAGCGAGTGTGACCGGTCGACAGGGGATGCGCACTTGTAGGCACCTGATCTCACCTCTGGTATATCCAGGGATCCGTGTTTGCCAATTTCCCTCATCTGTATTTCTATAGGAATTCTGCGACTGAACACTTCGTTGTCTTAGCTTTTTTCACGATGACATCATGCACTACTTCAAATATCGCAATTACAGAAATATGATCTAGCCTAAGGGTAAGACATTAGAACTTCTCGATAATTCTCCGATATAATAAAAGTGAAATATATGAAAAGACTAAAGTAATGAACAGTACACAATTCCTACAGAAAATACAAGACCGATAGATGGTCAAACACGGACCCCTGGACATACTAGAGGTGGGATGAGGTGATTATTTGTAAATTAATTTTACAGTATGATTTTGAACCAAATGTGTTTCCTCCATACCATCATAATCAAACCTACGCACTGCATTTCCTAAAACAATCAGAAATTTCCAACAACAACAAAGTCAGCACATCCATTGATGTGATCAAGATATAGGGCTCACGGCGGATGTGACCGGTCGACAAGGATGCTTACTCCTCTTAGGCATTTGATCCCCACCTCTGGTATATCCAGGGGTTATTGTGTACTCAACTCTCTATTCTCTACAGTGGAGTAAACTGTGTAGAGTAACTTGCATCGCAGATGTAGCATAACAACAATAACTAGAAGAGTTATGAGATTGATAACTGTTCGTTATCTTTCTCTTTTTATAGGAGTTACGAGAGTGATCAGTGTTCGTTGTCTTCATCTTTGTATATTGTATAATGTAGAGGACAATGATGAATTCATTTTAATAAATACAGTCCACTCCGTATATACTGAAATTCAGGGGACCGACATCAATTGTTCGAATTACCCGAAAATTCAATATAACTGGTTTTGAACTACATTTTATATAAATAATGTTAATAGGGATTTATTTTCACTTCAGTATAACAGTTCAATATAAACGACTTCAATATCAGTGGAGTGGACTGTGTAGAGTAACTTGCATCGCAGATGTCGCATTATAAGAAGCAACTTTTAATAGGTCCTCGAGATATTTTCCGTAGAAATCATCGGAATGCCTCACGGTTTATATGTATTGGTAGGTTTTTTCAGCAACTTGAATTATCGCGCATTATAGTTTATCAAGGATTTCTCTAGGGGACGGGTGTCTATAGAAAAATCCTGTCACACATTTGTTTCGACAACTATTGAAAACAGTACGGAGTTCTGTATTTACAAACTAGATATTTTTGTGGATTGTTTATTGATTGATTGTTTCTTTGTTTTACGTCTCGTCGAGAATTTTTCACTCATATTGAGACGTCACCCATGTTTAGCGCTCTTGGCAGACCGATTCTGAATACGGATTGCTCAGAATGTAGGGCTCATGGCGGGTGTGGCCGATCGACAGGGGATGCTTACTCCTCCTAGGCACCTGATCCCACTTTTGGTATGACCAGGGGACCGTGTTTGCCCATCTCTCTGATTTGTATTTTCTATAGGAATTTCGAGATTGAATACTGTTAGTTATGTTGGCCATTTCATCATTGTTGCATCACTTCTCGACAATCTTTGACAATAATAAATTATAAAGGAACTACAACCAAATTATTACTCTATAATATATGAAATTCGACACATGCTACTTCGGTAACCGTAAATGGCCATGGGGATATACGACAATTTAATTAAAACAAATTGTTTTCAAGATTAGCAGAGTCACTATAAATCATATCAGAATGCAAACGCTCCTCAGTTGTGTGGATTCAAAGTTGGGGAGGGGGTATCAAAGATATATATTTTTTGGTCTGTCTGAAACTTAAACCTTGCTCATTCCTTCTGAATGATGAGCTTTCATATTTCAAATCTGCATTCTTTGTGACAAAACCTTTCCATAGTACCAAAGTTTTAACTTTGTGAACTTGACCTGGGACATGCACTACTCACATTGTGCGTTCTAAATACAAGTTATGGCTACAATGATAATTAATGAGTTGTACTTGTATTTCCGGAACCGATGTCCCGAGTAATTCTAGTTGTATCTTAGGGACAATATCAATGTTTTCTACTATTTATGAACCTTTTCCGTCCGTCGAGATGTTCACACACACACACACACACACACACACACACACACACATATATATATATATATATATATATATATATATATATATATATATATATGGGTGGGTGGGTGCTTTTTGTTTAAATATCATACATTTCTTTCGTAATATTACATGCACTGCCAAATAAGAGAGTGTGTGTATGTGTTCTCGCACCTGACACTTGTAGGAATGCTTCGGCCCTTTTCAACTTGTCATAATGCTCCACCAAATGTTCTAAAGCTTTTCGTAGATACTTCCCTTGGAGAGTAATGATACATTATGTAAATTGTGTTTTTCGTTGAAGTTCGAAAGTCGTTGAGAAAGGAGTGTACCCACAAAGGTCATGAAAATTGAGCCTCCACAAACTTTAATAATCCCACAGAACGTATATCAGATCATATTCTAAATATATTTAAATTTATTAGTTTTGATTGGTGTATTTAATGGAGCAAATTTAATATTTTGGCATATATTCATAAAGTGTGGGTATATGTAGCAATGTTCTCCTAAACCTGAGATTACATTGCAATTCAGCGTTATGATAAATCAATGTGTGTTTAAATTATACTACCCAACATTAAATCTGCGTTAGAATATCATTCTTATTTCATTCTAGTCTCTAATTTGTCAAATACAATTTAGGGTGTACCATTTATTTTGTATAATGTGGTTTGGTATTTGGAGACATCCCCTGACAACCAGCATCAGAACTACTTTTCTTTCTCTCTTTTTAATTTACAGTTCTGTTGTAAATCTATGAAACAGAAAGTCAACATTCCAAACACAATATTTCTGTTTAATTCTCAATGTCAAACATCTTGTACACAAATCACTGTCGACCTTAAAGAGTAATGAGGTATGCATCACATTTTCTGTTATGACGTTCAATAACTACGTTTTCATTTGTGATAAATAAGAAGTCTAATTACACTTGCTCAGTAGAACTGTCTGCCTTTACCGCTCGACGCAATCGCTATCAGAGGGCGTTTTAAAGTTCCAAAATGCGAACATCAGAGCGCCATTTTGTAGAGAATGAGCTTCACATGAAACCTTGCGCGACGTAAATGATTTGGATTTTAAGCAATTATATGCATTTTAATGCACGAAGATTAATAATTTTGACTTTTGTATTAAATTACATTGTATAATAATGGGTCATATTATGAAATATCGTATATTTTGTTCAGTTTAAGATTAATTTTATATTCCTCGTCGCGAATTATAATAAAAGTAAGCTGATCCAAGCCAAGTTATAATATGCCATTATTGTCATTCCTTAAATTAATGACATTCCTTAAATAAATGACATTCCTTAAATAGCTCAGATCGCACTTAAGACCGTATATCAATAATACAACAGAGTGTTATATAATGTTTTAAAATGTTTTACAGTAGACTGAATATATCATATAGTGATACTTAATTTTGATCATATTCATTTGAAATAGAAATAGTTAACAATTTTATTTTTCCGATACCCTAAAATGGGAGAAACAGCCTAAATTCATGACACAATAATCACATAGTTTCAGTTTAGTTCTCAATTAATAAACGGAACTATACGCGAAACGCCACTTTACAATCATTCATAGAGTACACCGATCTTCTACGAACATTTAAGAAAAACATAAAACACAGAAATAAGGAACAGGTATGCGTTAATTTCAAGGGATCTCGCACTGCTAGTACAGTCTTCCAAAAGAGTGATTCTTCCTTCTTCGCCTTTTATAATCGGGCTATTAGACTGAAGATAAGTTGAAAATACATCGCTGTCAATATTATCTGCAATAGGTATAAACATGAAATGAAGCACATATAGATATAATATAAAAATATAAAATTACTATATAAAATAGTATAACACATAATCAGAGCCGCTGTGTTCCAATATTATCATTAAGCATTTTCTGATCAGAAATAAGAATCTTGAGTCAGGTAAATAGACTTAGTTCTAACTTGTTTATGAATTGAGTTGTGAATTATGTACATTCAAGGTGACAACAGACATGGGACGACGTACGTTCACGGTGTTGTTTTCGATGAAATCGTAAGCTATCAAACAATTCACGTCTGAATGCTGCTATTTCCCCAACACCACAATGCAATAAGAAGAAGTATCAAACTATTCACTCACTGAATCGCTGGTGATTTGTATGATGGTCGTGGATAACTTGAAACCCGTCTCCTCCTCGTATGACAAAGTCAAGGGTCACAATGGTGTAGATTTTGTTATCGTCCAGAGGAGAGTACCGTGGCATCACACACTGTCTACACCGCGTGTAGACGGACACAACTCGCTGCCCAGGAGGTTTACATAAGTCGTACGTTACTCGCAGCCCTATATGAAAGTGAATTCTTATAAGCTAGTATTCATATTCTTGTATATGATTATTGTCAAATCTGTAAGACTATCACATGAAGACATAAAAGATATTTTCGTTAAAGAATACTGGTACTAGCATAATATTCCCGTAATGTTAACACGACCTCCAGGACCATGTATGTAGATTACAACCTTATGAATAAAAGTACGAAACTCTAACAGCACGCTACGCCTTCTGAAAGTGGCGGATCTTAAGAGATACAAGGCCAATACGAAATTGATAGAAGCACTAGAAATGCCACGACACTGTCAGAGGCTTTTTTTAGTGTGTGGTATCTAATATTTTTTTAAAAGTAATATATGTCTATTGTCAAAGTCGCAGGTTGCGTCGAAAGTTTGAGGTTTAAATAACCAACAGTGTTGTGATATTACCAGTCTCTCTCTCTCTCTCTCTCTCTCTCTCTCTCTCTCTCTCTCTCTCTCTCTCTCTCTCTCTCTCTCTCTCTCTCGCACGCACGCACGCGCCGTGAGGCGAAAGTACTAGCAGAAACTGATCATTGTACCTTCGTTGGTAGATGCAGATATGATTTTTTTTAATTCTTATTTTTTTATTTATTTGTTTTACTGTTTAGATATCATACATTTCTTTTTGATATTACCTGCACTGCCAAAATGAGAGAGAGAGAGAGAGAGAGAGAGAGAGAGAGAGAGGGTATATAGAACACAAGAGATCAATCTCATTCTCAGTCAGACAGTTTCAGCTCTATTGATTGTTCTAATGTTTTCGCACCTGACACTTGAAGGAATCCTCCGGCCCTGTTCAGCTTGTCATAACGCTCCACCGAATGTTCTAGAGCTTGTCGTAGATACTTCCCTTGGAGATTAATGAGATCGACATTGTTTCCAAACGGCATGGTTATCAACACGTCTCCACGAGATATGTTTCCTATTCAATTGTCAAAGAGAAAGACATATTAATCCCCTGTTTCCATTTCTTTTTCTCATGAATTTGCATGTGAAATCTATAATATGAATCCGTTCAATACTTCGAAATCAGCCCAAGCTATATCCTTACTAGAAATGTAGATACATTTCTGTGTGTCTAATTTATAGGCATGTTGCTGTATATAGTAGATATAGTTTCTAAACGGAAAATAAATAAAAAATAAAATTCTTCTAATGCTCCTGAAGTCAATCAAAGCAATACAAACTGTGACTGACGGTAAATAAATTGAAAAATAAGAGAGCAGATAACATATTTGTGATTGAAAATAAACAATCTCATTGAATCAGAGTGAACCTAGAGAAATAAGCCAGTCATATCAGCCGCAAATGTTGATCCCTGCGTTATTGTCTTCCTGACAGCAATTCCTGATCGTAGACTCCCGATGTATATTTGCCTCGAAGATCACTAATTCGGAACAATGCGGAAGAGAGGCACTCCGCAGGTTTGGGATTTGTAAACAATGTACACTTATAATACTAAAAGTCATTTATGACACAAAGTGATATTTTAAAACAAATGAAATGTGTAGTTTCTCACATCAGTTTCCATTAATGTACGACTTCGTTCTCAGCAATCCGATTATATTCGGAAATGATCTCTCCCATATCCCAGTATTAGACGATTGCGTCCGAGGCTTGTGGGGTTTATACGCAACGCTCATTGTCGGTGAGCTATTAAGTAATATTCTCTTGTTTATTTGGCTGACTTATTTAAGATTTATGCCGATAAGTGTTAATTTGTGCATTCTTGGATAGTTCAAAAATATCATCTGTTACAGCTTATATTCCTTTAAAAGTATGACAACGAAACTGATTCGCTATGAAGTCACCCAAAACCACAAAGAACTGCGAATGTATATGCATACATATCTTACACAAACCTCTTTCAATTGGTGCTCTTATTCCACCAGAATTTAGTATTGCAATAGCAGCATCGCTCCAGAACTCGCTCAAAGGAATCCTCCGAGCGTGGAAACTGACCATTCCATCTGTGATGAGATTTCCTGAAATATTGAAACCTCTCTTTTATATATATATATATATATATATATATATATATATATATATATATATAAGATAATATAATACAATATATACATGTCCATATAAAGTAATAAAACAACTTGTTTATTTACTGACGAGCCGAGCCAGCAGGGCGAAAGCGCTATAGATAAAAGTTTGAATACTAGATCTGAATTTTTTACTTTATCCTACCCCACTACCAAGATTGATTATTTGATTGATTATTTATTGCTTTCCACCACACTCAACAATTTTTCAGTTATCTGGTGGCGTCCAGGTTTTGATGGTGGAGGAGAGAACCCAGATACAATGTACCTGGGAAGAGACCACCGACCTTCAGGAAGGAAACTGGCAAACTTGCTCACATAACGCCGCGGCTGAGATTCGAACACGCGCCGACAGAGATGAGAGGCTTTGTGATTTTGAGCCCGATGCCCTAGCCACTAAGCAACGGAGCCCCCCCCCCCCCCCCCCCCCCCCCCCCCCTCCTACCAAGAAAAAAGAAAAAATAATTCATTGATATATATATATATATATATATATATATATATATATATATATATATATATAACACAATGAAGCAACGAAGCAATGTGTATTCAAAACCATTATGTACAGAATGGCCTAACAATTGGTTTGAAACGATTCAGACAGCATTTGACCCAATGACAGGTTGTATTGGCAAACAAGATCGTTATAACGACCAGAGAATTAGGAAAATGCTGATTTCAACGAAAGTGCTGAAACCCCTGCAGCATCAACTTGTTTGTCAGTAGCCTGCTTCCATTTAAAAACTGATCATACGCATAACGAGTTCTTGTGTATCGAATCGGTTGAGATAATAATTACTATTTACTGATACCAATTCAGTTTGGTTAGGGAGGGAGATGTCAAAACTTGTAAATTCATATGTTTCATATACATCTGTAATTATTTATATTTCCAATGTTTCTGATTTAATACCTATATAAATTGAAATGAAATTCATTTCGTCATGAGCTCGAGTGCACTGTAATTGTGAAAAATTCGTGTATAAATCTTGATGAATATAGTACATCTATTTTAACAGCTGTTACTTAAAACAGAAATTAAAATAAAATGCATGTATAATATATAAATCAATTCTGAAAATGCGTGAGGGTTGAGCTAAAGCGTTTGATGCCCGCACACCGTTCATAAAGAGCTAGGCTAATGCTTTTCATGAAGTACATATATCAGGGTGTGAAGCGTCACAGTTCATAACCTCGTGTGTTTTGAAAAATAAAATTTATTCTTTAAATGACTACAGCAGGGGGACTTAGAAGTTTATTTTCCATGGTATATGTTTAATAGCTGCTTTTAAAACATTATACCATGTTACTATATCTAAAACCCGCTGTTTTGTTGATTTGGATGGTCCAGAATATATTTAATTAGAAAACGAACAAGGTCTAAAGTAATAGCTCGCTTATATCCCCTCGTCCCGTGGGGATCGGGGTAATAAAATTGGGAGGTCATTCGGATGAGACCGCAAAAACCGAGGCCCTGTTGCCCAGCATATACAGTACTTCACTTGAAATGGTGACGTCTGGAGTGAAAAATTCTCGAGTGTGACGTTAAACAACACACAGCAACGTATATTTCCCCCTAGTTTTTCTACTGACGATGAGCAAATGATATTGACTTAAAATATACTGTGACTATTTTTCAATTATTGAAATTGTATTCAAGAATACATTGCAACATGTAAGTTGCTACCACTATTGTCTTCATTATTATCAATTGACTTCTAGTGTACTGTTACTAGATGACCCAACGAAATCTTAATATTCATGCTTTTGTATGTATATCTTAACATTATCGCTTACATTACATATACTCCTATATTATTGTTTGTATTAATAATACATTTATCGGTTATATTTGACTCTAGATTAACATATTAGTCATTGTATGTGAGTGATGCAGGTCCATGGGAAAATACTATTGTCAAAACAATACAACTAAACCGATACAAATATTTATCAATTCATACAATTATATAACGACCACCATGTTACAGGTGACCTTTTATGGGTAAAGGTTACATTCAGACATACCAATACCTGCATCACCCACGGGTGATTGGCAGTTTTGACAATTGAACATTGTTGAACATTGTTGCAGATGTCTAAACTGCGTTGCAGAATTGTTTCTAAAGCTAATCACGTAGTCATTATATATATATATATATATATATATATGAGTATGAAGTTATAATTTGTCAGAGAGAAAAGGGGCTCTGGAAGAGAGCAGAGAAGTCATGCTGAGATTTAGGCCTTGGTAAAAGCCTGAGATCTGTTTTAGTTAACGAACCTGGATCTTTGTAAATTTCGTTTTGAATTTATGTTAGTAATAAACTCTGAAAAACACAACGCGGAATTCTTAAAGATTGTTTCTTGAACATAATCATCTTGTAACAGTACGCTCTGTCTACAAACTTGGCTGAAAGGAATCCGTATTTACAGATTTTGACTTGGAACTCAAATATGTCCTTAAATGTCTCGTTAGATATTGAAAAGGTTGCCCCTATATGAGAAACAAACAATGTTTTAAATCTAAACCTAACTTAAACAGAGACGCCAGTGATGTGTACCTCAATGCAGACGGGCAAAGTGATGAACTACTTCAGACTTCAATTAAATAAATGGATGACTTTTATAGGACTAAATAACATTTATCTCACACATCTCACAGACTGTATTAATATTATGCTATAGTACTTACAAATATAATCGATGTTTCCTTTAAAGTTGATTTATGAAGTTTTGTAATATATTGAGACATTTGAACATTATTCTAGTCTAGAAAAAAAGAAAATAGAATATATAGCCTTACCAAGATTGCACTCCATCAGTCTACAGATCTTTGAATCACCCTCAAGGTACACCGTAGAATACCCCACTATCTGCTGCTTTTCTTTCTCTAACTGTTTACCCATTTCGGTAACTTCGGCCAATATGGATGGATCTAAAACGAAATTAAATTCACAAATATTGTGTCACATCTCCCCCCAAAAAATCCAAAACCACAATAAAAGTAATGTTATTCCCGTAACACTATGGCATACATACGTATGTATATGCGTGTGTGCGTACATACGGATAGACACACAAACACACACAGCATGATCACCATCATCATCACCATCATCATCATCATTATCATCATCATCCACTTTGAGAGAAAAGGGGTAGAAGACAAGACGAAAAGAGTATTGTTGAGACAAACACCTTTACCATCATATTTAATGCTATTCATGTTTCTGTTCCTCTTTACCTTGCATTGTGGAATTGTCCAGCAGGATAGGCAGACCCTCCCAGGAATCTACATGGTTGTTGGAGTCGAAGGTCACGTTAATAAATCCTAGATATTTCCCGGCAAAATAATCTTGTAATACTAATGTTTTACTTGAGCCATGATCTACGATGGTAGGGTATGGGCCTTCGGGTTTATCACTGGAGGGAAAAGGTCCTACAAAATATCATATCTCAAAGGCATTAGTATGCTGATCACATTGTATAATTCTTCCCAGAATATGACTGTATAGAGTCAAAACCATGTAAATACTATCTCAGGATGATATTTTGCTTATCTCTCTATAAATACAATATATAAATAGAATAAACACTTTTTGAGCAAAATGTCTACATTATCTGTTATTGAAAACAATTAAATTAGGCATGTACGTCCTTTTGTCGGGGGCAGATTGATATGTTGTGAGCCTTGTATTGAAAGAGGTTAGCATCAGTGTCCGTTTTCAGCCCTACTATTCCCTGACTATTTAAGGTCGTGTACCCGACGATTGGTGTCATTTGGTCAGTTTATATCGCCGAAGTAGCACTCTAAAGTAAACAGGGCAAGTGACGTTTGCAAAATGGACAAAATCGGTGAAAGGGCAGTAATCCTATATTTGCATAAGAAAAGTTTAGCACCTAAGGATACCCATACCTATATGGTAACAACAACAGGGGAAGATGCTCTGTCGTCTGTTACAGTAAAAAGATGGATGCGGAATTTAAATGCGGCACGCAGAGCCTTGAGGATGACCCCATCTTGGAAGGCCTGTCCCTGTTGCAACCTTATAAATGGTCAATAAAGTCCATAATATTGCTATGACTGACTCGCGAGTTATAGAGATATAAATAGCCAGTACAGTTGACATTACACTGGGGAGAGTGCACTCCATTCTGACAGAGGATTTTGCAGTGAGAAACCTTTCAGATAACAAGACATCTGACATTTTAATAGGAGCACACAAGGCAACCTTTTAGAAGTACATCCTGTTAACTTTCGTCAGAGCTATGTTACTATCAATGAAACATACCTCCATCATTTCACCCAAGAGGCCAAACAACAGTATAAACAACGGAAGCACACTGGTTCAGCCCCGGCAAAGACTTTTTCATCAGCTAGAAAGAATATATGGTCTCAGTTTTCTTGGATACTGATGGTATTTGAATGGTAGATTACCTTCAGAAGATACAAACAATCAATGGCGCATATTATATATCATTTCTAAGGCAGTTATGGGAAAATATTAAACTCAAGCGTCTTTGAAAACTCAATAAAGGTTTGTTGTTCCATCAGGACAATGCCCTTTTTCACAAGTCTGTCGTTATCATGGCTGCCATTAACGACTGTTACTTTAAATTGATTGAACATCCGCCTTACTCGCCTGATCTCGTTCCATCAGACTTTCATTTATTTCCAAAACTAAAAATGGCTATTTCCGGTACCCACTTTCAGTCAAATGATGACGTCATAAACGGCCGAGAAAAGGACTTCTTTGAAAGTGGCAATGAAACCCATAAAACTGTATAAATACTGAAGTGGATTATGTTGAAAAATAATGCAATATGTTCGTCCAAAATCCGAACTCTTACATATGAGGCTCACAACATATCATTCAGCCCTCGTGAAATTAAAATACCACGACAGGCATTCACGAAGGTACCATTTATAAACTTATCAATTCATCAATAGAATAACAAATTCTGTATACGCCATGAAAATATTTGTAATTTTTTTTTCTTTCTAAACATGTCTATACCTCGGTGATTGATGTAGGAGTTACCTGTCATGTTGTACAGAAACGTGTGAGTGTGCCCTCCTACAATGATGTCCAAGTCGGGCACGGCTTCCGCTAGCTTTATGTCATTTCCGTAACCGTAATGGCCAATACCAATGAGAATATCCACCTGGGGTTTCAATCGTTGGGCTTCCGTTTTCACGGAATCAATAACGTTGTTGAAAAATACATGAGGTCCTAAAAACATTTTTTTTCTTTCTTTATCGTGATAAAATAAGAAAAATCAAACAACACAAAAATTCTTTTTCCAAACTCTTATTTCAGTATTTTGATCAACAATTGTTAGCATCTCTAGTTTCTGATGTGAATTAAATGTATATCTTATCCCATTTGGACCTACTTTACAGGATCAGTACCTGCGAAAGTCATGTTTGCCGATTGTTTAAATGTCTAACACAATAAATTCATACATCTTGCAATATTTCGTATTGACATAATAATCAAAAATAGTCGTATGTTGTATGGATTAAATGCGGAGACATTTTATATAATGTTCATAGAATTCAATTGGAGGTGGCATTTTTCACTTTTAAATTTATTCTTATTTCTGCATTTTCAAGACATTCCAATGTTTTAGTCATCGTTCAGAATTTCGAAACACCGTCCTATTTGAAAGATAAGTGAATGTCCCTTTTTAAAAAAAAAAAGAGCTGTTTTTTTTTTCTCACGACAATAATTCACGTTATCAATATTTATCTCACTCTGGAGAAGGGTTATTTATATTCTCTATAAAACAGAGTAATCCACTAAAGAAGTATTTCCGCAATAAGTGTAATGCAACTGGGTTAAAGGATTTTTCTATGATATTGAAAATATAATTTACTGGTTAACATAAACTAATTTGGAGATCAAATACACCCGAAGCAAATAATTCAAAGTCGACCAGTCTTTCTTAAGTAATGTAACGTCAATTTTCTCCTTCATATCTAAATCTTGGTTTACCTGGGTTAGATATAGTAGCGGTCTCTTCAATAAGGTACCCAATGATGCCAACTCGCCGGCCGCCTTTATGGAGGATTATTGACGAGTTGCATAATCCTTGAAGATTGGGTTGTTGAGACGTGTCGAGATTGCTACAGACTATTGGAAAAGAAACATTCTTCATGAATGGGATTAAGCCGTCCACGCCGTTGTCAAATTCATGATTTCCCAGACTCTAAAAGGAATGTTTCGCAAAATACATTTACATCTGTAATAGATAACAACACAGTATATGTAGTTGTTGTAGTCGTCGTATGAAATGGAAACTGTACATTCACTCAAATACACCCCCCCCCCCCTCCCCCCACACACACACCCCACTCAGTAAACTTGGGAATTAATAAAAGAAAAATTCAATCATAAAATGATAACATTATCTAGTAGAATAGTACATGCGCATTATACCACGGAAATATTAAATTTTATTGATCAAATTGAATTAAAAATTCGGAAAAAAATATCGCCTTCAGGAAATATCATTTTCCGGACTTTCAGTTTCTTGCGATTATGATCGGCCGTAGGAGCGGCCGACCTATCTGTAGTTGTGGTAGAATGTGCGCATGGGGAAATAAATCTTTCATTTTTTAGTTGTTTCGGTAGAATAATTCCTTTTCAATAGCATTAATAAAAGTTCTGAATCAAAGATTGTAGAAAAATATTTAAATATAAGTCTTGATTAATGTTATCAATACGTTTCATTTTTATTCATTTTGAAACAAACAAAATCAATGGCGATTTTGAATGAAGTTTTTATACATATAATACTCCCTGGTATGCCGCTGAGTAAGATACAGTGACAATTCATTATTAATGAAATAAATAAATAGATAAATTTGTACCAAGAAAAGTTACTTTGAATGCGCGTATTAATTTTTTATACAAAAAAGTTTACAAATAATTAAAAACATCTTCAACTAAATTAAAGAGATCATCAAATCATTTATACTGAGCTCCAAATTTTGCGAGCAGCAATTCCACCACATTGATGTTGTCATCAATGAAATTGATGAGAGCAATAATTGAATTTCTGCGCAAAATCTAATTAAGAACCGCTCTAATCTATTGAGCAAATGCACGCATCAAATCAATTATTACTCTCATCAAATATGCGCAATTATTGAATCCATGTGCGCATCAATGGTCTTCATTTTTTTGCAATTACCCCCCTTACACCGGAAGTGAGGGGCGCGATTACCAGTGCTGTCCTAAGCTCCACATAAATAGTATTACCAAATAGTGTATATTAAAGTTTATGTTACTAAATCCTTTATTATGCTGGATTTTAACAGGTTGTTTTACCTCTATGATAAAAGTAAGGTTTAGTTTCTTTGATTTTATAGAGAAACCATTTTTAAAATGTGCACTTTGTAGGGTTGGGGAAAGATAGGGTGGGGCAGAAGAATTGCCAGAAAATTCTTGACAAGCTAAATAATAATTAGTTTATTTAAAAAATACAATTTAAGCTCTAAATCCTAAATTGTGGGAGATGCGGGAAAGGGTTGATCATTCAGTTCAATTTCTGGGTTAAATTTAACATTTCTACTACAATTCACGACAATATTACTTTTAAAAAAGGGAAGGGGTAACCAGCCTATCTTCTATAAATTGAAATATGCACTTCAATACAAATTTTACATGTAATGATAAGAGGGTACAGACTAAGTGCTGTTACGTTTTTGATAATAAATTTTGTGTTCATTTAAGTAATTTTAGTGCAAGAGGAGTTGCAAGTTGATTTACAGCAAACGTAAATTTCATAAGATTGAATCATGAAAAAAACAAAACAAAACAAAACAAAAAAATTAGACAAACAAACAAACAAACAAAAAAACAACAACAAAAAACCCCCATATTTTAACAGAAATATTACACTTACTCTAGAGATACCAATGTTCGAAATAATTAGTATGTTCTGTTTATTAGCATCCTGTATATTTAGCAACAGATAGTTTTGTCCAGTGTGAAATGCTAAGCTTTAAAATAATGTATATGCATTGGTTTGTTCGAGTAATATCGGGCATAAGTAATTGTGTTTTGGTTATCAAAAATATTTATAAAAATTAATGATGAAGAATTGCTGATATACTAAAGATATCCTGATTCTGTTCTAAAGAAGTCAAGGACCAGTTAACATTAATACAGATATACTTTGTTCAGTACATCTGGGGCCCGTTTCATGAAGATTTCCTAAGATATGTCATAAGATACAACTTAGGATATGCCTAAGTTATAACATAGGATGTTCCTAAGATTAGTCTTAGCTGTTTCACAAAACTTTCTTATCTTATTGTTTTCTTAAGATATATCTTTAACACATTTAGGTACAATCTTTACAAGGCAATGCGATCCAACTCCCACCCCCAACCCTACAAGGTAAAAAATATTTCGTATGCAGAAGTTAACTGGCAAACTTCAATCTTTATTTGTATTATTAGATTTATTTTTATCAAATAGATATAATGTTACAACATGTATACAAATGTATTTAGAAATGTGCGTTGCAGAATCGCACATTTCACGTGAAATGATACCATCGTTTAACTCTTCAACGCGTGTAAATTGGTGGGTAGGGGAACGGTGGGGGTGAAGTTTTACAAAGAGTAGTTACTGACTATTGATGACAATTCATTCAATATGAATATGCTGTGAAGCAAAAATTTTGGATCATTCTTATTCGAACACTCCGGTCAGCATCAGAAATCATTTCGTCATGAATGAGTGCATTTCTTTGCCTAGTGCGTGTAAATAGTCCGTGCTTAAGTATCATAAGGTCTCGACCGAAGAGGAATCCGAATTTTACAACCGCAGAAATAACTTTTAACTGAAGAAGTGGAGAAACGGAAGGATGTGATTTTCTCCCGACAGAATACAACTGTCACCAACCAAACAAAAAAAGGGGGAATGGGAGGCAATATGTGACAAAGTGAATGCCGTAAATACATCGTATGTACGTACAGCAGATGAACTAAAAAAGAAATGGAGTGTTCTTTGCAGTGAAACAAAGAAGAAAATTTTTAAATTATAGCGAGAGCAAGAAAAATATTTCTACATTAAAGCGAGAGCATGTAACTAAAACATAATTCTACGTTAAAAACTGGTGGCGGTCACTTGCCAGCGGATTGCACTGTAACCCTTCTGGAGGATAAGATATAGTCAATTGTAGGAGAAACTGTGATATCTGGAGTTGACGGGGGCATTGACACTCTCAGTTAATAGTGATTAATAATGGCTTCTACTAAATTTTCAATCCGATGATTCAAACCTTTTATATAATAAATTGTCGCAATTTATATACGAAATATACTAAATATAATTGAAAGCACATTTTAGAAAAATATTAATTAGACACATGTATATTTTATCCAGTAGACTTATGTAAAGGATTAATA
This sequence comes from Ostrea denselamellosa, assembly GCA_024699665.1. Taxonomy (NCBI): domain Eukaryota; kingdom Metazoa; phylum Mollusca; class Bivalvia; order Ostreida; family Ostreidae; genus Ostrea; species Ostrea denselamellosa. Next base: position 9,059,414 of record JAMZEH010000018.1, read on the forward strand.
CATAGATTTGAATGACAATCTTTCCTTGAAATTCATTTCCAGATGTGTCTAATGATATGGCGGGAAAAGGGGGATTCCTCATTACAGAAGTCCCAGCTACTGACCAGTCACTGGAAACAAGAGATACTATAGCTACAGCTACAACTTCAAACAGGCAGACTTCTACTTCAACAAGTGGTATATTATAGAATTTTTTTTATCTTCTATCTTGAGAACCCTTTGCTTGAGAGACATCAAAATTGGTACAGTTATACATCCTATGGAGTAGATGATCTCTATTGATTATCAGGTTTAAAAGGTTAATAGGTGGTGAAAATGTTATCTGTTCATTACTATTAATTACATAATGCAAGTGTATGGAACTTTTCAGTTTTGCACGATGGGGGTATAGATGTTTTGCAAACATTGCTTGTTGTTTTTTACCTAAGTTAATTTTTTATTTATTATTTATTTTGTAAATCCTTAAGGAAAAATTGTTTGAAATATTCAAACAATCAACTTGCATATGTTTAACGCCATTTCACAGTACATATACTCGCTTCTACGTATCTATATGTATTCATAATTCCTATTCATTTATCAAAAGCCAAAAAACGTAAGATAGACGTGGAAATGCACATATTTTTGAAAAATCTGACATAGTATTTGTAAGTGCAGTCTCATCAGTAGGCATTTTTATATATCTGGGACTAATTCTCACTATAGATTCAGACACGTCCCTTACAATTCTCGATATGCTAGGTTTACTTATACCATGCAAGTCAGCAGTAACCATTTGAAAATTCCCCGTAGCAAAAAATCGTAAAGCAGCCATGACCTGGAGGGATGGTGGTAGTGAGTGTGATCTTCTTGTTGGTCTTCTGATATCGTTTTCAATCTCCTTACAGATGCCCTGAATCAAATGGCGAGGAAGTCTAAACTCTGAAATAATCTCATGATCATCCATGTAATTCATTGGGTCATTTCTGTCTCGAAATATTCTTTCTCTTCGCAAGAGATTTCTATGGTTTGTAATCGCATAAGCAGCCGCCATATTTAGTTTGTTCTTAAGACATCGATTTACCTTTCCTAAAGTTAAGTTATAACTTAGGAATTTCCTAAGATATGAATAGATTAGTGAAACGGATAAGTAATGAACTTAGGAACAAGTTCTCTACTAAGATAAAACTTAGTCCTAAGTAAGCTTTGTGAAACGGGCCCCAGGATCCTACATTGCTTGCTAAAAAATCGCACAAGGGATACATTAAACGTAATCATTGAGTAAAATATTATTGCTCAGTCATACTTAATTCTTAGAAAAATTGTCTATCCATTCCATAATATAAGACACTCTCAGTTTAGGAAGGCAATGTGCTGCGTGCCCTCTGTGTCCAGGGAAAGATAACTCGCGCAGCATTGTCAACACGGTATCCCATTCAGCTGATGAGAGCAATAATTGATTTGATGCGCGATTATTCAATTTCTGCTTCAAATTAATTGAATTGATGATATCTTCAAATAAGATAAAGATATCTTCAATTATTTGAGTTTTTATTAATTTGGTGTTCTATAGTATTTTGATAGTGAAGTCTGGCGTAAACCTTATAGTATATATGCTGCAATCGAAGCTGGGTCCCCCCCCCTTTCCTTCATGCAGTAATGTTTGATAATGCTACTGGCTCCCTGTGTCTAGCATGGAAAGACTTGGGTGACAAATGTTGAAAGTACAGGTATAAGGAAATAATTGATTTAGACACCTCAATTTGACATCAAGTAAAGTGTTAATCGGGAATGGATGCATATATTTTGTGATCATGTTCATTAATTTATTCAGTTATGTCATGATACAATTTCTTCAAGAAAAAATAAATTAATATCTACACCAGTCTTCGCGAATTTTTTTTTTCTGAAGCATTAGCTATACTGGCAAGATAATTCGATATGTTTTCTTGCTCCGTGTCATTGCGATTTTTTTAGCCCATAAATAAAATACACATGTACGCGTAAATATTGAAAGCATGATTCATGATAAAATTAAAACACAAAAAGATTCTTTAAAAGAATTGTAATGGTTGACAAACACAAATGAGACTCAAATGCAGAAAAAAAGTTTGTCGTAGTTTTTTTTATATTGAATCCACGCTATACTCTTCATTGGGTACACGGGCTAGTGCTGGGGTTTACGACATCGAAGAGTCGGCATGTTCGTCTGCACGTGTTTTAATGAAGACTGTTATATTGTACATGTGAACACCTTTCGTCAATATTAATGTTTTGTTTAAACACTCCCACCTCCCACGCCATTTACAAGTTCAGGTACTCTTAAGTTTAAGATATTTTGAGGCGCACCTGCTGATTTTATAATACTTAATTTCTTCTGCATTTTTAATCGTACATGTCGATACCTAAAGTGGTATATAATGGTGAAACTAAAACTTCGATTTACATGAAAAAAAATATTTTATTCATACGTATTTTCACCATTGACATTGTGAATTTTTAAAGTTGTATTATGATAAAGGGCTCATAGATTAAACTTTGAAATGTTTAGGAGCGGATATCTTACATGTAAATCTCTCTATGACAAACACACCAAACAGACCCGACACATGAATGAAAACCTATGAAAAACACATACAAAATTCCCTGATGATAGCTTGTATATGTTTTAAAATAAAAATCTACATTATTTTGCCTTTATTCAGTATGGACTGAAATATGAATCACACTTGAATTGCTAAATGCTTGTATCTAGAACATGTTAATAGTTTTTTTTAAAATAATGTGATGTTCGTAAAATTTTCATTCTGCATTTGTGCATTCACATGTTTGAATGAAGTGTCACTGAAATGTTCTTTACATACAAGTAAATTACAGTATGGATGCTTTCTGTAAGGTGAGTAGTTTTTTTAAATTATTTATGTTTATTTCATTATTATTTTTTATTTTATTTTGTTATTATTTTTTTTTTTATTTCCGTGTATTTCTTTGGAAATAGCTTAGAATGGTTAAAAATTTTAGCTGTCGATTTGATGCTTTGCAACAAAATTATCCCGTACATACCTGTACCGTAGTCTGTACATGTAGTAAATTGACCATTTCCATTGGTGACGTGGTCATTGTGTTAAAAATATGATTTATGTGATAATGTCATTGTCTTCTTAAGATTTACATGTAATCAAATCCACCTGGTTTAAAAAAAAGTACAAATACCGTATGTATCGATGCATCGAAAATCCGTGCGTCTAATGGCAACAAGCATTGAATTTATTTATATGCTTTAAAACATCCGCATGCCTTGGAGGGGGAACAACTCACACTTTATTATAATTTGTTATCAAATCTTTGTGAACATTAAATAATTCGTTAAGTAAATTTAAAATTTTTGATTTTCAATTACATGGAATCTGATAACCAACACACAATGTCGGGAAACTTGACCGATTTTTTGATTTTTTTTTTTTTTTTTTTTTTTTTTTTTTTTTTATCACGTTTGATATCGCTTTTGAACAAATTCTGCAGAGTTGAGGAAACAAATGCTTTGAGCGTTAAACATTTATCAAGGTATACAACAAGCATATTTATCTTTATTTTAGTAGTACTAATGTAACTACATGTAACACGTCATTTAAATGATTTATTAGTATTTTGTCAGTGATAAATTTCTGCTCTTTCGTTATATTTTATCTCTAGGTATAAATACTGTAACTTTCAAAATTCACATGAAAAACCTGTACAGTGCACGATATATACAAAAAGAATGTTTAACATGTTTCTATTTGGGAAACACAGACAAACGCTTTCATACCTTTCCAACGCACACATCGAGACATTTTTGTTTTTTATGATCCATTTGATGCATAGACTTTTATTCGTAGAAAAGGAAATCCAACGAATATTTTCTTTTCGTAAAGTTGCCACATGTCATGCAATTTTTCTTTCGAGTTCTGTCACAAATACAAACGAAGCATGTCTTCATATCGATTACAAATCAAGTTGTGCTTGAAATGTACAGTCAGAGTTTACTACCAATGTGAACACAAAACATCCATGGTTGTTTGATGCAATCGCTGTTAGCATTAAATGTTTGTATTGATGCATTTAATCAAACAAAGTACCACAAATGCTGGTGATAATGGTCTCATTGTTAAGGTCCCATCAATCATCCATACGTTATTTCTTCCATAAGTGATTATGAACATGAAACATTTGCATTTGTGTAATTAAAAATGCATACAAACAAGACTATGTAATAAAGTGCACTAGTATCACAGTTAGTGAAAAAATGGGTGGCAAAATGAGTACAGGAATAACCATATAGAAAAGAAATATATACTCTGAGTTGTACACATACAAAAATGAGTACAGGAAATAACCGTACAGAAAAGAAATATATACTCTGAGTTGTACACATACAAAAATGAGTACATGCAGTAGCAGCTGACGTTGCTTAATAGTTGACGGCATCAATCACTGGACAATCAGGGTTGAAAGACGAGATTATATAGGGCGCGAGAAAATGAAAGTAAGGGAGGGCAGAGAAAAGAACAAGGAGGAAAGGGAGAGGGGTATAACGGCACCCCAACCGCTCCCTCATGGTAAGAGGATCATATTATTGGTGGATTTTTCCACACCAGAATATAGACAGAATTCTATGATTGTGGATGTTGCCCATCACAGGCTCTTTGATCTACCACGGGTTATGGATGATATTCCAAATCAAGCCGCCAGTTCCTTTAACTTAAAGTTGCTAACAAAGGAATAGATTCCGTCAACATAAGCTACATTTTTCGTCATAAAAATGTTCAGTCTTGTATTCCAGAGTATTTCAAGTTCAATTCTGCACCTTGCATCTCCTACAGATATACTTCTACTATTGCATCCAAACATTTTAACTACAAACAAACTTTGCAATGCCTAGATATAAACCATCTTTTACTCAATCCACTTCCGTTATCTTGTTCTTCATCTTCTTCTTGTAAATATTTTCCAGCTGGACATGCCATTACTGGTAATATTGACATAGTTAAAAATGAAGACCTAAATACACTTATCTTAAAAGGGCTTAAATTCAGAGAACTTCGGTCTTTCAGTTGGCGACAGAACTTCATTTCTATTATCAATTCTGTCAAAGATTATGCCAGACAATGGGCTGAATCTGAAAAAGAAGAACTTGGTACATTGTAAGAATGGATAAAAAAATATCAGAGGAATATTACACTCTCGTATCAGACATGTGAAAACAAACATGCGTACCGTCTATCCTTATGTTTACTAAACCAGGAGGGACAAAAGAGTGAAGTAGGTTACATGAGAAATGGGTTTTGGTTCCAGCTGACGAAGCATGCAATAACATAGTATTTGTTTTTAAGACTCATTATTGCAACTGCATTCTAAAAGAACTTGGCATTAATTTCACATTTCGTAATCGCACTTATACCCCAACTACCCTTTCAAAAGATGACATTCTTCAAAACCATGCTTCAGGTTTAAGTACATTTAATATACCAGTCAAAAGAGTGGATGAATATGAGTTACCGTATTTATATCTCCAAACTCCACAAAACCTCTTTTGCTGTGGCCTTCATTTCAACATTTAGATATATCAACGACGTTTTATCTATTAACAATGATAATTTCCATTCATATGTTGACTCGATATATCCCAGTGAACTTGAAATACGACACCATAGAATCTTCCACATCTGCTTCGTACTTAGATATTGTACTGATAATAAATGCTAGATGCAAACTAACAGCTCAGCTTTCTAACAAACTGGATGATATCATTTTCCCAATGGTCAACTTCCCTTATCTATGTGGCAATATTCCATCATCACTTGCTTATGGTGTTTGTATCTCCCAACTGATTTGTTACGCAAGAGCTTGTTCTGCATATGATCAGTTTTTAAATCGAGGCAGACTACTGACAAAAAAATTGTGTTACAGTGGTTACAGCATTTCTCAAATTTTACGATCGTTATAACGATCTAGTTTGGCAGTACAAATTTTCATTAGGTAAAATGCTATCTGAAGTGTTTCATACCAATTGTTGGGCCGTTCTTGGCAAATTGATTCTAACTACGATTTGCTCAGTTAACCTGATCAGGATATAAGGTCACGGCGGATGTGATCGGTCGACAGAGGATGCTTACTCCCCCAAAGCACCTGATCCTACCTCTGGTATTTCCAGGGCTCCGTGTTTGCCCATCTCTATCATTTGTATTTTCTATAGGAATTACGAGATTGAATACCATTAGTTATCTTAGACTTTTCATGCAAAAGAAGGTGATGATGTGATAATCTGAAGGTTAGGAAACTGAAGGAGCGGAAGATCTGAAGGTGAAGAAACCGAGGACCTGACGGAAATCCTATTCCAGTATATGAAATAAAAATATTTTTACTTGCAATTGATCGAATTAAAAATACTAGATGAAAATGGTGTGCGACTTTCACAAAATGATCTTACTCCGAAACCACATATATACATACACCAAAAAAAAAACCGCACATTGAAATTCTCTCTAAACAGAAACCATCTTCCGCCCTACCTTTGGCCACCAACATATAAAAGTTTCAAACCCAAACTCAGAATTATTTCACGTTTTTCACCTCAGCAGATAATTTGCTAACATGTCGTACCACCAAATATTTTCAGAGTCGCGTCACGTAAGTTGAGATTTGACCAAAACTCAGTGTTGTCATTGTTACAAGGGATCTTATGTTCAATAAATTCATTTTCACTTTGTTGTCTGCATTATTTGTATCGTTTTTTAATGTACTTTTCTTAAGAAATAAATATCTTCTTTTTAGTGTTATCGAGACATGACAGGACAATTTTCCGGTCAAAGACATGTCAATTTTCAATAACATGAAGTCAGTGATTAGACTTTTTCTTTGCGTATGAATACAATAACCGCTTCAAAAGTATTTGAGTCAGTTGTACCCTTCGGACATTATAGGATTTGATCGCATGGCCAACTTCATATCATATCCCAATAACACTCAAAATGTATCTTATTTCTTAAATAATAATTCAGTAATTGTAGAACAAGGTAAACGAGTTAATAGAATGTATTCAATCCAAAAGAGCCACGTACATTATAGCCTGAAGTGAGTGAAAAAGTCTCCACGGGACGTAAAACAAAGAAACACTGAACTACCACCATGCACTGGGAAAAAATTCAGCAGACCTTGGTAAATCGTTACAAATCGAACATTGAAACAGTACAGGTTAGCTACACAACATTTCTTTCAACTCGATGATGAAATGGAATGCTGTGATTGAATGAAGTCAATAGGGATAGTGCTATTGTTTCGGTTAATGCAGGTGTATTTGCAACATCATGTAGCCCGGCAATATGGTGTACATGAGACAATGATATCCCATTTACTTGGGTGTCGTAGAACTACAGGTAGATTGGGTGACCGTCCGAGGAGCGGAATCCCGCGCGTTACGCCGCAACGTCAAGACAGAGGCATGCGTCTCTCGCACCCCCGTCACCCCCGTCACCCCGTCACCGATTTCAGACGACGACGGAGACAGCACGCAAAGGTGTGGGGACTCATGGTAGGCCAGTATGTTCCAGAACGGTTAGTGATCGGTTGTGGTAGTTTCATTTAAGGCCACGATGTCTGTATATTTGGTACGACACTTGCGCAGAGGCGACACCAATGTTGAATGCAATGGCTATTTGCACATGCACCTATTCGGTTTCATTTGGCCCATTGGAAAGGCGTTTCGCTCAATGACGAGTCTCGCTTTAAGCGTTACTGGTCAGGCGGACGACAACGTGTTCATTGACATTCAAAAGCTTGCGCAACGGAAAACAACATATTCGGGGGGGGGGGGGGGGGTGTAATGGTATGGACAAGGATATCTCAAGACGTGAAAACACTTCTCGTTGTTACCCATGCCAATCGTACAGTAGTAACACGTCGGGATCAGGTCTTATCAATCAACATAACCTTACGTTGCAGAAGGACAACGCAAGACTCCATGTTGACAGGGTTTCTCATGATTTTCTGGCTCAAAACAACGTCCCATTTTTTGACTGGCCATCATCTAGTCCAGTTTTGTCTCCAATCGAGCATTTGTAGGACGAGCTGGAAAGAAACGTTAGGGAGCGCGTCCACGTCCCGCATAACGTCGCTTAATTCACACAGGGCCTTATCTAGGAGTGGAATAATATCCATCAAAGAACAATAAACACCTTGATTGTGTTAATGTTAAAAAGAGTAAGAGCAGCGATTGAAGCCAGGGTGGGCACACACGCCATTGATTTGGATCAGGAAGCGGTGTAGGGTAACCTTGTTTCAACGCTATTCACTTCTGTGACAGTGCAACAAAAATTATCAAAATGTATTCAGCAATGATGAAATAATCGAGAAAATCAAAATGAACTAATCATCAATAAATCGTGTAAAACTATTGAACTATTGAAAACAAACTTTCTTCCCGCTAAAACAGACATAAATACATGCATGCATGCATCCATCAATCCATCCATCCATCTATCTATCTATCTATATCTATATCTGTGTGTGTCTTTTACCGTAGTAAACTTTTAGAAAAAAAAATCTCTTAAACACTATCTCAAAACATTTCGACCTTCTTACCAGCGTATGTTTGATATGATAATGAAAATAAACGGGTACTTGTACAATCTTGTACTTGTGCACGTAGACATGTTAAACAAATGATTTGAATGCACAGTAACAGTTAAGCAATAAACAGCAGCATCATTGTACGTACCATTGCGTCGTATTTCATTTCATTCATAAATCGAGACGCCTCTTCCCCTTTGTAGATGTTAAACCATAGTGTGCCCTGAAACTGGTCACCAGCATCCAAGAGAAGTGTGTGGTCAGGGTCCTGATTTCGGATCTCATTGATTTTCGTAAATCTCCGTGCAACTCCGCCATAACACTCTCCTTTTGCCTTATCGTTGGGTTTACAAGCACTTGCGTATTTGTTCATCTCCTCAATGTGTGCATGCGCATCATTGGTATGAATAATGACAAGATTGTAGGAAATGGCAACTGGCATAGAAATCAGGAGAAAAAACACACTCAAGGACTTCTTTGCAGACATTCTGTCCTGGAGTCAAATGATAACACGTCCTTTTTGGTGCGTAGTTGAGTCACGGGGATCTCAACAGATTGACACTCAGGTACCCCAGAAGATAACCGTATTGTAAAACCTGAGTAAACAAATACAAAGAAATGTCAATTTGGTTTGTAAATCTTATATTACTTCCACTTTAGAACTTTTAAACTTTTCATATTATTGCGTAAGGTTAATAGTACATGCATGCTCGTTATGGAATTTGACATAATCACACAACAAATGTACAAATAATGATGACAATAGCATTAAATCAAATCAAATATATTTACGTCTAGAAATTCAAAGCTTAACTTTACACACCAGTGCCGTGACCATCAATGTACAATGTTGGCGAGTATCTGCTGATATTTGTACACCTGTAAATAACCCGGTTTCAATCATTTAAACGTTTAGATATGGTCTGTTAGCAACACAAACACGCAAATTTTTCGCTTCCCAACCGATTCTCGATCCCATCGGCACGTTAGACCTAAGACGTTTAACTTGCGTTGTTACATGAGGTATGCTGGCGTTAAACGTCACATTTCTTGTACTCATGTAATTTCAAAATTGAGATTAATTATGTTTTAAATAATACATCTAGTGTTGTGTAATATTTGTTTACATCATGAGAGGATACAAAAAAAAAAACCCACACACTTGTCAACTTACTATCAAAAACCAACGGGGTGAAAATCTTATCTCCGTAACTGTGTATCTGTGTATATACACAATGCATTGTTCCTTCAATGTAAATTTAGAAATGTTGATTTGAAACATAAAAGAAGATATTTTGAATGTAACTTGAAAATTGCAGCAATTACCAGTTCAATTCCAATTTGAAGTTGTCAATGTGTAGTTCTTCTTTGATAAGTATGAATATAAACCTTGTTTCGAGGTGTAGGTAAATCCATCATTTATTCTACTAACTCTGGTCTGTAATCAATGTTTTTACAACCCCAAAAACGCCGCACATTAATTTGTCATTTGTTCACTGTTTGATTGATTGTTTGTTTGTTTTACGTCCCGTCGAGAATTTTTCACTCATATCGAGACGTCACCAGCTGTAGGTGAAGTTTCACAAATTTAGACCTATGCTTAGCGCTCAGGGCCGTAGCAGTGAGGGTTCTCTAACGTGCCAACGCCTACCGTGACACGGGACCTCCGTTTTTAAGGTCATATCCGAAAGACCCGTGATTCTCACTTCTAAATGCCGAGCGTTTCGTTCACTGTAATTCAACAATTGTAAACTGCTACCTCATTATGACGTAGGGGGCGCGTGGTGAACCATAAATGCACTATCACATTTCGGAGCACCTCTAGTCTTAGTCGCTGCATTCTCAAGTGTCATAAACTATCTAACAATTCAGGCGTGCAGCAGCATGGTTTTTTTTTTCTTTTTTTTTTTGGGGGGGGGGGGGGGGGGGGGAGGGGGTTGTTTTTTTTGTTCCCAAGAGGGAGGCAACTGGAATATGAAATGATATTATTTTTTTTAAAGAAACAAACAAGCAAATACATAACGGTGTTTAACCAAATCTACAAATTCCTAGTACATGCACGTGGGAGATATTCTACAACGACTGCCGAAACGACTTTTTTTCATCAAAACCTCCTAAATCGGGGTAGAAGGAGGAGAAGGCCTTGGAGTCTTCTGCCATAACCACCTCAACCCCCCCCCCCCCAAAAAAATGCATCTTCTTAATTCGTAAGGTAGGGAGGGGACTCGTCTTTTACTGTCAATTCTCATATCCTGCTTAACAGGGTTTTTTTTCGTAACTCTCAAGCCTGTGTTTTTTTTATTCAATACTACGGTCATAAAAAGATGATTCGAGGACACTCAAAATATCTTATTTGCATTACAAAATAACGATCAAATAATGGTCATTGTCAAAAAGTGGACATGCATGTATATACATACATGTATATAATTATTGTTATTAATTACAAGGATTGAATTTGAAGTATACATGTTTGGTGTTACTGCAGTATATATCAGACCTACAATATGGGAAAAACTCAAGTGTATAAGCTTAGAAGAGTTCCGAAAGATTATAATACATTTCTGATACATCGCATGCCCCCTGTTGTCATAATGAGGCACAACAGTGTACAAAGAACTGGGCACGGTGAGCATCAAAGTTGGCCCTGTCTTCAAATTTTATCGAACGGAATATGTAAGGTGCCCACATCCTACTGCTGTCTGAACACAATAAGTGTTCCTTATATCTCCAATAGTTTTCTTTTAAGAGTAAGTTAATCATAGAGTAGTTTCTTACAGAAAATAAATAACGTCATGACGTTAACGTTTATTGACAATATCTAAGAAAAGTGACACGCAAAAAGATTACGTGCAGGGATTTATGATTAATATAAATATCCCTACCTTTTCAATTAAATGGGTTAGAGTGTTTCCAGTCCTAAAGGAATGGAAAGATACCCATAAAATAAAGGAAATTTTTATCTGGTTTTTAATAAATGTGGAATTAAGAACTAAAACAATATTTCGTCGAAACACAGTAAAGATGATTTAATTGTGCGTGTATTTACTCCAGCTGAAATTACGATGCCCTTCCTTAAATATACATTAAGACAAATTTTAAAAGAAACATCTATGATTTTTGGGCCAGGTATTTATATTACACATAGCAATTTACATGACTACTGTAGTTGTCAGTAGATCAAGTACGAGGAATGGGGGACTAGCCGAGGTCCTTGTTTGTTTGGTCGGAGGCTCATAATTTTCGTGAGTATTCACCACCGTTATCTATCTTACAGGAAATTCGTTTGTTTTCTATATTAACATTTAAATGTCTACATTTGGACAAATAGAATCTCTTTTTTTCTATACTAACAGAGAAATGTGTGTTCCCACATCTGTGCTTTAATACGATGCAGATAGCTTTCCCCGGTGTTTACAATGCCAACAGGGATAAAATGGACCATCCCCAGGCATTTGTATTCTAAAGAAATGATAAACTCAATCTAATAAAGATAATGCTTTTCCAATAGTAAAAACAAGAGTGGAATCACTTGAAGGGTTTGTATTTACTAGAAATAACTTTTATCTAATGCTTAAAGTCAGAATTATCGAAATTCTAGGTAATGATGATACAAATACTAATTTTTTTTAGGTCGAAGTTATACGCAGGGGGTCGTTCTAATTGCGGATTTTATCCGCGCGACGGTCGTGCCGATAACTGAAATTTTTCGCCCGACAAAATTTGAAAACCATAAGCCATAGCTTGGAAAAAGTTAATTATTATGATAGAGTTTTACAATATATTTACATGATTAGTGAACGTCGGAAACATTCAGAACATTACAATATTTTTATTGCTGAAAATGAAGTCTAATTACACTCGTAAAGAGAAAATTTAAACAGACTGCTGAAACAGTGGGGTATTCACTATCTTTAATAGTATATACATGTATTTGTTTTAAAACATGACTTTCATCCTTCAACTGTAAGCAAATATAGTACTCTCAATGATGTAAAAGTTAGCACTGTTACACGAAACAGTAACGGTATGCAGATTTAATTAATATTGAAAATATCTCATTTGTGATTATGATAAAATTCAAATGCGTCCTGACTATTTGAATAACACATGGACGAAAAGTTCATAACAAAAAACATGATATAAAATTATGTTAAAGTTTATTTCAAATAACATTCAATAGACGATATCTTTATTTTCGCTATTTGCTTTCGCAATATTAATCACTCACAGTATTATTGTTGATGACGTAACGTACGTAACAATGACGTCAAAAAGTATACACACACAAAGAGAGAGAGAGAGAGAGAGAGAGAGAGTCACAGCTGGCTTGTTCTTTGACTTGAGCTCTATTTATGTTTTATTTAAATGCATGTGCATGTAATGTATACCACCAGTTTTGGAAGAGAAAATTAAACTATATATCTATCTCTATCTATCTATCTATCTATCTATCTATCTATCTATCTATCTATATATATATATATATATGTGTGTGTGTGTGTGTGTGTGTGTGTGTGTGTGTGTGTGTGTGTGTGTGTGTGTGTGTGTGCTGACGGACTTTAAAAACGCAACACTTGACAATTTTATGTATCACAAATTTGTTCATATATCTAATAAATGAATTCATAGTAGTATATTATAAACTATGTTAACTGAACACTATTCTTTCATTTTGAATATCATTTTATTCACAAAGTGGTTACAGTTGAAATGAATGTCAATGAGGTGTGCGTCAAAAATGTGGTTTTGTTCACTAGTACCGGGTCAATCGGAACCCCTCGCCCTTTATTTCATAAAAAGACTCGAATGTCGCACGGTAGACATGTTGCGCAGACATGTTGTAAATAGTCCGTTGTCAATGACTCAGTGACAGACGAAGGTAAGAAAAAGTGTTTGTCATGCGGGACTAAAACAAACGTTTATCTCTTGTTGGTAAAAAAAAAATTCAATCAAATCAGGAACTTTTCAATCATATTTTGCAATTCTTCATATACGTTAAAGCATTTGTAAACATCGTCGCGAATTGCCTACGAGTCTGATTATGGATCAACTCATATTGGATGTTAAAGCTCTACCAAAATGTACTAAATTGGGAGATAGTAAACCATTCTATTTTAGAGAAAACTAATATCAAATGTTAAAAAGTCTCCAGATTTGAATCGAAAAGTTAGAACTTTTTTGTTTAACGTTGTCTTACCAGTAGAACTTCGCCAAAACCGGATCACGCTTCAAATGGATGTAAATAACCGCGCCATGCGACACCCGAGTCTTTTTACGGATTTATTTTACGAAGTAAAGGGCGAGGGGTTCCGATTGGTACCGTGTATGACCTCCATTAGCAGTGATTACTGCGCGAAGGTGACGTGACATTCATTGACAAACATTGCGGATGGTCCTCTGAGGAATATTTTGCCATTCCTCCAACAAGGCTCTCCCTAATTCTTGCGGATTCTGAAGCTGAGACTGGCGGCTGCGCACACGTCTCCCCAGCTCGTCCCACAAATGTTCAATTGGATTAAAGTCTGGGGACATAGCGGACCAATCAAGGACGTCAGTGGCGTTCGTTAGAAAAAAAAAGTGTTTGTGTCAATCTTGCCGTATGCGCGCGCACATTGTCCTGTTGGAAAATTAACCCATTTCATTGTCTATCCTGCTGCATTAATGGTGCTAAAACAGGCTGTGGAATTTCGTCCACATACATCCTAGCAGTGAGTAATCGCACCCCTGACCATGACGCCTCTCCCCCCAAACCTGTCGCGTTCGAGGACACAATTCTCTGCAAAACGTTCATGTAAACGACGGAAAATTCGATATTTGCCTTCTGCGTTGCTAATGTTAAATCTGAACTCATCTGAGAACACAACATTTGACCAATTTTGACGTTGAGTCAGATGCTGCCTTGGCCATTGCAATCTGTACCGTCGGTGATGCAGTTTAAACTGTAGCCCCTTATAAGGTCTTCCGTAGCGGATCGCATGGCGCTTCAAAATTCTGGAAACTGTTCTAGGATGAATAGGCCTTCCATGACGTCCAATGATTTCTCTCGCTGTAGTCACAACGGCCGTAAACTTATTGCGCAAATGACGTTGTCGTATGAACGCTTGTTGCCGTGGCGTTGTCACAAACAGTTGACCACGTCTTGGGCGATCATTAAGGAATCCTGTCTGATGGAATCGTGACAACAACCGGCTAACTGTACAAGGATGGACATTATAACGCCTTGTAACCTCACGCCGACTGTCGCCTTATTGCAGCATACCAAGTGTCTGAATGCACATTTCATTGCTTAAGCGGGCATAGTCTTGGTTTTGAATATTTTTCTGTTAGTGGTGTCTATGCTTTCACCAACAAAGTTGTTTTATCACGAAAAACTCCCCTATTACCTATCCGGGTGTTTGACAAAAAGTCCTGAAAATTTCATGCGATGCTACTCACAACGCGCAAACAATGAACACCTGTTAATCGAGAGATGAGTTTTAAAAATCAATACGATGTATGCTGAGTAAATTTTGCAATAAAAGTTTTATATGTAATGTTTTAAATGAATCAATAAAGTTTGTCAGTATATATATATAGATAGATAGAGAGATAGATAGAGATATCCCAAAGAAATATGCGATAAGAATTTATGTGCCTGAATTATCATCGAGGTTTCAATTTTTTCTATGTATACACCCCTCCCGAACTACCCCACGTATCAAAATCTGTCAGCTGTCCCCATTTATTTAAAATTCTCATTCTAAGGATTAAAAACTTGAACAATCGTTTGTCAATAATGAGTAGCTATATAATACCATCCACCCACCCCCAACACATGTTAGAGACACTATTTTCATGTAAATAGGTCCTTGTAAATAGTGTGATATTATATTTCAAATGTAACACAGACTGGTTTGTGCCTCTGATGAGAATCGAACCCGGGACCTCTGACATGACAGTCCAGTGCTCTACTGATCGATCTAAAGGGTTAATCCACTAACCCAAGCTAGTAGGAAGGCCATGTATCTAATACTCTCTCTCTCTCTCTCTCTCTCTCTCTCTCTGTGTGTGTGTGTGTGTGTGCAACATATTCACTGCAAGTTGTTATATCTTTATAATTTGCTCCTGTGGCTCAAACTTCTTCTTTAGAAAATTTCTAGATCTGCGCTTATTTTGTATACATGAATGTCTATTTCATTATTACTATTATTTATTTATTTATTTATTGTAATATTTGGTATATGGTTGTATTTATGACGCACAAATAAACAATAGTATACATTGTGTCATGTGAAACAAGTAAAGAGATTTATAATAGATACTTGTATGTTTGTCAGAAACCCGTGCTATTTTTTTTTTAAATATAATATCATTTATTTATATCGGAAGACATAATCTTGTAACTTGATGACTAAAATTGTTTGGATAAAAATACTAAGTCTCATTTATTAGAATTTGTTATCATTAATAATTCTCCTTGGACGCAGCCAGATAACTGTTAGATACATGTAACATGTACAATACTAACATGATTCAGGAACGTCACTCCTCTCCCAAATGGGCATCCGGTAATGATGACATTTAAAAAAAAACCACCAATCATTAAGGACATAGGTACAGAATAGAATACAACCAATTTTGAAATAAAAAAGGAAGTGTCTGTTGGTACGACCGTAGCTATAGTGCGGATAATTTTCACTCTTCGCACGACATGTCATGCAACATATCATGCAACATGTAACTAAAACTCTTATCCGCAAGCCAAGCTTTTTTTCTCGATCTCAATTTTCTTCTACTTGTCCATGAACTATATATGAACTATATATATATATATATATATATATATATATATATACCCTCGCCGGTAGATGTAGAATTTTGTTTTGTTTAGATATAAATTTCTTCGTAATATTACTTTCACTCCAAAATTATATATATATATATATATATATATATATATATATATATATATATATATATATACACTTTTTATAATTATAGATTTTATATGCTTCTGACATTGAAAAAAATCCAAGCGAAATGTCTGTACAGTATTTAATATAAATCTCTAACTTTCAATTTTGACAAATTATCACTAGTTTAAAGCTCATAGTTATAAAATATGTACATATAGTAAAATTAGACTATTTTTAGCAAATAATAAGGACAACTGACTAAATCCATGCTTTCTACTGACGATTGTGAGAGGAGTGTGAAGGGGGGTGGTTAGCAAATAAAAATATGCAATGTTCTGAATTATTTCCAACGTTTAATAATTAAGTGAAATATTGTAAAATTCTATCATAATAATTAACTTATTCTAAGCTCTGGTTTATGTTTTTATTTTCTTCAAATTTTGTCGGGCGGAAATTTTCAGTTATTAGCACGACCATCTTCTGGATAAAATCCGCAGTTAACATGACCGCTCTGCGTATAGTATCGGCCTAAAAATAGAATATTTGTAACATCATTACCTACATTTGGATAATCCCGATTTTCACATTAGGTAAAAAAAGATACATATTTTTAATAAATTCATACCCTTCACGTGATTCCACACACTTGCTATACTAAAGAAAAACATTGTTAGATAAGCATTATGTTATATATTTGTTTTGCAGTTAGCTGTCATCCTGGAACAATAAAGATAAAGGAAGATATATTTGCTTATTGATGACTGCTTCTAATTGAAAATCTTCCTGAGCAAATTCAAGATCCATACTCAACACTTTAATTTGGAAATCTATCGTCATC
Organism: Ostrea denselamellosa; assembly: GCA_024699665.1. Lineage (NCBI taxonomy): Eukaryota > Metazoa > Mollusca > Bivalvia > Ostreida > Ostreidae > Ostrea > Ostrea denselamellosa. Next base: position 9,076,736 of record JAMZEH010000018.1, read on the forward strand.
TGTCATGACAGCTCTACAGCGCCCAGTGGAAGGATGTGAATGGACGTCTCAGGGCCCAGAAGCAGAATTCGCGGCTGCTCTGATTCACGACAGAATCGCACATCCGGTACACACCCCTCCCGCACCTCAGAAACTAAAACTGGTGCTGGGTGTAATCCAGAACAATGGTCCGCTTTCGCCAGGCAATGGGACATGTACAAAGTTGGAATGGCCATCGCGAACAACGTCATACCTACTGCCCTCTTCTATTGCTGTCACTCAGGGTTGCGCATGGATATTGTGCGAGATCTTCGTTGTGATGTTGCTACCATGGGGGAAGCGGATCTTTTGAATGCAATTAAGAGACTGGCGGTCAAAGATGAGAGCATATTAGTTCATCCCATGAAACTAAACAGGATGGCCCAATCTCCTGGGACAGGCATTCGTAAGTTCTTACCCAGCCTCCGAGGTCAACCTGCACTCTGCCAGTATAGGGCCATATGCAGGGAACTGGCTGTGAAGACTGTAAAACGTATCCTCACAGACAACACCTCTGTTACGGGATCCCTGGATGTGGATAAGTTCCAGAGAGCATTGTTGATATATCGTAACTCAATAGATCTGGACACCAAATCCTCCCCGGTTTTGATTTTAGTCGGACCCCCCATTCGTGATGCCATTCTAATTGTGATGGGTAGATACTCCCCTCACGAAACATGAAAGGGGTTACTTTCATATCGTGAAAAGGCACTTGCTCGACGACACTCAAGGGAACATGAAAAGTGGAATGAGCCCACTTGAAGGCTACCACCACTAAAATTAGGAGATCACATCTACTTATAAAATCGGGTTGGCAATCATCCAAGGAGATGGGAACGCACTGGAATTGTGGTTGAGGTCCGCCAATACCACTAGTATGTTATCCGGGTTGACTTACGTCACAGCGAAGACCGATTCGTCGTTACACCACACAAACTAATGAATGACTAATCGTTGTGCATACACATTGCTAGAACTTTCCAAACACATTTGAACCATTCAGTAGCATCTTTCGTTTTTGTATTCCTTTTCTATGACATTTGCATTTTCGTGTGTTAGTTTTCTAGGCACCATTTTCTTGTGTAAATCTGGTCAGTTTTTTTAGATCTGCATGTAACCTAAAAAAAAAAAACAACTTGCCCCTGGGGGAGGAGATAGATAACCATTATGTTATATATGTGTATTGCAGGTAACAGTCATCCTTCAACAATAAAGATAAAGGAAGATATATATGCTTATTTAATTATCTTTATTAGATGAAGTTGAAATTTCTTTGCAATTAAAATGCTTTTGAGATGGTCCATTGTATCCCTGTTGACTTTGTAAACGGCGGGCAAAACTTCGACATCGTATTTAAGCACAATATGTGGGCATTTTGGGAACACACATTTCACTGTTAGTAGAGGAAGAAAAGAATTATTAGTGTATTTTGAAATGTATATTTTAAAAGTTTTATAAAACACAAAACGAAACTCCCTGTGAAATAAAATACCTGGCCCAAAAATCATAGTTGTTTCTTCTTTTAATGTATTTTTTTAAGGAAGGACAACTAAATACCAACTGGAGTAAATACATAGATGATTAAATCATCATAGCTGTGTTTGGCTAAATAGTGTTTTAGTTTTTAATTCCGCAGTCAATTAAAACCAGTTATTTTTTTTTTCTTTATTTTATAGATTTTTTTTTATCAATTTCGTTTAGGACTGGAAATACTCTAACCCATGTAACTGAAAAAGTAGAGATATTTATGGGGATTATTAAATCCCTGCACGTAATCTTGTCACATTTCCAAAACATACTCAATAAAGATTGACGTTACTATTCATATATAATGTAAGAAACAATGCTATGTTTAACTTCACCTTTGAAGAAAACTATATGAGCTATAAGGACATATTAATGTGCTCTGACAGTAGCAGATTGTGGACACCTTACATATTCCATTTGATGGAAAAAGACCGGGCCGGTTTTGATGTTTACCGTACTTTACTGCAACTGATTGTTATTTTTTATGTCATCATATTCTAACCGTCATATACTCAATTACAATTTAGTAGTAAATTACAACTAGGGAGAAATTGTTTTTGTATTATACTAATTGTCATGGTTTTCAAAAGTATGTGCAGCTGCAAATGTCTTGTAACGTTTCCCATTACTTTCCAATTCGATTATGAAACTATCAGAAATTTGAAGAATTCATGTGCGTTGAAATCATATTCTGTACTGTGATTTTAACGATGTACATATAAGCAAAATCAACCTTCACGCTACAGCTCTCTTCCTAACAAGCCGCCATTTTCGAAAACCTTCACTCTATCTAAAATGGGGGAGTATGCTCGTGCAACACAAGTTTAACATGAGTGTTGATAATTCGATAATTCAACATTTTATTTGCATCTCTAGTTATCCATGTAACTCGTGTGCTGCTTAATAGAATTCACTCACGGTGCTCTACGGAAAAATTTCACTTTACTCTATGACGTCACGATGATATAATATTTTTATTTATTTATTTATTTATTTAATTTGTTGTTTTATTTCGATTGATTTATTGATTGATTGTTTTACGTCCCGTCGAGAATTTTTCACTCATATTGAGACGTCACCAGCTGTAGGTGAAGTACCACAAATTTAGACATATGCTTAGCACTCAGGGCCGTAGCAGTGAGGGTTCTTTAACGTGCCAACGCCCACCGTGACATGGAACCTCCGTTTTTAAAGTCATATTCGAAAGACCCGTGATTTTCACTTCTGAATGCCGAGCATTTGGCGAAGGAGCAATCTCTACTTATTTATGCGTCTTAGGTTTGATTGATTGATGCAATCTGTGGCCATGGCACGAGCGGGCTCGGAACTCACAACCTCCCGAATACGAAGCGAACGCTCTACCCACTGAGCTACCGCGACCGGTCGGTGTAATGTGTAAATTTGCATTTCTGAAATATATGTACCCATACATGAAGTTAGAACTACGATGTATGGTGGGTGTCCTAAAGTAATCAACATGTCTGTCAGTCAATCCGTACTAACTTAAATTTCCTTAAGCTTTGGAACATTTTCATAAATTTGATAAATATTACTTGGATTATATAGAGGAGGACCCCTGTCCATTTTTAGATTTTCCGTTTTGTCGTTACGGAGTTATGGGAGTTAGGATTTGTTTTATATCAAGGATATAATAGAACTTTTTATGACACGCAAAAACTTGAGATTACTTAAGAAGATTTTTATAGACATTAAAGGTAATGCTCGGGTGGGCTCTTTCGATTTTCAGATTTACTGGCTTTGTCATTACGAAGGTATGAAAGTCAGAATAGTTTATTATTAAACACTTTGGCACGCAATAAATTAAGATTACATGAGAAGATTTTCATAAATTTGATATACAACACTCCGATTAGGAGAAGGAAGACCTCGTTATTATTTTATATTTCTGTCCGTCGGGCCGTCCGTCAGCACTTTCTATTGCACGTAATCACCACTCCATCTGTCTATCAGGCTCCCTCGCGGAGCTCTTTCTTTAGTACGTTTATCATACATATACTACCAGAATGTTCAAATTGTCAATTTATATATAATTGTATATTTCTATTTTCAACACAAACTAGTCGAAATCCATGAAATTACGAAGGGTTAATACAAAACATTGATCATTCAATAATGTATTGTAGAGGCTTGCAAATATGTAGGGTTACAAAGATGACTTGGTTTTGAAAGTTTCTGGAGATTTCCCCTGGCGTGTGTCACATACAACTCCATGAAGATCCCGATCTTATCTTCTATCCTTGTCTAATAATTCGATTTCTGTTGCCTTAACCCGATACAGGTCATGTAAATAAAAAGCCTTCACACAATATCAAACATCAAATCGTAACATCTCACGGCCTCTAACTCTATCGGATTTTACGGGTCACACGGGGATACCGCTAATATGATCTGTTTGAAATCAAATTCTTTGTCTCAGGGGTCACTATCAATCAAGGAAGTTGTTTATGACGAATGGGCCAGTGTCATATAGAAGTCTGCCAGAAGCACCATATTTGATATTTTTTCCAGTCTCTTAATTGTACTTTCAGTTGCGTGTGTATGTATCCAGCCATTTTAAGGAGATTTTTTTTTCTTTTCATTTTTTCTTTTCTTTTTAATTTTCTCCTTAAATCAGGCAGCAACAACTACCATGTTCATGCAGTATAATTCCACTTCAAATAAAAGATGTTAGTACGTAAAGATTAATTGTACAATATCAATTAAAAACATATTATAATTGATTTATATATAGCATCACTGTTTACAATACTAAACAAAATACACCGTATATTGTTGGTTACTAGTAGCCAACTTTACCGCTCTATTTTCCGTACATTTTTGCAATATTAATATTTGCTGATTTACAATCGTTCAAGAAGAAAAGATTTGTTTGCTGACAATGATGTGATCTAAATTTTTACTAAATTCAAATTGATTTCAAAGCTTTCTTTTTATATGAAGAAAATATTAGATGACGAGGGTATTTAAAGGGATACTCTCTCAACCTTATATTTGCAAAATCTACATGGAGCTTGTAACCAATTTAATGGTGTCAGACCTAGGCAGATGTCAAAGTAGGTGGGATAGGAAAGACGAGGGAAAATCTTATTTAATCAAGAGTTAGACAATTTCCGAGTTGCTCTGTAGTTGATCTGTAGTAGTTCTGTAGTTGATCTGTAGTAGTTCTGTAGTTGATCTGTAGTAGTTCTGTAGTTGCTCTGTAGTTGCTCTGTAGTTGATCTGTAGTTGTTCTTTAGTTGCTCTGTAGTTGGTTCTTTTTCTTGAATTCTTACGTTTGATGAAATGGTAAAGGTATTTTCCTGCACACACGCAAAGACTACGGATGCTTGGAAAGGTCGCTAATGAGTTTTGTAGAACTGTCCTTTTTAGTATATTATTGATTTCTAAAATGAAGAAGAATTGTGGATTTGAAATAAAAAAAAAAACAAACAAAAAAAAAAAACAACAAAAAAAAAACCAACAAAAAAAACCTGCGGTGATACTGCTTGTTACTGAGGTACAGTTGTTGAGGTATTGACATATTTTTAAACTTATTTTGCTTTATTTACACAAAATGACTATATTTTCCCTTTTTTTTTAATTTTTTGTGACAGTTGTCGTAGTTCTCTGTATTTTTCATATCAATGTCACATCTGCTCTGGATACCCTACACTACGATAATTAAATCAACGATAATTATTTAACCGGCAAAATTATTTAAAAAAAAATCTTTAGAAGTATTTTATTAAATGTTTCTTTATGTGTGTTCCAAAATTTAATTTAACGACACCACTTATAATGTGGAAAACATAGAATGTCTCAATATTTTTCGAACAAGTCTCACAGAATTTATGGTAAGGCATTATGAAAGGACGTTTTTATATTTTTTACATGACGGACCTTCAGTTCTCTTTGAAAAAAAGATATCGAGAAGTTTTTAATCATTGTTTTAATTTTTCCCACTTCACCTGATCATACATCAGTGGATGTAGGCCGTTCATAGTTGTTGTTGTTTGAAAGAAAAGTGTTTTTAGGTACTTTTCTGAGATAGTTTTTTTTTGGTTTTTTTTTGTTTTTGTTTTTGTTTTTGTATTTCAAGATCTAAACGTTTTGATATGAAAACATAATCAATCATGTAGAGTCTTTATTTTAAATTTGATGTTATTTCTAAAAGATCTAAATGATTGAACTGTTTCATGATGTTAAGTAAAGATTTTGAAGTTTGTCAAGTTGTGATGCATCTCTATTCTTTCTGTTAGAATGATATTATTTTCGTTTATGCAATTTGATAATCTTTTGAAAATATCGATCCTTGATCCGGTTTCCATTTGGTCTGATTCAGCATTTACAGTTGGCAGTTGTTTTTTTGGTGTTTTGTTTTTTCTTTTTTTTTCCCTTGTTTTTGATTGTTTTTTGTTTTTTTTGGTTTTTTTTTTTGTTTTTTTTTTTTGTTTATTTATTATTATTATTATTATTTTCGTTTTTTTTTTTTTTTTTTTGTTGTTGTTGTTGTTGTTGTTTTTTCTTTCTTTGGGAGGAGAGAACCCAGATACAATGTACCTGGGAAGAGGCCACCGACCTTCCGCAAGTAAACTGGCAAACTTGCTCACATAACGCCGCGGCCGAGATTCGAACACGCACCGACAGAGGTGAGAGGCTTTGTGATTTTGAGCCCGATGCTCTAACCACTCGGCCACGGAGGCCCCTTCGGTTGAGAAATTTTACTTATACTGACACGTCGCCAGCTGTAAGTGAAGTACAACGACAAATTTAGACCTATGCTTAGCGTTCATGGCCGTAGCAGTGAGGGTTCTTCAACATGTCAACGCCTGCCACGCCATGGGACCTCCGTTTTTATGATCATATCCGAAATACCCGTGAATCTCACTTCTAAATGCCGGTCGTTTGCCGAAGGAGCAATCACTAGGTATGTTTACGTCGTAAGTTTCACGCGACAATGGCATGAGCGAAGCTCGGACTCAGCACCTCCCCGTTACTTAATGTTGAATACAATGTTGAAAAGATGAATTGAACTCGTGTACTGAAGGATAACCTACCCCTTTGCATGATTTCTGGGTTTGAGCAGAACTACTTTTCTTGCAAACTGCATCTCCACCCCACCCCCCCCCCCCCCCCCCAACCTCTTCCCACAACGAAACATGACGCTTTAATGCATGACCTCGTTATATCTTATACATGTAGTGTCCTTAAGAACTTACGAAAGCTGTGAAATATTCACGTGAAATCGATATCCTCTGGCTTTCGATAGACCGCGCTTCACGCGCAGCTCTCCTATTAATCCGGAACGGTCGATATCGTTTCAGAAATAATTCAACTTCCGTGATTGATAGAACGAATTTTGACAATAATATTGAAAAGTTGTTGGCAAAATTACAAATGTTGCGAATTTTGGTAGTACATGAATATAGAGGATTGTATTGATTTTTTTTTTGAATTGGATACATCTCAGATTTTGACGGATAATCGGACAATCAGTGAGTTTTGAGGCCGATTTCTTCTCGTGGGGTACGGAAGGGGCCAGGGTAGTTGTAAGCCTTGTTTCATTTAGTATACAATGAGTTATGTCATTTTTTAAACGCTTATGAAATTAAGTTTTCTGTTCGTAATAGTGTATAATAAAATGATAGAGTAGGGGGGGGGGGGGGGTGGGAACCCTTCAAATTCCACATCATGCAGTGGGGGGGGGGGGGGGGGGGGGGGGGGGGTAGAGATGACGATCAAAGTTCGAATTTCCTCGATAAGTAATATAATGTTTATTAACATTGTTCACGACCCGAGCGCTTTTGTGCTTATTTACTGAAAAGTTGCCATAGTTAACAAAGAAAACGAGATCTCGTTGGTCATACTAAACATTAAAACCACAACGGAACCAGAGACGAAATACTAGTTTCGATATTATCAACAGAATTTTGTCTTTATGCTATTCTGCCATCATAATGTTTTCCTTTCCTCAATAAATACAAATCAAACTTACCATACAAAAAACTCTATTCTCATGTTGCATTGCAACAAAGATAATAATACTAAGCATTTAAAAAAAAATGGAGCGGCACAATACTACCCCCCCCCCCACCCCTTACGTGCCATGGGAGAACTTTTATGTTCTAAACTATTTTTTATACAAAGTTTAACAGAGTGATCACAAGATTTAATTTTTTATATGAGACAACATTTTACTTTATTAGACGTTTTAAAAGTAATTATTTCATTTTGTATTCTAAAAATAAATAATGTTTTTACGTGTGGAAAATACCAAATACGATAATGTCATCATTGAAATTTATTCTGCATTATTTTAATTTATATTTCGGTTTTATTCACCCATCTGTTCAAATTACAGTAAAACTGAGCTATTGATCGTTACTTCTGAATTTATTGAATGGCCCACACTATCTGATCTAAGAAGGATTGAAACAGGGAATATATACATGTATCAAGTTTATGCACTGAACATCCTTAGATTGTTATTATTATTATTATTATCATTATTATTATTTTCCTATGTGCAATGTGGTGATCAGCATTCAGAGTGAATTCAACTGACGCTACAAGAAGCTAGAAGTACGTTAATATAAGGCTCTTTTTTAATTAGCCATGGGATATGTCATATTTTGAACTGTTTTTCGTATTCAATCCACAAAATCAATCTAGCTTCCTGATAAATCATAGAGACTTCCATGTCCACTGCAAAATAGCCAATAAAACACGCCAAACAGTGACATTACCTACGTAACATAGAAGCCGTGCAATAAACTACACAGAACTAAAGCTATACTCGTTTCCTAATTTATTAATATCCCGAAGACAAGCTGTCATTACAAGTGAATAGAGTGATAGATTACCCATTGATTTACTCACCATACCTGAAATCACACGTGAATGCATAGAAAATTTACTTTTCAGAGGCAAATTGGCTCACGAGTATATACAATATCTCGCCCTAAAGCTACATGTATAATACTTCTCAGAAAACAATGGTATAAAACCCGGTCTTAATATCACGTTTCGAGAACTCCAATCGAATCCCGCGATTTTATAAACAGTCAGGAGTCAATGTATTGTAGTTTGATATATGAAATCAACACAAGGGATTAACTCTAGGACTATACAATGCACCCCTAACCCAAGGGGTTTTAATAAAATGCTTTCTCTGATTTGTTAAACGGAATATGAAGGTCTCAGACAACGTAGAAAAAAGACATAAGTCGCTGACTGGTTTTGCAATTGGATACCTTCATCTCCCGTTTAATAAATTAAAGAAAGACAGTTTATTATCTATAGTTTTTCTGCTTTTTTAACTATTAATACTTTCAAATACATACAATATAGATATTATTGACCTTAAGTCATTTAAATGACAAGCAATAGATGACCAGAATACACACAGTGAATGATGTCCACGGCCCTGAATGTTCTGGTTCTCATCGTTCTTGTGTTGTGAGACAAACTAGGAAAATCCCCCAAAACTGTACATGTAGGTGCGGCCGCCAAGACCGAACAAAACTATTCACTCGTGTATTCCAATTACGATACTGGGCTCCGACATTTTCCGAACCCCAACTCCCTCGCCATATAAAAGGCGGAACGGGATTCCTGCTATCATTTCGGGGAAAGGGACAAGAGGTCAAGGACTATCTTCTGGAAAATTTCTGTCCAGATAATACACCAAAACCGTAAACTGAAGATGAAGCAAGTCTCCAACAAAAATCCGATCGTTGAATATTTGCTTTATACTTATATACCAACATTGGAATAATTGTTACTTATTGTTCGATGGAATAAATGAATTTTAACCACAAATCTTCAGTATTATTTTCCTACAATTTAGCAAGAAAAATGAATAAATGAATCAATAAAATAAATCTAGCAGCGGAAATGACGGCCTGTAAAGGCCATTTTGAAAATTTAAAAAAAAAAGTTTATAATGTGATATTAGTGAGACTGTGAAAGAAAATTGTGTCGATAGGGAGGATGTTTAAAAAAAAAGAAGAAAAAAAAAAAAACCCAAAAAGCCACTTTCATGAGGCTGTGAAAGAAAACCGTAACGACTGTGAGAATATGGGAAAAAACACGACATCCGTGAGACTTTGATAAACTATTTAAAGATTGATGCTCTTTTCCCAATTTCCAGTTTGCACAATTTTATTATTTTGTCGGTCTTGTTCTGTTTGACCCCTTGTGAACTCCATTTCCACTGACCCTGTATGTCCACTCTGGCCTCTATAACGTCATCTGATCTTGTCAACTCTGTTGACCTCTATGTCGTCATAACGTATCTTCATGTCATAACGTATCTTCATGTCGTCATAACGTGTCCTCATGTCGTCATAACGTGAGATCTAAAAATAAGACTCTAAATATTCATATTTGTGAAATTATTTGAATTTCTTTGTTGAAAAATAAACAAGACACAAATGCAACATAGTTGTGTCGCTTAAGCATTTGATAACAACGTTGACATAGTTTATATTTTTGCAATAAAACAATCATTTCTAAGGGGTATATTTAGATCACGTAACTATTTTCTTGCTACACAAGTGCATACAAAATCATTTTATATAATGATACAGTAAACTGGATATAAATGTATTACATATAGCGTTATATTTCGGTTCCGTGTTGTACACAGACAAAGTCTGAATTATGTTTCGATATCTTTGATGTTTTCTATCCTGCATATTTTCAAAGAGATATGTAACCATTAAATTACATGCACTAACAAACAATTCGTGGAGAGAGACAAAATCGGATATTGGTACTTATTGCATATTCCTAGGTGTGCTTTCCACTTGTCGAATAATGATTTCAATGATACGGATTAATTAATTAACACACCTACAAAAATAAAGAAATAGATAGAGAGTGCATGCGTTATGTTAAAAGACAGAAAAATGTTCATGTGCCGTGCATTCATTAAATTTTCGTTGGGTTCAAATTTCGCTGGTGCATGTACTTTTATCCCACGAATTTCAACATAAACACAATTCATATAACGTTTCATTGTACAGGAACCATGCTCACACCAAATTACAAACTGTATAGTACTGAAAATCCACGAACAACAACCTAACCCCTCCCCCGAATGTCAAGCAATACCACAGTATTATAGAATCAATAGAAATGATATAAATTAATACAAATTAAATACAGGAATTTTAATATTCTGTAGCATAAAAAGTATTGGATATCTGTTTCAAGCACAAACAAACACACACACAGAGTTGCAGCTGTGTGTGTGTGTGTGTGTGTGTGTGTGTGTGTGTGTGATGTTTCATTGTATTTGTCCCCAATTCAAAAAGTTTGAACACATTTAGAAAAGATGAGTTTAACAACTATTTCATGTTCAATCATTTGTAGTTTATCGATTACAATTCTTTAAATTGAACCATATTAAAATGATTTGTTTTAGATCACATGTTCTATATGACATCATCTTTGTGATGAGACAAGTTACATGCCATCTCTGAAATTCTGCAGCACAAATGACCGAAGTTATTTTATTCATTTCTCAATCAGGCTGAATCTGTTCTTTCTGAAGTTTGTCCTGATTTGGATACTTTCTTTGCATCATCCTCATTACTGTTATTGGTGAATTACATTCAAAATATAACTTCAGCACTTCAATACATTGTTCTTTGAACAGAGAGACATACTGAAATTTCAACATTTCACTATAATGTCATACATGATATCTGAGCGTAGAGAAAATTATGTTATTTCTTTATAATGTAAAATGTCTTACTTTCTTTTTCTTCTGAAAAGCAAAGTCTTAATTTTTAAGATGTAATAAAAATTAACGATTTTACAGGTATTTGTAATGGGGACATTTATCATAAAACACCCTGTGTGTATGCACACACACACACATACACACACACAGACACAGATATATATATATATATATATAATATGTGTGTCTGTCTGTTTGTGTGTGTTGTGTGTGTGTGAATAGAATGATTCTATTCTTTAAAAAAGTACCGTATCTCAAAGTACCCGTATGTGTAAAATCTCTTACAGAGTACACTGGAAGACAATTGGTAATCTCCACCATTTTCCAATTATCGTAATAGGATTGACCCATTAACTATTATTGAAATAATTCCACAGAATCGAAGAATTTATATTAAATAATTTAATACAAATCAAAATTGGAGACCTTCAATTAAGCCTGACACAAATACCAGAACAGTGTATCAAGTATTTCTACTGGTAGCGATTTCTAATTCGCCTAATAGGATTGGCCCAGTAACTCTGGTAGCATTATAATTACGCAACCGTAGTTAATGGGCCAATAATATTTTGGAATTCCATATATGTAACACCCTCAATGGGGGATGGTACCCATATTTGATTCTTGATCTATGCACTGCATAATACTTACTGCGACTTTTAAAATTATTAATACTGTAACTGTGTCTCTTTCTTTCTTTATCTATCTATTATTTACTTTTTTGTAAGAGGGGGGGGGGGGGGGGGGGGGGGACCCTCACTACTGAGATTTTGTGTCACGGTGGACATTGACCGATTAATTGATTAATTGACCCTCATTGCTAAAACTTTGATTGACATGCATGAATCAAAATATGTGGTAATATGCCTAAAGCTGGTTGAATCTGGTATAGCGTTTACATCGTGACCGGACGTCGTTGCTTCTTGTTCCACTAGTACTAGTGCCTTGGCCACAGCAAACGTAAGAGTTAAAATATGTCCTCCACTAGAGGTGAGAAGCCTTGTAATTTTGAGCGCGAGGCCCTTCGAAGACGTTGAGACACATGAACAGGTAGGCATGGAAAATTGGTATCTAAATATGGGAAGTTGACGACTGAGAAGCTGAGGTAATCCTGTTTGTCATAAAGTTGAGTTGTTAGTTTGCCGTTAACGTCTATCAGTAATAAAATAACGAAACGTAGAAAGCAGATGTGAAAGACTTTGTGATGTATTTTATTTCGAATTCACTGAGATATATTGACTCGACATATGAATGAAAATGAGTAATAAAATGTCATTAATATATCTAAATGCCGAGTTAATTAAATTCAAACAGTACCTTATTATGTATTTTATCCATAATAAGGACACCGTAACGGGCTGTACCTGTGTCATACACCTTCTCTTTTGTGGAGTTGAAAGTCACAGCATGAAATGTTTTATGTCTCCTCTAGGAGCTTTTGAATAAGAGTATGGAAACAGGTCAGCTAATAACGGAGAATATGTCGTACTCATTGGGATCCCAAGGGACTGTTAAAAGACCTGACCCCGGGATCATAAAACATCTTAAGCTTAAGTCAAAATCTGAATATTGCGATGAAATGATTGAGAAGTCAATTGTTTCAAAATAAAGTTGTTATGCAATATTGCTTTACCAAATTTCTAGTGTCTGCCAAATGAAAGTTTCAGTTAGAAATTAATGAATGTCTTACCGGGAATTGAAATTTTGACTTAAGTTCGAATTGGTTAAATGATATCGGCGTCAGATCACCAAAACCTACGTTTATCTTGGCAATGAGGAACTCGAACATCTTTTTAATATCAATCTCAGAGTATTTCTGCTTTGAATCAAAGAGGAGTTTAACGAAGTAAATTTTTGGATAAGTCAATGAAAAATATTAAAACTAAAGTAATCGTTTTTAATTATGACCGTAACAGCAATGTAATTAACATGTATTAGGTATAAGGAGACATGGCAGGGGTTTTGATAACATAACCATGAAGTAGGGAAACATAACAGACACGTTCTTTGTAAACATAGTCGTATAGTAAGGAGACAGTGCACAGATGTTGAGAACATAATCATACTATAGGTATGACAGGGGTACTAAATACATAGCCATTAGGTAGACATGATTGATTATTTATTGCTTTCCGCCACACTCAACAGTTTTTCAGTTATCTGGTGGCGTCCAGTTTTTGTTGGTGGAGGAGAGAACCCAGATACAATGTACCTGGGAAGAGACCACCGACCTTCCGCAAGTAAACTGGCAAACTTGCTCACATAACGCCACGGCCGAGATTCGAACACGCGCCGACAGAGGTGAGAGGCTTTGTGATTTTGAGCCCGATGCTCTAACCACTCGGCCACGGAGGCCCCAGGTAGACATGACGTGGGTGTTAAAACATAATTCTGAGATAGGTAAACATAATACTGGTATTTAAAACATAATCATGATTAGAAAGATATCACAGGGGTGTTGAAAACATAATCATGAGATAGGAAGACATGACACGGATGTTGAAAACATGATCCTGAGACAGAGAAACGTAACACGGGTGTTGAAAACATAATCTTGAGATAGGTATAAATGACACGAATGCTGAAAATATAATCTTGAAATAGGGAGAAATGACACAGGTGTTAAAACATAATTCTGTGATAGGTAGAAAGGCACGGATGTTGAAAACATAATCATAGTCAACAGGGAATAGCTTGCTTTATCGTTAATCATTCAAAAATGTTCTTACGCGCAATAAGTAGCATCAAATTTAATCTAACAAATAGAAACGAAACATCAACTATGAGACTTAGTACTGCATGCGATAGAGAACTTGGGAGAAGACGAGATGTTATCTACATTTGACAGTTCACAAAAATGGTGGAGATGGAGATTAATGAACCAAAGTATTTGGTGTATGTTCTGGTTCAGTGTGTTCTGGTTCTGTGTGTTCTGGTTCTGTATGTTCTGGATCTGTATGTTCTGGATCTGTTTGTTCTGTTCTTAATGTTCTGGATCTGTAGATGTTTCTATATGTGATCTTATATGTTCTGTACTAGGGTCTGTATGTTTCTATATATATATATATATATATATATATATATATATATGTGTGTGTGTGTGTGTGTGTGTGTGTGTGTGTGTGTGTGTGTGTGTGTGTGTGTGTGTGTGATTCTGTATGTACTGAATCTTTTTGTCTTTCTGGTAGTGACTCTGTTTATTCCGTGCGTTCTGTTATATGATACAAAATTTTAATTTGATGTCGAAAAGGGATTCATATCACAATGCTTGTTGTATTACAAAGAGACGTGTTTGTATCGATATTTTTTGCGATATGTATAAAAGCCACACCGAGTCAGCTCAGCTTGGTATCGGACTTCGGCAATTATTTTCGCAGACCGTGGAACACTATAAATGGTAAGTCTTTATTTTCATCCATTTTCACTTAATTGCACAATCATTTATATCAGATGTGTTTTAACATAAATTTGGTCAAAGTAAGACTTTAAGGAATAGATGTCCAGTTTGTTTGTATAATGGGGGTGTGTGAAAGCATTACAAATATAGGAGTTTATAATGGAATGAGTTGTATAATCGAATGCCGATTAAGCAAAACTGGTCATATTTTCCAATGTTTTCATATTTCCTATAATACAAAATATGATATTCACTGATTCTTATATTGTGAAATTCAAACATTTATTTTTTTTTTCTTTAAAGAAAAAGATATTTCAGGTTAGAAAGTCGCATGCACCTTCAAGGTTTATAATTGAGAATTATAAAATGTTATATTTTAAATTCGAAGATGAAAAGATGTGTATCGAAATTTATAGAATATTAAATTTTATGTTGATAGATCAGAAGGTTTATATCGAGAGGCATAAAATTTAATATCTTCTGTTCGAAGTTCACGTGTATCTCAATGTTTATATCGAGAATTATACACCATGTAATATCAATGTTTATATCGAGAATTATACACCATGTAATATCAATGTTTATATCGAGAATTATACACCATGTAATATCAATGTTTATATCGAGAATTATACACCATGTAATATCAATGTTTATATCGAGAATTATACACCATGTAATATCAATGTTTATATCGAGAATTATACACCATGTAATATCAATGTTTATATCGAGAATTATACACCATGTAATATCAATGTTTATATCGAGAATTATACACCATGTAATATCAATGTTTATCATTGACATGGCATTGGTTAATACAAATACGTGAAAATGGCGTTAAATCCAACACCTATCTTTTCCACTTTTTTCCAAGTGTTGACGACAATGTTTCTTGGTGGAATATTGTATTATATCAATTTGATCACAAAAACTGCCCAATTAACGTAAAGGGACTGATTCACCATTTCCCCATAATTTTCTTTTTCATTTTTAATGATCAAATGTTCCTGTCTAAAGTGTTTAAAAGAATTTTTTAAAATTTCAAGGTTATATATTATGACAGAAGATCAATGTAGAGTTTATTATTTGTTTTATTAACAAATATTGAGGAATGTTATTGTTTACGAAGTTTTCAAAAGAAAAGGATATCGTTCTAAGTTTATAATATATTTCATATTTCAAGCTTTCCTTAGGTAAAATGTATCATTTAAAAGTTATATTTGTGACTGTGTTAAATTAAAATGCCTTAAATTGCAAAACTAACATTTCACCGGTTTATTTGTAAACATAAAAGGACCCGAGTCTTCCTTTGTATAACATAGAGTTAAGGTTAAAATGTTGCTCTTATCTCTGCATTCAGAAGATTAAAATTCTGGCTGTCAATATTAAACGAGTGATATTTTTGATGTTTAGCATCAAAAATCTTTTTTTTTCCTTCATAAAACGAGAACTAGTCCCTTTAAAGCATCGCAGTAATTTCTCATATTTTTGGTGCGTATCAGGCAATCAAACTGGTAACAAAATAGATTAAATGTTGATAGTGTAATCTTTGATACATTCATTGGTGATACCTTTATCATTCTAGCCCCAAATAAACTTTGTAGAAAATCAGGGACGAAAAGTTTTTTCCTTGCCCTTACCCCATTTCCAATACAGACATAAAATGAAATCGAGACCCAAAATCGACTTCACTTTTGACTGAAATGGCATAACCGTTAATCAAGTCAACCCAATGCCTATGTCTATATTCATAACTGTAATACATGCACTAAGGTTTGATCTAAAACAACATTTCAGGCTTTTTATTTCAGAGATTTACCTTTGAGGTTCCTTATCTGAATTTTATGACTTTCTATGTTACTATAAGAATGACATTAAATTCTTCAATGTTTTGACATAGAATCAATATATTGCCAAATGACATGACGGAGATTACAAAGTATCTAATTTTACTGCAAACACTGTTTTATCAGTGTTATAGTTTTAATGGGAGCTATGCATTAACTGCAGCATACATACACACAAAAGTAGCTTAATCGTTTTCGTTTTACTAAATTAATGTACAGTACAGAAATAAATAATTGATTCCGTTAGATACACAGTGCAAGATAGTTGTGCTGTAAATTCATTTTTCTATGCGATTTTATATATTCTTTTTAATATCATGACATATGAAACGTTGTAAAATTTCATGTTTACCATTTCTTCTATATTTTCCCTTTAAATTATTTAATTTCCCCACTGTAATTTAGAAATCTCTTATTTGAGTTGAATAATTTCCATTTGTATTGCAGACGTTTTCCCATTCTAGAGTATTCATCTGTATTCTCTGATTTAATATTTGTATTCTATAATTCTATTTGTAGTCTATAATTTTCAATTTGTATGCAATGATTTGTCATTTGCCGCATGTCCTATGGATTTTTGGGGGTAAAATTTACCATTGATCAATCGGAAATGCGTGAAATTATGTTTCGGGTACAATGATGATTTTCGAAAAGTTTCACATTCTCTCAAAGACCCGTGTTTGCCCATCTCTCTGATTTGTATTTTCTATAGGAATTACGAGATTGAATACTGTTAGTTATTATAGCCTTTTCATTTAAATGCGACAAAAGATGGTACCTATTAAAACAAAATCTGGGCTGTAGAGCCAACAGAAATATTGCATTTTTCTTTTGTTAAGAAATCCAACCCATATCGCATAGTGGCTTTCTACTCGCGTAACGGCCCCGTGGGGATCCGAGTTAGAATAGGTCCCTAGTATCCCTTGCTTGTCGTAAGAGGCGACTAAATGGGGCAGTCCTACGGATGAGATCGCAAAAACCGAGGCCCCGTGTCACAGCGGGTGTGGCACGATAAAGATCCTTTCCTGCTCAAAGGCCATGAGTGCCGAGCATAGGCCTAAATTTTGCAGCCCTTCACCGGGAATGGTGACGTCTCCATATGAATGAAAGATGCTTGAGAGGGGCGTTAAACAATATACAGTCAAACAATCAATACTTCCGTAACGCCCCGATTGGATCCGTCGATAGAGTGTCATGTCCGTTTGAAACAAGAAGGCTAAGTAGAAATAAATAAATTTTGCACACGGTCTATCTATCTGTTATATTATACGTATTCAAAGTTCATATCTTTATAACTCTAATTTTATAGTTCATATCGTATGTACTTTAATTTTTAAGGCACAGGCAAATAATTTAATGTGTTAATATATCACTCCGCGTGCGTGCGTTTTAAGCCCCGCCATTGCCAATGTCTTTAAATAGATCACACGCAAATTACATGTAATTGAACCGTGTGGACGTAGAATTTATACAATGTGGACATTGATTAAAAATATAAGTTAGAGAAATTCATTCAGTTTCATGGCTCATCTGATGGTCCGAATTATCCTATCCTTGTGACTTAAACTCCTGATAAACAAAACGCCCTCAAACTTCGGTTTCTTTGTTTAACTTCTGTGACACATCCAACGCTTCGGCATTATTGGAACGTTAAAAGATCGGTCAAACAACATCAATTTTGTCGATTTGTGAGCGATATGCGTACACTGCATGCTCACTGTATCCGCGCCACTTGTATTCAACACAGGTGCTTGGATTCACACCCCCCCCTCCAAATAACAATCCATGAAGGGTTCGATCTCAGGCATATTGTGCTAATGAGTGGACATCGTAATGAAACTCAGTTAGGTACTACAAATGAGACTACTCCTCCAAAGTGAGAAGAAGAAAAAAAGATAAGCGAGACTCTTTCAGAGGTTGTATCTTACACAGCAACCAATATAATGGTGATGGCCTACATTTTTACCGTTACTGGAAATTGAGCGCATACTACTGCAGTCCTAAGCCTCATATAAAATAGAGTATAGTAAAGCCCAAGTTACCAAATTCTATATTATGCTGAATTTTAACAGGTTGTATTATATCTGTGATAAAAAAGAAGGTTCAATTTCTTCAGTTTTAAGGGGAAAGAACGTTTTAAAATATGCACTTAGTAGGGCTGGAGAAAGTGTGTGTGTGTGTGTTGTTGTTGTTGTTGTTGTTACAACCGAATTTGACGTTTATTTCTGTCCAAATCTTGATGCAATTAATATTGAGAATTCCAGAATCTGTTTTATATATGTAGATTGTTAAATGTTCGGAACAACGGTCTGCGAGTTATTGGCGAACTGATAATAGAAATTTTATGGGGATTTAGATCCCATTTCTGACCTTATAATCCGAATGATATGAAATTTTTACACAGATTGCTCAATTGATGAGAATTCAAAATGTTTCCCCTCGCACATCATCATCAGCAAAGTGTTTCGTAAAAGCCTTGCTCTATTAAAGGTACGGCGTGCTTAATCTCTCAACGAGTCACACGTAATGGTTGTAAAATACACTATATATACACTGTATATTACTTTGGTACCAATTCGATGTGAAAATAGCTTTAGTATAAAGCAACCGGTAGCAAACTAGTATTCTTTTACTGGAGTATAACAAAAACAAAAAGAATACTGAATATACTCCAAGGACAATAAGAATATCGGGAATTAGTTATTACAAATGTTTACAAGATTTCAACAATTTAGTCAGAACTGTGGATTTTGTTTTATTTGGTATTTTTATAGATGTTTGCACGTGTATACAGGCATCTGAAATTAACATGTAATGTGATAGAGTGAAATAGCTAGAAAACAAAATTCACAGATCTATATATAGATAGGAATTGGGGACGCCATTGTCATGCACGCCAATGAAACGTATTGAATGCAGATAACGGTTTATCTTGGGGCTCTAAAACTGACAGGAAATGTCCACTTTACGTTGAGGATACAATCTTTGTTCCGTTTATTGAGAACAAAAATCTCAATCTACAATGATAAACTCGCCATGGTATAGTTAGACAGATTATCAGAAGAAATATGACGGATTTCCTTGTCAGTCTCTATCTGCAATGTCAGAAGTTTTCAACAGTCAATCCTGTATACTTGTTGTATGCCCTTGCTGAGTCAATAAAATTAAACAACAAAACAACAAATGGCTAGCACATGTGTTAACAGTCCATCCGGAAAAGAACTGGTATCGAATTCACGTTTATGCTTAAATTCGACCTTCCTAAAGTACACTGGCAAAGTTTCTCACATATATCGGAGCGAGTGTCCGACTAAAGGTGGGAGGCCTTTTGATTTTGAGCGCGAGGCTCTAACCACTCGGCCACGAAGGCCCCAGCAATGTTTGAGTGTCACAGGAGGCATTCTCTCATGTTTAAGTACATAAATAAAGCATTAAAATCATTTGTAAAATGTCAGTAAACTGTGTTTATTTACATAAAACGAAATGAAGATGAGCGCTTGGGCTGAAATTGCTTATCCTAACAAGTTCATATATGTACCCTCCTCTTGCTAGATAAAACCTCCTCAAGACTGGTTACTTTACAAAGGCTATAATGAATAAATTGAAATTGCAGATGAAAAATGCCGAAAAGAATATAGCTGCTTCTGAGTGAGACTACTTGTTTATAGAAGTTATATTTTCTGTTTATGTAGGATGTAACAATTATACAATATTAACTCTCTGTTTTCAATAATGTCGAACAGTTCAACGTAACTTGTTGAAAGGTTATTGGAATTCTGAACAAGATTCCATTCCCAATGAATGCTGCCTAGCCTGAGTTTCGTCGCAAAATAACCTGTTATTTTCGTCGCGATGCACACGCTACTTTCGTTTTGGTTATTGACAATCGGGATTGGGATTACCGAAAACAAAACTTTAAATAGTCTTTGTGTTTTTGGAACAGGAATCGAACCGTGACAATGCGCAATTTTGTCAATTTAGTATTTATCTGTTTCTACTGATCTGAAATAAGGATTCTTGGTGAAACTACGAGACTATACAAATTCTGTTTCGTAGTAACAGAAATCTGTTTCGTAGTAAATTCTTCCGCGAATAATATAATGACTTTTTCTTGCCAAACAATCGTTATTTCACTATTGAACAAAGATACAATCATAAACAACGACTTCAACAACGTAAATGGTATTGTGCTTTTCAAATATCAATTAAATTCAATGTTTTAGGGATTATTTGATTTCGCCCATTGATATGGGAAAGGCGGTGTACAGGCAAAATCTGCATGATCGCTAGAGGACTCTCAAGCAAGCTCGACGCCTTAAAACAACCCTCCATACTTAAAAATATTTAAGATATCATGTCACAACTGAATTCACCACG
The DNA here is from genome assembly GCA_024699665.1 of Ostrea denselamellosa. Taxonomy (NCBI): domain Eukaryota; kingdom Metazoa; phylum Mollusca; class Bivalvia; order Ostreida; family Ostreidae; genus Ostrea; species Ostrea denselamellosa. The sequence continues at coordinate 9,097,659 of JAMZEH010000018.1, forward strand.
AACAAACAGAACGGCGGACAGGAAGAGAAAGGTTACCTTTGTTTTTGAATCATTAACCACCTGTCCATAAAACTTAAAAAAGTCCATGTTGAATGTTTTCCAACGTGGTGCGATATTAATGTCCTCAAGGCCCGCAATCCTTAATGGACATACATGCACACAAGTTTTATTTTGAAAAGTATTCAAGATATTGTGTCATAATGAAAGTGATGACTGACAGACGGACGGACGATGTGATTCCTATAGTTTTCCATATTTTCTTTTGAGTGACTTTACATAAATAGGTGTCTTCCTTTAAAACAAAGCCGGTAGTAAATTTTAAATGTAAATTCAAATTTTTTTTTGGGGGGGGGGTAATGGTAGGTATTTTCTACTATATCCTTTTTAAATGTCAAAACAGAAAATATTGATTTAATACAACAATATTTAATGAAATGACAACCAATTTAGTATAGCACCCATATGGAATATGAAACGCTTTCTTCACAAATCCCGTTTGTCAAATATCTCACCCGGCAAATCCCCTGGTATAATTCTAAACAGTAAAAACGTGTATTCCTCGGAAATGTTTGTATTTAATAATACATGTAGTTGTTTCAATTCATAATAATGATAAGAACCTAATATTCGATGTCAGCAATATCTATTGTAAAAGCAAACATAAGTTGCAATACGCTGTAGACGGGTTTTGTAACTATAAAGTCAAGTAAGATTAAAGAAAATGTAAATTACAACACACTTTAGACGTGTTTTATGGCTTTAAAGACTATTTTTGTCATGGATAAAATTTGTTCCCATATTTCCTCCGAACACAACGTCCGATGTAGAGATGCATGAGAATTACGAACATTTTGTATCATTTTACAAGAAAATACTTCATTGGATTTTCATGATATTTGTATTTTAGAGATTTATCTTGGGCTATATCGATTCCAAATGTGTGTAGTCGATCGTTAAATGTGTCTAAACTTCGACAGCGCTTACTAACAATAACGTTTGACTTTTTACCGGGATTTTTTTTTCATACACGTCATTCAAGGTCGTAATTATAAAACTATTCACCAATCATGTACATTGATAATGTAGGAACGTGTCAAGATGCGTAAATGAGCATGATATGCAGCTGGGTCAATATTCCATGAATAGCGCCACCTATGCCTTCTGCGATGCTACAGTATAATATATAGTCAACTCCTGTAGCAAAACAGAAATTCTTCCGATGAAAACTAAATGAGTAATCGTGCCACGATATATATACTTACAGTCAGACATACAAAGCGATATGACCCCATTTATTAGCTGTTCTTTCTCTTATTGTAAATTATTTCTATACAAAATTTTTAAAATGCTACTGTGAAAAGGTCTCCGTTATTGTGTCCCAGTCAAAGAATTCCGCATAGTGTTGACCAACAGACACGTGGGTTTACTCCGAATACTCTGGTTTTCTCACACATCAATGGCCCCGTCACATCAAAATCAGAGCCGACGAGAAGCATTAATATATGTTGTAGAACATGTTTGTTAATCGTTGTAAAAATGAATTAAGTTTAAAGTTTTAACAGGCTTATTTCAATGAAAGGATATATCCATTATGGATATTATTTATAATTGAATACCATGATTTACTTTTCTTCAAAATCGCCCTCCTTAATTTTCGGGACATTTTATTAATGTCATTGTATATGTAGTAACAGTTTGCAGGTTTTAATGGATAACATTATATTTAGTCAAATCCCCACTTAGATCCTTTATCTATATATGTGTATATTAGATTACACCTACGATGTACATGTATTTCATACTTTAGTCTATTCCTAGCTTTATTTTTCAAACCTTTCCTTCCCTGCAGCATTCACATTTCCGGGATAAATTGAGTGATGATGTGAAAGATCAGCTGGTCAAAACTACTTTTATACGGATTCAGTTTATCATGATGTAAAATAACAAACTTGATTTTTTTCATATGTAGCTATCAGGATATTGCCCAGGGAGAAGATATGGAATGGTATTTGTTAGCATACCACTACTCATAGTTTCGCTATGTTTCTTCAAGATAGAATTACTTTAGCCTATGCATCCCAACCCTTTCATTGTCTTTCCTTACTGATCCCGTGGGGATCCGGGTCCATAGAATAGATCCTCAGTACCACTTGCTTGTCGTAAGAAGCGACTGAATGGGGGCAGGCCTTCGGATGAGACCGCAAAAAACCGAGGTCCTGTGCCACGTACCTGGGAAGAGACCACCGACCTTCCGCAAGTAAACTGGCAAACTTGCTCACATAACGCCGCGGCCGAGATTCGAACACGCGCCGACAGAGGTGAGAGGCTTTGTGATTTTGAGCCCGATGCTCTAACCACTCGGCCACGGAGGTCCCTACGTCAACAGACAATTATGTCCACATTATATACGATCTCGTGGGGATCCGGGTTAGAATAGATCCAAAGTACCCCTTCCTTGTCGTAGGAGGCGACTAAATGGAGCAGTCCTTCGGATGAGACCGCAAAAAAACGAGGTCCCGCTGTGGCATGTTAAAGACCCCTCTCTGCTCAAAGGCCTAAGCGCCAAGCGTAGGACTAAATATTGCAGTCCTTCACCGGCAATGGTGACGTCTCCATATGAGTGAAAGATTCTTGAGCGGGATGTTAAACAATACGTAATCAATCAATCAATCTTTTCTTACCGAAGTATACCAAATGAGATTGTAATCAATATCTTAAATCTTTCATTTCATGGCACCCCCCCCCCCCTGTGGCCATGGAGGTTGATGTGTTTACTAACTGGTTCTCTGATTTTTATTTGTTTGGTGGTGGATGGCTGGTTATTGATACATCTGCGGAGGTCCGTTTCTTTGACATTTGAGAACCTGTAGCGCCAGGCCATAAGATAGGGCACTCGCTTTTCAGTTAGGAGGTCTAGAGTTCAATTTTAAAGTACCTGCACCATGTCAAACGTAAAATGTTTTACACGAAGCGACTGTTAAATTCAACCACAGGAGTCTGGAGGTTTATTCATCAAATTGAAATAAAAATCAGGGGGAAAAATATCTATCATCTTCTCACAGGTCTTTCGGATATAACCTTAAATAAGAGGTCCCACTTTATAATAGGCGTTCGCACGATAAACAACATCCACTGTACGCCATGCAAGTAGATCATCTGAGTGAATAATTCTCGAATGGAATACCCCCCTTCCAACAAACACTGATGAAATATGCATACATGCAGCTACTACTTTAACAAGACAGGTTACCTGTGGCAGAATTTTGTGACTTCGATAAGGGCTCCGAAGATCGCGATGTTAGCACAGTGCAGCAGATTTTTTTTTCATTGAACAAAATAAATACCACCAACATACCTGCATCATATCGCTAATTGTATTCTTAGTGTGTCACGTGATATTTACGAAATATACATCTACATGTATCTAGATTTAGGATGGAGACTTCTCAAATTTACTGGACGTCCTGAGATGTAGTACGCAGCAAAGAAAAACTCGGGGTGTTACGGTACTTATTTTTGTGTTACAGAGCAGTTCGAGATTAAAATTGCATTAGAACTACCCACAATGCACGAGTGTTTTTATGACTTTTGTCAGCTAGTGTTTCAGCAACACTATTGATAATGAACATATGTATGTCTTTTGTTTTTACAAAATAAAATTAATGAACACTTGCAAATTTATTCACACACACACACACACACACACACACACACACACACACACACACACACACACATATATATATATATATATATATATATATATATATATATATATATATATATAAGATATAAGATAGACAGAATTTCCTCACATAAATCGAGGAGATTCGCAACGCTTTTTTTTCATATTTCATAACATATATTTATATAATTATGTGTATATTTCCCTTCATTTGCATATTTATTCTTTATATAAAGGCATTAAAACATACAAAAGCGCTCAGTTATCCGCATCGTGGTCGATTTTATTACAAGGACAAGAATAATACATTCTGCGTTTCTCGACCGAAACACTTATGCTACGAAAACACAAAGAGCATACCAGTATTCACATTCTTACTAACGGTGACCCTTGCAATGCTTACATGGAAGCACTTTTGGAAATCTTTCCAACTTTGAAGCTTTTGCACCTCACCTTTTGCCACTTACAAATTACTATCCGTGCATACTTTTTATATAAAAATATACATTTTGGTGAAATGTCATTTTGCTTTGTTGTAATTTGCATACTATTTCCTTAATGCGATACGTTGCTTACATGTTTGTGATAAGCTTACATTTGTTAATGCAGTACATCTGTATACATGGTTGTGGTAAGGGTATTGTTCTACATTTCTCAGTTATACTGGAAACTGTATTTGGTCTCAACCAGTGTGTTTAATTTTCATATGTTAATTCTGGCATATACAGCTAGAATCTATCAAGCTGAAATAAACAATGAAAATGTCAAGATAACTAACAGTATTCAATCTCGCAATTTCAAAAGAAAATACAAATCAGAGAGGTGGGCAAACACGGACCCCTGGTCATACCAGAGGTGGGATCAGGTGCCTATGAGAAATAAGCATCCCCTGTCGACCGGTCACACCCGCCGTGAGCCCTATATTCCGATCAGATAAACGGAGCAATCCGTATTCAGAATTACTGTGCCAAGAACAGCCTAAGAATTGGTATGAAACACATCAGACAATATTTGACTTAATGGTAAGTTGTACTGGCAAACTTGATCGTTATAACGACGATAAAATTTGGGAAATGCTGACATTAGACGAGACTGTACAAACCTCTCTAACATCAACTTCTTTGTCAGTAGCCCGACTCGATTTAAAACTGATCATATGCAGAACAAGCTCTTGCGTATCGAATCAGTTGGGGATATAAACACCATATGCAGGTGATGATGGAATATTGCCACATGAATAAGGGAAATTGAAATCATCCTGTTTGTCATAAAGTTTGAGTTGTTAGTTTGCCGCCGGCATCTACATGTATTTTCTGTAAAATATCTAAGCAGAAGTGGAAGACTCCCTGGTATCTTTTATTTCAAGTTCACTGGGATATATCGAATCGATATATGAATGAAAATGGTCATTGTCAATAGACAAAACCTCGTGGATATATCTAAATATCGAATTAAAGCCTACGCCAAGGTCATCTACAAGATTTTGAATGAATTTTGCTTGATAAGAATATAACAATAGGTAAGATAACAAAGAGTCACAATTCGTTCCCATGGGAATTCCAACAGACTTCTGGAAGACCTGATCGCCAAAGACTACGAACATAGTGTCAATGAGGAACTCTAGCATCTTTTTGATATCAACATCAGAGTACTTGTGCGTGGAGTCACAGTGGTGTTTAACAAAATGGTTTTTGGAATGACGAATCACTAAATATGATTATTTCCTTTTACCATTTTTGGTGACGAAGCAACTTTCTATGATGTCAAAAAGTCTAGTCTTTAACTTATCGTGAGATGTGGTCGTGTAAATTGTTGTAAAATCATCCGTTTTGGTGTTGTGAATTTGAGAAATTCACTAAAGGTTTGTTAGAATTTTTAAGAATGCACATTTGATTTACACCACTTCTGGCATATGTTGTGGCACAGTTCGTTTGAAGTTTCTCCTTCACAGCAGTTCATGTATTCGTAAGGAGCAAAGATAGGGGCTTGGTAGAACATTTACTGGATCCAGCAATGTATCTTTGTTTATAAGGGGTTTTGTGGAGTTTGGGGATCCAGTATAGGTACGGTAACTCATATTCATCCGTTTCATTGACTGGGATATTAAATGTATTTAAAACTGAAGCATGATTTTGAAGAATTTCATCTTTTGAAAGGGCAGTGGTAGTGTCCGTGTGATCAATAAATGTGGAATTAATGCCCATTTTGTTTAGAATACAGTTGTAATAATGAGCCTTACAAACAATGTTCCCAGCTTTGTTAGCTAGAACCAAAACATATTCCTCATGTAACCTATCTAACTCTTTTATCACTTGTGATTTACTAAACAGAGAAGGACATATGGTACTTATTTTTGTTTTGACATGTCTGGTACGGGATTTTAATATTCATCTTATACTTTTTATCCATTCTGACAAGGTATCAAGTTCTTTTGTTTTCAGATTAATCCCATCGTCTGATATAATCTTCGACAGAATTCATAATAGAGGTGAAGTTCTGTCGCCAATTGAAAGACCGAAGTTCTCTGAATTTAGGACCTTTCAAAATAAGTGATTTTAGGTCATCATTTTTAACTATATCAACATTGCTAGTAATGACACATCCAGCTGAATTATGATTAAAAAAATACAAAGAACAAAAACACGTAGGTGGATTGAGTATAAGATGGTTTATATCTCGGCACTCAAAGTTTGTAGTTTAAAAGTTTGGATGCAATAGTGGAAATATATAGGAAATACAAGGTGTAAACTCGACCTTTAAATACTCTGGTATACAAGGCTGAACTTTTTGATGACGAAGAATGTTGCTCATATTGATAGCATCAATTCCTTTGTTAGTAAATTTGAGTTTAAGGATTTGGCGGCTAGATTTGGGGATATCATCCAGAACCCTCTGTGGTTTAAAGAACCTGTGATAGGCAATATCCATAATCATAGTCTATATTCTGATGTGCAAAAATCCACATATGGACTAGTTTTGGCTTTTTCAAATAACGTATTCAAAACATTCAATGGAACAAAGTAAAGTTGTGTGCGCATATGCTAGATTATATAATATTTAACGTCCCGCTCGAGAATTTTTCACTCATATGGAGACGTCACCATTGCCGGTGAAGGGCTGCAAAATTTAGGCCTATGCTCGGCGCTCAGGGCCTTTGAGCAAGGAGGGATCTTTATCGTGCCACAGCGGGACCTCGTTTTTTGCGGTCTCATCCGAAGGACTGCTCCATTTAGTCGCCTCCTACGACAAGGAAGGGGTACTTTGGATCTATTCTAACCCGGATCCCCACGAGATCGTATATAATGTGGACATAATTGTCTGTTGACGTAAGGTAAAAGCGAGTCAAGTGTATACTAGGTCTTTTATATGAACGATGTCCATAACTGCTTTGGGGTCTATATGTATTATATTTGGTAAACAGTCCTATCACATTGACGTTATTTACTAGTGGACTAGTCACATTTCCGACATTGGATATATTATCGTTGCATCCATATAGAAACGCAATGCCTAAAGTTTTAATCCGGTGATCTTCTCGTTGTCTATGTAAAGGGGTAATTAAAGTAGGGTATTATGGTAATTTTTTCCAGATCCCGACCCTCATGGACAAACTGGAATGGTCTGGGGAATTAAAATCTCTGTAGAGAAGTTGATTACCACCATTATTAATTTGAAACCTGTGAGCCGATATTCTTTTATTGAGTGAACCCTTAGTTTCCCCGACATAAATTAACCCATAGAGGTTACCTCAATATCGTAGACAACACTAGATGTTTTACAGGTCAGATTATCAAACGTTTTGGTACAGAAACTACGTCCGGTGAAATTACTAATAAATGAATTGCTAGTGATCAATATATCACACGTTTTACATTTTTTTTACCAAACATTTGGATATGGAGTGCATGGGATCAAAATAGGAATGATCAAAACTGTTTCTTTACAGTACCTGACAATCTTTAATTTGATTAAACGAATTTCAATTTCTGTACCAAAGCTGACTATCTGACGACTACATACGATGCATCTTTAACATCCCGAAGGATAATCCTAGGGACGCCAACCATTCTATAAGAGCCTGTGCCCCTTATAGGCTCCACAGAGTGACATCTTATACTGGGCGATGTGTAGCCAGTATGCTATCTATGCTGTTTATATTCACGAAAGAACATATGTCGAGCGACAAGTATCCTCGGGGACAGAGTGTCCACCAGCAGAGATACATGCTCGATGGTTAAATGAAAAGATTAAGATAACTAACAGTATTCAATCTCGCAATTTCAAAAGAAAATACAAATCAGAGAGATGGGCAAACGCGGACCCCTGGTCATACCAGAGGTGGGATCAGGTGCCTATGAGGAATAAGCATTCCCTGTCGACCGGTCACACCCGCCGTGAGCTATATATTCAGATCAGGTAAACGGAACAATCCGTAATCACAATCAGTGTGTCAAGAACGGCCCAACAATTGGTATGAAACACATCAGACAGCATCATTCTACACATATCGGGTATTGCGTGTATGTGACACCTACTGCAACAAGACACCGCAGTACGATAGCTACAGATCCGTAATGTAATATTTGATGCCAACAATCTGCTGGCGACGGACCAGTTATTACATGCATCTGTTTTAACGACACTTGGTACCATATCTTCGTTTGCTTCTTCGGATTTCTATTTTTATAATTCAAATCCATGCATCATGCATCAGTGACATGTTTTATTGTTTCTATGATTTGTATGTCGCACTGTAAATCGAAAAATATGATATGATAAAGAAGCAAAAGTTTATGACTGCCAAAAACACAGATGGCTGTAAATATTATAAAATGAAATGTTAAATTCTATATCACCTTTATTATCAATGGATCTATCATTATAAAAAGACATTAGCTGACAATAAGCAGGTCTAAGGCTGGTAATGAAGTTTTGTTTTGTTGTTCAAATTCGCCATTGATTTGATGTTCATGAATCTTGGAGAATTGTGCAACCTTTTTGAAAAGATGACATCCCTTTAATACAGAAAACAGTATGTATTAGATTTATTGATAACGATGCTCTCAAATCTCTACTTTATACAAAACAAAATCCTTCCAATTACGATAGATACGTTGCTTTGCGCTATAGGGAATATCTCAAAGAAACATAATATAAAAATGAGTGCATTGTATTAACAATTCAGCATTTGAAAATTCACGCCTTTGGTAAAAACACATTTTGATAAATCATTGATGCTTGTATCGAATTGGTCAGAGTAATTAGAAGGCAAACATCAATTAGAAAATGAGGGTTTCTGATGAAGCGATTTCATTACAGGCCAAAATGGTGCTAGGAACACTTTTAATATCTCTGGGACTTATCTCAGTTGCTGATAGTAATGGTCTGTTAGCGGATAGGACAGCCTATGGATTGCCTTCCTACTTAAAGATGTTGGAAAGTGAAAAAAGAGAGACATCTAAGGTCGTGAGTACTTTTTTTTTGCTAAATCCTATATTTGATGCTGGCGTCCATCGTAGTTGACTTTGTGATTATTGCACACACACACACACACACACACACACACACACACATATATATATATATATATATATATATATATATATATATTCAAAAGCACCCTAATCACTAGAATTCGAGTTCTACTTTACACGTGATTGTGTAGTACATTATGTTAACAACTGTATGTTAATATACTACGATTTAGTCAGTTGTCAGAATTACTCCAGTGCCTCAATGTATAGAATAACTGTGTAGCTAATAAAGCAATGTTTTAACAATAGAAACTAATTCAACCCAAACCTCAATCTGCAAAACTTGAATGAACTAGAGGTGTGTAAGTCTTCTGAGTATTAAACACAAAGATGCAACATTGTAAGCATTTATTAATAAAAACAGAATTCATGTGGAACGCTATTGCTATGAATTTTTTAAAAAAGCGCAAAAAAATCAATGTTATCAATCTATGTAGACATTGTTGCTATAATTGAAATTCTAACAATGATCTCTTAACAAACGGACTTTAATATACTTACTTAGTCAGTAAGATGGATTTCCCGGTACATACCTAATGTATATTCACGATAGAACTTTTAACATTTTGACCCTAGAAAAATTCCCACCCTGGAAAAGATTCTCACCCTAGAACACCTTGTCAAGAGACCATGAATATTCCTCGTTATCATGTCTATACATAAAGTTGTCTGGTTTGATGTCAAGAAATAAAGGGAATGGATATTCTTTAATATTTTGATATCTCCCCTACCCCGATCCCCCTAGTGCGTGGGGATCACACAATTTCCAGATCGCGTTACACTTAATCCATATATGCATAAATACGTCTTTTTAATATATTTTAAATGATCCAATAAAATATCAGAAGAATTGATATTGCTCAAAATTTTAGACGGCCGAAACACGATGCATTCTAGCAAACAGGCACTGGATTAATATTTATGGCAGGTTGACGTAGCCTAAATTAAATTATGTATTCAAAAATATTTTTGCAGCATTATATAAAAAGTAATTCAATATATTGGTTTTATGTATACTCACAATTTTGTCCGAACTTCCTTTATTTGTAACGACAGGCACACTGTTGAAAATTCTTTAGTTCTATGTAGTGATTAGGGATTGGACATTTTTGTAAGATAGTAAAGATCTTCTACATGACGTAAGTTTATAATTTTAAAAAAAATAGAGAATTTGCAGGAAGAACAATCTAGATCAGCAGAAAATTATTATCTTCCAAAATTATTTTAAATCTTTATATGCTTGAATTAGGAAGAGTCGGGGTAACTTTCATGTCAATCTGCTTACAATATGATTAATATCAATAACTCGATATGCCACGCACTTGAAAATTTGCATTCTAGATGGATTTCTTCAAGCATTCTACTTTGATATTGTCTCTAAATCTAATAAATTCGAAAATTGTGCACAGTTCATTAGTTGGATCTATCAATCTTATTTAAACTCTTTATCCTCTTAATTTTTTAAACATTTCAATACGATGCGTTCTCTTTTCCTAGAGCGTGAGAAGGTATTTCGTTAAAGGAACTGATCACTGCGCCGTTATAAGTCCTACAGTACTGATGCTAAGTATCCATTTAACTGCACCTGGCAATTCAAGTGTTATTTTCGGAAGTTCATACCTATGTTTCATTTTGTATTTCTACATGTATGGAGACGAAATATACACTTAGTTCGAATACACACATCTATGATGGATTTCAACGTTAAGCCAATAAGGATTAATATATTTGTGCTTTTGATATAGCATATACCTTCACTGGAAAAAGTGGGGTTCCGAGGTTAGAATAGGTCCTCAGTAGCTCTTCATTGTCGTACAAGGCGAATAAATGGGGCAATATTTCGGATGACACCGCAAAAACCGAGGGTCGGTGTCACAGCAGGTGTGACACGATAAAGATATCTTCCTGCTCAAAGGCCTTAAATGCCGAGCATAGGCCTTAATTTTGCCGCCCTTCATCGGCAATGGTGACGTCTCCATATGAGGAAAAATTCTCAAGTGCGACCTAAAACAATATGCAGTCAATCAATCATTGGAAAAAACGTATTTTGTATGAATGGTGTGGATCCACTGATCAGCTGACTAATTTGAATAAATTGATAACATTGTTTCACGATTGTTATAATTCTTTGATTTGATTGATTTGGTAAATTACAACAAAGTCTACTGGTACAAGTTTGTGTAGATTAAATGTTCTACTAATAAAGTTTTATATGATTGATTGATTGATTATATATTGTTTAACGTCCCGCTCGAGAATTTTTCACTCATATGGAGACCTCCCCATTGTCGGTGAAGGGCTGAAAAATTTAGGCCTATGCTCGGCGCTCAGGGCCTTTGAGCAGGGAGGGATCTATATCGTGCCACAACTGTTGTGTCACGAGACCTCGTTTTTTGCGGTCTCATCCGAAGGGCCACCCTATTTAGTCGCCTATTACGACATACAAGGGTTACTGAGGACCTATTCTAACCCTGGGTTTTATATGATAATCTCATCCGAAATGGCGAACGATTATTATGCATATTATACTGTACAATGTTACATTGCACCCGCGGTGTATTCTGCAACTGATAATGTATTTGTTGCATTCCTTTGCTATGTATATTGTCAAAGCAAAATAGCTTTAATTTTCAATGACGTGCTTGGAAGGTCAAAGTTCATTACATTAGTTATCGGTTCAAATAAATGAAACCAAATGCATATCAATAAATTTTGGATATTGTTGTAGTGTTCTCGTTATATGGAGCCCTGTGTTCCAGACCAAGATGTGTGTTGTGGAGAGCTCGTATGCCGCAACATCTTGCGAGACTTCTGTTTTTATCCATTGGAGCAGTGTCGATGTACCAAACTCCGCGTTTTTCAGGGTCTGTATAATTAAGTGGGCGTTGGTTTTTTCAGGCATTACATTCACTTCTACATTTACTTTCAATATTTTGTGAATTCCGTTGCAAGTGTAAATGCCCGCGATACTTCACACCCTGATATATCCAGGATTCCGTGTTTGTTCTATTCCTTACAGAAGTTATGAGATTGATCAATGTTCGTTACCTTCACCTTTTCATCTTAATTAATCCAATATTTAATCAGAGCAATTTCAAAGTATTCCACAGATTCTGCGTTAGGTGCTTCGTAAGGTAAACTATTCCATATATTTGTAGTGCAGTATGTGAAATATTGTTGATCGATCGATAAATTGATTATTTTACGTCTCATGCAGAGGTTTTCACTCCAATTGAGATACGTATCACAAGCTACACATGTGAAGTACGACAAATTTAGACCTTTGCTTGGCGCTCAGGACCGTTGAACTGGAAGGGATCTTTATCGTGTCACACCTGTTATGACATCAATCCCGTTTTTGTTGTATTATCCTAAGGATCGTCCCAATTCGTCACCCCCTCTTTTTTGGGGGGGGGGGGGGGTGTCACTGAATGACGTATGGCATCAGCGTATACCTACGTAAGACAAGATTAGCTAACACGCTAGTATACGTTGAATACGTTAGGGATAAGTTTTAAACAAGTTACGAGCATGATGAAATACGATTGTATAAGTTGTCGTATGCTGAACGCGACTCAAAACTTTGTGCATGGGTAAAATTTTCAGCGTATGCCGATGTATTGCTTATAAGTCAAGCATAAGCTAGATGAACGCTTTAGATAAGTTATGCTCACGTTCAGGCACGCTACATGTAAGTTATCCATCAGTTGACATGCGTCTAAATACGCTGACAAGCAGTTGGGTGATCGTGCAGCTTACGCTTATTTCTTACTTATGGAAACGGTCCCGTGGGGATCTGGGGTAGAGTAGGTCCTCGATACCCCTTGCCTGTCATAAGATGCGACTAAATGGGGCGGTCCTGCTGACGAGACCGCAAAATCCGAGGCCCCGTGTCACAGCAGGTGTGGCACCAAAACTATGGTCCGCAATGACAACACCTAGCGAATGTTCTGACTTTGAACTTCATAATCTAGCCAATCGGGTAAGGGCTTCATTATACTGTTATTTATAAATGTAAACAAGTATGACGAAATCAACTAAAGAGTCTTTGAAGTAATATTAACGGCAGACGAATTTCCCGTTATGGAAAATATAAAACAGGGACAAGAATATCGCTAACTACAGAACAAGAAAAATCGGCGTGGTAAGAAGAAATTTCATTTAATTTTGCCTCTCGCATATTCATACTGTAAAGCATGTTTATGACGCATGTCTTGCAATATGATTGAGTTTTCGGCTTTAGATGCCTGAACTTTGTTTTCGAGGTCGCAGTCATTTTAGCTTGTTGAAGCATGCATGATAAATATACCGGGGCAGATTGTCATTTTGACACGGGCTGTAAACCAGAACGTCTTGCAGTTGTTTGAAAACTTTAAAAAGTTTTAAAAACTCCCCTACGATTTTTCAGTGGCAGTTGACCCACACACAACTCCACCCTAGAGACTGACCCGAACCTTGTTCCTAAATATCACACGTGTTTGGCTTGTTGACACTCGAATTTCTTTTGAATGAAAGCTATCATTTTATTAGTTCCAAGGTTCGTCCTTGGAAGCAATGAAAACTTGGCCACAGTTGTTGTGGCGTAATCTGCCAAGGGTTTGTGGGGAGCGGAGTGGACCCAAAACCCTCGGCTTGCGAAGCTGAGTATTGGTTAGAGTTTTGGAGTTCACTACATGTATTTGGTACAGATAAGCAATTCATCGCTCTTACAGATGATGTAACGTGGTCGTTGACGTATGATTTAACACTCTATGCATAGCTCATAATAAGCTAGACTAACGTTGTGCATGAATTCCCCATCAGTAAAGAAAGCTAGAAATACGTTGAGCACACTTTGTCATAAGCATGTATCAATTATGTTTACGCTGGGGATAAGTTATGAATAAGTAATTACTACGTTAAACATAGGTTATATATTGGTTCAGTGCGTTAGTAGTACGCTATGTGTGCGTCCATAAAGATGTTCCTCTTGATTTTTAATTCAACTTCAGCGTATGCCAGTGTGTTGGATAATTTTTTCACACGTCAGGATAAGTTATCCAAAACGTTATAATGTGACAGTCCCATTACGACAAGCAAGCGGTACTGAGGACCTATTCTAACCCGGATCCCTACGGGGTTGAAAGAGTAGGAGAATAGAGAGAAAAGAGAAATACGAGAGTAAGAGAAAGGCAGACTCTTGATATAGTAAATATCTTTACAAATAAGATAAAGTAAATCAATAACAAAAGTGGTATTGTAAAATCTATTAATATTAAAAATATACAAAAATACATCAATGGTATTTTCAAATCTGTGTCATGAGAAGGAATAAACACATTCGCTGCACCTTTTCGTTTGATAGTGGTATACGGAAGCATAGTTGTGGGGGAAATCCACTATTGATGTATTCGATGTAATTAAGCTCTGTACGACGTCCTTCTGTCCACTTAATCTGAGATCTCGGAGAACATTTCATATGTAATGTCGACCAGGTCTTTGGTTCCATGGGGAACAAGTCCAGCACGAAACAATGAAACAATTTAATCTGCTTCGATCTGTCATAATCGTTTGTTACCATTATACATGATGAAAAAGGTGAAGATAAGGAACAGTGATCAATCTCATCAATCCTATGAAGAATACAAAATTGAGAACAGGTCAAACACGGACCCTTGGAAACATGAATCAGAGGTTGTATCAGGTGCTTGGGATTTGAATAATTACCCATTTATTAAAATTTGTCACGAGTTCCAAAAAGGCATATTCATGAATACAAAATAAGTGGAATGAATAATTACTGCTAATTCACACTTTGAAGAAGATGGAAACGAAATTGATTGGAAATTAATCGTGATAAAAAGTCGACTTCTACTTGTAGATTTATATACGATATTAGTTGCCGTTTCCATTACCTTGGAATCAAAGTTTGAACCTACTTTTAAATCAGTGCAAAACTGTTACTGCGTCTAAACTGATAGATATTTATGTCCGTTTGGTCCTGTTATTCTCTTTTGTAGATATCCGTAAATGAAGCCTGAGAAGTGACACGGTCTGATGATTTCACGTGATATTCCATGACTTTATTTCAGCATTTGAATTATCTGGTATGCAATTTTAAAATGTGAAATTTTAAACCAAATTGTTTGAATTATTATTTACTTTAGATTCGTATCACATTGTGTATATGTGTGTTGATAATATTACATTGAAATAAAGATATAAGCAGTGCATTATACCGAATCGTTTGTGAATGGTCTACATTAACCAGTGTGAAAAAGCTATGATACATACAGCGGGAGATTGTGTGATACTATGAGCCCGGTTGACTGTCTTTTAAAAAATGGAAATATCCCATATTTGAAGTGATATGTGTAAAACCTGTATAGAATAATGTTAGGATGCATGCAAAGGTGTAGCCGAGTGTCTCATCAAAACATGATATGCAACAGAACAGAACAGGTCTGTAGCTGAGAGGGAAGGTGGATGGCCTCTGATGAAAGGAAGATTTTTAAGAAGGGCAGACAGATTTTTTTTATTGTACACAGTGTTTAAATCCCCTTGCATGGTACAGTGTACTCTGATGGGGTTTAGGTGCTGCAATTTTGCCCAGATGAGCGAAAGAGAAGTTCAAAGCAAGAAAGGGGCACCGACTCATGTTTCATGCACCAGTACCAGTATGCATGGATTAAATCTAAATTAGGGTCATGGTTTATCAACTACACTAATTTAAAGAATTGACATAAAGGGAAATTATGATGTTTTATTAGCATGTCATAGCCCTACCCATTTTTCTCTCTCTCTCTCTCACACACACACACAAAAAGCAAAAAAAAACTGACAACAACAACAAACAAACAAAAAACAAAACAAAACTGAAAAAACAAACAAACAATAAACAAACAAACACAAAACAAAACAAACAAAAGCCTGTTCCCTGTCACCTATAACTTTGATGCGCAGCTACAAACTTATGTATCATTATTCTGCAATATAGATCAGATTACCCATATTATCTCTTGTCCGTATGCAGAATTGCTAGATTTTATGTTCTTGGTACGTCCCTGGCAGGTTCATACTGCGTTTATCACGTACCCACTAAGTCCTTATCACGCGCACGGCCACGCGTACACTACGTCCTATACGTTTAAACTGCACCCTCACTACGTTCTTACTACAACTAGAAAGACCTTTCTACGCTCCTACCACCCTCCTTTCACGTTCTTACTGCGTTCGAACTTTATATAAATAGGCGTACAGCTTGAGGATACTGTTTTATTCATTCCTCTCAGTGCAAGAGGGACATGTCGCAGCGTTCAGAAAGAGGCCGACCGGCAAGGGGCAGAGGAAGACCCAGACGTGAATCAATGGCTGAAAACGTGGTAACAGATCAGGAACCAGAGAGTCAGCTTTCCACTGCTGCAAACATTGCGGAGATCGCGGGTAATGACAGTGGGAACGATTCAGACACATCGTGTTTAACCAGCACAAGTCAGAAAAATAAAAAGAGAAAAACAGTAGTCGATTTATCACCTTAAAAGGAACAAGCAATCGTCTCCGTTTGCTCTACGCTTCTGCCACGTCCATAAAATTCCTTGTTGGTGCTTATTACGTTACTACTGCGTCAATGTCGTTTTTACTACGTCCTTATTCTGTTCTCACTGCGTTCTAATTTGACGACGTCCTCGCTACGCTTTTGAACATGTTCAAAGTTTGTCCACGTTCTTCAGGACTATGAAGACCATACCACATCTTGATGGGTTTCTACTGCGCTCTTGCAACGACCTAGAAGTACTTACAACGTTCTCACTGCGTTCTCCAGAATTCTCTAGACGTGGTTGGAAGTAGTGAGAACGTTACCTAGTGTGAAGGGGTTTTTACAAGAAACAGTTCACCGGATCTTGTTTTGTTTAAATGATAGATACAAAAGGACAAAACCGTCATTTAACGAAACGTAACAAATGACGAAGATAAAGGGTCACAAACAATCAACGAAACTTGAATAAAACATATTGTCATCTAATAACACAAGATTTCAACACATCTGTTCATATTTTCTCTATAGACAATTATTATAAGTAATGATATTATTGACTGGTTCAATTTAGAGGGGGGGGGTGGGGGGGGGGGGGGGGGGGGGGGGGCAAAAATAACAATGCTACTAACTAGTTCAAATTAAAACTTATGAAAAAAAAATGTCCCATATTGTAGAAAAGCAAAACGATGGTCTTTAATGCAGCAAGTGAATAATACAAAATGCTATGCATATATAATGTCATTTATGAAGTAAATAACCAAAAATTGCAAACAAACATTATAATAGAAGTTTTTGATAACAGTATACGATGCTGAAGATAAATTAAACACCACAGAAATATAAATAGTATGCAATATATATATATATATATATATATATATATATATATATATATATATATGAAACTAAAGGACAAGCAACACTATTACATTTGTAGTTCATCAATCAAGACTAGCCTAATAACTACTTGAATAAATAGTGCAATAAACAAAGTCAATGATTTTATACCGATTTACCTCGTCGATAGCAGTCCAGGCAAGCAATAATCCTGCAAAGTGTGGATTTTCTTAGAAAAGTGAATAGGTAGTTCTTTTTTGAAAAGGGGGTAGGGGTGGTTCTGAAATGTTAAAGCATCAGAAATTTCAGTGTAGTTTATGCGAAATACAAGTATGTTTGATAAAATTGCACTGATATAAAAGCTATATAGCACTGCTTTCTTTCGAGATAACATTAGAAATTTTTTATGTCAGTTCTCTTTCTCAAAGTGGGATATGATATATTGACATGCAAGGTTTTCATGACGCATACCCGTTGTGCCCTGATAAGCCATTTATTTTCAATGTTGCAAGATTCTTAAGAGGACCACTGCTTACCTATATACACTTTTGTTTTTAATTTTGAGTTACTCTTGCACTAAATCGCATGTGGTATTGAAATCATTATTTATTTAAATGACAAATTAGTAATTAAAAACTGTATAAATAGATATGATAAAAATAACTGTTACGCGGGGTCTAACTTGCTAAGAATGAAAAATGAAGAACGGCGATCAATCTCATAAATAAAACTTATAAAGTAAACGAGTGTTGAGAGTAGGACTAACACAAAGCCTAGAAATGAGATCAGGCGGCTAGGAGAACTATGCGCCCTCTTTGACTCGTCAAACCCATCATGAATCCCTATATTTTGATCAAGTAAGCTGTAGACAAAATGTGCACATGTATGTAAAGAGCCTCAGACAGCATTCGAACTAACGTCAGGTTGTATTTGCGAATTGGATCGTTATAACTACCATAGAATTTGAGAAATGCTGAATTTACAAGAGACGGTTGAAATCCCTGTAACATCAACTTAAAATGTACGAATAACATTCCCTCGCGATTGATTGATTGATTGTTGTTTTCCGCCACACTCAACAATTTTTCGGTTATCTGGTGGCCTCCAGTTTTCATTGGTGGAGGAGAGAATCCTGATACAATGTACCCGGGAAGAGACCACTGACCTTCCGAAAGTAAACTAGCAAACTTTCTCACATATATCAGTGCGAACGATATTCGAACCCGTGCCGACTAGAGGTGAGAGGCCTTGTGAATTTGATCGCGATGCTCTAACCACTCGGCCATGGAGCCCCCCCCCCCCCCCCCCCCCCCCCCCCCCCCCGTATCAAATCAATTGAGAGATATAAACATATGCAGAAAACAATGGTTGAAGAAGCAGAATTATTTTCGTTTGAGTTTTGAGGTGTTAGTTTATCATTAAACGTCAACTATAGCCATTAAAATTTCAAAATACGAAGCAGATGTAGGCAACTCTGCAGCATCATTTATTTCAACTTATACTTACAAGTACTAAATTGATTTGAAGACGCGTTGGTTGATTGGTTGTTTTTTTATATAGCGCTTTTTCCAGCATATGCTGCTCAAAACGTTTCACAATACAATATTAACCCAGCAGACCTTATTCAATTCCAGATCTTTCTCAGTGCAAGCTGTCGATAAGGCGCTAGAGCACTAACATTCTAAGAATATCTTTCACTCTCTATAGCCAGGCACCCCTTTTACATTTGGTGGAGTGAGGAAATTAGTGTAAAGTGCATTTCCCAAGAACACAACTTAGCCTGTGCCGCGGCCAGGACTCAAACCCACAACCTTTCGGTCGTGAGTCTAATAGCCTAACCACTAGGCCACTGACGTTATGATTGATACAATGTTTAAATTGTCCAGATTAGCTGCTTGACCTGTTAGAGAAGAGAACGAAAACAATTGACAAAACTGACAATTATTACCAGCATAGTGAAAAAGTTCATTTATTTCCCTTCGGTATCGCCGGCAGTGCTAGCTCAATGGTAGAGCGTTTCTTCGTGACTGGAAGGTCTTAAGTTCGAGGCACTTTCGTGCGAAGGTTACATTAAATCTTAGACGTA
Source organism: Ostrea denselamellosa (assembly GCA_024699665.1). Classification (NCBI taxonomy): domain Eukaryota; kingdom Metazoa; phylum Mollusca; class Bivalvia; order Ostreida; family Ostreidae; genus Ostrea; species Ostrea denselamellosa. Next base: position 9,117,317 of record JAMZEH010000018.1, read on the forward strand.
AACATAGGTATTTACTGCTCCTTCGACAAGTGCTTGGCATTTAGAAGTGAAAATCACGGGTCTTCCGGATATGATCTTAAAAACGGAGGTCCCATGTCGGGCAAGCGTTAGCACGTAAAAGACCCCCTCACTGCTACTACCGTAAGCGCTAAGCATAGGTCTATATTAACCATTGATGTCTCAATACGATTGGAAAGGAAATTCTTGACAAAAAAAAAAACAAAACAAAAAAAAAAAAAAACAAACAAACAAAAAAAAAAAAACAACAACAAAAAACAAAAAAAACAAAAACAAAAACAAAACATAACACGAAAAAAACACAACTTAGGCATCTCCGATTATTGAACACATTTTTCTTTCTCAGAAAAACTCTGACGTTAACTATCCCTTTCTTTTTCTTTTTTTTTTTACATAACATCACCCTTGCATTCAACAAACGCTAGTAGTATAGCCCGGCTCAATGGGTGGTTCAACTGAGTGCACTTTTTGCAGCGATATAGGGGTCAATTGAGTGTACTTTTGAGTGCGGATCGAAAGGGTGGTCAAGCGAGTGGTCTTTTGAAGTCAAGTGAGTGTACAGGAGAGGTGGGGTAATGGCGTGTTTACTCCATAGCATTTACTTAAAAAATCGAGAGAATATGTGTTTGATTCCGTGTTATTTCGTAAAAAAATCCATAAGGATACGTCTTGATCCTGTGTGGTTTTTTGTTTTCCTAATATTTTATAAAAAAGAATAAAGCATTTTAAAAAGATTACACTTTGTGAAAACAGTTTTAACACAGTGTTGAAGTCCACGGTTTTTAAGGAACATGGTTTGCTAAGATTTCACACAGTGTTCGCAGATTTTAACAGTCACTCTGCTCAGTCTACTGTACCAAGATTGTCCTTGAAATTGTCCGGGAAATCTGGATGTAACATCTAGCTAGGTGTATTATGTTGATTTTTCGCTTCTTGGAAAAGCGGGTATTTTCTGAAAGTCAGATTGTTAGGAAATCAAAATACTGCTGATCACCAAATATCTGGCAAAATCGATAAACCCGAGGGTGCTATGACGTCATAATGGCAGTGACGATGTAAAACCGGCCAAGAACGGTATGATACATAGTGGTAAATCTTCAGTGGTAAGATGTGTTATTAATCTTATGATGCGTTTAACAATCTTGCGTGTTTTATTCGATGTGTCAATAATCCTCAGTGTTTAACTCCTCAGTGTTACGAGTACGTTTTTAAGTTTAATTTTAAAATAAACACATAATGTAGTCACCGTTTGTTTAGATTCCACAGTATTCGCAGTTTTTAACAGTCACTCTGCTCAGTTTCCTACGGGGTTGCTTATGTACCGAGAATGGCCTTGACTCGCGGCAATCAGGACCAGCTGTAACATCTAACTTAGTGCATTATATTGACGTTTCGCTTTGACTTCTCAGAAAAGCGGGTATTATCTGAAAGTCAGACTTTGCTTCATGTACGAAAACATAAAACTTTTGCGATCACCATATAAGAAAGTTTATATAAATATTGTGTGGTCAGATCTTTAACCTGCGTTTTTTGTGTATATTTTCTATATGTTGAACTGAATGCCTTGTATAGTTTTACGCCATACAATCAGACTGTACTCATAATTCTTGAATCATTTCAAAAAGTAAAAGATAGCCCATTTTTAAGTGTCAATCAATGTTATTCACCCTTTTAGGAAATTTAAACAGATAAAATTAAAAGTGTCACGATCTGAAACGATCTATCTGTATGATCCACGTTAGGTTTGTAATAGAGATTTCGCATTATTAGCTCCAATTTATTGGTAGAAATTGGGAATAACATTTCATTCGTGTTCTGCTGTAAAATATCAAACTTCAAATCTAAGTTTACTGTTGAATGTCGGAGAATAATTCAATATCAGTATACTACATATCCATTCGCAAAAACATTGTTCCAGCTTACCATTGCGGTAAAATGTCCTACAGTTCTGCATTATCACTCATCATGTCAAAACTTGGATTGTGGTAATGAAAGCATGCATACATCCTTATTTATTTCTGCGAAATTTGATGTCCTATTGTCAGTATCATTCATGATCTGGGTTTTCTTAGTATCTAATTATTTAAAGTCTGATGAGTATCATTGAAATTTTCATGAAAAAGTGTAAATAAAGAACATTCACCATGGAGATTGATTGATTGATTATATACTTTAACGTCCCGTTTGAGAATTCTTCAGTCATATGGAGACGTCACCATTGCCCATGAAGGGCTGCAAAATCTAGGCATATGCTCGGCACTCAGGGCCTTTGAGCAGGGAGGGATCTGTATCGTGCCACACCTGCCGTGACACGGCAACTCGGTTTTTGCGGTCTCATTTGAAGGACCGCCCCATTTAAGTCGCCTCTTACGACAAGCAAGGGGCACTGAGGACCTATTCTAACCCGGGTCCACACGGGGCGCACTTTTGGAGACGTCACCATTGCCGGTGAAGAGCTGCAAACTTTAGGCCTATGCTCGGCGATCAGGGCCTTTGAGCAGGGAGGGATCTTTATCGTGCCACACCAGCCGTGACACGGGACCTCGGTTTTTGCGGTCTCATCCGAAGGACCGCCCCATTTAGTCTCCTCTTACGACAAGCAAGGGTACTGAGGATGTATTCTAACGGATCCCCACCGGGGTTCACCATGGAGAGTAGAGCAAATACGGATCCCCTGTTACAATATGTGTGGCAGCATCTGGTGCAAGTAGTGGTGTGTACATAGTGTTCATAAAAATGTGCGTGTTAAGGAAGATATGGGTGATGGTATGCAGTAAATGGATGGTGTATGGGTGGGGCTATGTGATGTATAGGTGGTAGTATGATGTGTGTGGGTCATAGTTAGTGGTGTATGGGTGGTGGTATGTGTGGTAGTATGTGGTGTATAGGTGGTGGTATATAGTTTATAAGTGGTGTATGGATGGTAGTGTATGCTGTATAGGTGGCAGTTTGTAGTGTATGGGTGGTGGTAGGTAGAGTACAGGTGGCAGATTGGGTGGTGGTGTACAAGTGTTGTATGGGTGGTGCAATGTGGTGTACGAGTGGTAGTATGTGGAGTATGGGTGACGGTTTGTGGTGTATAGGTGGTGGAGTGTGGTGTACGAGTGGTAGTATGTGGAGTATGGGTGGCGGTTTGTGGTGTATAGGTGGTGGTGTATGAGTGGTAGTATGTGGTGTATAGGTGGTGGTATATGGTGTGTGGACGGCAGTTTGTGATATAAAAGTGGTGTATGGGTGGTAGAATGTGGTGTATGAGTGGGGGTGATAATAATAATAATAATAATAAATTTATTTTGTAAAGCGTAAAGTCCATACTGCTCTAAACGCTATTTAAACAACAATAAAATGAGTGAAATGAGGTATATAAAAACAGATCATAGTAGGTCCCAGATTAGTTGTAGCATGTGAACAGATGAGTCTTTAATTTAGATTTGAAGGTACAGAGAATGGTGGCAGTTCTGATATCATACGGAAGAGCGTTCCACAGTTTAGGGCCAGCAACACTAAAGGCTCGAGTTTGAATCACCGTTGAGGTGGTAAATGGCACTCGTAGTAGGCTCTGGTCACTGGACCGCAGTATTCTGGAGGGAGCATAAGGTGTTATGAGTTCTTGCAGATAGGATGGGGCTGTGTTGTGTACTGTTTTGTACACCAACACCAATGTCTTGAAGATGACTCTTTGCTGAACTGGAAGCCAATGGAGAGAGCGTAGTACAGGTGTAATTCTGTCATATTTGCTGGTGCCTGAGATGATTCTGGCAGCAGCATTTTGGATAGATTGAAGCCGCTGGATCTGCGTTGATGGTAAGCCGCAAAAGAGAGAGTTACAGTAGTCCAGCTTTGTTGTTATAAAGTCATGGACAACATATTCTAACGATTCCCTGTCTAGATATCTTCTCAGCTGGCCCAGGTTCTTAAGGTGGATGAAGGCACCTCTGCACACTGATGATATATGTGCCTCCATGGTCAAGTGTTGGTCAATTGTTACACCAACTCCCTTGGCCTTAGCAACAGGAGTGATAGAATCGTTTCCTACTTGCAGTGATGGTATGTGCAGCTTAGATGCCATTTGTTTTGAGGATATTACTAGCACCTCGGTCTTGTCTGTGTTGATCTTGAGGTGATGTTGAGCCATCCAGGTTTGAACTGACCACAAGCAAGACTCCATCTGACTGACTGCAAGAGCAACCTGTTGAACTTTAAAGCTGATATACAATTCATTGTCGTCAGCATACATGTGGTACAAGACATTGTTCTTTCTGAGAAGGGTCCCCAGGGATGATGTGTAGATGTTGAATAGGACAGGCCCAAGAACCGATCCCTGGGGGACACCGCAGCCCAACTCAATGGCACCAGATTTTGCCCCCTTCACTTTGACAATCTGGGTCCGATTGGTAAGATAGGACGCGAACCACATGAGCACAGTGTCCTTAATTCCAAGGTCCTTGAGTATTTGTAGCAAGCGTGAATGATCCACAGGGTGTTAATGAAAATGTGAGTGGTGTTATGGGATGGTAGTGGTACTATAAAATATTAAAGATAGATTTAATTAATATTGTTATACAAAGAAATGTAAAACTAAAGACTTAGTTACGTAGATGCGTTATTGTAAGTGATGACATCTGGTCTGCCAGTTGTGGTTTGTTGGTGGTATTAATTATAAGGTGGGTGGCAGTATGTAGTGTATAAGTGATGGTGGTGGGTTATGAATGATGATTTGTATCTATGGGTTGTGGTATGTGCTGTATGGGTTGTGGTTTATGGTGTACGGGTGGTGGTTTGCGGTGTATGGGTGATGGTTTCTGGTGTATAAGTGCTGATGTGTAGGGTGGTGGTGGTGGAGTATATAAAGAACCTCCACGCCAACATTCATTCATTCACTTCTTTGCATTGAAGCAGTTGAGATGTTTGAGTGCTTAGGATGCAATGCTGTATTTAAGTGCAGAGATGCCATGATACGTCATAAAATACAGAAACACACGGACAGCGATGATTAAGAGGATACTGACATGTCTGATGCATCTCCAACACACAGCGACACCGACAGTAACGCAAAGGAAGACAATATCGTCTTTCGCAGAATGGCACAGAAGGCACAAAAACTTAAAGTGCCAACTCTTATATAAATAGCGAGAACCCGCGAGATCTCGCATAATGGAAGTGGGAATTTTGAATTCGGTCATAGAAACCCGAGGGACACTTTCCTGTAAATTACACAGGATATTGCCAATGAATCGGGACTAATTTTGTGCAGCTGTAGGAGATTACTACTGTGATTAAATTGATGTATGCTATGGCCAATAAAATGCCCAATTAACTGCAATTACTGCTGTGAAAAGTCTGAGGCGAATTCAAATTCAGTTGTGATTGACATGTCAAAGTTCATTTGTACAAGGTAAACAGACATTGGAAATCCCCTTGATTAAAAGATATAAACACCTCTATTAGCAGAGCATCTCATATAGTAGAAAACTCCGAAGATTAACATAGTTTGCTATAAATGAAGTAATATTTTAATGTCATTGATATTTATAAAATTACTCTAAAATATATATGCAAATAATAATATATGTACAAGATCATAATTTACAAAATCACAACAGTGTCAAAACTTACTTTATCATTTGAACCATCAGTTTTTAAACTCTTTTCCAGTCAATGGATTTAAAATAAATCACTTTCAAGAGAAATTGTAATAACGTATCATATTTTATGTCCGCTCACTGTGCTGGTCACGATAGCACATTATGCATACACATGCAAGTATGAAGTCTCTCTGAGAGGATCACAGCACAATAAATTAATAATCGCTCATAATCATTCCTGATACTCATGAAAGATGGGTGTAACGAACCGCATATATCAACTCCATTTATGTCCCATATATGGCACTCCCTCTGGAGTCGGATAGAGAGACCGAACAAGGTCAAGGATACAGGAAGGCATGATTTCACGAAGTGTCCACACATCTTGATCATTATTCCTTGATAAGGCATGCCGTTTACGTTTTAAGTATCTTGGATGCTGCCATGTGCCCCTAGTGTCCAGTGGTTTCCAAAATTTTTTGTATTTATCCTTTCTAATTAAATTGTTTCCGGGTCTGGCATGTCCAAGCCAAGCCTGTCTATTGTGTGTAATACATGGACTACATGCTGTTTAGTTTCTGCTGTCGCCATTTTCCCTCCTTTTTGAAGAATGCGGGAAATCCTACAAGTGTGACCTATCAGTTTCATGTAACATAATGTTGCTGACACTGCATTCCACTGCCTTGTTTCACTTCATTATTTAGTTAAAATGTCAGAGATACCAGCAATCAATCAGCACTTAGATTAGGGCAGAGGAAATACAAGCCCAAATTTATGTACTTTTTCATTGTTTTAATAGTAACAGATAAACTGAACAATACACGTATACACATTACTTGAGTGAAAATCATGGAGAGAATAAGACAACCTATACACCCTCGGAGGAGGAAATATCCATCTGATGATCCAGAAAAAAGAGAGAGAGAGAGAAATCAAAAAAGGAAACAACGAACTGAACTCAAACGCGGGAGAATAGAATACTATTATAAAAATGAAGATGACAAAACATCCTTACAGAACAAAATGGACTCCATCAAATCGTATATGGGGGAGGGAAATTATAACAAAGTGTCATCATTTGAATTTCTTCACAGAGTCTTGGTCGTATGTCAATGTATAAGTCACGTGTGATAATTTCTTTTTTAAAGATTGATTAAAAGTTATCAAAACTAAAAATTGTATTATTCAATACATATATGACAATATGTTATTTTGCAATCATAAGACCTGAAATTGGCGGTGTCATGTTAAGCTTTTATTAAGGATTTGGTGATGTACGCTTTAACCACTGTTAATAATGGAAGTTTTATTTTTAGCGAATGTCCTAAACAGGGAATTTTTGTGTGTGTAAAATTAGAACACTGCACTCTCTAAAAATAATGCATGGCTCGGTCTTATCAGTGACATTTAATTTAGCTCCTCCCCTATATTCTCGGTGGTGGTGTACCGAGAGTTGCCACTTTGATGCTTCATTGTGGCAGAAGAGATACGATTATGATTGATTGATTATTTATTGCTTTCCGCCACACTCAACAATTTTCCAGTTATCTGGTAGCGTCCAGTTTTTGTTGGTGGAGGAGAGAACCCAGATACAATGTACCTGGGAAGAGACCACCGACCTTACGAGAAATATTTAAACCAAAACATGTCCGAAAAGAAGGCCATTAAGGGGGCAGACGAAAAGACAAAAGGAGAAACTTACCAACAATTCAGAAAACTGTACGAGCGATTTCTCTATGATATGTACGAATTGCAAGAAGAAACGACGCACGAACAGGTCACAGATGCCATCGATGAATTTGTGTCCGACAATCATGGACTGAAGAAATCTATAAAGATGGCTCTTCGCAAAAACAAATATTTACTAGAATCTTATCTAGATAAATACGACAGTGATGAAGACGACGAACAGGAAGACGAGGAGGAAGTGAAGTGATGTGACAGAATCTCTGTGCTCAGCCACAAATGAACACCGTCTTTAGAGACTTCATTCAAAATTGACTTCTATATTTGAGGGAAGAAATTACCTTTTACTGATCAATTGATATTTTTATCAATAATAATGTATTAGAATAAAAATTGCAAAATTACATAAAATGTGCTTTGTTTTTATTTTTTACAACATGGGTCTTCCTAAGCAAACTCACATGAAAAAAAATAATGTATACCGGTATAAAGAGACCTAGGTCTTAATCATTCTCATCATTTGTGTAACCATGGCTGAACGAGGTTTTTACTTGACTCTCCCCAGTGATGGGTCTACAGAAGTCTTTCCAAATGATACACCGCTCAATTTAAAATCGCATTACCACAATTCCTGGATTTAACGGACGGAGAATGGAAAGACGCTTTTACCGTAACGATATATTCCAATTCATTTAGAAACATTACGCAGGAAGAGGCTTATTTTGACATCCTTGTCTTTCAAAATCACGCTGTCCATGTCAAAGACCCCAGTATTTTTAAATGGGGCAGATGTCAAGTGGAAAATATAAACTCGGTTGTTTTAAACCAATGTCCTGTACTGGTGAATTGGACTCGTATGCATGGGACTCATCTCATTGATGTCAACGGCATGATGGATGTTATCAGAATTCACTTTAGACCCGGGATTTACATTCATTCCACAGCTTTAACCAATGAAATCAATGAAAGGGTTGGAATGAACGTTGAAAAAAAATATGAAAAACGCTCAATGATCCTAGGGAAGATAGTTTCATGAAATTAGTCTATTTCGACAAATATGATAGAGTGATGCATCAGTTTAACGGAAACTTACTCGAAAAAACTCCCTGATACGTTCGTTTCCCTACATCCTTAGCTTATAAGTTCGGGATGGATAGCCAGAAGCGGTCGCGGTACCTCAGTGGTTAGAGCGTTCGATTCGTAACCGGGAGGTCGTGAGTTCGAGCCCCGCTCGTACCATGACCGCTTCAAACCTAAGACGCAAAATTAGGTAGTGATTGCTCTTTCGCCAAACGATCGGTAATTAGAGGTGAGAATCACGGTCTTTCGGATATGACCTTAAAAGCAGAGGTCCCATTTCACGGTAGGCGTTGGCACGTTAAAGAACCCTCACTGCTACGGCCCTGAGCGCCAAGCATAGGTCTAAATTTGTGGTACTTCACATACATCTGGTGACATCTCAATATGAGTGAAAAATTCTCGACGGGACGTAAAACAAAAAATCAATCAATCAAGTCGGGCCAAACTTGACCACCCGTCTAGCAGAAGTCGGGGCCAAAGTGGAGTGTTGGTCAACAGACACTATAAACCCCAGTGTCTGCAAACCTCAGCCACCAGGATCCCTTTCTCCGTCCCTTCGGGTTGCAACCCACGGCAAACTGGTTGCCCCCATGTTGTCGCCTCTTACGACATTCAAGGGGGTTGCCGAGGACCTATTCGTTTCACACCCGAGTCCACACGGGGGTTTTTACGAAATAACACGGAATCAAACACATATTCTCTCGATTTTTTAAGGAAATGCTATAGAGTAAACACGCCATTACCGCACCTCTCCTGTCCACTCACTTGACCTCAAAAGACCACTCGCTTGACCACCCTTCCGATCCGTACTCAAAAGTACACTCAATTGACCCCTATATCGCTGCAAAAAGTGCACTCAGTTGAATCACCCATGGAGCCGGAAAGGTGCACTCAGTTGAACCACCCATGGAGCCGGAAAAAGCGCACTTAGTTGAACCACCCACTACTAACGCTGTACAACTAAGGCTTTCAATCAGCAAAAGTTAAAAAAAACATTAATTCACAATAAGTCTCTTTACTCCAACATATAACAACCAGTGTCATTTCATATTGATGTATCGGGTTTTTTTTGTTTTTTGTATTTTTTTTGGGGGGGGTTGTTTGTTTGTTTGTTTTTTTTGTTTGTTTGTTTGGTTTTTTTTTTTTTGTTTTTGTTTTTTTTTTGTTTTTTGTTTATTGTTTTTTGGTTTTTTTTTTTGTTTTTTGGTTTTGTTTTTGTTTTGTTTTTTTTTTTGTTTTTTTGTTTTATTGTTTTTTGGGTTTTTTTTTTTTTTTTTGGTTTGTTTGTTTTTGACTTAACTTTCTATTAGACAACACTGTAATTGATGATTGAATGAGCACAGACGGTAAGGAAGGCTGGGGTTGTCACTTAGAATGTAGTAGATTGATACAAGACCATAATGTATAATTATTTTATGACTTAATGTTCTTTGCAATTGAACAGGGATTGTATAAACTGCCGTCGGAAATGTAAATCAAAATACCCATATACATAGGGATTCACTGTGTGATTTATAATATAGGAGCGTTTCAAAATCACTAAAATATTCAATGACACATCGTCCAGACGATACCAAAACTTGAATGGGTCTTTGCTGGGAATTATTATTAAAATAAGTGTTGGAAGATAGGACATGACATAAAATACAACAATCGTGATAAACATGGAGGTAAAGTTATGACGCACGCGTCGTCTGTGTGAATTCTTCTTCTTGCATACCGAGGTGTCCAAGACATTTTGAAGGTTCTGTCTGTAGTTTGAATTGACCTTTGTTTTAGTTTCACTTGTGCTATCTGACTGCCCATCATCTGACAAGTCCGAGTTTGTTGGTCCGAGTAATTTCCTTATGCGGTTTGAGTTTCGAATGCTATCGAATTTTTTGTAAATGGTTATCCCTATTGGAATATATAAAGCCACAGTGCAAATCATGTTGATGAGACTTAAAACCAGTTCCGATAAAAAGTACAAATTCGAAAATACTCCAACGCGCTCATTTTTTACACCACATGATGTAACGTTAATTTCCATGTTTTTTAAATTGACGGATCCTCTAATTTGTCCCATAAAGTACAGTAACGGCAAAGACATTATGATTGATCCTAAAACGGAACACAGAATCGCAATTCTTCTTTTCTTTATCGTCATCTGTCTTTCGTCCGGTCGGCACACTTTGAGGTATCTGTAAATAGCGATGACTAGCAGCATCACGGCAGATAGACTTGATGTGCACCAGGTGAAAAAGTACATCCATTTGCATAGATCTTCCCATACAAATACCAGTCGATAGAAATTAACCAAAATGGGGAAAACACACCCGACCACACATGCTGCCAAGTCCACTGCAGCAAGGAATGGAATAAAATACCTATCTTCGGTACGTGGCATGCGAAACGCGTAAAAGTACAGAGCCACGGCGTTTCCAGTCACTCCAAGAAACAGTAAAAGTGATGTCAACACTGTATTGAAATACATTTTCTCACGGAATATCAAATTGTATTCTTCTACTGTTGAATTCATGCTGTAGCGTTAGCATTAATTATTGAAGTGAAAGATCTATCACTTATGCCTTTAAAAATAAAATGCGTACCACTTTTAAGCTCAGAGATGTTCATACAACTTCCTTATTGTTTTCCGAAAAATACAGAGGCCAAGCAGAGGAAAATTAAATTATTTCAATTGTCTGATATATTATCATTGTTACTGTTAAAAAATAAATTCTGCTCTTCAGTTAATAACCTACATTTTGTGATCTTGCCTTCAGTAATTGATCATCAGTTCTCAAGTACTGTATCTTACACAAATACAAGAGACAATAAAGGATATGTTCGCGGCGAAAATTTTCGCGAGAACAAGATTCTCGTGAACCTCCAAAAATTCCTCGAACGCGAATAACACATAAAATATTGGATTTCACATTTTAACGGTATCTTCTAACATATATAGTCATGAACAGAATAATCCGCAACATTGATAAATTAAGTATAAAACAAAATTATTTATCATTTGATTCATAGGTCCATGTTGCTACATAAGAAAGGATACAAGTTTGGTGAGTTTTGATAATGTTACGGGAAAGGTAAGTTTTCATTCCATCAGGAAGTTCCCGGACTTGTATTTTTTGATAAAGCGGCGATAACAAATTGATATGAAACATTCAACGTAAGACTCGAAATTAAATTCGTATACTAATAGTACACAAGAAATATTATCATCCCTCCCTGCAAAATAATTTTTGTATTCATAATACTAGTACTATATCGTCCTTTTCCCGTCGGATGGGATGTTAAAGAGTGTTCCGTGTCAAGGATCACAAAATACTTGGCACGCAAAAGATCTTTACTTGATTTTCGAAAAAGAGTAGGTTCATTGGTGGCCGTCCGGGAAACTTCAACTTTCACCACCAAATGTATTTCAGTTACTTAACCGCCGTAAAATGGCTGAAATATTGCCAACTTGTCGTAAAACCCTAAACAATCAATCAATCGCCTTTTTTTCCAACAAAAATTAAAAATCGATTAATATGAAACGGCAGTTTAATAATGAGACGTAGCATTTGCATTTCTTCCACGTTTACGATATGCAAAATTTAACTTAGCATGCATAGATAATGTTATACATACATACAAGCATATATACTCGATGAAAATAACATGAAGGTAAAAAAGAATTATGAGAGTATGTTTATCACCTTTGTAAAAAAAAAAAAAGAAAATAAATTGACGCATAAAGACCTATTAATGTTAAAAACAATATGAAATTTCAATTAGTCAGTGATTTTTTTAGAAAATTGAGTGGTTCTGTGCACATTCGTTTGTTCAAATCCCATAATATGTAGTAATGTGTAGTAACATCTCACCATTGGTAAAAACATGTCATAATTATAATATCGCTATTTAGTGTGAGTTTTCATAAACAGATAAATTTTGCAGCTTCTTTCCGAAAGCCGACATCAAAGTATCCATATATGAAGGGATTCACGATGTGGTTGAACAGAAATGCCCTTTTTAGAAATAACAATATGTTCGTAGTTGTAGCCGACATGTGGAACCAAAATTCAATAGAGTTTTTAACAGCTGGTACGATGATCATTAGTATTGTCGGTACGTATGAAATAACCCAAAATACGATAATGGCGGCAAACATTCCAGTGAAATTCTGTCGGATATGTTTTCGAAACAGATTCTTGTTTTCCAGTTTTGTGTGCTTTTGCAGTACACCATTTACATCCGAGTTGATTGAAGAGCCTTCGAAAGTTGTGGTAGACTTTGCATGTTCAACGAAATGTTTTTCTTTATGTGAAGCTCGAATGACCCGGAAGTGTTGAAAAATAGTAATTCCGATAAGAGAATACAGAATTATTATTATCGTCATCAAAGTAACAAAGTACACGATAATGAAACCGAAATAGTAGAAGCTTATATTACGTGTAAACGTCTGAATGTTACACGTAACGAGTGTGATATTGCTACCATTGTGGATTAAATTTCCTCTTTTTTCTCCAAATAAAAGAATAATGGGAATTGTCAGGATAAACGAAAAAATTCCAACCACTCCTAAAGCAATTCGCCTTTCTCTTTGAGTCCATTGTGCTGTAGTTGGTCGACATATTTTCTTGTACCTGTGAAGAGCTACTACAAGTAGGAGACCAGCCGAGTAATTTATGGAACCCCAAGTCAGGTAGTACATGGCTTTGCAGAGTACACTAGATAGAAAGTTCGCTCGATACAAGTTCAGAAGAATCGAAAATGTTCCACCAGAAATACAAACAATCAGATCGATCACGACCAAAAATGGGATGAAAAATCTCTCCTCGGTGTGTGGTACGCGAAAAGTGTATAGGAAGAACGCAAAGGTATTTCCAAACGTCCCCACCGTTAGAAAAATGGCGACCAGAACAGTATTCGGTACCATCCATTGACTGTAAATTGTGTTGAACTCCTCTGTTGTAATATTCATTTTATCTCATGTGTATACACGTCTTACGTGTTATGTGGCGAAACAGACTTCGTCTGTATAGGAGAGTTACAATTTCGGGATCAGAATTATTATAGTAATCGGAAACTGTACTTTCCTCTTTGTCATATTTGTTACTCTCAGTGTCCCTTATTTCATACACGTTACAGTAATGCGTGTGCGGTTGATGTTTCATCGGCTACGGTAGGAAACATTAGTCAATATAAAAACGTAGTTGATTATATATTGTTTAACTTCCGTCTTTAGATGTTTCACTTGTATGGAGACGTTACCAATGCCAGTAAAGGGCTGTGCAATGTAGGCCTATGCTCGGCGTAGCAGGGAGGGAACTTTATCGGGTCACACCTACTGTAACACGGTACCTCGGTTTCTGCGGTCTCATCTGAAGGACCGCTCCATGTTATCGCCTCTTACGACAAGGAAGTGGTATTGAGGATCTATTCTAATCCGATCCTCCACGGGATTAAACGTAGTACTTTCAGCATACGCGATCTTCGACTTTTATGCTCATGACGAAGCTAACTGGTAACAGAAATGTGTGATCGCGATTATTGCAAAGAAAATGTAAAAGTAATGTGCTTGTTCCCGTAGATAAAACTTTGCAAATTATTGTATTTGTTTGGAATATGAATTCGGAACGATAAATGAAATTGATAAATATATCGAAATGTGCACAATCGAATAAAGAAAAAAAATGTTATATGGTGTACAAATAAACATCCACAAATATTTTTGAATTTGCAACCAGTCGAAAATTTGATATTGAAATGTACAGTATAGTAGCAAATAAAATTGTGATGCATTTTCACCATGAGTATTGATATGACAAGAAATGCCATAGGCCAAGTATCTGTCTAATATCACAGAGTTGCCCTATGTTAGGCTCAAGAGTAGGATGCTAATCTAACATTGGATATAGCTCTTTTAAAGGTCTGTAATAAGTACATGTATGACAAACGGTTGTCAACATTTTTGGCAGATTTCCTTTAAGGTAAAAAGGCAGATATACACATTTACTCCAGTTACAGTATTCTGCATTGTGACTGGGTTTTTTAAATTTAGAGCAGTGTCTCTTTATTCTTGACTTTGCCGTCCGTTGTTTACAGTGTATATATATACAGTCTACCCCTAGGACGAGTGGTACATGTACAGTCCCTGATACATTCTACTTTACCATTTTTCCGATCCCTCGGCATGCGTTCACCGTTCCCTCGGCATGCGTTCACCGTTCCCTCAGCATGCGTTCACCGTTCCCATAGCATGCGTTCACCGTTCCCTCAGCATGCGTTCACCGTGCGCTCTCCGTTCAGAGTTTTGCGTTCACAAATCATTCAGCATGCGTTCAACGTTCACAAAGCATTCACCGTGCGTTCACCGCGCAGTCATTCCATTCGGAACATGAATGCGAAAGAGCGATATTCATTGCCATGTGAAGTTCTCAATTCCGTGTTATTCTATTATTTATTCATTGAATAAATATGCACATGATTTTTCTTATCTGATTATGAAATATTCCAAGGGCTTTTGAACTGTGACTGTTGATGAACTTTTAAGCTCTAATTTTGTATGTGTAGCTAATGTGTGTGTGTTGTATATATGCTCTTTGTTTGACGGCCCATTGCCCATGTTGATATTTGATTTGTACTCATTTAATTTTAAACAGCCGTGTCCATAATTTTTCGCCATACCTATCATAATAAATTTCAGAAGAAATAATTTTTGTTTTATTACACTTTTCAGAGATAAATTCCGAATAAATAGATCATATTGCGTTCACCGTTCGTTCAACGCTCAAGTGGTAAATTAGAACATTTCAGGGACTTTTTCGTTGTACTACATAATTATATTACATGTTTTCACATACCAGGAAATAATGACAAGGGTTTTTAGTGCCCTATCGGCTTTGCCGAAGGAGATTATCGGTTTACCCTTGGTCTGTCCGTCCGTCCGTCTATCCGTGCGTCCGTCTGTCATTCCGTTTGAGCTTTTCCTGACTTTTCTCCGCGTTGGATGACAATAATCAATTGAAATTTAATATGTAGCTTTATCTTGGGTAGTTACATATCAAGTGTGATTGTCGTTACATTTGATCTACTTTTGACTGAATTATCCTACCGAAAGCAGACTTTGTATTGCCTGCAATACACCTAGAATGCTTCTTTGTTTGCTTTTGTACATTCATTCGAGAATATTTCACTCATACTTTGACGTCATCAGTTGTAGGTGGAGTTCTGTAAAATGTACACCTGTACATGACACTCAGGGCCATAATAGTGAAAATTCTTTTATTGTATCAACGTCAAAAGTGACATGAGGCCGTGTGCTTTATATATTTTTTGTACACATAAGATATTATCAAACGAATATGCGACTCTCCAGGGAAGGGGGGGGGCAGAAAATGTCCAGTTGTATACCTGATGTTGGGAATTACAATGAATAAATTGTATCTCATTTATCACCAGAACTGCTGAGAACAAACAAATGTATGTAGTACAGTTATATAGTGGTGAACACACGCGTGCAAAGCGCTGACGCTGCAGACTAACAGTGATTTGTAATATAACTTGGTACGGTTCTCTTCAATACTTATTCTGTGGTTTTTCCGATCAGTGTATTTCACATGTACCATAATATTTCAACAAGATGTATGGAGAGGGACGGATAGGGGCTAGTATACATCATTTTTTCCCATTATTCATCCAGATAATTGGAGGTATTTAAAGTACATACACTTATAGAAGTCAGCCTGGCGTGTGAAAAGTTCCCCTGTTTAACTCCGCACTTAAAGTAATACTTCCTTGTGTCCTGTCACGCAGTATCCGCATAGGATAACTTTGTAATACTCTCAGTTATTTTGTTTTGCTTTTTATAGTTGTTTGTTTAAATTTGTATTTATTGGATTTATATATGGTGTACAATTACAAATCGGACAGCTATTATATAAAGTAATTTGTCACTTCTGTAATGTACAATTACAATTCGGACAGGATGATATATAAATATATTATAATACATATAAACTGATATATCAATATATGAAAGATAGAGAGAAAAGGAGAAAAGAGAGGTATAATGAGAGAGAAAGATTGGAATGTCGCGGCGTTAAAAAACCCTCACTGCGACAGTACATGAACGACACCATGATTTAATATATAGTTATAAAAAAAAAATGAAAGTTTGAATCAAATACTTCACATCAGCTATGTTGTAGAACACAAGATTTTGAAATATACATGACATACTTGCAAGCTTAACTTTTGAGGTATTGAACAAATTTTGCAACCTTGAAATGAGGTTGTATCAACGTTTCATTAAATTTAATGTGACATTAAGCCTAATGTTACATTAAATCCTTAATGTGACATTAGTTAATGCCTACATTAAATACCGTTGTATTAAACGTTTATTAAGTTCACATTAGTTAATGTGGCATTAAGAAATTTAATGAAACATTAAATTTCGGAATTTCCCATAATGCAATGTTTGTAAACATCCGCTCGTCTGCTTTGTTGACATTGATTACGGTGAAAATGACAGAAGAAAGTATTTTCAAACCAAGAAATCGTGGCAAAAACTTTGATGCTAGTGAAGTACAACTGCTAACAGATCTAGTTGAGAAAAATATCCACATTATTAATTGTAAATTGTCCAACAACATGACCAACGATAAAAAGAAAAAGGTATGGGATGAAATTACCACTCAGATAAACTCTTTGGGGGTGGCCAATAGAAGTTTGAAAGAAGTAAGAACTAAATGGGTAAACATGCATACGACGGCGAAAAGAGAATTCAGTGCACGAAAGATTTCCCAAAGAAAGACTGGGGGAGGACCTTGTCCAGCACCAATGTCTTCCGTGTCTGAGAAAATAGTGGACATCTACAAAGACTCGCCAAGTTTCCATGGAATCGCAGACGGGTTTGAGACTCAAGCACTAGGTAAAATATATAAGTTACAAATGCAAACACCATTTTTTTTTTCTTCTTAAAATTAATAAGCACTGTTTACATGAAAGGGGGGGGGGTTATGAGATCTTACCTCGATTATATCCCTTTTATCGATAGATTAACAGTCACCTGATTTCAAAACGAATTGAGTTCACTAAGTTCTTCAATGTTCAGTGTCTCGTAAGTCGAATGCTTCAAACTGTATGCAAAACCATCCATCGAAAGCTTCATTCATGTTCCTTGAATTCATGGTGAATGAAATGACGTCACGATCTAAACGCCTTCATGAAGTAGAATCTTTTCAGTGGCGGATAATAAGGAGTGGTTTGAAGTACATGTAAATGGACATTTTTTAGAGCCGTCATGGGAAAATTTCAGCTATTTAAAATAAATAAGGACGATATACAAAGCATTCATGGAGAAAAGGGACTGTAAAATAAATTTGTACATCTGCTCTAAACAAAATGCCTAGATCTACTGCGCATCGATGAAAGGGACGTACACAGCACGCAGTGCATACCTCTAGATATTATGTGCGGATCCAGGATTCTTTTTTTTTTTTTTTGTGAAAAGGGGGGGGCTGAAATAAAAGCCCGAAAAACAAGAATTGCACCAAAATAATAGTAATAATCATTCAAATTTAAACTTTTAATTACTACATGTATCACCAAACAAGTGATGTGAATAAATTTTGTTTAGATGAAGGAAACATGGAGCAGGGACATGTAGGATCACCTAATACCGTGTCGATTTTGGCTGACCTACTTCTATCCCAGAATGAGAGAGAAGCCACACCGATAGGCCTTCGAGTTGAAGAGGTTGCAGTTGAGGACTTAAACCAGGCTCCCACCATCAACAATCCGGATCCATCACGTTGTTCGGCGACTAATGCAGTCTCTGCTCTGAGTTTGGGAGAGCCAGCGCCTACTGCCCAAAGGTACAATCTATCTCCTGTTAATCTCAACACATGTTTCTTACAGACACTTCGAATAGCAAGTGAATACAGTCCGACTTACGTCAGACTGCCTTAAACGTGTCATAACCAGAAAATAAAAAAGGGCGCGCGCGCACACACACACGCACGCTCTCTCTCTCTCTCTCTCTCTCTCTCTCTCTCTCTCTCTCTCTCTCTCAATGCATGGGTATGCATATATTACTGTATTTTCTATGTTTCTGTCCCAGGTCAGAAACATCGTCATCGAAAAGAGCAAGTACCGAGAGGCCTACTACCGATCATCCGAAGAAGATAAAGCCCGAAGACGTCACCCGTATGCAGTATGAGGTCCTCGTTGAACAGAAGAAGAAGCTAAAGGAACAGACACTTTACTACCAACTCATGAACAAAAAACTTCAACTTGAATTAAATATGACAAGTGAAGATTAATTAATCTATTGGAATTAGATCCTAGAGATAGTGTGTGAGCAGATCTAAGTTTAATTAGATTGGAAGATCGATAGATACATTTATTCAGGAACATGTAAATTATTTTTTTTAATACTAGTCCAGTTTAGATTCCAAATGATAAATCATCTAGATGGAAAATACAGATTCAATATACCAAAGTCAAAATATTAAATAAGTGTAAGCCATATATATCATCCCATCCTATTATAATAATATTACTAAATATGTTTCATCAAAACATAACCATGTTCAATGATATGCAGCTACATAGATCTATCTCAGTGGCATGGTTAAAAGCTGTTCCTGGTGATGTAGCTTCTAATGTTCTTTCCGTCCTCCGGTCCATTGTACGTCCCTGGGACGTTTCTGTCAGGAATAACCAGGTCCTCGTCAAGCACAGGTTCACGTTGCATGATTGCAATATTATGCAAAACTGCACAGGCTCCTAGAATATTTAAGCATTAGTGAATAACAAAAGTCATATTTGATGAATTCATATATATATATATATATATATATATATATATATATATATAATTGCACAAAAAAGTCCAAGGTGATAGGTAATAAATAGAAATAAATAAGTCTAACGATGATTAAGTACACATAAAAATTATTTTTCTTGGTATCGGGATTGATTAAATCCAATGCTCAAACTTTTATTTATAGCGTTTTCGCCCTTTGGGCTCATCGGTAGATTTTAAAATCAAAGTAAATTATGTGTATTGCGTATGAGAAGAAGTGTGTGAAAATGTTACAAGCGGGGGAAAGAGAGAGAGAGGGAGAGAGAGAGAGATTCTTTGTTAATTATGTAATTAGCCAAATCAGTCGCACTACGAGTTCATTATGATGTCAAATATTTCTAATTAATGTACATTATATATATGGACTTGATATGAATGATTTAGAAAAATCTGCACACTCCATTTCAGCTTAATATGCAATTTGTTTAAAATTGGTCAGTTCAAGCACATATATAGAGGGATGGTCAGAAAATGAATTTACAAATCAATTTTGGTGCTTTGTTATTTTTTTTTTCCTCTAAAGGGAGGTTGTGTACAATTATTGATGGAACTTATGTGTTACGAGATTTGACCCAAACTTGTTGAAAAATAACCCCTGAAATGCATATATATATATATATATATATATATATATATATATATATAGTTATGTACATTTAAGAGTTCATTGCTATTTCAGTGCTGTATATATAAATTTCTAAAGCAATGTGTATCTACAGTTTGTATGATCCTCTCAAATGTACGTTTAATAACTGTATTCCATTTCCATTCTCAATGGCCGAGTAGTGTGTGACAGCGGAGCGAGAATTCCATCGATATCGAAAGCAAGTTTTTTGACTTGCCTAGATAGCCGAGCGGTCTAGCGCGCTGATCACACACTGCCAGGAGAATTGGTTCCACAGGCCGTGAGTTCAATCCCGGGTCGAGGCGGAAGTGGGTATCCAAATAGTGAATTTTCTGTGCTTTATATATATATATATAATATATATTATATAATATAAATAATGCACGCAAGAGAGGGTTATATTGGAAATTGTCACCCCGAGAAAACTATTGTTGACCGAGGCGAATTTTTTAATTAATAATTTAATTAATCACCCCCATGCAAACGGTTTTATCGAATTCCTCTTCGTTTGACTTTGTTCAAAAACTCCGCATTGTAACTTCTTTGCGTGAGGAAATTACCAACCAACTTGAACGATCTTTTTCTTTTTTTTTTTGTTTGTTTGTTTGGGTCCTTATCTTCAATTAATTTTTTATCCATATCGTCGTTTGATTAACACACATTCCTGTCACATTCTTGAATGCGCTAAAGTATAGTGAACCGTACGCGCATTACATTCGCGCAGTCGACATTTTTTGGAATGTCTCCCGTTGTCAAGCAATGTCTCCCTTTGTTATGTTCTTGTACACTTTAGAGTGCGTTTTCATCATTCAACGGTTGACAGTATATTTTATCAAAGTTTTCTTAGCCAATCAGAATCAAGTATTTAACATGAATGTATAATATATATATCTAGTAAGTATAACACAAATTTCCATACCAATTATGGTGCATACACGTTCGGGGCGCATTCTTATTTCACTATGGAGAACATGAAAACGTCTTTTGATCCAACCAAATGCTCTCTCAATAGTCACCCTAGTTTTTGAGTGTGCAGCATTAAATCTTTCCTCAGCTGGTGTTGAAGGCCTGAGGTACGGTGTCATCAAGAAGGGCTGACAAGCGTAACCACTATCTCCTAAAAGGATTCCATCGTTCAGCGAACGGAATTTCTCCTCTATGTGCCCTTTAACCCCGCTCATCCTAAATATGTGGCTATCATGGGTACTTCCAGGCCATCTGGCGACAATGTTGGTGAATTTACCTGCAGAATTTAAAATGTAAGCATTCAACATACGAAAATGATCTCGACAGTTTTGATATTTTCCCTCCTTGGCTAAAGTCCCACCCACCCCTCTCCATTGATCACTATTTTCATAAAAATTGTTAATTTTAAAATGCGGGTAGGGGTAAAAAAAAAAAAAATTCAATCTCTCTCTCTCTCTCTCTCTCTCTCTCTCTCTCGCTCTATTTCTCTCTCCACAAGTTAACTTTGCTATATTTTTTTTTTAATTTGATGACATGAAGTTTCAGTTGTTTATTCTATGCTCATCTTTGAGGCTTATACCATATTATCATCGTAACAAATTCTAAATTACCACTTTGATCGCAGATGGCTTGAACATTGATGGAATGGTATCCCTTTCTGTTGACATATGCTGCCTCATTCTCCGTGGGGGCCTGGATCCGTATGTGGGTTCCATCGATGCACCCAATGACGCCTGGGAACCCAGCCATTTTATAAAATTCATTCTTTGTGATGGACAATTCTCTATCATTGGGCCATTTTATAAACCTTGGTGCCAGTGCCGCCAGTGCAATAGAAACTCGACGCACTACTCTAGACACTGTGGATTTCTCCACTCCAGTAGTATCCCCAAGTACTTGAAGGAAGCTTCCAGTAGCGTAGAATCTTAACGCAATAAGAACCTATGTACAAATAATGTAAAGACTTTGAAATTTACCACTGTGTCTATTGAATTCATGTAGTATTATCTTTAAACGAGAAGATCTACCATAGAAAATATCATGATTTATATCATTGATTAATTTGTATTTATGATATACATGTATATAAAAGCCGGCTCCAGGATGGAATTAAAGGGGGGGGGGGGGCATGATTGTTTTTTGTAAATATATTTACTCTTGCAAGTAAGATTGTCAGTGCAAATGCTAATTGCATAGATAGATGTAGAATGTAATTGCACAGAGAGTATCAGATTACTTTTAGGAAGTAATTTACCCGGTACACGTTTTTACATTTTTGACTAGAGTTTGATCCACCTATATGTACTTTGTGCTACATCACACTAGATGACGTCACACTGTTGACCCATAATCCTCAGTCACTAAGTGTATAAAAAATTGTCAATAAATAATGGCCTTTTGTTAAATGTTTTGACAGCTTTTACCATTTCATACCTGTAATTCTGTGGATAAAGCCTGAGATCTGTTTGTTGCAGGTCCTATAATGGGGTCAAGCAATTCTACAATCATCGCTATCGACTGCTTGCCAAAGCGGTATCGTCTCCGAATTTCCTCAGTATTCATATCATTAATTGAAAACCGGTCGCGGAAGACTCGGTCATTCCGTTGTCTGCCCAGTCGGTGAAACATAATGTTCGCCGCCATATTTAATGCCTGCTTAATGAAGCCCCCAACCCTACATTAAAATTGTGGAATTTAATGTCACGTTAATGTGTCGATCCTGACATTAAATCATTGATACAACGGGATTTAATGTCACATTAAATATTTTGAGTTTAATGTGACGTTAATGTCACATTAAACGTTGATACAACTGAAATTGATTTGTTTTATTAATGTTATGAAAGCTTTAAATTTAAAATATTAATCAAAGTATACATTTGAAACTTGCACGTTTAATATGAACATACTATTTGCCTTCCTGTTAGAATTAAACATATATATTATACTCAAACGAAACTTATGAAATAAAGAGCAAAGAAAAAAATGAAAAGTAAAGGAATGTGATTGGGAAAGTATAAATATACTGACGGACTTTAAAATTGCAACAATTTTGTATATTATAAATTTGTTTATATATCTAATAAACAAATTCATAGTGGTTTATTATAAACCATGTTAACTGAACACTATTCTTTGATTTGAACATTATCTTATTCACAAACAGGCTACAGTTGAAATGAATGTCAATGAGGGGTGCGTACAAAATGTGGTTTTGTTCACTTGTACCGGGTATAACTTCCGTTAGCAGTGATGACGACGCGAAAGTGACGTGACATTGAATGACAAACATTTCGGATGGTCCTCTAAGGAATATTCTGCCATTCCTCCAACAAGGCTCTCCTTAATACTTGCCGATTCTGAGGCCGAGACTGGCGTTCGTTTTGAAAAACAAAGTTTTGTGTCAATCTTGCCGTATGTGCGCGCATTGACCTGTTGGAAAATTAACAGATTTCCTTGCTTATGCTACTGCATTAATAGTGCTGAAACAGGCTGCAGAATTTCGTCTACTATCTCCTAGCAGTGAGAGTTCCATTTAAAACGACCAGTTGTGACTTTGGTAAATCGCACCCCAGACCATGACGCCCCCCCCCCCCTCCAAACCTGTCGCGCTCGAGGACACAATTGTCTGCAATGCGTTCATGTAAACGACGGTAAATTCGACATTTGCCGTCTGCGTTGCTAACGTTGAATCTGGACTCATCTGAGAACTGAGAACACAACATGTGACTAATTTTGACGTTGATTCAGATGCTTCATTGCCCATTGTAATCCGTACCGTCGGTGATGCGGTGTAAGCTCTAACCCCTTATAAGGTCTTCTGCAGCTTCCCATGGCGCTTCAACATTCTTTAAACGGTTCTAGGATGAATAGGCCTTCCATGACGTCCAATGATTTCTCTCGCCATGGTTGCAGCGGCCGTAAACGTATTATGCAGATGAAGTTGTCGTATGGACGCTTGTTGCCATGGCGTTGTCATAAACGGTTGACCAGGTCTTGGGCGATCATTTAAGGATCTGTCTGATGGAATCGTGACAACAACTGGCTAACTGTACAAAGATGAACATTAAAACACCTTGCAACCTCACGCTGACTAACGCCTGCTTGCAGCATACCAAGTGCCTGATTGCGCATTTCATTGCTTAAGCGCGGCATAGTCTTGGTTTTGAATTTTTTCTGTTAGTGAAAAAAAAAAACAACAACAAAAAAGTCCGTCAGTATAATATAAAGCGTATGATAAAGGAAAAATACGTAAAATTATGAAATATGATAAGTTGGAAAACAAAATAAGGTGGTAAGTTTTCTATTTCAATACGAATATGAATAGGACCTGTGAACAGATTCCGTACTCCAGATCCAATTACAGTAGCATCAAAAATTAGTTTCGCAGACATTCTTTTTCGAAATCGTAAATATGTAAGTAAATACCGTAATTCAGTGTAATAGCATCATCAAATAATAATAATGGCGTTTGATATTTTGTTACTTTATGCTCCAGGTCTTGGCGCCCGATCCCAGTAAACATGTCCTAGTTCATTCACAAGCTGACTTTACCCAACAAGTATTGTCACCTGCTACTCTGCCCTGTTTGGTTTCAATTTACAACTCTGTCAAATTAATGATGCTGGGAAAATCCATGAAATGTGACGTAGGAATCACGTAACACAGTGCGCAGTAAGCAGTGACACTAAGAAGCATATCACATTACAGAAATTACTTATGTAATGTTTTACAAAATATCTTAAAATATCAAGCTTGGTTTGATCAGTTAAGCATGATAAAAAGGGATATTGAACGTAAGGTAGTAGTATTTCAATACCGGTAATATTTTGCGCAATTTTCTTAATAGACGAACTTTGAAACGCTGACTTTTTCTATTATTTTATTATTATTATCATTATTATTAATATATTAATTAATGAAACGCATGACAGTAAATGATATTGTTTTTGTTTTTGCTTAATCTTCTTCAACCGGCAACAATTTCTACACAATAGAATTATATAAAACATTATGTTGTGAATTATTGAGAAATACGTGTCAGAATTGTCATATTAGGGAACTTTTTCCCCCGGTGTTTATAGTTTATCGTGGCAGACATACTCTAAATGTGGTAAATTTTCAATAAGGACATCACAATCTGTTGCCTTCAGCACAGAAAGTATGTAACATAGCAGCCCATGCTATATTAAGACAAGCACGATCCCATGCTATATTAAGACAAGCACGATTTTAAACTAAATATCCGCATGAAATGTATGCATGTCTTTGTAAAAAAAAAAATGAATTATTTACTTCAAATTGGGGGGGGGGGGGGGGGGGGGGAAGAGAAATATATGTATGTGTGGGAGAATTCAATCATGCATGAATACTACTGCAATCACCAGTTTCAACATTGTATGTTAAAAATATTTCCGTTTTAAAAAGCATGTTCGCCTTGTTAAAAGCAACGGCTGAAAATTTAATAAAATTCATAAAATGTAAGCCTGTCCATCATTGTTCGTTTTCATATCAACCATGACTTACACTTTCATCGATCAGCATGTAATGTGATGAAATAGGGACTATCGCTGACTGAAAATATAGCACAATCTCACTATAAGAGTGATATACCACCTTTATAACGGAATTTACATTTCTCCTCAACCTATGCAATATAATCAAGGTACATCTACCTTGTGTATTTTATATGGTACCTGTAAAATGCATTACACTCTATCGTAACTCAGCTCACAGAAGAAACTTTCATTAGGGCCCCGCAGGAAACGACAGAACCCTATAGCAATGAATTTATGAAAGTATACAAGTGGGAAGCGTTGCAATTCATACATCATGTTGGTTTTTTTTTTAATGAATTTTATTTCGTATATTTATATTCTCCCTTCCTTTCTGTCGAAATCCTCAGTCGTTCAAATTCGCGCACTATATTAATTAAGATCCATACACGCATTGTTCATAACTGCATCACATTCATGAGAAAATGGTTGTCATTACAATTTGTAAAGATTCCAAAGTCAAAAACATTAGAAATGTAAATATTCATTAATGTAATGTATATGTGCTTTGTATGAAAGAAAAGAAACTTTGACGTGCTGTTGATTTTATTTTTTTAAATTTATTGGCCTCCGTGGCCGAGTGGTTAGAGCATCGGCCTCAAAAAGAGAGAGAAAAAAGACCATCGGGCTCAAAATCACAAATCCTCTCACCTCTGTCGGCGCGTGTTCGAATCTCGGCCGCAGTGTTATGTCAGCAAGTTTGCCAGTTTACTTGCGGAAGGTCGGTGGTCTCTTCCCAGGTACATTGTATCTGGGTTCTCTACTCCACCAACAAAAACTGGACGCCACCAGATAACTGAAAAATTGTTGAGTGTGGCGGAAAGCAATAAATAATCAATCAATCAATCTATTTATTTTTTTCTTCTTCTAATTTCATCCTGCGCCCTGTGTATAGGAAATTACCGATATCTTGAATATGATGATGTATTATAGCTTAATGGTTTACATGTGTACAACTGGTCGAACGTTAGGTAATGGAAATATGTAATATATATCAGCTAATTAACGGTTGTCCTGTATTATAATAGATGTATATGTACTCCAGAATGGGAAATAATTTTTGAAGAACTATTCAACCAACGTTAGGTTGATAAGCAAAATCAAAGTGTACCAACTATCAATATAGGCCAGACCTATTCTTACATTAAGTGGACCGATAAATTGGACCAGGTGTTCGCTCCAGCTGGTCTGGGTCCGCCATTGGTTTGCGCAGTGTTAGGAATGGGTAAACGTTAAAGCAGACCATGGGTTTCACTGCACTCTGGCTAAACTAACATAGTATGAAAGATTATAAAAAACCAGACTGAACTGCGGTATCATTTCATGTCTTCTTGATGAACAGTCACAGTTTAAATCTAGTCACATTTTCCCACTTTAGATAGAGAAAAAAATTAGACTGATATCATACTACGTCCCGCAACACTACTGCTAATAGTAAAGTATATGTACATTTCAAATGAACGTATGACAAACAGTTTCTCTATTTTAGATATGTTTCTAACCTGAGATATCCTTAGAGAATGGGTTTCAGAAATGTTGATTAGATTGATAAACGACCTATCGACCGATAAAATGTATTCTAGACAATCTGAAAACTATACATGTTGCAAAATATCAATTTGCAGTTGTAAAACGTGTACAGGTATTTCGCTGTTATATATAACGAGAGAACTGTGTTTAAGACTTTACTGATCAAAATTATTAAAGTCGTAAAATGCATTTTTTATCTCGAAATTAAATTTTCCAACTGAACATTAAAGATTGCATCATTCAATGATGCGATGAATGATATTTGAGAAATTCTGGAGATGAAATATTTATTTCATTATCCATCACATAAAGGATACGTGATTCATGTTTAATATTTAGATGCTTATAAAAATATAAAATACAAGAAAATTTAACGAAGACTATAAAAAAAAATTCATAAAACCTACAAAGAATACAAAAGATTAAGACAAACATGGATCTCTGGATATACCAAAAGAAAGAGCAAGTGTAAAGGGGGGGGGGGGGGGGGTATATGTTCCCTGTTGGCCGGTCACACCAGACATTGATCAGGTAATAAAAGTAATCCGTGGTCAAAATCAGTTTGTAAAGAACGGTTTAACAATTAGTATGAAACAGTCAGATAATATTCGATCTAATTTGAGGTTCTATAGTACTTTAGTTTATTCATAAATATTCATAATTGTTCTAAAATGGTTTATTTGGTCTGAAAACTATGAATCAGGAATGGTATGTTATGAAATGATTATTGTGTTCAGAAACATCTAAAACAACAAAGAATTTTCTTCACTTCTTTCCTAAAAGATATATCAAAGTAGCTGTAAATAAAAGCATTTACAATGTTATTCAACAAAAAGGCTCTCTGTAGAAAGACCAGAACGTTGAGAGTTATCTGATCTCTAGAAAACCAAAACTGTGCGGGGTCATTTCCGGGAAGCATCATCAACACCAGAGTTGGAAGATAGGCCAGGATATAGACGATTATAATGGTAGCGAACATCATCGTAAAATTGTGTCTCACTTGCTTGCGTTTCACTCTTTTCTTCCTGTTTATTGAAGTGTCTCGTACTTCCCGCTTCTTATCCTTATTTGGATTCCCCTTGCACTTGCTGCATAATAAAATACTGTTCGACGAATTCAACACGGTTGACACAGTCGTTGAAAGAACTGATTCTTCAAATTCACTTTCTTCTATATAAATTTTACCCGTGTTACCTAAGGTCGCTGTGAAATCACTTTGAACAGTAGAAACTTGTTTTGTACGTCTTGCATTATTAATTTTACGACTGGATTGTTTAAATCTCTTATATATTTTAACACCGACAGGTATATATAGCCCACATGTTATAACCATATTTAATAGAGCTAGAAAAATCTCAATCATGAAATAACCTAATTGTAGCTTATAAAGTAAGCCATCAGAAAAGCGCAAAGTGCACAGAGTGGCATTTATAAGCTGTCCTTTATACACAAAAGGAAAACTTCTCTCTCCCAAGAAGTAAAGCATGGGTCCTGACGATACAATCGAAAAAATAACTATCACAACAAGAGCTCTTCTTTTTCTGGGTAGAGTCAGTTGAGGACTGATTGGACGACATATCATAAGGTGACGATTCAGGGCGATGAGGAGAATGATGATTCCAGACACCGACGTCGTCATCCACGTAAGGAAGTATCCCACCTTACAAAACGTGTCCAATGTGTAGTGTGCTCTGTGAAAATTGGAAACCACTCCGAGAGTAACGCCGGCTAAACATGCCAAGATATCGGCTACAGCAAGTATTGGGATGAAATATCTCTCCTCTGTCCTTCTCATTCGACACGTATAGATATACAAAACAACTGCGTTCCCTGTAAGTCCAAGAAAAAGGTATAAAAACAATAACCCGGTATTGAAGAAAAGTGCGGATGTAACTTCCGCATTTAGATCAACAGCTGTATAATTCATGGTCAATTCTCATTCGAAATATCACACCAGTCAAAGTTCTGCTAGTAATTATTTAAAAAGCTCTTCATTGTCTTAACATAATTAAGTAAATCAAGCGTCGATATACGGATCATATTTTATTTATTTCAAGCTAGGAAGTACGGAATCCGTGCTGAATTGAACAATGTTATCATAGCTCATGCATGATCATTGCAGATGTTATTGTGTTTACACAATTCAATACACGTAAATTTAAACATTTATACTCACTCGTTTTCCTTCTAACATCATAAGTGATACTGAAGGTTAATATCCCATAAACGTTCAACGTTTGTAATAGGATATTCACCTGTGAATATTATATGGCCTAACTGACATGTATTCTAAGAACAACACGTTCTTATTATTGAAATGCGATGAAAATGATTTAAAGAATCATATGTATCTATCTACACTCTAATGTTGCTTAATGAATGACTTTATTCCGTTTAGCTTCACAGGAGGGTGTGTTAAATATTTCTATAGTTATTTTGTAACAGGTAGAGGGCATTCTTTGTCTTGATGTGCCTTGTGAACATCGAACAGGGGGAGGACACGAACCTTGTTTCTACCAATTACTGCCACACAGAATACAATGCTTTAAACATTATAATGGCTTAAGTACAACATTTCTGATGACCCAAGTTCATACAGATCAGCTACTGTTTGTGAATAGGTTGAATGACGGTTGGTTAAATATTGTTTAACGTCCCGCTCGATAATCTTTCACTCATATGGAGACGTCACCAGTGCCGGTGAAGGGCTGCAAATTTAGGCCTATGCTCGGTGCTTATGGCCTTTGAGCAGGGAGGAATCTTTTACGTGCCACACCTGCTGTGACACGGGGCCTCAGTTTTTGCGGTCTCCTCCGAAGGACCGCCCCATTTAGTCGCCTCTTACAACAAGCAAGGGGTACTGAGGATCTATTCTAACAACCCGGATCCCCACGGGGTTTGAATGACGGTACTTGTAGACAAATAAAGGCGTATGTATCATGTCGTAATTCAAGCAAGTTAGCATTGCAGATAAGCAACATTGTTTATACAACATATGCATAATATATAATTTCTAAGTGATTACTAACAATGGAAATTAATCCTCACGAAAACGTGTTCATTTCAGAAACAACGAATTTTTACCCAACGAAATTAAATGCGTCGACAGTAACGATTGGATTTACATGCATCTTTGTGGATAATAATTAAGGTGAAGATTACGAAAAATTATCAATGTTATAATTCCTATAAAGAATACAAAATTAAAAATAAAGGCAATCACGTCCCCTTTAAACTGGTAACACCTGCAGTAAGCCCATTATCTTGATCAGGTTGTTGTTTTATGTTTGTTACGGACATATTGTAACAGTTCGTTAAAAAGTAGGCGGACATGTAGTGATGCTATGGAAAAATACTGGGCGGACATATAGTGCAAACGGACATACAGAGTCTCAACGTACGTTCCTTCGAGAAATTTTCACCCACATCCAGATGTCACCAATGTATGCGATGTACCATAATGAAAAGGCTAACATAACGATCAGTACTCATAATTCCAACAGAAAATACGAATTAGAGAGATGGGCAAACATGGACCCCTGGACACACCAGAGATTGGATCAGGTCTCTAGGAGGAGTAACATCCTGTGTTGACCGGAGCTGTGAGCCCTCTATCTTGATTAGGTAAACGCGGTAATCTGCAGCCAGAACCAGTATGCCAAGAACGACCCAATAATTGGTATTAAACACGTCAGACAGCATTTGACCTAATGGAAGGTTGTACTGGCAAACTAGATAGTTATAACGATCGCAGAATGCGAAATGCTGACTTTAGACGAGACTGTAGAAACTCCTGTAACATCAACTTCAATCGTATCTTCCAACAGGCGAAATTGAAATTTCCATGGACACGAATTGCGCTTCTATATTAGCTGACCTATTTTTATATTCTTATGAAGCAGAATTCATTCAAAAGCTTGCACATGACACCAAACATATCCCGTGTTATCGCCCTTAACTCGACATGCATGTTGATTCAAGATATCCCAGTGAACTTGAAATAAAAGAAGCCAAATAGTTTTCCACATCTGTTTCGTGCGTAGAAAATTATTTTAGAAAACATAGATGCTGACAGCGAATTAGCAACTCAACTTTTATAAAAGATAGAATGATGTCAATTTCTCCATTGTCAACTTCCTTTATCTATGTAGCAATACCCCATTATCACCTGCATATGGTGTTCATATCTCTCAACTGATTCATTACGCAAGAGCTTCTTCTGCAGATGGTCGGTTTTTTTAAATCGAACCAGGCAATTGGCAAACAAGATAATGTTGCAGTGATTTGTACAGCTTCGTCAAAAGTCAGCATTTCGCAAATTTTATGGTCGTTGTGCAAATCTAATTTGCCAGCAAAACCTTCCATTAGGTAATATGCTCTCTAACGTGTTTCATACCAATTGATAGGTTGTTCGTGGTACACTGGTTCTGGCTGCGGGCTTCTCCGTTTGTCTAATCAAGGTATATGACTCACGGCGGGTGTCACCAGTTGACTGGGGATGCTTACTCCTCCTAGGCCCCTGATCATACCTCCGATATATCCAGGAGTCCATCTTTGCCCATCTCTCTGATTTGTATTTTCAATAGAATTTGTGAGATTGAGTACTGTTCGTTACCTTAGCTTTTTTATCGTGTAAAGTGTTTGGAAAATATTTGATGGTATTAATGCTGTTGATTAAAAGGTGCAGGTGCAGATAAATGAACAGTGCGGTCAGTCTCCGTGGTCGAGTTGTTAGAGTATCGCGCTCAAAATCACAAGGAATCTCACATCTAGTAGTTGCGAGTTCGATTCTCGCTCGCGACTATATATGTGAAAAAGTTTGGCAGTTTACTTTCGAAAAGTCGGTGGTCTCTTCCCGGATACATTGTATCAGGGTTTTCTCTTCCAGCAATATAAAACTGGACCAGATAACAGAAATATTGAGTGTGGAGGAAAACAGCAAACAGACAAAAAGTAGACCAACAAGGGCCCTTGGACATCCCAGTGGATCACGTGCATACGAGGAGTAAGTATCTCCAGTCGACAGGTCAATTTGAGAAAGGTTTGTGATTTTAAATTTACGGATAGGTCTTTAGAATAGTTTTAGAATACATATTTAATGTACAGCACTTCTGGAATAGGTTGTAGCACATTGTGTTTGATAATTCTCCTTCACAGCATTTGATGGTTTGGTGTAAAGCAAAGATAGGGACTTGGTAGAACATTTACTGGGTCTAGCAGTGTATCTTCGTGAGAATTTTTGTAAAGTTTTGGAATCAAGTATAGGCAAGGTAACTCATATTCATTCCTTCCACTGACTGTGATATAAGATGTGTAGATCTACTGCATGACTTTGAAGAATGTTATTTTATTAATAAAAGGGGAGATTGTGCGGAATTAAAGAAGAGGTCGGTTTAGAATCGAGTTGTAATAATGAGCCTCAGAAACATACGCAATGTTGTTGCAAGCTTTGTCCGCTGAAACCAAAACACATTCTTCATTATCTAATTCTTTCGTCACTCCTGGTTTATTACATACAGAAGTATAGATGGTACGCACTTTTGTTTTGGTGTTTCCAATCCCCGTGGGGATCCGGGTTGTTAGAATAGATCATCAATACCCCTTGCTTGTCGTAAGAGGCAACTAAATGGGGCGGTCCTTCGGATAAGACCACAAAAACCGAAGTCCCGTGTCACAGCAGGTGTGGCACGTAAAAGATCCCTCCCTGCTCAAAGGCTATAAGTGCCGAACATAGGCCTAAATTTGCAGTCCTTCATCGGCAAGGATATCGTCTCCATATGAGTGAAAGTCTCTCGAGCGGGATGTTAAACAACATCTAATCAATTATTTAGTCCAATACGCGATTCTAATATTCTTCTTATACATTTTATATGCATTCTAACAAAGCGTCGAATAAACTATGTAGTAAATTCTAAGATTGATTGAGAATTTTTTACTCATATTGAGATGTCACTAGTTGTAAGTGGAGTACCTCAAATTCAGACCTATGCTTAGCACTCAGGACAGTAGGAGTGAAGATTCTTTAACGAGTCAACGTCTGGTGCGGTATGGGATCTCTATTTTAAAAGGAATATCCGAAAGAGCCGTGATTCTCACTTCTTAATGACGAGTGTTCAGCGAAGGAGCAATTACTTCATATGTTTATGTCTTAACTCCAAGTCGCGCTCTCGAGGTTACAACGCGAACGCTCTAACCGCGACAGGTTCGTAAATTCTAAAATAAAAGAAGAAAATGATTTACATTTGTTAACTTGCACCACATCATTATACAAAAAGTATGTCCTACTTTCAGTCTTATACAAATCGCTTATAATACGAGGGGTGCCATGTTGAAAAGTTTCCTCAACACCTTTGTCTGTTTGAAAGTGGTGATGTAATTGTGGCGATATGGCCACATTTACATTAAACTAAGGCTCTGTATGACTGTCAGTTATACTAAAAGTATTTTAAAGATGTGTTAAAGATTAAACTTTTCTGACGTATTTTTGAACCAAATATGAATTTTTGAATTGTTAGCAAATAATGTCACAAGGCAGGAACTATTAAGAGACTTGCCATCACATTGATATTTAGTATGCTGCTGCATTCTACAATATTTACATTTGCCATTGTTTTGCCTTATATGACACTACTAACGAAATTGACATTCAGTTTTCAATAGCATGAAGTCATGTCAGACTTTTTTCCTTGCGTATGAATACAATCGCTGCTTCAAATGTATTTGAGTCAATTGTACTTTCACTTTCACCTGTCTTCACATATAACAGAATGGCGAAATAAATAAAACGCATCTGAATAATCACATAGATTTATTTTGTAAACAAACAAGAAGTTCATTAAGGAATATAACAGAAACATTAAACATACCGTTCAGTCGTTTTATCTTTTAAATATACCGTCTGCAACTATACCTGCAACTTCTGAGGTATGACGAATTCATACAGTGTCTTTGATATTTACATCATGACAATTTAATTCTTGATTCACTTTATGATGATGGTAACCTGTTGTTTCCGGGCAATAACTATCACCGTCACGAGCAAGGCTGGTTTCGAGCTCAACATATTATGTTCAAGTCAGGGCACCACTGCGAGACTTCATTTAAATCCTACAACAGAAGTTTCGCGATTGAACAAAATATCTTTTTCGATTCGTGCTTATCTTCTCCCACACATCCAGGGAGTAAAAAACAACACAACGAACCTGCAGCTGTAGTTCGTTCAAATTTGTCAGTAAATTGCTACAACCACGAATCTTAACGGTGAACATGCCGTTGTTCCTCTCCAAAAAATGGCCTAGAGCTTCACGTCAATGTAATCCATTTATCCTCCGTCATTTCTCTTAGATCTTCAGAATTTCTGTCGACGTCTGTGTTCAGCTATTGCGTTTACAAATTTAAGTAAGGTAGGAGACTGCCACCGTTTTTCCATCATCGATTTACAGAATGTAGCTTACTACGCTCCTCTTGTTTTCAATTGAGTTGACTTGAGGCTATAAATTATCTTTATTTTAAATTTATTTTAAATCTTTTTATTCCCTCAAACTCAAATATGTTTATTTTATATTGTCCTAGATATTGTTCTCACTTATTTATTCGATTAGGATTTAACGATCTATATCTTGTGTTGTAGGATCGTCTGCCTACACAAGGATGGAAGCTTGACAAGAACAACACAAATCGAAACAAATATAAAGATAAGAAATAAGATACATTTTTTTTAATGTTACTGGGATATGACATGAAATTGGTACGTGTTCAAATCTACTATAACGCGCTTCGGGCGTTATATGATTTGAGCACGTGACGAACTTCATGTCATGTCCCAATAGCACTCCAAAAATGTACTTATTTCATATTTATATTAGTGTGCATAGGAAGTTTCCATATCGAGTACATCATGGAACAGAGTGGATATGTTGGGTACAAATGATTTATCTAAAGTGCAGCGACTTGTAAAACACATGCTGCAATTTTTCTGTTTTAGTGCAACATGCAACAGGTTTCTCAAAGTAGTGTTGCTGTTAAAACGAAGGTACCCAAAGTACATCTCCAGTCCTCTTTGAGAAATACCTTTTTTCCAGAAATGGCGATACCAATCATTCCCCTTTCCCTTTCTCCCCTCGCTTAGAACCCCAACAGTTCAAACACTATCAGACCTTTTCCTGAATTCCTGAATTTTTTCGTTACACTTTGAGGAAGATTATTAGTCTCTTTATCTCTCTGTGTGTTACGAATCAGAAGTAATACATGATTTTCATTTTGTATCTGAAATAGTATCCCAGCGTAGTTCCCAAGTATATTGATTGATTTTATATTGTTTAACGTCCCTCTTGAGAGTCTTTCACTCACACAAAGATGTCATCATTGCCGGTGAAGAACTACATAATTTAGGCCTATGCTCGGCGTTCAGGGCCTTTAAGCAGGGAGGGATCTTTATCGTGCCACACCTGCTGTGACACGGGGCCTCAGTTTTTGCGGTCTCATCCGAATGACCGCCTCATTTAGTCGCCTTTTACGACAAGCAAGGGGGTACTGAGGACCCATTGTAACCCGGATCCCCACGGGGTCCCAAGTATGATAAATTATAAATTTTCATATGAGAATAAAAAGTGACTGATGCAGTCTTGATTATGGTTATACTTTCGATAGCATCAGTGATATTCCAGCTTGTTCCCTCATCAGTTTCTTTCACAATTTCATATCGAAGTCTGAATGTGTAATTGTTTTTTGTTTTGCTTCCCGTGAAGATTTTTGTCTCACACCAGCTGTAGGTGAAGTTCGCTTTTAATCGCAAATAAACTAATATTCACACAACTTCCTTATTGGTATATGAAAAGCACAAAGGTCTATCTTGACGAAGGTGCATTTTTTTTCCTGACGTTGTTATTTTATGGTTAATAAAATTTCATTTACATTTAATGACTAGATTCGGCGAGACTTTCTTTTCGTGATCTTTCTTTGTAAAATTGAGATTTCGTTTACCGATTACAGCATATTGAAGAATTAAATTGTAACAACATTTTTGATCATATGCATCCATGTCGAGAGTATTTTGTGATCATTCAACTGTGATACAAATTTCGTTTTTTCATCTGGTAACGGAACATTTCGCCTCCTTAAGACGTTTCATCCTAAGATAGTTCGCATTAGGGCGGTTTGCGATCTCAAGAGGCCATTGGTATTTTCCTATTCTTATGTAATTAATATGATTTCATACTAATTTTCTTTGTAGTTATTTTACACCTTTGCTAGTGTGGGGTTGTTTTGGAGCGCCCAAAAACCTTCAATCATGAGCGCATGTCCCTAACCTTAATTATGCTATTACATGGAAATTCGTTTAATTGACATTGTTTTAATATTATATAAAATGAAACGATTTGTATAAAAATCATGTAATCAGTAGGGATATTTATGGTGTTATGTCATAATACACCCGATATCAGCAGAAATCAATTACAAAGAACTGAGAGATTTAACAAATTATTTATATTGTTTACAGAAAAAACTCAAAAAAGTCGGCCTAATCAAAGTTCACACAACAGTGTCCGATGCTGGTTTTTCCCTCAGCTGAATTCACACACGATAAGTAATCTACTTTGAATAGTTCAAGAGACATTGTCTAAGTTAAGGTTTCTTAAAAGTAGGTCAAGTACTTGGTCAGAAGGTTACAACACTTTGATACTAAAAGGTATTCGTCACAAGAAATTTTCATAGACAGCACGACAGACAGTGTCAAAAACAATATGTTCTTTAAATTATAGTCGTGTTGGCATAAAAAAATAATTTCGTCTTCAAATGAATGTTTTGATATATATATATATATATATATATATATATATATATATATGTATATATATAACACCTCATAAAATATCTTATCCCTGTTGTGTCCCCATTATCGCTGGAGTCCTTGGATATGACTAAATCTGATCCTGCTGTTGTCGAGATGGAGATTTTTAAGGATGTTCACATTGTATTCTTCTGTAACACTTCCACTACTGTGGCCTTAACCTACCACGAGGGGTCATTATTTGAACAAACTTGAATCAGGATTACATGGAGATGCCTGCGTATTAGTGTGGCATACTATGACTCTACTGCTATTTAAAGATTTTTAAATCGGCTTCCCGTACATTTCCACGTAACACTATGTTCCCCTATTGAGACTCCGCAATATACCTCTGGGGATAAAACTTTGAACACTCTTGAAATTCCACAATCTGGGGATGATTGGATATTATTTCACCGAACTTTTTTCCTTGATTATTTCCACTTTGAAGTCATCGGAATCTCTCATTTAACGAAACTTCAATACATGTTTTAATTTTAATTACAAATAATGATGATTGGTGATTAATTGATAAAAATAACCCAGTGGCTGTGGAAGAGAAGTCAGAAATGTGAGATGGTTACTGGAAAATGAACAGGTGAACGCAACACAAAATTTATCAGAACATCACATCCGATGACCTAAAAATTTTATTTTCCACAAGAAGTTCTTCGAATCTAGGCGCTTACAATTCGCCTGTCTTTAACGTAGAAATTCGCGACGGAAACTGTAGTACTTTTAATAGAAAAGTTTAATATATATATATATTTGTATTTGTCCCCAATTCAAAACGTTTGAAAAAAAATTAGAATATATGAGTGTTTCAGCTATTTTATGTACAAACATTTGAAGTTTATCGATCACAATTCTTTAAATTGAACCATTTTAGAATGATTTGCTCTACATCACATGTTCTATATGACGTCATCTTTGTGATGAGACAAGTTACATGCGATCTCTGAAATTCTGCAGCACAAATGACCGAAATTATTTTTTTCATTTCTCAATCAAGCTGAATCTGTTCTTTCTGAAGTTTGTTATGATTTGGATACTTTCTTTGCATCATCCTCATTACTGTTATTGGTGAATTACATTCAAAATATAACTTCAGCACTTCAATACATTGTTCTTTGAACAGAGAGACATACTGAAATTTCTACATTTCATTATAATGTCATATATGATATCATAGCGTAAAAAAATTATATTTTTAAAAATGTAAAATTTCGTTCTTTCTTTTTCTTTTGAAAAGCAAAGTTTTAATTTTTCAGATATGATAAAAAATTAAAGATTTTACAGGTATATGTAATGGGGACATGTATCATGCAACGCCCTGTATATATATATATATATATATATATATATATATATATATATATATAAAAATAGATTAAAATATTTATGTGAATTAATTTCATTTTTTTATTTAATGGCCTCTCATATTTTCGCGACACGATGATGGTATATTCTATTTAAGAATTACGATTTGTTGCTAAGACAGAGTGTGAACAATGTAAACGTACTTTAAAGCTGTCGGTGGTAGGAAGATTAAACGGAAGTGGAGTCAACACCTTACATCAAACCGGAAGGTACAGCCTTGGTGGAGATGCACGATACATGAACTGCAGGTGCTTGTTTACAATATTATTATTTCCTGGTTTGTTGAAAACAATGTACACAGTATCTTGCACCGTCCATTTCGTACTTTGAAATTTGTTTGATTCTTTCTAAACTCTTTACTCTTCGATCACATTTTAAAGAAAAGGCAATGTATTTTGGAAATAATCAAATCAACGCAGAGTGAATCCCTATTCTAGAAATTATAGCCATAGAGGATTTGTCTGCATTAAGTATATATATATATATATATATATATATATATATATATATATATATATACTATTAATCATTCTAAGTATGTCATGGCATCTATATCTCTCTGATAAATAATTTTTTTTTTACAACTCGCCTATAGATTTAACAGATCTGTATCCTATTGATGTAGTAAGTTTCTACATGTGCGTTTTGAGCACGGACATTACCAATGCTTATTCTAATTGCATTAATTGTACCTATGTCACATAAACCAATAATCTTAAATTACGAATCAATCAGCACTGTATGTACATAAGTGAACATAAAATGCTGACGTTGGGGGTGGGGGAGTCAAACGTCAAAAGTTTTTTGAGTTCTCATGTATGGATATCTGAACGACATGTTATTATAATTATTATGATATTGCAATGTCTGTGATAAACTCTACAATGACCGGTGATATTTATAATGATCAGATAAACGGGGGAACAGGTGATGATAACCAGGTATAGATTTGGACGCACCTTTCCCGTTAGTGAATTCCTTTTAAGAGGATAATATCGAGTCGATATCAATTATATGTGAACACCTACTACTTTAGATGAATTATGAAAAGGTATGGGGACTATATGTGGTGTATATGAGTGAATTAATGCTACATGCTAGGACTTCCTAACACAATTCAAGTCGAATCATTGAATATATTTCATCAACAAATAAAAACAGAATGAACCAAATATAATCTGTTCTAATGTTCTCCGGTTAAGAAATTAGGTAGTGTTTCAAAATGTTGAACGTAACTGCTTTTTTCTACAGCAAATTAATAAATTGATAAGTTCATTTCGGAAAGACAGGTCAAAATAACTATAGATGAATGGGTTAACAATGTTATTCAGTAAGAAAGCTCTCTGCAGAAACACGAGGACGTTGAGCTCTACTGCACTTCTCGAAAACCAAAACTGTGCCGGGTCGCTTCCAGGCAACATAACTAATAAAAGTGTTGGCAAGTAAGCTAGAACATAAATTATGATAATCGTTGCAAACATTAATGTAAAGTTGTGCCTAGCTTGTTTTCGTCTGGTATTTTTTCTTCGGTTTATGGACGATACCCTTGATTTGCCCTCAATTTCTGGTTGTTTAGCACCCGTTGCACATTTCGAGGACATTTCGTTATCACTCATATTTACAGAGGCATTTGACATCACAGACGTTTCATTTTCAGGTATATTTATGCGCATCCGTCGGTTTACTGGCGGGGATGCAGCACTTCCTGAAATAGTTGATACGACGGTAGAATTTGTTCTCTGTTTTAGATTTTGTTGAATTATTCTGAACCTGCGATAGATATTCACACCCACAGGAATGTACAGCCCACATGTTACTATCATGTTCAGCAAAGCAAGGAAAATTTCAAAACCGAAATAAGCAAACTGTAACTGGTTCATCATTCCGTCACTAAATCGCAGTGTACAAAGTGTAGCGTTTATAGGTTGTCCCCTATAAACATACGGAACATTCCGTCCACCCAGAAAATACAACATGGGTAATGATGTCACAAATGCTATTCCACTCATGACAAGTAAAGCCCTTCTTTTCCTTACAACAGTAAGTTGAGGACTCGTGGGACGACATATCATGAGGTGGCGATTAAGGGCTATTAGGAGAATCAAAAATCCAGACACGGAAGTCGTTGTCCAGGTAAAGAAATATCCGACCTTACAAAAAATATCGAGCTGATAATTAGCTCTATTGAAATTCGACACGATACCAAGAATTATCCCAGCCAGACAAGCAAAAATATCCGAAACTGCAAGAATGGGAATGAAGTATCTTTCCTCTGTCTTTTTCATTTTGCGAGTATAGATGTATAAAACACATGAATTTCCTGTTAGTCCGAGAAAAAGATACAAGGATAGAAGTCCAGTGTTAAAATAGAGGTGTTGTGTTACCTCCTTGTTAAGATCCACAGCTGTATAATTCATGACTAACTTTTAATCATCAGTCAGTGCATATTTCAGATAATGATGCGGAATTAATTCTCTTGGTAATTACATATAATTAATATCGACTCGATATTATGCTCTTAAAAGGATTTCACTAACGGGAAGGATGAGCCCAAATCTATATCTGGTTATTACTGCTTGTACATGATAAAATCCCGTGTTCTTGTTAAATAATGTTTATATAATTTGAAAACTATATATAAAATATATGATGCGGATCATCTCTAAACATATATGTGGTGTCATCTTTATGACGTACTCAAAAATTTCGGAGCCAATCACTGGTAAGTATAATATTACAAAAACCTTAATTAAGACTTATCAATAATAGAATTTGAATCACTGCTTTAGTTAATTGCAAGTGAGTATCCATACTAATTTAGTTGATGACCGGTAGTGACGGCCACAAGCAATGACTTCACGTCCTTCCACCTTAAAAAATAAATAAAAAACCTAACCAAATAATGAACTATTTTATGATACACTATGTAAAGAGGCCTTGTAGAAAATGTTTCATCAAATTGTAATGACCTGTACATCTTATTGCATATTTAGCATGAATATTCAGATCATTATTTAACATGAATATTCCGATCATTTTTGAAATTTTCACACACTGAAACTGAATACATATTTTTGTGGTTGGGTGTTGTGATTGAAGAAATCTAC
The DNA here is from genome assembly GCA_024699665.1 of Ostrea denselamellosa. Taxonomy (NCBI): domain Eukaryota; kingdom Metazoa; phylum Mollusca; class Bivalvia; order Ostreida; family Ostreidae; genus Ostrea; species Ostrea denselamellosa. The sequence goes on from JAMZEH010000018.1 coordinate 9,158,528, forward strand.
CAATTTTCAATTAATGCTTTTGACATTTCAAACAGAAAGTATCCCATTATATATTTACAAATGAAAGCTATATCAGAGTTTATACTTAATAAACACTACATGCTTTAAGATATATGAATTCGATAAAATTTGCCAATATGTCATTTATCTTTCGAACAGTTTCCATTGAAAACAGTCAATATTAAAACTTAATTTACAGACACCACTGTCACTGGGAAGATGGAAACAAGTAGATGTGTCTGTATCTGACGCTTATCGTGTTCCCATTGTTGACATTTTGGCAAAAAATAATCTAGGTGTTGTAATAAGTGTGTTTATATATAATCTAAACGGATTATATTTCTACTGGATGTAGGATGTGACGTCATAGGATAATAATAAATGTGTGAGCAGCAGCATTGTGTTATCACTGCCTTTTGAGATTGATTCCAACTTTTATAATATATTGATTCAATTCACAAATTAGCAAAGAGGATTATTTTGGGGGAAATGACTGCAAATTTCGGCAGGTTTAGGAGGAATCCACACATATGACTGTCATTCAAACCCGACCAAGGTATCACTACTTTGGAAGAAATGGCACGGAGCGTTTGAAAATTTTACCATTGTTGAAGTTAAAGGAGTCACTTATTGATAACAATAAATAAAGTTCTTTCTTTTATATTGTACTGGAATATCCATGCAGGATATTATTCTGGTTTGACATTACTAATGCAAGATAATGCTCCTTACCAAAGACACGTTTCCCAATGGACATTAACCTTAGTATGTCAACTGTAGTCCAGTTTATTACGCGTCTTCGTCGAAAAGCTGGCTTTTGTGATTTCCGGAACAAAGAGGAACGTGTTCCCGATCAAGTTATAGAAAAGGTGGGCCTTCATTATGACTTTGGTGATCAGGTCTTTCAACAGTCTGTTGGAATCTCCATGGGCACGAATTGTGCTCCTTTGTTAGCTGACCTATTTTTTTTTTTTATTCTTTTGAAGCAGAATTCATTGGAAAGCTTGTACAAGAGAAGTAAAAAATCTCTTGCTGTGTTCTTCAATTCGACATTTAGATATATCGACAACGTTTTGTCTATTAACATGATCATTTTCATTCATATGTCGATCCCATATATCTCAGTGAACTTGAAATAAAAGACACAGAGTCTTCCTCTTCTGCTTCGTACTTAGATATTTTATTGAAAATAGATGCGGCCGCAAACCAACAACTCAAGTTTATGACAAATGTGATGGTTCAATTTCTCCATCGTCATCTTCCCTTATTTATGTGACAATATTTCATCATCACCTGCGTATGGTGTTTCTATCCCTCAACTCACTCTATACACATGAGCTTGTTCTGCATTTGATCAGTTTTGAAATCGAGGCGGGTTACTGACGCACAACTTGATGTTACAGGGTTTGTACAGTCTCGTCTAAAGTCAGCATTTCACAAATTTTATGGTCGTTATAACGCTTTATTTTGCCAGTACAACTGAATGCTGTCTGATGTGCTTCATTCCAATTGTTAGGTCATTGTTAACACACTGATGCTGACTACGGATTGCTCCATTTACCTGATCGGAATATAGGGCTCAGGGTGGGTGTGACCGGTCAACTGGGAATACTTACTCCTCCTAGGCACCTGATCCCACCTCTGGTATGACCAGGTGTCCGTGTTTGCCCATCTCTCTGATTTGTATTTTCTATAGAAAAGGCAAAGATAACTAACAGTATTTAATTTCGCAATTCCTATAGAAAATACAAATTAGAGGATTTGCTAGATTGAATACTATTAGCTATCTTGACCTTTTCATGATGTTATGAATTTTCAGGTGAGCACAATTACCCTTATAAGCATATGCGACACCGTTTGCTGGTTTTTTATGTTTGCCTTCGTTGTTCTCTATCAGAATATCTCTTTTGTTCCCACATATCACTCCATATTCAATTCCTAGAAAAGTCTAAAAAGTGACCCCACCCTCGGGAGTCTCCAGTTGGTACCACTACAACCCAAAACTGAGGGTGAAGTATAATAACCTTAGGGGTTGCCTTTCGTGCCTGCATACTCATTTTGTGAACTTTCCAAAGGTTAAGTTGTTATAGGCCTTCGTTATGACCCTACATGATGTTAATCAGGAACTTTCAGGTGAGCTCAATTGTATCGGCCTATGCGACACCTTTTAAGGGTTCTATGTATTAGACATTGTTGCTCCCTATCTGTATATCACATTTGTTCTCTTATGTCGTGAAAACTTCAACTTTGCAATCATCAACTTTCCATATCTATGTAGTAATATACCACTTTCGCCTGCTTATGGTGTATGTCTCCCAGTTGATTCGATACGCGAGAACATGCCATGCGTATGAGATTTTTTTAAAGCGAAGTCAACTACTGACAAAAAAGTTGATGTTGCAGGGTTATAACGAATCTCGTTTGAAGTCATTATTTCGCAAATTTTACGGTCCCTTTTATGACCTTGTTTGCCATTACAAAGTGTCTCTGGGACATATATTGAATGATTTGTTTCATATCCTTTGTTAGACTGTCATTCTTCATACTAACTTTGACTACGGGTAATCCCGTATACCTAATTTGACTAAGGGCTCAAGGCGGGTGTGACCGGTCAGCAGAGCATGCTTACTTCTCCATGGCACCTGATCCTACCTTCGCTTTGTCGGAGGTCCCTATATTCAATTACATGAGAAGTTTGAAAAGTGACCCATCCTCTGAAGGCCCTAGGTAGTACCACTACAGCCCCATACCGATGGCTGGAAATGGTAGCCCTAGGGATCGCCTTCTTTCCCTGCATACTTATTTTGTGGACACTTCAAAAGTTAAGTTATTTGCTTTCATTTGGACTTAACATGATGTTAAATTAGGAACTTTCAGGTAAGTTCAAAGACCCTTAGTCACCTCTGCGACACATTGTATGACTTCTAAATGTTTAACTGTTGTGTTCTCTATCCGTATATCACATTTGTTCCCTTATATGACCCCAAATTCGATTACTAGAGAAGTTTGAAAAGTAACCCCACCCTGTGGATTGATTGGTTGGGGTTTTACGTTGGCAATATGTCGATCATTTTACATCGGTTAAGAAACTGAAATATGGTTGGTTTTGAAAGTTGAAGTTTTCCGGACGGCCCACGGTGAGCCTACTCATTTTAGAAAATCAATGAAACGATCTTTTACGTGCCAAGGGGGTTGTAATCCTTGACACGGGGCAACACATATCTATGTGTTTAGCTTATATTTACGCAGCAGTGATTGTGCATTGCATGAATATCGAGAATTCACTTTTGTTGTGACCGAGGTACTTAATTTATTTTCTTATATCAATTTTTCTTATATCGGAAGGAAACTGTGTAATGATAAATACATAGCTAGACTTAAAATCCCGAAACGGATAATTTGTGGAAATGGAAACAAAGATCTTGCGATGTTTACAACTACTGTGTCATTCGTGTGTTCCATGTTAGTATATACTGATATTTTACATTTTCAATGTTTTTGCCATTCATATCATTACTGGGTCTCATGTTAATATGTACATGTAATGTTTGCCTTTGATATTTTTACTTACTGTAATAAACATTTCCTCTTAAATGATTTGTAGTTGTGAACATTATGCGTACGAATCTTGATAAATATACTGGACAAGAAAAGTTAAGGATCATAATTTTGATCTCAAAAATTTTTATTAACCAAATAATTATTTTGACAAATTTTAACATGTATAGTTTCTCCAATGTGTCCTTAACACAATAGATTTACTTGGTTTCATATTGACGTCATAAGTGCACGATTTTTTCGCCCAAACACAAGCAAGGGGTCAAAATCAAAGTGTGCCAACGTTTATATTGAAATTGAAAAATTGTGATTTTCATTTTATTGTGGGTATTTATTGCTCTAATCGACTCTTAGGGGAACAATTATTGACCTTAAAAGCCATGAGGCGCCATTTAACTGCTCTGGGAGCTGGTCAGGCAGTAGGTATGCTTCAAGCTGGCCAAGTCCAGAGAACTGTCTCTAGACATTTTAATGTGTCCCAAAGTGTGATTTCAAGGTTGTGGAATCGTTTTAGGCAGACAGGTAATGTTTCTGAGAGACCGAGATCAGGTCGTCCAAGGTCCACAACCGCCCGCCAGGATCGCTATATGTCACTTATGGCTCGTAGACACAGGTTTCAGAGTGCTGTCCAACTCAATACTGACTTTCATGCAGCAAGTGGGGTGCACATAACACCACAAACTCTCAGACAGAGACTTCATGCTGCTAACCTTCGGGCTCATCGACCTGCTGTTCGTCCCATTTTGAGGAGAAGACATCGTGTAGCAAGACTCAATTGGGCTTAAAATCACATAAACTGGCAACTGCGTCATTGGACGCCTGTTCTTTTCACAGACGAGTCACGGTTCTGCGTGGACTTTCATGACGGTCGTAGGCGTGTATGGCGCATGCGTGGAGGGCGGTACGCTGATTGCTGTGTAGCAGAGCATGATCGTTTTGGAGGTGGCTCTGTGATGATTTGGGCCGGAATCAGTATTGGTGGATGTACTGACTTGCAAGTGATTAATGGCAATCTTACCGGTGCAATTTACAGGGACGAGATACTGCATCCAATTGTGAGACCTTATGCGGGGGCTATAGGCAACGACTTTGTGTTAATGAATGATAATGCTCGTCCCCACAGAGCACTTATAGTGACAGGCTACCTTGCTACAGAGACAATTGAACGTATGGATTGGCCGAGTTGTTCTCCGGATTTAAATCCAATAGAACATGCCTGGGACATGTTGCAGCAAGCTGTTTCCAGACGCCCTGTACTTCCAACAAACCGCCAGGAGCTTACGTTAGCTTTACAGCAGGAATGGGCAAGGTTGCCACAAATTGCGTTCCGCAGGCTCATCAGAAGTATGCAGAGGCGTTGTCGTGCCGTTATACAGGCTCAGGGTGGACATACACCCTATTGATATTGCCTTTATAAAGATTCAACCATTTGTAATGAAATTTGTTATTGTTGCTCATACCGATTTTCAAACTGTTTTGGGGGGTTACCTGACAATGGTTGCTCTGTCTGCTTAACGTATTGATGAATTTGTAAAAACAGGTTTAAAATGTATTGTTCGATTGTCGTTGAACATTTTAAGTGTATATTTAACATAATTTATTTGGTTTTGTTATGAATAAAATAATTCTGAAATCATGATCCTTAAATTTTTTGTCCAGTATATATAAAATTAGATGCTTATCGTAGACAGTGTCTGTTTTGTTGAAAAAGGTACTTGTTTTTATGTAGGTTTAAGTTTACACAGAAAACAAGACAAAAGTCCTGAATAGCTGTTTCGGTTCGATTGCGAGAAGTAAAAAAAACCAGTTCACAATATCAAGGATTGCGTAAATACACATAATATGTTTTGAACTCGTCGACTTAATTTGGAAAAAAATGCAAATGTTTACACCTGATATAAATTCTAAATGAATTCTATTATTTCCATAATTGTACTGAAATGTCTATAAAACTGTGAAATATTCTAAACTTGCAAAAATATCAATTAAAAAAGTTGTTACAAGACTTTAATGTTTTCTACATAGAATCATTATGGTTTACAACCCACAAGTTAGCTCTAAAACCAACTCTCACACTTTTCGTCTTTTGACCGGTCAACAGTTTGTAAACTGTTTACAGGCCTATAGTCTTAGATTTATAAGATAAACGCAGAGGCGAAACATGAAAATTATAATTCCTAATCGATAATTAAGATACTGGGTATGTCTTCTTGTAAACCAATAGATACAGTTATACACCCGCACATTCAAGAAACAACCGTCTTGATAGAAATTCAAAATCGCCAAACAAGTCGACAAACAAAATGCAACAGTAAAAAAAACTTAAATTGAAAGAAGGTGTGGCATAAAACAGTTTTATTTATTTATTTATCTATTGATATGTGTCTCGTAAGCTAGCTTCTGCAACTTAGTTTTAACGTCGAACGTCGAAACGACACGCCAGCGATCAATCAGCCTGGGAGTTTTCTATTAGATATGTTTTATTATATACTTAAATTTTGAAATTTAAAACTGATATGGTTGGGGAGGGGGTTTGAAACTTGATATCCACGGTACAGACCGAAAATTGGATTTTCTGAAAGTCAATTTAATTTTTAATGCAGTAAGCCTAGTTAGAACCTGTTTAATGAAGAAATATGCACATCCTTTAAGACTATATTTAGATCTACATACATTTTGAATACCCGTTGGTAAATCAATTGATAAACAACAACGGATTATCAATTTCATTGGTATATTTTTAGTCGATAATTTATGTCTTGCAATTATGCAATCGGTAGCATATTTATTACATTTATGGTATCATTATGATGTATAAGCCATTTAACTGCTCTGGAAGCTGGTCAGGCAGTAGGTATGCTTCAAGCGGGCCAAGTCTAGAGAACTGTCTCTAGACATTTTAATGTGTCCCAAAGTGTGATTTCAAGGTTGTGGAATCGTTTTAGGCAGACAGGTAATGTTTCTGAGAGACCGAGATCAGGTCGTCCAAGGTCCACAACCGCCCGCCAGGATCGCTATATGTCACTTATGGCTCGTAGACACAGGTTTCAGAGTGCTGTCCAACTCAATACTGACTTTCATGCAGCAAGTGGGGTGCGCATAACACCACAAACTCTCAGAAAGAGACTTCATGCTGCTAACCTTTGGGCTCATCGACCTGCTGTTTGTCCCATTTTGAGGAGAAGACATCGTGTAGCACGACTCAATTGGGCTCAAAATCACATAAACTGGCAACTGCGTCATTGGACCCCTGTTCTTTCCACAGACGAGTCACGGTTCTGCGTGGACTTTCATGACGGTCGTAGGCGTGTATGGCGCATGCGTGGAGAGCGGTACGCTGATTGCTGTGTAGCAGAGCATGATCGTTTTGGAGGTGGCTCTGTGATGATTTGGGCCGGAATCAGTATTGGTGGATGTACCGACTTGCACGTGATTAATGGCAATCTTACCGGTGCAATTTACAGGGACGAGATACTGCATCCAATTGCGAGACCTTATGCGGGAGCTATAGGCAACGACTTTGTGTTAATGGATGATAATGCTCGTCCCCACATAGCACGTATAGTGACAGACTACCTTGCTACAGAGACTATTGAACGTATGGATTGGCCGAGTTGTTCTCCTGATTTAAATCCAATAGAACATGCCTGGGACATGTTGCAGCAAGCTGTTTCCAGACGCCCTGTACTTCCAACAAACCGCCAGGAGTTTACGTTAGCTTTGCAGCAGTAATGGGCAAGGTTGCCACAAATTGCGTTCCGCAGGCTCATCAGAAGTATGCAGAGGCGCTGTCGTGCCGTTATACAGGCTCAGGGTGGATATACACCCTATTGATATTGCCTTTATAAATATTCAATCATTTGTAATGAAATTTGTAATTGTTGCTCATACCGATTTTCAAACTGTTTTGGGGGGTTACCTGACAATGGTTGCTCTGGCTGCTTAACGTATTGATGAATTTGTAAAAACAGGTTTAAAATATATTGTTCGATTGTCGTTGAACATTTTAAGTATATATTTAACATAATTTATTTGGTTTTGTTATGAATAAAATAATTCTGAAATCATGATCCTTAACTTTTTTGTCCAATATATATACATATCAGGAGGAAAAAGGAAGGACCACGTAAATGTAGCAGCTGACCCTCCTGTAAGTGATTAACTCCAAGTTCAGTCAATGATCTGTTATAGTGGGCTGCGGTAGCACATACAAGCCTGAAACAATTGATACTCCGTATCCTGTAGGGGAGTAGAATTGTAGCCGCCAAGCAAACCAAGATACATTTCATTTTCTGTGAACTAACATAACTCTGCGCAAAGACGTACGTCAAAACAGTAATGACACCCCACCACTGATTGCGAATGGACCCTGTGGATGACCAGGGACAGGAGGAGTGAAAGAAAACTTCCAGGGAATGAGTTACACATACTGAGCAGTTCAAGGACAAAACATGCGTATTTACATGAGTGTTGGAATACAGTTTAGTAACAAACTTGCAAAATGTTATATCATTACGGGAAGGTGGAAGTTTCCAAATGTTTGTAGGTTAATTGGCAAAACTGGATGAAGTCAAGGTCAGAAGTCGTTCGATTTTGTATATCAGTATGTTCAATTAACTACGTTTTTGTCAATCACCAAATATGTCGTCTAGCCGACTCTGTAAATATGGTAGCAGGTCATACAGTTGTAGGATAGATACAACATCCGGGATGAATCCGGTTTGTTTTTAGGATAAGTTGCATAAAATTGAAAACAGACGGGTCAGAAAAAAAGCTCTTTTCGGTAAAATATCAGACTCCAAACGACACACACTAAAAGTAATAATTTCCTGGTGTTCACTTATATATTTATTTTTTGTGTTCACTTCTACAGTAATAGGAACAACATTAAAGAATGATTGGCAAATGCCTCACTTACACAATCTTGGTAAGTTGCGTGCATTCTACAAACAAGGTATTGAAAAGGATCAAGCTGTTTATGGTCTTGTGAGGACAACTTATTCCAAATTTCGCATCAATGGAGTACAGATGGTAAAACAATTCTTTTGTAAAGATGGGATATGGTGATTGAGTTCAGGTATTGTGGTCCTACATCAGATAACGCAAGGAAAGATTTTCTTCCTTTGCTGCATGCTTCACTTATTCATGTAGAGAATTTGCATTTATGGTGTATCGCTATATCTAATTGGTTGTAGGTTTCATTACAGGGCATTTGTGATTTATCTAATACCACACTGTATATCTATTGCAATTATTACTCTTTGCGCGGAATTTCAGTACGCACAATTTTGACGCGTTAAATGTAAATCGCCAAGTATTTGAATAGCGGTGTCCAGTAGATTATGAAGAGTTGTAAAGGATAATGTAATGCATGATATGTCACCTACTATAGAAGGTTAGCTGCAACGTACATTCAAACTACTTGTATTTGAACTATGATGTTCTAAATCGTTGATACGATCATTCACATTCACAAGATATAAAAGCGTGGATAATGCACCACCTTCTCGAATCCCTTGCTGCATTGAAAACCATCTCGGTTGTATTTGAATATCCGCAATTCAATCAGCTATATTGTAATGACGAATATTGATAAAAGAAATGTTTACCTATAATATCGAGGTTGCACAGTTCTATTATAAGTAAATTTCTCCAGACGGTATCAAATGTATCACTGGTATCTAAAAATCATACGTAAGTATTATATTCTCGTTCTAAATTATGAAAAACAGTTTCCTGAAGATTAAAAGCACTTAAACAACCAAGCTTATTTTAAAACCCCTGTTGTTTTGCATTAGGGAAGCCTTTACATGATACGATAAACTCTGAGATACGAGAAAGTATTTTTTTTTCAAAAATCGTAAAGAAGCATGATAGTAAGGCAAATGGCCTGTACGTCTTGGATAAATTTCCACTCATAATTTGAACAAAGGGACTACCATCCCACGCTTCCACTCTCCAGGGACTTTTTCACAGCTACGTATATGAATGCTTTCGTAAAGCACTGGGCGAGTACTTCATCGTCATCAATAATAGACGTCTCCATATGAGTGAAAGATTCTCGACCGGGACGTTAAACAATATATAATCAATTAATTAGATTATCTCACTTCGTCGTCATCACGTATTTTGGAATAGACTTTGGACTATGGACAATCTGGGTTTCCTGATTGATTGTGTATTGTTTTAAGTCCCTCTCGAGAATCTTTCACTCGAATTGAGACGTCACCACTGCCGGCGAAGGACTGCCGAATTTATGCATATGCTCCGCGCTTATGGTCTTTGAGCAGGAAGGAATCTTTATCGTTCCACACCTGCTGTGAAGCTGGACCTCGGTTTTAGCGGTCTCATCCGAGGGACCGACCCATCTAGCCGTCTCTTACGACAACCAAGAGATACTGAGGACCTATTCTTACCCGCACCCTCTGGGTTCCCTGCGCATGGTAAGTTTCCAGATCAGTCTGATATGAAACACAGCAGCTTGGCCAATGTTTCTGTAAACATTTTACATATAATTATCGTGTTCGTCGTCTAAGGCGATGCGAAAAGTCTTTTATCTCTTTTATATTCACGATATGATGTACAAATCATCCCGCTAAGCCTTTGATAACCAAATACGGCATTTTGCGCATTTTACTGCATGCAGATTTTTGACAGTTTTCGTCCATTCTGGGCGTGTGAAGATATTAAACGATATACAGTCCTGAAACGCTCTATTTCGCCATTTTTCCGTTCGCACAACGTGCGTTCACCCTTCGTTCAGCGTGCACTCTCCATTCACAGTTCTGCCGTCACAAATTGTTCAGCGTGGTTTCACCGTGCGTTCACCGTTCACAAAGAGTTCACCGTTTGTTCATTATCCGGTCTTTGCAATGTCATTCAGAATATCAATGCGAAAAGGAGCGATATTTATTGCAATGGGAAAATGGAAAAGGAACGTTTACAGAAGTAATTGTCAATCACACATGTAGATGTAATTAATTGCTGTTGTAATATATCACACCGCTCAATACTTCCACAAAACAAAATAACAGCATTTGAGATTATGATGCCATAAATCTTTTATAAATGTAGTTTTCTGGTCAAAATACCAAATACCTCTGACAAATACTGCAAAATTACTTTATAATATTTGTTCGAGTGGCAAAGCTACAAGTAAACAATCAATTACATTATATTGTGAAATTTTAACAGGGTACATTAAAGAACTCCAAAGTACTCTAGGGTACTCAGTTTAGTAGCTCCATCAATAATTCTAAACATGATACCAAACATACATTTCTTTTCTACATTTACATGCAGACATTGATGTAAAATTTACGATAATTTCAAGAAATATACATTCAGACTTGTACAAAAAAGTAGAATGCTTTGTATATACTGAATATAAACAGAACTGTAGAACATGTAACTCTCTGTTCTTCTATTATTTATTCATAGAATATTATACATATGCATATACTTTTTCTTATCTGATTATGAATTAAATATATTCCAAGGGGAAATTCGATATATTCCTAATAAATAGATCACTTTGTGATTAGCATGCGCTCACCGTTCACTTTCGTTCAATGATCGCTCACTGTTCAGCGTCCGCACACCGTGCACTCTGCGTTCGTTCACCGTGCGTATACCGTACCTTCACCCTTCGTTCACCATGCGTGCACCGTTCAAGTGGGAAGGTAGAACGTTTCAAGGACCGTAAATAGAAGATGCAACGCTCTTGTACAAGACGGCCGTGATATCGTGAATAAACTCAACTACTCAGACTCATTATTTAAAGTATAACTCGTCATAATGGTTTATAAGGTATAGTTAGTATGATGCATGTATTCCGCAAGAGATCCAGGAGAAACCTTGTGTCATGCAGGTAACTTGAAAAACTATTTCTGAGAAAGTGTAAATGAAATGGTTAATTTTTGTCCTAACACGCAAAACAAGAAAGTAGTTATCAAGAAGTTAAACATGTTCATTTGCAAACAGGTGAATTAAAAATAGACAGAGAATGTGCCTTTGCTAAATTCTCAACATTTCTAAAATGATAGTAAACTACTTCGGATGAAGATCGCACATCGCCAAAAAATGTTGAAACGAAAAGAGCACTGACTGCCATGGCGCTGAACATGACGTCTCGACATTGAAAAATTCTCGAAGAGGTATAAAACAAACAAACCCAGTTTTGTCTGGACGTATTTTGTCATACATATATTATTTTTTTATCGTTGCTATTGGCGTCTTAAGTTTCTAAAATTACATAAAAAAGTTAGAGTCAAACCTACAGCCACACAGATGAAGACATTTTAAAGAGCATTCAAAATATTCATCGGATTTGCAATATTTATTACTAATGACGTTGTGGTTACGGTGAAAGGGTACAAAGGAGAACCGAAGCTAGATAAAAACTAGAGGCTTATCCAAAATCATAGACAGTGTTTGTTTTGTTGAAAAAGATATTTGTTTAGGCATGTAATTTAAATTTACAGAGATAACAAGAGAAAGCCCTGAATAGCAGTTTCGGTTTCGATTGCGAGAAGAAAAACAAACCAGCTCACAATATCATGTAATTCAGCCAGGCACTTCTGATATGGGTGGGGAGGGGGTTGAAACTTGATATCCACGCCACAGACCGAAAATTGGATTTTCTGAAAGTCAATTTCATTTGTAATGCAGTAAGCCTAGCTAGCACCTGTTTAATGAAGAAATATGCACATCCTTTAAGACTATATTTAGGTCTACATACATTTTGAATACCCGTTGGTAAATCAACGGATTATCAATTTCATTGGTATATTTTTAGTCGATAACTTATGTCTTGCAATTATGCAATCGGTAGCATCTTTATGACGTTTATGGTATCATTATGATGTATAATCTATTCCAAGTTAGACAACAGATACAACTTTAACATATATGGTGAAATGACGCTATAGGGTCTACAATTTTTGAGTTCTTAAATGACCTAGTACATATATAGCTTGATGTTCGTAAGTAAGACTAGACTGAAAGGAACGCAAATTGACACAATATCTAGTGTCGTTGAATTATGACATGTTGGTAATTAATTTAGTTGCAAGATAACCACGCCTATCTAAAAAAGAATATAAACATTAATTACAATGATTAGCTGAAAGCACCTTATATACATTAGGCATTGTTTAAATGTAAGTGACGGTAAAGTTAAATGTGTCCAAAAAACTGTATTAATTAGGCCTATGATCTGATGTAAAGGGTGGCATTAGCAAGAGACATGGTATAGGAATATATACGTATGAAATATCCACCTCTACCTAAAGCAGCATATCCACAATTGCACACACAGTCCATATGAAAAGTATAATTGTGCAATTTGCATAGGTTGAAAATATTTAATTCACACACACACGCGCGCGCGCGCTTTAATGATTCATACTCATTTCTTCTACACATTATGAAGTGAGACAGACCAGCTATTCTACATTTGGCAAACTTGTATAAATTTACTATGCGTTGCTAATGCTACTTAAAACATTAACATCTCCACAGTTCATCAGCCATCAAATTTTATCCAATGGTCATTTCATTGAAAAGAAAACAATTTGTTGGAGTACGATGAACATCTTTTGTCATAAAAAAAACAGTAGTACAATAAGCTTTACAATGATTCCAAGTTTAAGCGATCGAAAGTCTAGAAAATATAAATATAAATTTGTTATGGAGAAAACTGTTGGAAATAGGGGAAAAACATTAATTTTCAATTATTTTAAGAACTCTTTCTCCACATATCCGCGCACACTAAGTATACATCTATGATATTGGGTTTGCACTTCGTGAACATCATCTAATGCACCTGGTTTGTCAAGCAATGGGAAACATAGAAAATAGGCTTACTCTCTGCTAATAAAAGCACACAACTACACTATCACAACCTATATGCAACTTTAGGAGATATATATATATATATATATATATATATATATATATATATATATATATATTTTACATTTTCAAACCATATATATAGTGTATTTTATTGATGACACTAATTAAGTAATTGAGCGTGGATGTTGGTGAGGCACTTTTATCTATGATAGTTGACAAGGGGCACAATATTTCTTAAACCTTTAGAGAGATTTTTCTGTCTGTAAACAATATCTTATAACATAACACCAAATGGTTAGACAGCAGAATGAGGGGATAAAATGACAAGTGAAAATAACAGTGATCAATCAGATAATCCGCCATCATAACATGATTCTGACCACCACTTATCATAGATTCTGACCACCACTTATCATATCATAGATTGTGACCACCACTTATCATATCATAGATTGTGACCACCACTTATCATATCATAGATTGTGACCACCACTTATCATATCATAGATTCTGACCACCACTTATCATATCATAGATTCTGATCACCACTTGTCATAACATATATACTGGCCAGTACTTGTATGTCAACTTAGGCCCCGAACTGGTACAATGGTAGGGATGAGAGGTACGAATTAGTTCTATATTACATCTACATGTATTCAATCCCAGAGATACCACGTTCACAGACTCTAACCTTGATTAACCAACAACCTCAAAATATCAGGGATATTTGAGTATAGCAGAGACGTGATAGTCTAGACCTGTTATGCCAAATAAACCCCACAGGAACGATATGATTATATAGCTCGTAATGAAAAGCCTGCACGACCCTTGTCCAGGTCAACACCAGTTTACTTACTAATAACTATCGTCTGGTAACGGTAACTCCCTCGCATCCAGGTATGGGGCGAGTGGTAGATACCCCACCTAAATGAAATATAGAACCAATGCGAGTTGTGAGTTAGCCAGGTACAAATACCACTTTATTAATTAAACGCTACAATATGAATTACATTGTAATACAATAAATAAAATACAATTCATGCTAAAATATTTTAAACATCTTGACAAGGTTGTCAATATTAATACAAAAATTTCTTAAAATGATAAACTTGAATATCCACGACTTACCTAACTGGAATATAGAACCAGTGCGAGTTGTGAGTTAGCCAGGTACAAACACCACTGTTCAGTTTCTCGGAGAACCGGGTTCTATATACCAAAACGCATTTTTGAGATGTTCTCAAAATTCCTTACCTTATTTGTAATGTTTCCGAAATATGCACTGTTGGCATTAACTTTGAATTTGAACTTAAAAGCACCTTAGATCTTTCATTCTGTCACTGCACATTCAAATTTATCTTACAGTTCTTGCACAATAGCAAGTCTTATTTTTATATCACTAATGTACCCCAAAAATGACCATAGGACCTGGCTTGGCATTGGATTTCCACTGCCCATGCCCATATATATTGACACTTAGAAATACACACAGGTATTACACATAATATATACAAATAGTTAACCCTAGGTAAAATTTCACTGGATGCCAATCGTATTGACCAAACATTAAATGGCTGACCAGTGCCGAAACTATTCATAACAATAACCCTTGATCGACCTTGTGTTCGTACTTACACACATGTCGTTGATGTACAGATCCTCAAACCCAACAACATTTATTTTGTATGCCATACACACATGTGCAATTTTATTGAAAATTGTTTTATGATACTACTATCAAGAATACAAATTAATATTATCAAACGCGGACCCACTTAGACACCAAAAGTGGGATTATGCGCCTTGGAAGAGTACAAATCCCCTGTTGAGAGGTCACAGCTGTCATGTGCCCTTTACCTTAATCAGATAAACAGATTAATCCGGAGTCATAATTAAGCACGATCCAAGAGTTAGTATAAAACCCTAAGACAGCTTTTGATCTGATGAGAGGTTGTATTTGTAAATTAGATCGGCATAACGATTATATAATTTTCGAAATGTTGCCTATAAGCAAGACTGCTGAAACCACTGTAAAATCAACATATTTTTCAATAACCTACTTTGGTTTTAAAATCTTATCTTACGCAGTACATAATCTGGAACATTTGAGAGACGTCGACAACAAACGAATATGCAGGTGATAATGAAAACTTGTTAATAAATATAAGAATATGAAAAGGCTAAGATAAGTACCAGTATTCAATCTCGTAATCCCGATAGAAAATACAAATCAAAGAGGTGGACAAACACTGACCCCTGGACATACCAGAGGTGAGATCAGGTACCTAGGACGAGTAAACATCCACTGTCGACCGATCACACCCACCGTGAGCCCTATATTTTGATCAGTTAAACGGAGTAATCCGCAGTAAAAATCAGTGTGTTAAGAACGGCCTTGGTATGAAACACATCAGACATAAAATAATAAATTTCCTATTTACATAATACTAAATTTAAAGTTAAGATTTTCAACAAGATAAAATACAATAATGTTATAACGAATTTGAGTAACTGCAGAATTAAGTAAATAGAGAAAGGTAATTCATTTAAAAAGTAAGCTACTAAGAAAATAAAACAAGTATTTTGGGTGTATTGCAGGCAACACGAAGTCTCCTAACGGTAGGATAATTCAGTCAAAAGTAGGTCAAGCGCAACGAAACTCAAACTTGATCTGTAACTATCCAAGCAAAGCCACATTTTCAATTCAATATCTTCATCCAATGCTCCGAAAAACTGATTCTTGCAATTCATCAAGGGCATAATTCAGTCGTAAGTAGACCAATTGTAAAAAAAAAATTCAAACTTCATCTGTAACTGTCAAGATAAAGCCATGAATAAATTTCAGTTAATGTCTTCATGCATTGTGATATTTAGTGATTGGTCATCCGAAGAATTATGTTATCACCACTCTGACCCTACGCACACATACTCTGAAATTAATATCGAAAAGATGCTAGTGTTCCTCATTGACAAAATATTCGTAGTCGTTGGTGATCGTGTCTTCCAACATTCTGTTGGAATTCCCATGGGCACGAATTGTACCCCTTTGTCAGCTGACCTATTTATATATTCTTATGAAGTAGCATCCATTCAAACGCTTTTATATAAGAAGAAAACAAATTTCTGCTATGGCCTTCAATTCGACATTTAGATAAATTGTCGAAGTTTTATCTATTAACAATGGCCATTTTCATTCATATGTCGATTCAATGTGTCTGCGTGGGGATCCGGGCTGTTAGAATAGATCCTCAGTACCCCTTGCTTGTTGTAAGAGGCGACTAAATGGGGCGGTCTTCGGATGAGACCACAAAAACCAAGATTCCGTTTCACAGCAGGTATGGCACGTAAAAGACCCCTCTAAAGGCCATTAGCGCCCAGCAAAGGCCTAAATTTGCAGCCCTTCACCGGCAATGGTGACGTCTGCATATGAGTGGAAGATTCTCGAGCGGGATGATAAACAATATTTAATCAATCAATCGATTCCATATATCCCAGTGAACTTGAAATTAAAGACAACCCAGTGTCTTCTACTTCTGCTTCGTAGATAATTTTCATACATATGTCTATTCAATATATCCCAGTGAGCTTGAGATAAAAGACACCACAGAGTCTTCCACGTCTGCTTCGTACTTAGATATTTTACTGAAAATAGATGCCGGCGGCAAACTAACAACTCAACTTTATGACAAACGTGATGAATGATTTCTCCATCGTCAACTTCCCTTATTTATGTGGCAATATTCCATCATCATCTGCATATGGTGTTTATGTCTCTCAACTGATTTGATACGCAAGAGCTTGTTCCGCTGATGATCAGATTTTAAATTGAGATGGGCTACTGATAAACAAGATGATGTTACAGGGTTTGTATGGTCTCGTTTAAAGTCAGCATTACGCATATTTTATGGTCGTTATAACGATCTAGTTTGTCATTACAATTTACCATTCAGTCAAATGCTGTCTGATGTTTTTCATACCAATTGTTAGGCCGTTCTTGGCACACTGATTCCGACTACGGATTGATCCGCTTAACTGATCGCAATATAGGGCTAACGCCTCGTGTGACCGATCTACAGGGGGTGCTTATTCATCGTAGGCACCTGCCCCACCTCTGGTATGACCAGGAGCCCATATTTGCCCATCTCTCTGATTTATATTTTTATAGGAATTACGAGACTGAATACTGAATACTGTCTTATCTTGGCCTTTTCATTGTTCACAAAATGTTGACCAGATCTAACCGTATAACTCTGAAATGTCAGTAATTTCTTGATATAATTTCAAAATAATTAATTATACTATACATGTATATCTCCGAAGCAAAAATGTTCGGGACATATAATGCAATCTTGTAGGCGTAATGGAAGTCAATGTAACCAGCGATAATACATTGGAGAATGTGATTATTTTAACTCTGTAAGTGTCGAATTGTTTTCAGTTGGTCATGGGGAATACAAAACATCCTTTATCTTGTAGCTATTGTTTGTTCTGTAATTAGTTCTAGTTTATTGTCTTAATTTCTTTGATCAAAATTGTTTTAGTCTATATTTAATAACAGACCAATGCACGGTGTTAACGACTGTGCATGATTCATGATACAAGACATGTATTCAAAACGATTCAAGATTGAACATTATACTTATATTATTTAAATTACTTAAATAGCTTTTACAAACATGACACTCTGTCTCGAGCGGGACGTTAAACAATAGCGAATCAATTAATGAATATGAAATTTTCAGGCCTTTCAGCTCTACATGACTATGCATTTAGTTTTTCTTATAGAAGTGCGGTAGTGAAGGATACTTTCTTTTAACTTGCTTACAGGATTTCTGAAATTTACAATTCAAGACTCTTTGTCCTTGTTTCATGTAAGTTTGAAAAAGAGTTGGCAAGGAAGTTATCAAGATGTTAAAACATTTCAATTGTAAATTCACGATGGACTACCCACAAGATGCAAATGAATTGCGATAGGTAACATGGGTGACACAGGTAACACAGGTGAGCTAAAAATAGATAGAGATTGCGTTTTCGCTACACTCTCCAGATTTAGGAAATGACAAAGGGCTGTTTTGGATAAAACATTATAAAGGAGGTCCCATATCGCAATAACTGTTGAAATAAAAACAAACCCTGACTACTATGGAGCTGAAGATCTTGAATGTATCTTTTTGTTTTCCTTTTATCGAAACGTGACGTCTCTGCATGAATGACAAAGTTTGACTTCAAAGTAATGTTTTAAACATGTATTGATTGTTGATCATTGTTATTGGCGTCTGGTATTCATTTTTCTTTAAAACGCATTAAACCAAAAAGCATCAACGTCTTAGAGGCAATATCAAGAAGCATTTAAAATGCCCAGTGAATAAAAAAGATTACTTATATTGATAATGCTGTGTATAACAGTAAAGTGTACGGAAATGCTTGTTTATCAACCTATCCAAATTCATGGACATTGTATTGTTTTGGTTTTGACTGAAAACATACTTCTCTAAGATTAGTATTACGTTTAGAAAATAAGAAGATGAAAGACCTGAATAGCTGTTTCGGTTTCGATTATGAGAACAGCTCCCAATGCCAAGTGCTGCGTAGACCCACATCATATATTTGAACCTGTTAACATAATGCAATGAACACTAAGAAGCAATGTTAAAAAATATTTAAAATGCTCAATGGATCTAGAAGATTGAATAATAATGTTATTGTGAATGTATTGAAAACGTAAAAGTGGTACCGACACTAAATATCAAGGACACGGTAGTTTACGCTTTTTGGTGTGTGTCATCAATAGCGTATTTGTCAGCGCAGCTGGTGATTACGGTTGATGAATAGGAAGTATTAGGTTTTACGAGAAATCGATGGATTTCATTATTTGCGTAATTGTACTGGAATGTCTATAAAAGTATAAACAATCTAAGTTTGTCAAAATATCAACTGTAGATGTTGTAATGTAGCGTAATGCTTATGCTTATGCTAATTAGAATCAATATTATTTAGAAGCAACATTTCAACTTTTAAACCAGCTGCCACACTCGTGATATATTAAACCTGTCTACAGTCGACAAATTACATGGTCGTTATAACGATCTAGTTTTCCAGTACAACTTACCATTAGTCAAATGCTGTCTGATGTGTTTCATACCAATTGTTAGGCCGTTCTTGGTACACTACTTCTTACTACGGATTGATCTGTTTACCTGATCGCAATCTATGGCTCACGGAGGGTGTGACGGGATGCTTACTCATCGTAGGCACCTGATCCCACCTATGGTATGACCAGGACTCCGTGTTTGCCTATCCCTCTGATATATATTTTCTATATTTTCTATAGGAATCACGAGATTGAATACTGTTAGTTATCCCGGTCTTTTCATTATAAAGGTTGTAACTTGGAATCCACCCCATCATTACAGCAGACACATTAAATAATGAGTCACTTCTTCAGATGGCAAAGCAGGCCGGATTGGCCTTGAACTGTGTGAACCCTTAATATTTCTATGACAAACAAGTGGTCAATGCTTGAGTTGAAAGACGCGCACACAAACAAGACGTCAATGGTGAACAGGTTCAATGGGTAAATGCCGTTGAAATATTAGGAGAAGCACAAAAGAGGATATAACTCAATAATGCCTGCAGATTTACTAGCACTCCAAAGGAACCATGCATCCTGTTGGCAAAGAACACAGTGGAGAGTGATCTGGAGTTGCACTCTGCGACTTACGAAATGTAGATGAACAATTGGTCTCTGGAGTCAGCTATTTATGGAATCTTGCATTGTTCCCAAAACTACTCCTATCCACTTGGTATAACCCCCCCCCCCCCCAAAGAGTGGAGGGTTTCCAAATATGACAGCAACAACAAATGGCGTGCTCCGATTCTTTGAGGTGACAAATAAGTTGTTTTCAAGTCACAGTATATTAATGTCAGTGAAAAAGAAAAAGAAACCAATTCCTTATCAGTTATACATTTGCTACAAAGGTCTTTTGATTCTATTTGTTTTCAATGGCAACCTGTTCTTTGCCTTATTGAGTATATATTGGATTTCCAAATATTTTGACTTGAGCATCACTGAAGAGACACTATTTGTCGAAATGCGCATCCCGTGCATAAAATTTGATACCGTTTTCCTTTTATATCGAATAGACGAGTGAATGAAAATGATTATTGTTAATACATCAAACACCGTCGCTATAACTAAATGTCGAGCTGAAGGCGACTGTTAGATATTTCTTCTTTTCATTTAGAAGCTTGTCAACAAATTATGCCTCTTAAGAATATTAAAACAGGTCAGCTAACACAGGAGCGCAATCCGTGTCCATGGAAACATTCAAAAGGCTGTTAGATTAATTGATTGTTGTTCTTTTCCGCCACACTCAAATTTTTTTTCCAGTCACCTGGTGACGTTTTTATTGGTGGAATATAGAGAACCCAGATACAATGTGCTCGGGAAAAGACCACCGACCTTCCAAAAGTAAACTGGCAAACTTCTTTACATATAGCGGCGTGAACCCACACCGACTAGAGGTGACTGTTAGAAAGACCTGATTACCAAAGACTACGAAGATATTGTCAACGAGGAACTCCAGCATCTTTTGAATTTCAACTTCACATTACTTGTGAGTTGAATCAGAGTAATGTTTAACAAAGTAAGTTTTATATGATTGATCAGTAAATGCGAATGTTTCGTTTTGTTATTTCTGCTGACGAAGCGAAGCAACTGTTTATGATGTCAAAAAGACTAGTATTTGATTTATTATGAAGAATGATTGTGTGAAGTGTTGAAAAGTCTTACGTTTTTATGTTATTTATTTCTAAAAGGTTTTGCAATTTCAAATTTCAAATTTTCTAAATGTTCTGTAGAATTTTCTAGAATCCGTATTTGATTTACACCATTTCTGGCATATGTAGTAGCAAGTTTATATTTTTGTGAGGAGCAATAATATGAACTTAAGAGATCTTTTACTGTCCCAAATCCAGCAATGTGTCTTGGTAAGGATGTTTAGGGATCCATTTTATGTACGGTAACTCATATCCATCGATAGGGGATGCTTATTCCTGATAGGCACCTGATTCCAACTCTGGTATGTCTAGGGGTCCGTGTTTGCCTATGTCTCTGACTTTTATAATCTATAAGAATTGCTAGATTAAGTACTGTTCATTATCTTAGCCTTTTCATTGATCCATCCGATTGACTGGGGTATTGAATGTGTCTAAACCTGAAGCATAATTTTGGAGAAAATCATCTTTTGAAAGGGTAGTTGGAGTAAAAGTTCGACTACCAAATGGGGAATTTATGACAATGTCGTTTAAAATGCAGTTCTAATAATCCGCCATAAAAGGGCATTATTGGTACAAGCTTTTTCAGCTAGAACCAACCATATTCCTCATGTAGCCTATACTGTTAATTCATTCTGTCAAGGTGACAGGTTCTTCTTTATCAGATTTAGTCCACCGTCTGGCATAATCTTAAACATAATTAAAATCGGATATGAAGTTCTGTCGCCAGTTGACAGAACGAGGTTCTCTAAATTTAGGACCTTTCAAATTAAGTGATAACTGACTCCCCCCCCCCCCCCCCCCCCCCCCCCTCTGGTATGTCCAAGGTCCTTGTTTGCCCCTCATCCTATTTCATATTTCTTATAGGAGTCAAGAGACTGATTACAGTTCGTTCTCTTCACCTTTTTATCCATATTGTATCTTGTTATTTAAAAACTGTTCATTAGAAATTAGTTTAATAAATGTTACACTCTTATACCGGATTCCTGCAATGTATATCCACCTAAACCTTAATTGAAGTTACAAACAAACACGTAATCCCAAACATCGTAATTTTCATCTTTATTACACATGCAATACGTGCAAATCAGAAAATAACATAAAACACAAAAATTCAGCAAAAACGTGCAATCATCCCTTCATTGATTACATGATTGTATCAGTCATAGAAACCCGGTGGAACATTTTCAGCACATGAATTGCCAACAAAATCATTAGCATAATCCATAATCGTTCTTAAATTGGTCAGCGCCAGTATATCTTTGTAAGTATTTGGAACAGCCTCGTTATGGTAGTTGGACATAGGTAAGACTTTCATATCTGGAAGATTCATGAAATTGGCGACAGCATCGCATTTCTTTTTAACTTCCACGCTTCGAAACAAGTCTGATATATCATCACCCAGAGAAGCTCGCAGCCTGTCCACTTTGTTCATTAGAACAATTTGTGGAACATCTGAGAATAAAATATTCAAAAACATGTATTCTATTTTTATATCAGTCTTAAAAGCATTTCTTAAACTAATGTTATATGCTTTAGATTCTAAAAAATCTAATTTTCAGATAAAAACTTCTCAAATCTGAGGTGAAAGTATTTTTTCCAAATAACAAGAACGCTAAGTTAGATTGCAGTGGCTATGCCAAATAACAAGAACGCTAAGTTAGATTGCAGTGGCTATGTCAAATAACAAGAACGCTAAGTTAGATTGCAGTGGCTATGTCAAATAACAAGAACGCTAAGTTAGATTGCAGTGGCTATGTCAAATAACAAGAACGCTAAGTTAGATTGCAGTGGCTATGTTATGGTACAATTAATTAACATTTTAGGATATTTGAAGTTATTATAGATATCTCAAAATCGAATGAAGAAATATTTGGGGATTTAGCTCTAATTCATTTCAATTAAAATGTCAGCATTTCTAATTCAATTAGAAATAGTTTCAAATCTCTAAATCTAGAGCTATCTCTCTCTCTTTCTTCGAAGTAGCGCCAACATTTATTAACTGGAAGTCTTATGTAAACTGGAAATAAGGAATTCACATGCAATTAATTCTAATTGCGTAACTATCTAATTCACTTGTAGATATCTGTTTGCCAGTTGGAGATACCTTAAAACCATTTAGGACAGACATCATTGTATACTGTCATGTTACACCGGAAGTGAAAATTGCTGTTCTCCAGTTAAACATAAACGTGATGTGATTTTTTTTAGATATTGATGTGATAGAATTCAGAACAACTCTAGACTATTTCAATAAGAGACATCTGAACTTACACAATAGACAATACACAGCATGATTTCAGTTTTATGGCTGACACATACAACAGATTAAGGATATGTGAAATAGAATATATGAATATACTTCTTGAAAAAAAATGTATTCTTCCTTCCTTAAATGGTTAGACACCTGTCTGTATTAAATCAAATACCATCTAGGTATGAGTAAATGTATTTGAAGGGATATACTTCAATCAAACAATGTTATGATTAGACAAATCAAGCTTTATTGCTTACGTCTTTCTGCAAGTTTTTCCCTGATTTCTTCAAATATCGCTTTCGCAGCTTCACCTGCCAGCGCTGCTCCTGGATTCTCTGCGTTTACTACATACACAACACAGTGCATCATATCTTTCAGTTCTGGTTCCTTCCGGTAGTGAGGATCGCTTTGCCTGATTGAGCACACTGGATTGATCTTAGTATGCAAAATGATATTTAATATTTAGTACATGTCATTGATTTATGAATGCACAATAGTTAAGTGGCTTTTTGTGGCCAAAGTTGCAGTCACCTTTCATACCGAGACAATCGTTAAGTTGATGGTCACTTTTTACAGTAATGAAGGTTTGTGAGTGAAGCCATATTTGATTTTCAACCACATCAACTGGATCACACTCTTCTTTCAGGCTGTTTTATTAGCAAGATTTACAAATTCATAAGGAACCAGGAGCAAAGCATGTGATAAATGTAGAACAATTACCTCTATAGCTATGCAAGTGGAAAAAAACATATTGTAAGCTACTTTGCCTGATATCCGTGTTTGATATGGCCGTCAACAATGAGGCGAATGTCTTCAGTTTTAACACCTTTTATATCATGAAGTCCTCGGCAGTCATACATGCGCAGTTTTAAAACTTCATCTTGCTTGTTGTAGATTGGACTTGTTTCATACTTGTAAATGCAAATGAACAAAGCATAATAAAGTTTCAGTATGAAAGAAAACTACTTTTTTCACTTCCACAGCGTAGTTAAGGCTTCCCAAGAACCAAACAAACTCTAAAATATGTCTCAGTGCACTTCACACTAAATGACGTCGAATAGAAAATTACGTCACGACGTACAGGTCTGCAGTTGTATAGTGGAAAACATGTTATAATATATTATCGTTATTTACTACCATTATTAAGTGTTCAAGTAGTAATTGTGTAAATTGTTTTTGTCAAATATTTTTTATTTCTTTGTTGATTTCTTTATTTTATTTATATATTTATTTTTTGGCAATATATGTCTCCTATTTTGATATTTAATATGTGCTGCAGTACATTACTTAGCGACCTAGAAATCGCTCCTAATGTGCATAGTTCATGTAGAATATATTTGTACAAATCGACCTGGCACAGATGAATTATGAGAATTGTTTGCTGATCGTTTGTAAGAAGTCGGGAGTGGAAACATGCATTCCTTCGAATAGTGCTTGGAACAGGTACAAATTAGTCTGGAATTGCTATAAATCTTCCATGTTTGCAAACAAAACCCCTCGAATTTGAAAATAGTCGACAATTCTGGTCTAATATTAATCATGCTAGGAATGTTTTTGAATTTCCTTAGCAATTGCAGGTAAATTTAACTACGATTTAACTCTCTAACTACGATATATTGAATGCTATGGAATCTTTATCGATTTATGTCAGGATTTCTAGATTGTATAAATATCGAGTCGCATGACTGTTACGATCACGTTCCGCTATAATTCATCGCACATTTCAAATATCGTTTAATTAATAAAGTTCTGAAGCAAAAAACTGTTTTTGTGCCATAACAACGGATTTGATTACTAGATATGAAATTTTACATAGTTCGGAAAACATTGCTGTGTGCAAAAAAAAAATCAAAAATCAAAAGCTATATAAATAAATAATAAATCGCACTTACCTTTGTAGTAACACTCCTTCCACTGGATTTCAAGACAGTTAAAGGAGTTATTATCCTTCCTTCATCTTTCAGTGCTGTGGCAATCGTATTAAAATACGATGTTTTACCAGAGGCCGCTTGTCCTAGCAACAAACAGTTTAGGAACGGTATCCCACCTTTCACTTTAAAGCGTTTTATATCCTCCAATATATTTTCTCTGTTCTCAAGGGTCCATATAATGTGTGACCGCCAAGGTGTGTCCGAAAGAGCAGGAGGGCCTGTTGGAGCCTCTTCTGTAACTGCATAAAGCAAAACATTCCCAGCACAACATTATTTATCATATATCAATAACAAAATTTTCTTTTATTCTGAGAATGTATAACGCAGTTTCACTAAAGACTGTCTTGAATATCAACGCTAACACGAATTTTAGCTGCAATAAGCAATCAACAAAGGCATAGCTTTAAACGATACAAAGAAAAAATTCAGTTAATGTCAATCAATACAAAAATAAGATTTACGTAGTTACAGTGTATACACCACAGACGTTCGTTGGCAGATATTGGTTGGATTTTTTTCCAAAAATAGTTATAGGTTTACATTTACCTCTTCGTACTGGTGGCTATGTAAAAAATGTAAAAATACCTTTATTGATTCCATTTGTAAATATGAATTTCGATGGAAAGATAACGAACAGTGATCAATGTCGTAATTCCCACAAGGAATACAGAATAAAGAGGTGGACAAACACGGACCTCTGGACTTTTCAGAGGATGGATCAAGTGCCTAGGAGGAGTAAGCATCCCCTGTCGGCAGATCACATCCACCATGAGCCCTACATCTTGATCAGGTAAACTGCGCAATTCGTAGTCAATATCGTTTTGTTAAAAACGACCTAATAATTGATATGAAATATATCAGATAACATTTCACCCAGTGACAGGTCATATTGCCAAACCAGATCGTTACAATGATCATAGAATTTGCGAAATACTGATTTTAAACGAGACTTTGGAAACCCCTGTAACATCAATTTGTTCGTTGTAGCCCGCCTTGCTTTTAACTTGATCATATATAATGGAGAAATAAAATTGTCAGATTTAGAGTTAATATTGCTTTTACAAAGATGATAATGCTACATCAATGTGACAGTGTACTATGGTTTGTTTCAATCTCAAATATGATCACATTCTTAAAGATAATAATTTGTAATTGTATTTATTATTATTATTATACTATTTTTATATAGCGCCTTATCTAATTATATAATTACTCTAAAGCGCTTAACATGTAAAACAAGGGCAAGCAATATAAAAACGAACATTATATAAATTGAAAGGTCACAAAAATAGTAATCATCGAAAGTCGAAATGGGAGGTATTAATAATTTGGTTTTTTTAAAATTTTTTTTTGTATTATCATTTTTGTTAAAACAGAAAATAACTGGATACATTATAAATCAAAAGCAAGTTTAAAAAGATGTGTTTTTAGCTTTTGTTTAAAAACAGCAAGTGATTGTTCACAACGAAGGTTCAGCGGGAGGCAGTTCCAAAGGGTGGCCTAGGACACATCGAACCTTCTATCACCATACACCCTGCTGTGAGTGCGTGGCTTTAGAAGGCACAATGAATATCCAGACCGGAGTGTACGTTGTGGGCGGTATACCTGAACCAGTTCCTGGATGTATGCTGGGGCTTTTTGATGCAGTGCTTTGAAGGCGTACAAAAGGATTTTATAAGTTGTTCGATATGCGACAGGTAGCCAGTGAAGGGATATGAGAATCGGTGTAATATGCTCATATTTCCTTGAACGTGTCACTAGCCTGGCAGCGGTGTTTTGAACTTTCTGCAATTTCTGCATGGACGTGGCCTTCACACCATAAAGAAGAGCATTGCCATAATCTAGTTTAGATGTAACGAGTGATCTTACGATTGTCCTGCATGCATCCTCAGTTATGAGGGATCTTATCCTACCGATGTTACGAAGATGGAAATAACAGGATCTAGACACTGAATTAATTTGAGAATCCATGCTAAGTTCACTATCGAAAAGTACCCCAAGATTTTTGACACAGAAAGCATTTGTGATGACAGATCCCCCAAAGGCAAGTTGACATCCTGAAAATTCATTTGCCTTACGTTTTGGGGAAAAGATGATTAGTTCTGTCTTTTCCTGGTTCAGCTTTAGTATGTTGTTTCTCATCCAGTTTTCTACATCCGAAAGACAGCTTTCAAGTCTATCTGCAATGCTGTCCCAGTTTTCCTTCGGATTTATGATCAGCATAGCAGTGATAACACTTATTATGCCTCCTGCAAATCTTTCCGATTGGTTTGGAGAACATACAATATAGACGAGGTCCCAGAACAGAACCCTGTGGGACACCAAAGTGGAGTAAGATCTCTTTGGACAGCGCAGTTCCAACAGCAATTTGTTGACTTCTACCTGACAGATAAGACCTCATCCATGATAAAGCCGACCCTGTGATACCAAACGCGTACTCAAGTCGCCCGATGAGTATGTTATGGTCTATAACATCAAATGCAGCCGAGAGATCAAGCATCACGAGGGCAACACATGAATTCCTATCCAATGCAGAGGTAATATCATGGTGCACCCGCAAAAGGGCAGTTTCAGTCGAGTGACAATTTCGGTATGCAGATTGCACTTGGTCATGAAGCTGGTAAGCATTTAAGTGTTTTTCGAGTCGAGCTGCCACTGCTTTTTCCAATACTTTAGACAGGAAGGGTAAGTTCGAAACAGGTCGGTAATTTTTTAATTCTTCCTTGTCAAGTCCCTGGCGTTTGATTAATGGCCGTACTATGGCCGTACATTTACCGAAAATGTCTCTCCATTGAATTAAAATCAAAGGTTTGCGAATTTCCGGCTCCACCGTGGATTCTTAATTGTGCTTACCAAATTTGTAAAGTGTTTTGATTTTCACGCATACTCTGATTTATTCATAGTTTTATTTACCGAAATTTATTTTCTGCAGAAAGAAATCTATTTGTTAATTTCAGTTTTATCTAAACCCGTGTGAATCCAGTTAAAACAGGTCCTCAGTACCCCTTGCTTGTCGTAAGAGACAAGTGGGGGCGGTCCTTCAGATTAGTCGCAAAAGCCGAGGTCCCGTGTGACAGCAAGTGTGGCACGATAAAAAAAACCCTCCTATTCAAAGGCGGTAAGCGCCGAGCAAAGGTCTAATTTTCAGTCTTTCACTGGCAATGGTGACGTCTCTATCAGTGAAATTTTTTGGAACCGTACTTTAAATAATATACTATCAACTACCATTGTTGCAATTAGATAGATTTTTATTAAACTTGAAATACAAATTCTCTAGAAAAAAAAATATAATTAATGCTTTTTACCTTTTGATTGAGACAATCCCATATTATTTCCCAAACTTGGATTCTGTTTCTAATGCAAATATAAAAGCATAATTTTAGACTAAACATATCACACACACATGGTTTTGTTTACCTAACATTTCTAAATTCTATAATACTAGATATAAAAAAAAATAAATTAGTCAAACCTACAGAAAATAACATTGCTTAATCAGATGTGTTATAATTCTACAAATCTTCGGGAAAGACAAAAAAATCATACTTTTAGCAAATGTATCTAATACCCAAGGAATCCAGCAAGTGAATGATAAGTTGTCCTTACTTTGCAATGGTTTTATACCACAAGTATCGTGTGGATACGCTTAATAAATTCAGATTTTGATACCATATATGGCAATATCTGGGTACTTCAATTCTATTGGTTAATATTTGTCATTTAAAAATATCCACTTATTTATGGCAAACCTTGCAAACATCGCATGCCACTTACTCTTCAACAGGAACAGGTAAGAATCATAACTATATCTAATATCGTTACTCGTATGTTTTAAACCTGTATTTTCTTATTTTGAAAATATGTTTAAGAATACGTCAACAGTTTGAAATATTTAAAATGCACAGGATTGAATCCAACACAATTGATGAAAATTGTATCCGAATTAAAGTATCTGTACCTTTATTTCCAAACTCATGGATAATAGCAAAGGTATATTATGCTATGCTGACTGTGCCATTAACATTATTTTTATATTAACATCTTTTACACCAATGATTATAGATAAACAATTTACTAGGTGATCTGACAATCTGTTCAGGGTAGATTTCACCAAGAGTTAGAGTTTATACGTGGATTGCAATCGGTATTACCTGTACGAATTGGGATATCTATTTGTTTGTTCACAGAGTGTATAAAACAACTCTTTACCATAAATTCGGTTTATGTGCATTTTTCATTTCTCGTTAATCCTGAATAACATAGAAGTATAGATAAATATATGATTATAGATAAACAATTTACTAGGTGATCTGACAATCTGTTCAGGGTAGATTTCACCAAGAGTTAGAGTTTATACGTGGATTGCAATCGGTATTACCTGTACGAATTGGGATATCTATTTGTTTGTTCACAGAGTGTATAAAACAACTCTTTACCATAAATTCGGTTTATGTGCATTTTTCATTTCTCGTTAATCCTGAATAACATAGAAGTATAGATAAATATATGAATTTTGCGAATGAAATAGGAAACATCGAGCATCATTTCACATTGTTGTGAAAACAAAGCTAAACTTGGCAGGAAAAACAAAAGAAAACTACAAACAATTATCAATCTCTAAAACGTGAGGGAATAATTGTTTAATGGATATATATATAATAATGTTGCCCTTATATTCTCATTCTTTCCAATCTCACCCCAATAATGTACAGCTTTCAATTTAAAGATAAATTTGAACGACTGCACAATCTTGAAGTCATCATTTGTTACCATGCGATGGCCTAATGATATATTTTAATTTCCACAATTTAGCTGTTTCCTCCAGATTTTGATTAAATACATCATAATTATATCAACATGTTTTTGCAAAATATGCAAAAGTCATCAACTTAATCAAACCAATATCAGTTATTTTACTAGTGAAACACATGTTCACTATGTTGACACCCTACTTTAATAACTAAGCGTGTAAGATATATTTTTAAGAATGGGGCATATTTATATATGTTAAAGATAATTCCATTATGATGAAGAATTTATCTCTGTTTTTATATTCAATTTATTCTAATTTTGATCCAGTTAAAAGGGAAATAATTGCTTTTTCTACTGCAAACTTGTAGATTTGAAGTTAGCGAATAATAGTGAAGAGTTTCGAAAACGTTACCAAGGAGAAAGTGATTAGACTAAGAAATCGGATGTCACCATGATTTTTTTAACAATCCAACCGTCTCTTATACACATGTTTACATAGTCTTTGCTGCTATCAGATACGTGCATTTTCTCACTCTAACCC
Organism: Ostrea denselamellosa; assembly: GCA_024699665.1. Classification (NCBI taxonomy): domain Eukaryota; kingdom Metazoa; phylum Mollusca; class Bivalvia; order Ostreida; family Ostreidae; genus Ostrea; species Ostrea denselamellosa. Next base: position 9,189,204 of record JAMZEH010000018.1, read on the forward strand.
CGTGAGAATCCGGGTTGTTAGAATATATCTTCAACACCCCTAGCTTGTCGTAAGAGGTGACAAAATGGCGCGGTCCTTCGGATGAGACCGCAAACACCGAGGTCCCGTATCACAGCAGTTGTGGCACGTTAAAGATCCCTCCCTGCTCAAATGTCATAAGCGCCGAGCATAGGCCTAAATTTTGCAGCCCTTCACCAGCAATGGTGATATCTCCATATCAGTGAAAAATTCTCGAGCGGGACGTAAAACAATATATAATTAATCAATCATTTCTCGCTCTAAAAACTTTATCCATCCTGCCTTTACAACTGAAATTCAAATAAGCTTAATTAATTTTCACTGTACTATACACTATACTCTACTATACTACGCTATACACTATACTGCTACCGGTCGCGGTACCTCAGTGGTTAAAGCGTTCGCTTCGTAACTGCGAGGTCGTGAGTTCGAGCTCGAGCCATGGCCGCCATACCATGTGAACTTGATAATGGAATGAGCTTTTTATGGTATGCTATAATTTCCATTTATCATTATGATTCCCTGTTAACGCTGTCAATAAAACGACACCATTGAAACTTATTTAAAACGATTTATTATGATAAATTTATCTGTTAATCTATACCAATGTTTGGTCAACATGCACTATCTCACCATACAAAATATATTAGTTTAAACTGACCATCTATGTATTTCTGTCAATAAGACACACCTTTCTTGAGGCATCACATATTTATGTTCACATACAATATGTCTATGTTAATCCTCATCATAACTTTGCATATGCATACCTTATTTATGAGTACATATCACCAACTTTTATAATCTTTTATTCATCGATTTGACATCTACCTTAATTATGTTGCAATTCAAAATAATTACGTCTACATGCAACTTCTACATTGCACGTTGGTTTAGGTAAATCACACGGTAGCAGAAGTCACAGGTATTCATAGTAATTTCATGTAAACTTATGTTGGAATGGAAAACTTTCTTGAACAAGAAATTTAAATCAATGTTTATAAAAATGATTTGGTATCCACACATAGATAAGTAGAATGGTGACATATCTTGCATATACCTGACATAGAAACAAGTTGCTTACTTTGGGGAAATATAAAACAATGTCTTCAGTACCCACATTTTTTAAATAAATGATTTCTGAAACGGTTTTTCGAGATATTTGTATATACTGTAATAACGATGTTTCATGCTAAAGTACATATGGTTACATGCATTTTGAATTTTGATATGATATGCCAAAGAATACTTACATAACGCTAACCACTAGCCCATCATCTTGTTGTAATTTCTTGAAATAAAATTAATGCATAATTGTCAGAAAAATAAAACTTTGATAAAGAAAACCCAAAAAACAAAAATAAAAACAAAAAACAATAAAACAAAAAAAAAAAACAAAAAAACAAAAACGATTTATTCACTGTTGTCATATGTCTCACTTCATTTCTAAGTTCATATTACTAAGTTCGTATCTAACAGTGCTGTAAACCCCTTCTTTCACCATGCGTATATGTCCCCCATTAGCATGTTCCCCTAACAAAGTTCTTCTTCTTCTTCTTCTAAAGGTATTCTGTTTCCAACGGAAGACCTTCTACTGATTGCACTTTTTATTATATTATCATTATTATTTGCCCTTCGATTTCTCAGAGGTGGTTTGGTGGATTTCCCCTGAAACTTTCAGGGATTATTCAGTGTAGAAATACGGCAAGGCAGTTTTTTTCTTCACTTTTTTTTCAAAGTTCACTTTTAGTCGTGAGCTTGAGATAAGTCCGATTTCCGGTTTTTCATGACTACCAAACTTTCAAAAATGACATATATCACCACATACGCGTGTAGAATTGGTTTGGGGATATCGGCCGTCACTTACGGTTGTCACCGGAAGTGATAAAAGAAATTTCAAACTTTTCTATTTTAAATTGAATCCTATACCACTTTATTAGATCTCTTTTGAAGTGTCAAAAAGGTTAACCAATCGCAACTTAAAATGGCCACTTCCGGTTTGTCTGTTTGGTTTTTTTTTTAATTTTAAATATTCAACCTCTCGTTTTTCAATGTCTTGTATCTCACTTAAGAATTTTTTTTTTGTAAAATTCACAATCCGGTCGTGAGATGAAGGGTGGAGAAAATTTCAGAAAGGAATTAAGATAAACGCTTCGAACTTCCAGGGATGATAAATTAGCAATAGGCAATACTACACATGTTATCAACACTTTTGGTTTTCACAAGAAGTGTTTGCAAAAATTACTGATTTTTTTCGAGCGATTTCTTTGAGATGACAGACTAGATTTTCTCGAAACTATCAGAAAGATGTGTTCCGAAATGAACTTGGTACAATTGTTTTGTTTTACGAAATTTCACTCCCTTCGTGAGATATGTCTGATTTCCGGTTTCTCAAAAGAGTGTTTGTCCAAACTTGTTTTCTTAAACAGTAAAAGAGAGAGTCATCAGATTTTCAGGGATGATATATCTCAATTTGTAGGCGTGCCGAATTGAGTTAAAACTGGTCGTCACCGAAAGTGAACAAAAAGAACGTCAAATTTCAAATTTAAGCCTTTAAACAAAACTTGCATGGGATAATTAGATGCTTCTGTAGTTTCAGTTAAGCGTAATATACCTCAGATTACACCATCCTTATCCTAGAATGGAGTTAATGACAATATAGCGCTTGCACGTGGTAATGGTATGCCTTCTCTCAAACAGTCTATTTCTTGTATGAAATATCCATAGCCCCATGGGGACACGGGTTAGAATAGGTCCTCAGTACTCCTTGCTTGTCGTAAAAGGAGACTAAATGGTGCGCTCCTTCGGATGAGACCGCAAAAACCGAGGCCCCATGTCACAGCAGGTGTGGCAAGATAAAGATCCTTTGCAGTCCTTCACCGGCAATGATGCCGTCTCAATATGAGTGAAAAATTCTCAAGCGGGACGTAAAACATTACAAAATCAATCAATCATGAAATATCCATACGGCTGATTCTTAATAATGAGTTTTTCTGCCTTTTGAAGGTTGTCTGTGTTAATGAATAAAAACTGTCTTTCTTTGCAGTGACCTTTACCATTTTATGAATGAGTTGAAGATTTGATAAAGTTCTAACTAAATATGCCCACTTTGAAATGTTCTTGAAATGCTAATTGGGTCTTTTAGAGTTTGAGTTTATATTTTTACAGGAACATTTAATTGGTGTTATGGGTTTTATGTCGGAATATTGATCTGAATTCACAAATTCAAACAATTGTTGCGAAACTTTTAGCAATTCTGTCGTAACAAAAATTACCCAAGTAGCTGCATGATATTTATCATTTCCTTTGCGGTCGATGATCGGGTTGCAAGATCTGCTGGGTTTTCAACAGAGGGAACATAGCACCACTGATTGACAGTGTTTGACAGGCGAATCTGACTGATACGATTGTCAACATATATGTTAAGTGTAGTTAAGGTAATCTAACACTAATTGTTGTCTGTATACATAGTTTCTTTAGAGTCACACTTCAGATGATGAGCAATGGTGTCCTTGAGTTGCGAAACAAGGACAGCAGCGCAAAGTTTAAGTCTCCGTATATTATTTCTGTGTTTAAGCGTGACCTTGGCCTTTCCGTGCACAAAACTGATATGCTGTTGTTCACTTCTGCCGTTAATTTTCATGTAGGTTACTGCAGCAATACCACTTTGAGATGCATCGGAAAATATGTGCAACTATCTGGATTAGACTTTGTAAATTGGCGTAAATTGATTCGTACTGAAATATTTTACTGAAAATGGATGCTAGCGGAAAACTAACAACTCAACTTAATGACGAACGGGATGATTTCAATTTCTCCAACGTTAACCCCCCTTATCTATGTGGAATTTCGGGATCTTGATTGATTGATTAATTAAATATTGTTTAACGTCCCGTTCGAGAATCTTTCACTCATATGAAAACGTCACCACTGCCGGTGAAGGGCTGCAAATTGAGGCCTATGCTCGGCGCTTATGGCCTTTGAGCAGGGAGGGATCTTTTATGTGCCACACCTGCTGTGACACGGGACCTCGGTTTTTACGGTTTCATCCGAAGGACCGCCCCATTTAGTCGCGTCTTACGACAAGCAAGGGGTACTGAGGATCTATTCTCACAACTAGGATCCCCAATGTGAATTTCGGAATCTACTTTGGTGGTAATATAGATTGGTTATATATGGTCATATTAGAATAAAGAGTAGAATTTTATACCATTTGGTGTACTGATTTTTCATCGGCAAACTGGGTTACCCTATATTCAAAGTTCTATACCGTTACTCTTTTGATAGTAAATTCGAATCCAAGTGATATAATTACCTGTGCTTAGCACGTATGATGACCAGTTTGCAAGCTAGGTATCGGCATCTTAGGTTGCAATGTTTTTGAATTCACAGGTGTTCCATAGGTGTTCACTGTTTGAATAACATATGGATGCATTATTGGTTGAGTATTTGTACGCATACGGTATTTTTCCTACAAATGATGACAGTTGAAGTGCTTAAAACTCTTAATCAACAACTTTTGCATTTCTCATGTTTTCAGGAAAGAAAGTGGATTTAGTGTGTCATTTTTCTCTACGAAGTCATTAACTCTTTTCTGTATATTCCTTTAAAGTTTTGCATCATCATCAAAACAGTTGTTATCTTCACCTAAATGATCTTCAATTACTTTTAATTCACTTTCGGCAGCGTTAACTTCACAGTCAGATTTCAGTTTAATCATATCTGTTTCAAGTTTTGGTGTGTTTTTTTTTCTTTTTTTTCCAGAAGTTCAATTTCTTTTTCAATATACTTTGGACGGACTTTAACAGACTCCATTTTTGCTAACTGACTAACATACAAATTGGAGTGCCTGAAAGTTCCATTTCCTGATTACGTTGAAGAAGACTTAACTGATTTCTGTTTACTAATGGACTTTGTATCTTATTTACAGACTTGACATTTTTGGACCGTTTATTAGGCGTAACTGAGGATTTCAACTTTTGTTCAATATTTACATTGCTTTCACTAGTTTGAATTGACGACATCTATTTTATCCTTTCGTGTAATTATGTAAGCATACTACCAACTTTCGATTCCACGATTCTCATCCTACTTTGAAGGGGAATTTTCTCATTTTCACTTAGTTGTCTTCTATGTAACACTAAATATTTTGTAGATTTCTTTGTAATTTCATTTTAGTTATTATATGAGGTAGTTATTTGGATTCTCAGAAACTCGGTGTCTAATTTATGTGCACATGTACTTACATAGTTATGTATTGTCTTTTCAATTTCGTCTACTTTGTATGCGAACGTAGGCACTGTTTCTTTGAACATTTTCATTCCTCCATCTGAAAGCTGTCTTCTCCTCCTCTTTCGGAAGGTCAATGGTCTCTCCCTGGGTACATTGTATCTGGGTTCTCTCCCCCACCAATAAAATCTGGATGCCACTAGATAACTGGAAAATTGTTGAGTAATGCGGAAACAATAAATCAATCAATCTTGTCCTACTTTCTCTTTCTGCGGGTTCCATGATCCAGGATTTTCTATTATGCTTGTATTAAAGAACTAAGTTTTCAAAGTCTTTTGAATATTCTTTAATAATGTGTTGCTTACTCCGGAAACGTACAAATTCCATGAGATCCAGTAGAAATTCAACAAATTGAAGACAAAGAAAACAGATTTGAAATGCAGTCGCCATTGTGTTTCCGGGTGTGTAGTGCAAATAATAAGATATAAAACAAAGGCGGATAACAAATTCCGTTTTACCACAAGACAATTTGAATGTGTTCCTACATTGTATACGTTTTTAAAGCTAAGATGATATCTTTGTACCCAGAAGGGATCCTGCATCATCAAAATTTTTATTTCTACCACGATTAAGATATATGAATGATATTCTGAATATATTTGTATAGTGGTAGAATTCGAAATTTATCTTCGCATTTCATTATAGTTAAATTTAATAAAAGATATAAACATCCAAGAGTGGATGGGATGTGAATTATAGATATTTACTCGCATCGGTACTGTATATACATGTTACGCAGGCAAAAGAAGTTCATGCTCCTGAAATAGAAGTTCCATAAATTGAAAAATATGGGTATGTATTTTAATGTTTTATCTGCTCTCAATTTATCAGTTGTAAAGTTTCAAATTTTTGCATCTCAGATAATAGAATTACATTAATGTAAAGATTCAGTTCATATGTATTTTTTAATTAAATCTCAATCACTGTTGTCTAGTTATACAGGTAAAAGAGAATGCATATTTGAGCAAAATTCAAAATATTTTGTGAAATGTTTTGTTTAGTTTCTTCTTGGGACCATTTCGAATATAAACTGTATATGTATGTTGTTACCACTCAGTTTAACACATCATAATTTTTATTGATTTCAGATGATGTAGATATCATTTGCGCATCAAACGACTCCGTGTGCAAAGAAATTTTGAATAACTTTTTTTCATCGTTCCAAAAAGATTACCTAATTAAAAATGTACAGAATGTACAGAAAAAGAACGATAAAGAAATGGTTTTATCAAAATCTTCAGTACTCATATTCTTCGACAATCCAAACATCAATGGCGATATTGATATGACACGAAAAATAGTCGATTCAGATGGTAAGGATTTGTCTGAACGCACAAAAAAAGTTTGTCATTTTTAATTTTTTATGGTAACGGTGTATTCTATTTACTAGAAATAGAATTTTTTTTTTTTTTTTTTACATTTAAGAGTACATATATGTATGTTAAAATGCAACCAACATTTTTAAGAACTGTTGTACGAATGATTTTATATTGTATAGTTTATTTTCTAGAACATTTCATTATGATCATTATTATCACGCATGGACGGAGAGATGAAAACCGATGTATCCCAAGTTTTACTGTCCAGAGTAAAGTGAGAATGTGGTGTTCTGTTTGGGGCGCTGAAGACAAAACATGCCCCCATACAAAAGAGAATATGAATGCAAATGTCATGCTGGATTGTTTCTTGAAAATAATTAATAGCGATCGTGACGAAGTGAGGGATTTTCATGACAAAGAAGGCACCCTACGTACATGTATGTAAACGGATATATGATTATTTATAACGTCTAATTTTTCGCAATGTAACGATTTTTCTTCATATATCACTGTTTGCAGCTAAGACTGAAGAGAGTACGGTAGATCAAAGAATACAATCAATGGACACTGAAACTGATACAGAAGACAGTAAGTAAAATACTTTCGAAAACAAGATATTCAATGTCTGCATTAATTTACTTACGTGTAGAATTTTCTACTCACGTAATATAACACTATTTAATCGCAGGTTCTTTTATTGTGGCCTGCTCTAAAATCTCAGAGTCATTCTTCGAAAGTTTTTCTAACTTCATGGAAAAGAAAATTGGCGTATCCACTCAACTGAGCAGAAATTCGAAAAGAACACCCTGCATGGCACTATGCGTCCAACACGATGACACTGAGGAGGAAATCCAGCAACTGTATAGTGTAACTGGTAAGGATGAATCCATTTTAGTGATTGAGATGACTGAGCATATTGTATTTCAAATTTCAAAGAATGAAATGAAGATAACGAGCACTGATCAATCTCATCAACCTTATAAAGAATACACAATTTAAAAATGGACAATAGTGACTCGTGGAAAGACTAGAGGTGGGGTCTAAGAGGAGAAATCATCAGCTGTTGACCGGTAAAAACGCCGTGAGCCCTATATCTTGCTCAGGTATACGGAGTTATATGTACTGAAAGGCAATATGTGAAAAACGGTCTAGCAATTGTATGATATATGTCAGACGGCAATCGACCCTGTGATTGTTTTATTTGCAAATTACATCATTATAACGACCATAGAATTTGCAAAATGTTCACTTACTGAGACAGTAGAAACCCATGTAACATCGACTTATTTGTCATCAGTCTGCGTCAATTGACGAACAGCATGTTCTCAAGTATCGAATCGGTTGAGAGACATAAACACCATATACAGGTGAGCATGGCATATTGGTACACGAAAACGGGACGTTGACGATTGAAAACCGAGGTCATCCCATTTCTTATAACGTGGTGCTGTTAGTTTGCCTTTGATATCTATACTCGATAACATATCTCAAAATGAAGAAGATATGAAAGGCCCTCTGATGCTTTTTATTTTGAGTCCATTGGTATGGTATGTATCGACATGTGAATGAGAATGAGCATAATGAATAAAACTTCGTCGATATATTTCTATCTCGGTTGAAAGGCCATCGTAATATTTGTTGGGGTTTTTTTTTTTGGTTTTTTTTTGGGGGGGGGGGGGGGATTTGTTGCCGTGTCTTTGTTTCATTAAATCACTGAATATTTACTAGGTAAGTCAGCGACATTGATCATGATTACTGCATGCGAAGTTGGTGTTCATCTTCCTTCCTTGGACTCCTCGATTTATGACAACATCTTTCCATTTATTGTCCGCCTTCGATACAGTGACACCATGGAAGCAATCTATGATTGTCCTGAAAACAAGGAATCGGAAGCGATACTGAAAAACAAATGTGAGTGACTATAGCGTGCGTATTTTTATATATCATAGTATAACAGGAGTTTAAAGTAAATATATTTTCCATTTTTAAAATTTAAAGTAAATTATTGAAGTTTTCGAAAGTGGATTATTTCATTTTTATCAGATTGGCAACTTTACATCGCATATGATTTAATAAAGATAATCATACCTGCATTTATGAACACATTCTATAGCATGACGCTTCTGTGTTAAGTGTGTTCTCTTGAGATTTGTAACTCCTATAAGGATACTAAATTAAGAGTTGCGCAAACACGGATCCCTGGATAAACCAGGGATAAGATCAGGGGCCTAGGAGGAGTAAGCATCACCTGTCGACCGTTGACACCTAGTCCCTGCACCCGATCAGGTACATGGGGTAATGAAAAGGCTAATACAAATCATAGAGATGGGCAAACACGGATCAGAGGTGGGATCAGGTGACTAGGTGTAAGTAGGATTATTCATAATTTAGGTATGTCAATATATCAGTGTTCATTGAACAATACAGATAATTCTTTAAGACAATATTCATGTTCAAGGTGGATAAATAGTGTGATTTTGGAAAACATGTGACCATTTAAATGTCGTTTTCAAGAAGAATCCTAGCTTCATTTATTCAAGAAGATGTTATCTTCATTTGTGCATATTTTATCTAAACCTAGAATACGCTGTATATACCACATTCACGTACATAGTTATCACATAAAGGCAACTAACAAAATTCTGAAATCCATGTACAACGGCACAACCAGTGTCCTATTAAAATATTTGCAAATGATTTGTTTAGGGATTCATGTATAGAAGTAGATGGCATACAATATGCTTCATATCATTACAATTTATTGATAGCATCACTACACAAACACCTCCTAACGCAAAGAAACTTTGATTCAACATAACAAACATTGTGTTTCTCTTATTTTCATACTAACCTGTCGCAGTGAGTTAGAGGCCACGTGATGAGCTCTCACTTGACAATCCTTACCCAAATGATTGATTGACTGATTATTTATTGCTTTCCGCCACACTCAACAATTTTTCAGTTATCTGGTGGCGTCCAGTTTTTGTTGGTGGAAGAGAGAACCCAGATACAATGTACCTGGGAAGAGACCACCGACCTTCCGCAAGTAAACTGGCAAACTTGCTCACATAACGCCGCGGCCGAGATTCGAACACGCGCCGACAGAGGTGAGAGGCTTTGTGATTCTGAGCCCGATGCTCTAACCACTCGGCCACGGAGGCCCTCTTAGCCAAATGAAACTTTATACGTGTGTAAAATGTACTCCATGTTTGCGATGCACATAGCTGTAGAAGGAAAAAATATCCCGGTTTCTTTTTCATATTGCCTTTCAAACAACATGCGTTGGCAACTTTACGAACCCTCACTGCTTTGGGTATGAACACTATGTATAGGTCTACATTTGTGGTACTTTTCCTAAACTGGTAAGATTTCAAATTCTTCTCGGGACGTAAAACAAACAACAAACCAACAAACAAGTCTTTAGGGAACTTTTGTAAATTGAAAGGTTTACACTTGATATGCGAGATAAATTCTAACCACTGCGTTAATGGATGTAGATAGTAAATTCTCATAACAAATTTCATCACCCGAAGTATACAAAATCTATGTAAATTATAAATATTCAGGGATCTACAATGGTTATAAATTCAAGTTAAACAAACATACACCCACCCAGATATATATATATATATATATATATATATATATATATACAGAGTCATGCAAAAAATATTCGTTAAAATGACGTTGCGTAAACCTTGTGTACAATCACTGCGTACTTTGAATGTGAATTTCACTTAGTTCAATACAACGCAAGTGGCTTGTTTTGTAATCAGTAGAATAGTTGGCCACCTGCCAATTATGACGTAATTTCATAAAAGTGTGACGTATGTTTATATTGTGCTACAATACCAAAACAAACGATGGGCAGAAAAGGGAAGGAATTGAGTCCGGAAGAAAAAAGAATTGCAAAAAATATTTTTGAGATTGGGAATTCCATTACTGAGATCAGCAAATTGTTAGAGAGACCCCACAGTACCGTAAGTAGTTTTATAAGACGATATTTATTGCGAGGTGAACTAGAAAATCGTCGCAGAAGTGGCAGGCCAAAAAAAATTACGCCCCGTGATTACAGAAAGTTAGAAAGACTTGTGAAAGTTAATAGGAGAGACACATTGTCAGACATAACAGTGAAATTTAATGAAAATAATACCAATCCGGTTGCAAAAAGAACTTTGCAGTATCATTTGCATGAAAATGGTTTTAAAAGAAGAGTTCAGAGGAAAAAAAATGGTGATAAAAGAAGTGACCAGAAAGAAACGACTTTCGTGGTGTCGGGAAAAGCGGAGATGGTCAGTTGACAATAATTGGAGAAAAATAATATTTTCTGATGAAAGTAAAATAATGATTGGTCACGATGAAAGGGTATACGTGTGGTGAAAAGCGGGAGAAGGTTGGCGAACCGACTTCATTGTCCCTAAAACTCGGCCCAAGTTTGAAGTCATGATATGGGGGTGCATTTCGTAGTTCGGTCCGGGCACTATTACGGCGGTGGACGGAAACATCAATGCCGTAAAATATCAGGATATTTTAGAAGACCATCTATGGCCTGTTGTTGCACAACACTTTCCTCAAGGGGGGTATATTTTTCAAGATGACAATGCCCCAGTCCACCGCGCAAGATCGACTGCAGCATACAAAATTCAGAACCACATTCCGTCACTTACCTGGCCTGCTCAATCACCAGATCTCAATATCATCGACATTCTATGGCTCTTAATTAAAAGAAAACTACAAATAAGGAAAAACACCATCACTTCATCGGCAAATTTATTTCAAGAAATTCAGAAAATTTGAATCGACATAACACCGCAATATGTTCAAAGTTTATACAACTCTATCCCCAGAAGAATTATGCAAGTTATCCGGTTGAAAGGTCATTTAACAAAGTATTAGGTGAGTCTATAATAATTTCTGTCATTTTATAACACTTATAGTTTGTTACAGCGTTCACAATATGACTATTTTCGTGAAGTATTTTCAAAGCGTTCGTCAGTCCGTGAATGAATACTTTTTGCATGACTCTGTATATATATATATATATATATATATATATATATATATCGAAATGCGCATCTTGTGCATCAAAATTCGTACCGTTTATAATATATATTACAACCGCTGGGTCGATACCTCTCTTGGTGGAGTGCTAGTCCCCGAGGGTATTCACAAGTCCAGTGGCTAATTTCTTTGCTACTAGCATGAAATACGGATAAAAATAATTGCTTTCATAATATTAAGAAATTCATTTCAAAATTAAGGATTATCACCCTCAAGAATAGCTCTGATCTTTTGCCAGATTTGGCTCATCTAGTTGATATTTTTGGTTCATTCAGCTCTTCCAAGTGTGTTCTTATTTCGGATTTCCAGCAGTTTTAACTTGAACATCACTGAAAAGACATTATTTGTCGAAATGAGCATCTGGTGCATTAAGATTGGCACTGTTTATATATATGTACATCTCCATACGTCTCCATATGAGTGAGTTACCCCATTTCATCATAGAAATTATTGAAATGTAGAATACGTTCTATAACTGTCGGTGAAATCGTAGGAAATGTTAAATGCGCCAACTTTCTAGGTGTATACATTGACGAATGTCTTACGTGGTCTTTTCACACAGATGTTTTATGTAAAAATCTTGATCAGAAATCAGGTGTTTTAAGGCGATTAAGTACTTTTATGTCAAAGGAAGCACCATCTTAAATTTACATTAGAATAGTTTCTCCTCATTATAATTATTGTTGCACAGTATGACATGATGCCAAGAACAATATTGAATGGCTTTTTAAATTACAGATGAGAGCTACAAAGATTATCATACAAATCAAAGTACCTTTTGTTTTTTGTTTTGTTTGTTTGTTTGTTTATAGCCGCCTGAGCAATTTTTCAGCTATCCGGCGGCTGTCACCATTACCGGTGACAGGGCTGCAAATTTAGGCCTATGCTCGGCACTCAGGGCCTTTGAGCAGGGAGGGATCTTTATCGTGCCACACCTACTGCGACACGGGACCTCGGTTTATACGGTCTCATCCAAAAGACCGGCACCCACGTCCCACAGTGGGATTCGAACCCCCGACTCAAGGATCATCAGATCTTTGAGCCCGACGCTCTAACCACTGCGCCACGCGGGCGGCCTCAAAGTACCTCAATCAGTGTCAATGTCATATATGCTATCATATTTGAGATGGATGCCTCTGTCTGACTATTCTATATATAAAAACATTCTTGAATTTAAAATTGTACATCGTATGACACGACAATATCGTGATGTTTTTTTTTCATGTTAACATCTTCTTAGTCAGCATATCTTAAACATTACTTTGATTCCCAGTAAAACTTTAGTGTTTATAGTCTCCTCTTACTTGTATATAATTAACTATGATAGTATTAGAGTTCTATGATGTGTATGAATAAAGGATACTATCATTATATATATATATATATATATATATATATATATATAAACACTATTGGAAGCATAGGAAATATTTCCAGCCCACAGAGTAACAATGTAAATGCAATGGGACTTTTTTTAACAATACACCAAGACGTAAACGTAGTCATGGACACCGTTCGTACAGCAAACCCATAATACATGATGTTTCTTTTGACTCCCTTTTACCTTTTGTGAATAGACCATTGGGTACTCATCACATTCGCACCAAACTCTACTCTGTCTCTTTGAAATTTTTGTATGAATTACAAGAAAAAGGTGGCGTTTATTCCTGCTTGGATTCCTTTAAACCGGAATACAGACTTCAATGTATGATTTGGAATGTTGCCCATCACAGACACTCTTTGGTCCTCCACGTATTATTGATGAGAGTGAACTCACGAAACCTTGCCGATTCCTGTATCTTAAATTTGACAACAAAGGAATTGATGCTATCAACATTAACAACATCCTTAACCATAAAAAAGTACAGTCCTGTATTCCGCCTTACTTTAAGATGAAATCCACACCTTGTGTTTCATATAGAAAAACTTCCACTATTGCATCCAAGTTATTTAATTATAAACAGACATTGCAGTGCCTTGATATCGAGCAATTACAACGAAGTCCTCCAAAGTGTTCATGTTCTTCTTCCTCGTGTAATTACAGTCCCACTGGCCATATCATTACAGGAGACATATTATACAAAATGAAGATCTTAAGTCCCTGATTTTAAAAGGTCCTAAATCCCGAGAACCTCGCTCATTTAGATGGCGACATAATTCCATGACTATCATGAATTCCGTGGAAGAATATGCCTGACGTCGGACGGGATCTGAAAGAGAGGAGCTTGACACTTTGTCTGAGTGGATCAAAAGTATTCGAAAATCGTTAAAATCCCGCATTCACCATTTGATGGGGAAAATTCGCACTTTTTATCCTTCTGTTTTTAAGAAAGCAGAGGTGACGAATGAGTTACGTAGACTACATGAACACTTTGTGCTAGTACCAGCGGATAAAGCATGTAACAACATTGTCTTTGTTTGTAAAAGTTACTATTATAAATGTCTTTTAAATGAACTGGGATTTACTTCAACATCTGGAAATCCTACTTATACTTGAAGAAATCTTACAAAGGATGAAATTCTTCATAATCATCTTTCAGTTTTAAATACGTTTGCCATTCCTAAAAATCAGGACCAGTTTGATTTACCATTCCTTTATTGGATTCCGAAATTACATAAAAATCCTTACAAACAAAGTTACATTGCTGGTTCCAGTAAGTGCTCTACCAAGCCTTTATCTTTATTACTAACTAAACTGCTAACAGCTATTAAAGAGTCACTTCGGAGATACTGTTCCATTACATATTCCAGAAATGGTGTCAATCAGATGTGGATTCTCAAAAACTCTAAGGAACTTTTGGAAAATCTAAAGTCTCGGGGTTTTTCTAAAATTGACAGCATCAAAACGTACGATTTATCCACACTTTATACAACTCCTCACGATAAATTAAAATCTAGACTTTCTCAGATAATAGATAATTGCTTTGTGAACAAAAATGGCACTCGAAAATACGCATTTCTAATGATTGGAAAACATGGTACATATTTTTTTTAGATACCACTCCGATGGCCCGCACAAGTACTCTGAAGCAGACATTAAGAGTATGGTTGGCTTTCTTGTAGATAACATTTACGTAGTGTTTGGACTCCAAGTCTTCCAACAATCCATTGGAATTTCCATGGGCACTAATTGTGCTCCCTTATTGGCAGACTTATCTGTTCAGAAACTGTTACAGGATAAAAACCAAAAAACTTGCCGTGTCCTTCAACCATACATATAGATATATCGATGAAGTCTTATCAATCAAAAATCATAATTTCCATAATTATGTCCATTTGATATATCCCGATGAATTCAAAATAAAGGACACTACAGAATCGGACGTGTCTGCTTCATATTTGGATATTTTACTTAATATTGATTCTAATGGCAGACTGACAACTACATTATATGACAAGCGTGATGACTTCAACTTTGCAATCATCATCTTCCATATCTATGTAGTAATATACCACTATCGCCTGCTGTGTGTATATCTCCCAATTGATTCGATACGCGAGAGCATGCCATGCGTATGATAATTTTTAAAGTGAGGTCAGCTACTGACAAAAATGTTGACGTTACAGGGTTATAACGAACCACGTTTGAAGTATTAGTTTCGGAAATTTTACGGTCGCTATAATGACCTTATTTGCGATTACAAAGTGTCTCTGGGACATATGTTGAATGATTTGTTTCATACCCTTTGTTAGACTGTCGTTTTTCATACTAATTTTGACTACGGATAATCCCGTTTACCTAATTTCGACTAAGGGCCCACGGCGGGTGTGACCGGTCAGCAGAGGATGCTTACTCCTCCATGGCACCTGATCCTACCTTCGCTTTGTCGGAGGTCCGTGTTGCCCTACACTAACTTGTATATGTCTTGGGGATTTATGATTACGATTTACACATTGTTTACTTCGCCTTTCGAGATATATATATATATATGAGTGTGTGTGTGTGTATGTATGTATGTGTGTGTGTTTGTGTGTGTGTGTGTGTGTGTGATATCAGTTTTTAAATCGAAATAGGTATTGACAAACAAGTAGATGTTACAGGGGTTTCAATTGTCTCATTCAGATTCAGCATTTCGTTAATTGTATGGTTAATAAAACGATTTAGTCTGCCAGTAGAACTTGTGATTGGTCAAATGCCGTCTGGCTTTTTTTTCAAACTAATTGTTAAGCCATTCTTTACACACTAATTTTGACAACGGATTACTCCGTTCACATGACCCAGATATAGGACTCAAGACGGGTGTGACCTAGAGACGCAGACACCTCCTATGTCCTGGGTGTCGTGTTTGACTTACTCTTAATTTTGTGTTATAAAATAGATCACTGTTTGCTATCTTCCTTTTTTCTTTCAAAGGAGTCCCAGCAGGAAACTATATCTTGCGATTTTGTTAGAATCTGTCAACAGTTACAAAAGTAAAACTATGTATGTGTCTATTCATTTGTTAATCAAACATCAAATTTCAGATTTAAACTTGTAGCAAGAAACTAAAAACAAAACCACTATATTCGGAACAAGGTATCCTATATCTCGAAGAAATCAACCGTGAGAAAATTAAAACGTGATCTATTAACATACAGTATTAAATCACAATCTTAATTTCAGCGTCCTAAATCAAGGAATGATATTTTAAAAAGGGAAAAATAAGAGGGTCTGACTGATTGATAGACATGGAAAAACAGACGGACAAAATGACAGAAAGAAAGGCACAAAGACGGACGAAGATGAAATATACAGCTTCCATAGGTTTTACCTTTAGGGATTAATAAAATGCGGAAATATCCATATTTTACATGTATAATCAGTCGTGAAAACTCACTGCTAAAGTTTACACACAGGTACTTGACAGTAAATTGACATGTATCAGATGGTGGATTTTATAATCTATAATATCTAGGTAGTCTGTGGAAAACTAATCTTCAAACAATCTGCTGGGAATTCATGGACTCAAATTGTGTTCTTTTAATAGGTAACATGTAATGTATTGTTGTAGCCTTCTAGTTGACATTTAGATATATAAACATTTTGTATCTAACGAACGACTTTTTCATTCATACGTCGATTCAATAAATCCCACTAAACTCGAGAGAGAAAAACACAGCTTCACCATAGAAAACTTCCATTTCCATGTAAGAAGATCATATTATCATATGTGTATTTCGTTTATATTTCTCAACTAATTGTACACGCGGGAACATGTTGTATATATTGCATCTGCCAAAACGGAAGTAAATTACTAACAAATTAATTGATGAAAGCGAATGCTTCAACAGTTTTGTTTGTAATCGTTGGTTTTTTTTTTCATATTTCATGGTCGATGCAATGATCTTTTGTGAGGGACCTCCGTGGCCGAGTGGTTAGAGCATCGGGCTCAAAATCACAAAGCCTCTCACATCTGTCGGCGCGTGTTCGAATTTCGGCCGCGGCGTTATGTGAGCAAGTTTGCCAGTTTACTTGCGGAAGGTCGGTGGTCTCTTCCCAGGTACATTGTATCTGGGTTCTCTCCTCCACCAACAAAAACTGGACGCCACCAGATAACTGAAAAATTGTTGAGTGTGGCGGAAAGCAATAAATAATCAATCCATGCATAATCCATCTTTTGTGCAAATATAGCTGTTATTTTGGTTTGATGATGATTTACGGTAGTCTAACTAAAGGATCTGTCAACTTACTCCTGCTAGGTCGGATCTCACCTCTTGTGTTTGCAAGGCTATGTCTGTCCTGTCGTAAAATTTTGTACTCTTTATAGGAGTTGATAAACTGATCACAATTTCTTTACTTTCATCAATTTCCCTGTTTTACATGACGGCTAATCATATTGCATATTTGTAAATTCACAGTTCGGAAATGTCGACAGTCATTTGCATCTTCTTGGATGGGACCATCATCTTTAGGAAAGACTCAAGGTATTATATCAAGATTCTTTGTTTAATTTTCCTGTTGCGTAAAAGCGTATCTGTCGTTTTGTTTTTAAAAAATGAAATAATTGACTAAGCTTATCGTCAAGAAATTGTTATCTGATAGCTGTGAAACTATTCAATATACAGTTAAGGACAGTTACAGTACATTTCATGCAAATGAAAATCCCTGAAAATCAAGACATTTTTTTTTAATTTATAATCGATATATTCATATTGAACTCTTATGACTCGAAAAACGGTGGATGATGATGCTAAATTACTTAAGTTCAATACGTCACGTCAAACATTGACGCCACACAGGTTATGAATATCTAATTTACATGGGATCGATTTAGTGGTAAGAATGCACTCGGAATTTGTCCTTAATTATTTCTTACGGTAGAGTAGAATTAAATATACTTCAGCATTATGGTTGTCTTAATTCCGTCCATATCGCACTGTTTGATCGTTATTTCAAGAAATGTAACGGTCCGTGCACTTTGACGATTGTTTCACTTGAATATTCAAATTACTATTTACACAGTTGACCGATAAGATTTGGACAGTAATAACAATATTTTATAGACAATTATTCCCATATTAATATTTTCTCAAATTGTTCTGTGTTATTTCTACGCCGTAGTCGTTTTTTTTTTTTTTTTTTTTTTTTTTTTGTTGTTGTTTTGGTGGGGGGGGGGCATAGTTTCTTTTCCTCTGTAGTAAGCAATACATAACGTCATAATGTTACGTCATTTTCAAACCAACGCAGTGCATGTCAAATATCCCAATATACTTGTATGATTATGCTCAGATTGTGTACAAGGGACGTTTTAATGGATATTTTGCATTTCAGTGATCATATTTGCGAAAAATCCTTATCATTTACCAAAAGGTACATCTAAGCATGTGACAAGTTTTGTACGTAAACAATACGTTTCTGATACTGTGATTACAATATACCCCATGTTCGCTATTGGATGCTGCCATACAAGCCATTAGACAGTTACGCGATAGTTTTAATCGCACCACGTTAATACTGCTGCTACAAGCATCATGGACTTCAATATGAACAGTTGATTTTCACCAATATTAAATGTAGATAGACATTCATTTTAACAGTTGCTTTGGGCCTCAAGATCCTAGCCGTCGTAGCGAAAACTTGAAATGAACGTACGAGCAGCGTAGTCATTGGATTATGAAATATTAGCATTATACAATATAGATTGGTCACACGTCGCAATTATCCAAGCTTTACATATTATACCCATCCAGTTGAGATTATTGCACCCTGTAAAAATGGACATGTTTATATCTTAAGGACAAGTCATATTCCAAACTTTCTTCGATTTAGATGGTGTTAGATGTTAGAGAACTCGAAATAGAGTATATTTAAAACTGAAAGATGATTATGAAGAATATCATCCTTTGTAAGACTGCTTCGAGTATAAGTAGGATTCCCAGATGTTGAAGTAAATCTCAGTTCATTTAAAAGACATTTATAATAGTAACTTTTACAACGACAATGTTGTTACTTGCTTTATCCGCCGGTACTAGCACAATTTTTTTATGTAGTCTACGTAACTCATTCGTCATTTAAAAGAAATACATTTAAAAGAAATACTGAAAGTTCTGTTTGAAAACAAAAGATATGTTGAAAATATGTTTGAAAAGAAGTTACAATTTCCAGGGAACTCATGATAATGAAATATGTTGAAAATAGTAGACTTTCACTGTTTTATTAGAAACTGTTTAGAATGTATTACTCTGACAGTCAAAAAAGTTTTTGAAAATACTATGTAAAAATATTACTATGAGGGACAATTCTGTGGGAAACTGAAATGTAATATGTTGAATATTAATGCTTTAAAATGCGTTTCGATATCAATACAAACTTATTTGTACTTATAAAACATAAATGGTAATATCATAAAATGATAATGTACGAATATAAATCTAGCCTTAAGCTTTGAAGTTATTTTTATATAAAAATCTACCACACTGATAAAAGATATGAAATGCTTGATATATGAAAAGGCTACGATAGCAAACTGTATTCAATCTCGTAATTCCTATAGAAAATGCAAATCGGAGAGATGGGCAAACATGCAAGTGATGATAAAATATTGCCACATCAATAAGGGAAGTTGACGATGGAGAAATTGAAATCATCCCGTTTGTCATGAAGTTGAGTTATTAGTTTGCCACCGGCATCTATTTTCAGTAAAATATCTAAGTACGAGGCAGAAGTGGAGGACTCTTGGTGTCTTTTATTTCAAGCTCACTGGGATATATCGAATCGACATATGTATGGAAATGATCATTGTTAATAGACAAAAGGTCGTCGATATATCTAAATGTCAAATTGAAGGCCACAGCAAGA
Organism: Ostrea denselamellosa; assembly: GCA_024699665.1. Lineage (NCBI taxonomy): Eukaryota > Metazoa > Mollusca > Bivalvia > Ostreida > Ostreidae > Ostrea > Ostrea denselamellosa. The sequence goes on from JAMZEH010000018.1 coordinate 9,209,169, forward strand.
GATTTTTTTCTTTTCGTGCAGAAGTTTTTGAATGAAAATTCTGTTTCGTAAGAATATAAAAATAGGATTCCTAACAAATGAGCACAATTCGTGCCCATGGAATTCCAAGAGACTGTTGGAAGTCCTGATCACCACCGACTACGAAAATATTGTCAATGACGAACTCTAGCATCTTTTTAATATCAACTTCTGAGTACTTGTGCGTGGAGCCAGAGTGGTGTTTAGCAAAATATTCACTAATTATGAATATTTATTTTTACCATTTTGTTCACAAAACAACTGTCTATGACGTCAAAAAGTATAGTCTTTAATTTATCGTGAGGTATGGTCGTGTAAAATTGTAAAATCATACGTTTTAATGTTGTGAATTCTAGAAAAGTTATGTGATTTCAAATTCAATAAAAGTTCTTTAGAATTTTTAAGAATCCACATTTGATTAACACCACTTCTGACATATGTTATGGCATAGTACGTTTGATGTTTCTCCTTCACAGCGGTTAATATTTTCGTAAGGAGCAACGATAGGGCCTTGGTAGAACATTTACTGGATCCGGCAATGTATCTTTGTAAGGGTTTTTGTGGAGTTTAGAGATCTAGTATAGGCACGGTAACTCATATTCATCCGCTTCATTGACTGGGATATTAAATGTATTTAAAACTGAAGCATGATTTTTTATCTTTTGAAAGGGCAGTTGGAGTATATGTGCGAATAATAAATGTGGAATTAATGCCAAGTTCGTTTAGAATGCAATTGTAATGATGAGCCTTACAAACAAATACAATATTTTTGTCAGCTAGAACCAAAACATATCCCTCATGTAACCTATCTAACTCTTTTATCACTTCTGATTTACTAAACACAGAAGGATAAATGGCACGCATTTTTGTTTTGACATGTCTGATATAGGATATTAATATTCCTCTTATACTTTTTATCCATTCTGACAAGGTATCAAGTTTTTCTTTTTGATATTTAGCCCATCGTCTGGCATAATCTTCGACAGAATTCATAATATAGATGACGTTCTGCCGTCAATGGAAAGACCGATGTATATTTCTCAATCACGAGTTGTTTTAATTACACTGACAGTTGTGCTTCATTTGATACAGTGTGCATAGAAGTACGTATGTGTCATATATCTGGGGGTGCTGCACATAACTTATCTCTTGTACTTTCAGTTGAGAAATCTCAAGATTCATCTAAAATTCCTAAGAAGGAAATAAAACTTTCTAAATCCCTTTACAATCCAGGTAATATTTTTTTAGATAAAACGTAATGATCATTATATCTTTCACCTTGCTTTTAATTACGTTTCATTAGTTAACAGCTTAACGAACTACACATTTATTTCACAAGAAGCATGTAAGACAATTGTTCGGAAAATACATAAAATTAGTAGAGTGGCACTATTTAGATAGGAAATTGAAAAGTTGTGTGTAATGTATATTCCTACTTTATTGTGTGTAATGTATATTCCTACTTTATGAACTGACATCATTGCTTTGATACTAATTTGCGAAACTTTTATATCAAGACAATGTCAAAATGACCAGACCTGTAGTCTAATAACCTTTAGTTATTTAAGACCTACGTTCCGCCGCCCGGAAAATCGTGTCTTCAAACATCTACATGAAAAGACTTAAATGTTCAATGAATTGCGAATGTGACTAAAAACAAATGACAAACAATTAAAAAAAAAAGGAAAAAAAATCTTTCAAGAACATTTCTCTCCATAAGCATTTCTTTTTTAACAAAAACAATCTTTGTCAGGCATACCGTAGTCAATCTTTAATGAAGATTCAGAAGTTTGAAACTAATGTTTTTCAGTAAATTTAGAGCGTATCGATCTATTAATCTTATTACTCTTACACATAGCGAGATGAAATTGACATCAAACAATCATGTTTGATCGACATAAGCGGATCATAAACACCCCGATATACTGTTTAATAACAGTACCACATTTACTCTATATTAGATTCAAATTTGAAATTTAAATTACTGTTATACTTTGTTCATAAATGAATGTAGATATGCAGTTGATTAATACCGGAATGGAGTACAGAAAGTAGCAATTATGCATTTTTTAAAGTCAGATAAATTTTCAAACAGGTGCACAGATGAAAGCTCCAGGGCAATCGTTTCGAATCAACGATTTAGTGATACTTTGCAATCGTAAAGTAGAATTAATCAAGAACATTCTGATGAATTTCAAACTAAGATATTCTGTTTCAAATGAGTTCCAATGGGTGTCCAATGCCCAGGATGTCAGGAATGTTAACAAACGAGTTTTGGTTTGCTTGAAAATTTCCCGTTTGGCAGATGACATAGTAGATGCTATAAAAATGGTCGATCTTTCAGGTATGTCGTATCTTTTGTGTATTGTACATTACTAAGTTTGTCTTCAATTACATTCTATCAATTTATTCATTATCTTTGTCAAACAAAATGCATTGCTTAAGTTTCCAATTGTTTTGAAAATTCTGACCATAATCTGTATTATTCGGCACATCATATTTAGTTTCATTTTTTTAAGATTCAGAAACAGTTTTTCTGGCAATAATACATACAGTTGAACCAGGCATAGATGTGGATACTTCATTCTTGTTTCGGGATTCAAGGATAGCAGATGTTGCTCATATTCTATATAGCGAGAGCTGGGGATGCTATGACTGTCCAGAAAACAAGGCTGCATTTTTGAAATTCCGTTCATGGATTAAGTGCTAGAAGTGTATATTATGCACTAGTTTCAGTACACTATTTCGCACTGCTACTCTTTGCAATGATAATGACGGTCGTGAGATTAATGGAATATCAGCATATCTGGTGAAATAATATCAATTCAGAAACTATGTTGAAATTGCTACTTTTAATGGTTTTATGTTCATTTTTGTTTTAGTTAATCTAACTTTGCAAAATACATTTGATACTCTCTCAAAGAACAAAACACTCTGTACAAGGAGATAATGCAAATGTTATTGATGAAGTTTTATTGCGTTCAGGATTTTGCCTGTTTGCGTCTATATACCCAGCGTATAATGAAGCATACGCTTGTAAATCGTTTTAAGAATTTGTATTTGTTGAAATGAATATTGTATATTTCATTACACAGTAGTGTTTCTGTCGTCTGTTGAGCAATAAAATAATTTTTGCACGTCAGTCTGCTCGGTTGTCCTGAAATGATATTTATTTGTAATAAAACCTCCATAACTTTCTTAAACCTTTACCCCCAAAAAATGTTGCAAATGTACCGTACATTTGTCTCCCATTTGCGGTAAGCAAGTCAGTGTGCCAGTGCTGTTTGTCAGAAGTGTGGAACAGTGTGTCACTAGTTCCACTATATGCAAAAAGTGCACCACAACTTTTCCTTCAAGATTTAGAATTAAAACAGCGTGCCAGAAGTCCATAAAAACTTTTTCTTCAGTATCTAGAATCAAAACAGAGTGCAGAAACTTCATCACAACTTCTTTTAGGATCTAGAATCGAAACAGTGTGCCAAAAGTTCACCACAACTTTTTCTCGAAATTTTATAATTGATACCGTGTACCAAATGTTCCCAACTTTTCCACCAACTTTTTCATCCTTGAAATATTTAGGAGTTGCTCCTCAAATTGATTTTCGAATCATTGATTTTTTTTCAGGAACCTTTTTCCGTCATTAACTTCCAATTTATTAATAACTAAATTTAGAATTTATTAAGAACCAATCAAAGTCATCAACATTTTTATGCGTAAATAGGATATTTCAATGGGTACTATCTGAGTATAAACGGTATTAATCTGATAGTCAATGTGCTGAAATCCTGTGTCTCTTGGACACTCGGAAAATTAATATCTGCAACTTTTTTGCACCCTTTCCCCTTCCTGTAATAAGAAATTATTCAGTTTCTTTTCTTACTACTTACTCCCGGTCCCCTAATTATTCAATAATATATCCATAATCATATCATGGATTTCCAATTCATTAAAAAGATAATCTAGGTACTGAGTGAGCCTTTGTGAATTAAATGTCATATGAAATTGTGACATTTCACCTTATCATATAGTATACATATCAGCATTTTATCAAGGCATATTTCTCTGCTTTGTGGAATGCTAATTGACAATAATTCAGAAAATCTAAGAAGCATACCAGAGCAGATTTTTTATGGGACTTTTCGACTCTATGTGCAACAGAGACCAGTTTGTGCTTCTGCTGAGAATCGAACCAGGGACCTCTGGCACGACAGTCAAGTGCTCTACCGATCGAGGTAAAGGGTTAACCCACTAGCCCGAGCTAGTAGTTCGTTCAGTTCAGTCGGTTTTTAATCCCTTTAATTGTATGAGATTAGGCTTCTTCTAGTTGTAATATTAGGCATATATAAGCAATAATAATAATGCTAATAATAAACCCTCCAATTTACTTAATATTAATGCTATTTTTATTATTTCTGCCCAGGGCTTTTTAGCACACTTAAATGGTTTATTAACTAAATGTTTTATTATTTGAATGTCTTATTATTATTTTTATTCAAATGTTTATGATTTGGACTCCTAAAATATTTAAGTATAAATTTGCATTGATTCCTCTTATATCCGGCATCATGCAAACTTGACTAGAGGATATATTTTTCTATCTCGCATTTTTTTCCCATTGTTTTTTTTTTTTTTTTCATCTTTTTCAGACTATACCGTCTGATAGTCAGATACATAATCTTAGGTTATATGGTGTAACCATTGACCAGGTTCCCTTCAACTTGCCAGTATGAGAGTTCCACCATTCAGATTTGGATTAATTCTATAGTTCTCAAGATTAGTTATTTCTTTTAAAAAAAATAATGACATTTCAATTTGTGCAAGTCAGTCTGGTGAGTGGCTACTGAGTAAAGACAATCTGAACCGAAAAACTCTATTTCGTTACAATTGATGCGACAGTAGAGTTTTGTGGGCAATTTGTGATTTGATGACTATGTACTAAACAAGATTTAAAAAAGGTGGCAGGATTTAATCATGCGTTTGATTATCAAGTGCAGACAGTAATGAAATGCGTCATAACAGTACTGGTCCAATATAGAAAAAGCTGAATACAGATTTACAGTTTGCTCCCTAATAAATACCACTGTGGTTGTATAAATTTGTCAGAATATATGCCGTTCGCCGTATACACTTTAGAATTAATATGAATTGTTACACTTTTTTAGGAAAAGCGCATAATTAACGTTTGTAAAATTTGAATATATGTCATTCTTGAATACAAATGTTATTTAAACATGACATGTCATTGATATACATATTCTGCAAATGATAGAAATATTTGTAATGCATATTCATATACTATGCACCATATCTATTTGTAATGCATATTCATATACTATGCACCATATCTATTTGTAATGCATATTCATATACTATAGAACATAGCAAAACTTGTGACATAATTGTATATATTAACAACTAGCACTAGCATATTCTGTATAGTGATTCCTAATTTTAAGGATTAAAAAAAAGATAGGGGCTTGGTAGATCCAGCAATGTATCTATGTAAGAATTTTATTGAGTTTCAGAATGTAGTATAGGTACGTTATATCATATTCATTTGTCCCATTGACTGGGATATTAAGTGTTTTTAAAACTGAAGCATAATTTTGAAGAATTTCATATTTTGAAAGGGCAGTTGTGGTATACGTAGGATTATTAAATGTGGAATTAATGCCAAGTTCATTTAAAATGCAGTTGTAATAATGAGCCTTACAAACAATGTAGCAAACATTTTCAGCTGGAACCAAAACATATCCCCCATGTAATATATCTAATTCTTTTATCGCTTCTGGTTTATTAGACGGAAGGATAAATTGTACGCATGTTTGTTTTTATATCTTTATAGACTTCTTATACTTTTTATCCATTCTGACAAGGTATCGAGTTCTTTTTCATATTAAGCCCATCGTCTGACATAATATTTGGCAGAATTCATAATAGAAATGAAGTTTTGTCGACAATTGAACGATCTGTTATCTGAATTTAGGACGTTTCAAAATAAGTGATTTCAGGTCCTCATTTTCACCTATATTAACATCACCTGTAATGACATGTCCAACCAGGCTATAGTTGAAAGAAAACGAAGGCCAAAAACACGTAGATTAAGTATAAGATAGTATATATTCACATACTGCAAAGTTTGTAATTAAAACGTTGGATGCAACAGTAGATGCATATTTGTAGGAAATACAAGGTGTACACTTGAACATGAAATATTCTGGAATACAGTTCAGCACCTTTTTTGATGAATGTTGTTTATGATAAAGGCATCAATTCTTCCGTTAATAAATTTGAGTTTGAGGAACTGGCGGCATGATCCGGAAGGAAAATCTTCCAAAACTCATGGGTGATTTAAAGAGCTTGAGATGGGCAACATCCTTAATAGAACGCTGTCTATATTTTTGGTGTTGAAAAATCCAAGATTGGACTAGCATTGGCTTCTTCAAATAATGTATACAAAACTCTCCATGGAACAGAGTAAAATTTTGTACGAATATGATGTATGCATATGCAATTAGTTTCCAACGATATTAATACATGTTTATATTTATATCCCTGTTTTTTCTAAAGACCCAGTGTTATGTCAGGTAAATGCAGGTATTTCCTACGCATTCTTTCAACGATCTTCAGAATGGCATGTGATTGCTGTCGGTACTATTGGCAGGTGTTCTGGTCTTGGTTATGTGCCTCTTCAGAAGGTAAAAATCTTCTCGAACAAAATTGAATTACCTCATATATCAATTCATTAATTAAGTGAATAAGAATTAATGATATTCATACTTTTTAATTTATTAAATTACGTCATATAGCACATGTACATATATGTATTTATTTAAAAGATTATCAGCATTGTTTTTAAATAATGAGTAATATATTATACTTTTAATCATAAAACCGCTTTACTATCAAAATGTACTTTTATTGAATTATGAAATAAACGCATTCAAATTGTCTTTGTCTTTAGACAATACAGAGAGTGATCATCTGTTTGCACCTTCGATCAGTAGTAAGTCAACATTTTTTTCAAATGAAGAATGTGAAATCGGTAGAATGTAGATGCAACAGCATTGCTTTGAGGCAGGTGCTTGTTATAATATGTGAAATCGGTAAAATGTAGATGCAATAGCATTGCTTTGAGGCAGGTGCTTTTTATAATCTACGAATAAGATGATATAATCTTAATTTGACGAGAATAAAGTCTTGCCCCCAAAGAACAAATATATCTCTAGAGTTGTTTCGATGTAGGGAAAAGTGTGAAAAAGACTTCAGAGTTTTACGAGTGAGATAGTTGACTTGCATAACTTAATGAAATTGGTAAACGTATAGCTAAAACTTATTTTCCTAACGTATATATACACAATCTCGAGGAAAAATAGACATCATCAATTTACATGTTACATAATTGAAATAATCCTACACGTATGCTAAAGCAACCAAATATAGAGAAAAATTCACGATTATACATTTTTGTTTTTATTGTATATCAAAATGGCTTTGCGCTCAGCTAAATTATAGAATAAGTTTTTTTTCTCCTAGGGATTCTTTTCGTACGTTTCGATCTGTTCGCCTACCATGCATGAATAATGAACCCAATAGCCCGCCGTCGAAAAACTAAACGTTTAACATCAACCTTCTTCAAACAGATGAGGAAAAAATAATACCAAAATCTAAACTGTTTGTTTATGAGGTGACACGAGAGGTCGATGGAAAAATTATTTGAGCACCGTCATTGAACGTTGATTTCTATTCTAATTTGTCAAGTTACACTTCCTCTAGTGTGATCTTATGGCATCCACTTTCCATTATGCAACACCTGAGGTCTTATGAAAAACACACCGTGCATAAATTATGAACAATGTGATAAATGAAAGATCCAAACATAAATATGAAACCCTTTCTCCATGCTTGTATCAGGTACAGATATCATTGCGTCAACAATGCGTTTCCACACAGCAAAGTATGTTACATGCGTTAGGCTGTTGTAAAGATGACAATTGTTCTCTAAATCATGTATTGGTGCAAGAATGTGTAGACGTTTTTGTTAACATTAAATTAACCATCTTGAAAGAAATAATGGCACGCTATTATTTTTACACCCTAGAGTTTATAATGCCTTGCAAGAATGTGCGACTGTGCCTGTGTTCTAAAATCAAATATTCTTTTGTATTATGATTTCAGTGACAGCTCCCTTTCACCCAAGCCTGTGTAAAAGCATTTTGGACTCATTCTCGCAAATGTACTTGAGTTCTACCAGATATAGACTAAATTGGAATGCATCGAATACGGTTAACAGCAAAACAGTTGTCATTTGTGCAAAAATTTCAAGGCTTCAAGATGACATACAAGCTACCCTCAACCGCCTAGATATCGTGGGTAATTGAAGAGAGAGAGAGAGAGAGAGAGAGAGCTTACACCGTCATATTCCTGCACCTCCGCATCTATAAAGTTAAAGACCTGTATCGTATAAATAATTGTGCTATATGCTACTATTCTTTACTCACAGGAAACCCTAGAATTATGCTGGTAGTGATCCATACCTGTGAGCCAGATATCTTTCCAGAAAACTTGTTGAATAGCAGACCAGATGATAGAGTGACGTCATTTACTAACGTTCTCTACAGTGAATTGACGGAAGCTTGCTATGACTGTATTACTAACAGAGACGCAGCTGCAGACATTAAAGGATTTATGAAATGACTTCTTTATGGAATAACTTCTTACATAATGTAATGCTATTTAACAGGGCAAAATTAAATGGACACTCTCATAAAACATTAAAGCAATTTAAACAGAATAAGTTTAGCAAAATATTTTACAGTCAACGAGATTGTGGTATTCTTGTGAATAAAAAGGTGAAGATAATGAACAGTGATCAATCTTATATATGAAAGTACGTATCTGTATTTATGATTGAAGTCACAATATGATTATCTTATACAGATATGCTGAGTAAAACATGCATATGTATATAGTAACAAATTATTATATCACAAAAGGCGCTTTCACTTCATATCCGAGAACGAACTCGGTTTACCCAAGATGCAGTTGAACTGAGAGTTTGAACTTTCATATGACGTACTGCAACATTTTAACTCATTATAACGAGATGATAACTCTATATAACGAGATAATAAACTACTTATAACGAAAAAACAAACTCTATATAACGAGACAACTACTTTTTCACGAGATAATGAACTCGCTATAACATGATACTAACTCGATATAACGAGTTGCAAACTCTACCTAATTGATCCTGCGTTTCACGATGGTAAGTGTGATAGCAACATGTTGGTCTTGTAATAATACTGCGCATGTGTCAATTTTAAAAGACGAATGTAACTGGTTGAAGTACGACAACTTGGAAGTACGAAAAAAACATTGGAATATTTACCTTACTAACTAAAATTTGAACCAAAGCCGCCCATATAGATTTCTGAGGGAGGGCAATTTTATCTCTTGGGTTCGAATTTACTGTTAAAGAGTAAAGGTAGAGAACTCTAAACATATGGTACACAAATTCGCCGATAAAAACAAAATAAACCAAATATTATGAAATTCTACTCTGTTTTATATAATCACACATAATCAATTTGTATTCCTACCAAAGTTCATCCCAAAATTCTTTATACTTCCAAAGGTATGCAAAACTTAATTTAGAACAATATATATCAATTTGTGGCAATGTACGAATAAAGAGAAAAACCATTGTTTTACATTAAAACGATGAATAATAGTTATATCACTTCTTGATATCTTAGATTTTTTGTCGAATTCAAGAAAACATTTCACCTATTCAGTTGTTTGGAAGACGAAACGAACATTTATTTTTCCTAACAGTCTTATACATAATAGTCATTGTAAAGAAAAATTGTCCATAAGCCAGAAATTTCATTTCTTCAAATAATGACCAGATCGTGAATCTTGTCCACTCGGTGGGGTTTTGCTATCCCACATACGATTCACTTTTCGCCATTTTGAATATTTCTAATCGTTATGTAAAGTTTTTGAAAGAGCATATCCCTTCATTTTAAAGTTTCCGTAGATACGAACTCGTTATAACGAGATAACTAACTCATTATAACGAGATGGTAACTCTATATAACGAGATAATAAACTACTTATAACGAAAATAACAAACTCGATATAACGAGACAATTACTTTTTCACGATATAATTAACTCGCTATAACGATATCAACTCGATATAACGAGTTGCAAACTCACTATAACGAGGACGATTTTTTTTTAGTTTTTCAAAACGTAACCTATCCGGCTATCGTAGAATTTGAATCACATAGAATTAAATATTTTAAAATCTACACCAGTATACTACTGGAGAAAAAAAATCAATCGATACTTTTGAGGTTTGTAAATAGTTAGCTACTAGTTATTATCCCATCTAATTCTCATTAAAAATTCGGTTGATTTAGACTTAATCAAACTTACATCAACAGTACACTGATATGGGAATATCTCCGTATTTCCCGTACTGCGATTTGCTTTCAATATTTTTCATGCACCTAATGCCTGATATTTCACTTGCACGATCAGCTGTGAAGGGGCAACATCCTTCATCTGAATTAAAATCTGTTCAGAACCAGAATATTTTGAATCAAAGTTTGGAGAAGGGGGTTAAAAAGCAGGATGTTAATTCAACGAAGATATCCCAGACTTTAGCAAACTTCATACCTTTCTTTTTTCATATCATATAATTTATAATAAAATCATAATAACAAATTACATCTCAAAAATACAATAAGACACAGATTTCAACCACAAAATATCTTACTAAAGTTCCTCATCCTCCTTGCACACAGGCTAGTAACGTCATGAAATCTTAGATTTGAATTCTTTTTCTCAAAATGTAGATTTATTTATAATGTTCATCACCATCAAAAGAGAAGAAATAAGAGCCTCACAGGCCACTTTGCTAACCAGAGTTGCATTTCCCTTTCTGTTATTTTTGTGATTTTAAAAAGATATTTTTTTCTTCATTTATATTCTCATGACAAATGTTGACCCACTACTGTGACCCCTACCTAGTTTGTGTAACGAAATACAAGAAATTAAATCCACACAACATGACTAATATGACCTTGTTCGTCTGGAATTCAAGGCCACGAAGTCCAAAGCATAGCCTGAAATGAAATGTCTTACCAAAATAGATGCATTACTAGTATATATGACAGATGTATCTTAAATAGTTCAGGAGAAATTTAATGGGTCATGTTAAAAGTAGGTGAAACTCCCATATCAAGATCATAAGATTAGAAACTTTATAACCCAGAAAAACAAATTGGAACAAGATATACTAATATAAAGTATGAAAGATTTATCACTCACCTTTTACAATTTATGAGCAACTTTGAAGTAAAAAGAAAAGGCTAAGATAACGAATAGCATTCAATCTCGTAATTCCTATAGAAAATACAAATCAGAGAGATGCGCAGTAGGTGCGATCAGGTGCCTATGAGGAGTAACCATTCCTTGTCGACCGGTCACACCCGCCGTGAGCCCTATATCTTGATCAGGTAAAAGGAGTAATCTGCAGCCAGAACCAGTATGCCAAGAAGGGCCTAGCGATTGGTATAAAATACGTCAGACAGCATTTGATCTAATGGAAGGTTGTACCGGCTAACTAGGTCGTTATAACGAGAAAGTAAGTCCTACGATAATGTTGGTAATTTCCGAATGTCTGCTGCAGAATATGTTCATAATTGATCTTTTGAATTTTATTGATTACCTGTAGTTTGGTTCTTCTTTTGGTTCTTTTGACGTTATTTCCCGACAAAAATATCAGAAACGTAACGTTGTTCTCAAAATCTTCACCATGGTTACCATGTATAACTAAGGGGCTACATCAAAAGTTAATTGCCTGACAAAAAACTAAATTCAGGTAGTTTTCACTAAGCCCTTCTCTCTTAAAATCAATATGAGGAATGTTGAAACAAATCGATTGACACGAAAAATCATACGAGTATACATAACACTTTTATACGTTTACTGTTTATTCCCAAATGACATATAAAACCTATTTCATGTTCATCAAAATGTAATGTAATTATGTGGTTTTTAACAGTCACGTTATCTTAGCCTTTTCATTCAGAGATCAATAATTTGATTATGACTCTGTTATCAATTTAAAATGTACAAACCGGATAATCGGTTTGATATCTTGCACTGGGTTAGATAGATAGATAGATAGAAAAAAGAACAAATTGCAAAAGATATATATATTTATCTCATATGTGTGGTGTATATTGCTAGCTTGATAAACCATAGGTTTATCACACCCGCGTTTGATAAAGCACTTCCGGTCCGAACTACTTTTGACATTGTCCCCGCTTGAATGACCTATTTTCAGTGTTTATGTCTATCAATGAATGGAATAAAGCGTATCACTATTTATCCCGTATTGATTTAAAATTTTAGCAATAGTAAAACCATAATGCACATATAAAATCAATAAATTATTTATTTTGATAAATAATTGTGTGCGTATTTATCTAATATCGTCTGCATAGCAACAAATCTAAACATCTTTACTTACCAAAGTGCATCGCAAGACTTCTTCTTGCCATCAGATCCAAAAAAACCACGGGAATAAAAATCTTAATCCAAAGAACACTTGTATATTTCAATGTAAACTGTTCAACTTTCTATTAACTGCTCATTTCAAATACACGCGGAAATCCAACTTCTATGCTCAGTAGGTCAGTGCTACGTCGATAAACAAAATACTCCGCTATTTGTTATTTTGGTGGTTTTTTTTATATATATATATAGCAAATCATTATTAATTATAGAATAAAAAGGCTTATAAAACAATTTTCATCTATGGTTTCTTTTATGAAAATACTCTTTATTACATGCGTGAATCAATCATAAGCGCACTATTTTCTCCCGCGCAAGAAAATCAATCAGCACGACGTCAGAGTCGCGAATCGAAAACAAAGTCAATCAGCTGTTTTTATTATAATGGGGATCATTTCAAAGTAATAAAATATGAGATAAATAGAATATCTATTATTGCGTGTTTTGATATATGCTTTATCCAACTCGTTGATATGGTGTATTTATTCGCTCGGCAAGCCTCGCGAATAAATACACCATATCAACTCGTCGGATAAAGCATATATCAAAACACGCAATATAGATATCCTCTATATATATATATATATATATATATATATATATATATATATATATATATCTACTGGACAAAAAAAGTTAATGATCATAATTTTGACCTCAAAATTTTTTATTAACCAAATAATTATTTTGACAAATTTTAACATGTATAGTTTCTCCAATGTGTCCTTAACACAACAGATTCATCTGGTTTCATATTGACGTCATAAGCGCACGATGTTTTCGCCCAAACACAAGCAAGGGGTCAAAATCAAAGTGTGCCAACGTGTATATTGAAATTGAAAAATTGTGATTTTCATTTTATTCTGGGTATTTATTGCTCTAATCGATTCTTGGGTGAACAATTATTGACATTAAAAGCCATGAGGCGCCATTTAACTGCTCTGGAAGCTGGTCAGGCAGTAGGTATGCTTCAAGCTGGCCAAGTCCAGAGAACTGTCTCTAGACATTTCAATGTGTCCCAAAGTGTGATTTCAAGGTTATGGAATCGTTTTAGGCAGACAGGTAATGTTTCTGAGAGACCGAGATCATATACGTATACAGGTGTCTAGGAAGACTGATTATCTTCTGTCGACCGCTCACACCCGCCGTGAGCCTTATATAATGATCAAATAAACGGAGTTATCCGCAGTCGGAATCAGAAGATGAGACTGAACAAACCTCTGTAATATAAACTTGTTTATCAGTAGCGTATCGCGATTGAAAAACTGATCATATGTAGAACAAGCTCTTCTGTACTTGAATCAGTTGAGATATATAAATAATGGAATAGTGTCATTAGAATGCAGATGATGTTTAAAAGCTAGAGCCGAACCCCTGTATGTCTAGGATGTTAACATTTCCCTTTAAAAAGAATGTTACAATATTTCACGTCAATAAATATAATGCAGAGATTATACCTCTCCCTTTTCATCTTAAAAACCATAATATCAGCGCGAACACGGAAGGCTTCAGGGGATGATACTGATTGATATGGGGTGTGCTATGAAAAATAGCAAGTATTATCATTTATATGTAATGCAAGTATCTAATAATGTTTTCTAAAATGCAATGAAATAGAAGATGTTTGTTTTATTCCCGTCGAGAATTGGTTTTTTTTTCAATTCTATTGAGACGTCACAGCTGTAAGTTAAGTACCGCAAATTAGCCCTCAGTGCCGTAGCAGTGAGAGTTCTTTAGCGTTCCAACGTCTGTCGCAACACGAGACCTCCGTTTTTAAGGTCATATACGAATGACTTGTCTAAATCCGGAGCGTTTGGTGAAGAGCAATCACTTCCTATGTGTATGTCGTGGGTCAAGTGGGACTCGAACTCATGACTCGGATTCGAAGCGAACGTAGAAATCAATGAAAATTACATCTTCAGTGAAAATAAAATACTGAACTTTCATCGTTTGGAGTTTAAATGTAAAGCAATGTATGGGCGACTTCCGTTCGTACTCGATTTGCATGCAATAATTGTTTTCTTGCTTCCATGTGTAATATCCAAACCACTCACATCCATTGACTGAAAACTGACACATGCGCAATATCATTACAGGACCAATATATTGATATTATACTAACTCTAGTAGAGGGCAGGATTAGTAGGGTAAAGTTTAAATGTCATAATACGTCATACAAGAGGTGAAGCTCTCTCCGCTGGATTGTACGAGTTGGTACTTAAGGTACGCACAGAAGTCGTCATATGTGATTGGAGGAGTTTGGAGCGGGATGCTGTGTTATGAATACGTAACAATTATCTATAATGGCCAGGTACAATAAATATGTTGGGACCACACTCATACCACAAATGCATTAAGATTGTCATTTAAATACATGTAACATTAATATCAACTCATTTCATTTATGTATAAGTAATTAAATGAACGCAGGGGTTTTTTTTTTTTACCAATTTATGATTCAAATGTACCTTGATAACAATTTTTACAAATTATATACAGATTATCTGATTATAGGAGTTTGTAAACCCTATGTTCTTCACTACAGTTATATGTGCAGTACAGATGCCCCTCGCATTTATTGAGCACTCCTTCCTCAGTGGTATGTTTCTGTATGCGGTTAAGACAAATGCAGCATTCCATGGATGAAACTGAATGATACGTCTCAAAGAAAACCCACACAGTTATGATTCTAAGATATACACAATAAAAATAAAAAAGCAGTTATCTAGCAGAAAAATACAACACTCAGATTTCTTCTGTGTAGCTGTTCATTGTCCGACATTTGTTCACATTCCTCCGACCTTTGACAGAGCATCCTCCAATAACGTCAGATCACCTACAGTTAGATGACAATGATGGTGATTTGAGCATAAACACAATATTCTAAAATGTAATGACAGTAGTGATGAGTTATTAAAATCAAAATGAAAGGATATTATATAATCAGAGGACAGTAGGAGCTATTTGTGGTAAAATAATACTGTACGTAATAAGGTGCCAGTGGGGAATTTTGCCCAGTAAGACGTGACATCAATGTTAAATCCGTGGGGGCAATTTCAGTGGATTGCAGAGGATTCAAAATGTCGTTGAGATTTGATTATATGGATGTCGTTTATGTTTATTGAAAAAATCCACTGTGATTTGCAATTCATGGTAATAGTCGTACTAATAAAATTCATGAAGACTGAAACCCATGACATCTAATAATTAAAGAGTATTTTATCTATGGGATGATAAATAGGGACTAATTTGCACTGTAAAATAATATTCTAAAATGAAAGAAAATGTTAGCAGACTTGCATACCTTATGCCCCCACAATACATGACAATGCTACACATATAGAATGATAATGTCATGCATAAAATACAGAGTGGGGCCTCCGTAGCCGAGTGGTTAGAGCATCGAGCTCAAAACCACAAGGCCTCTCCCCTCTAGTCGGCGTGGGTTCGAATCTCGCTCGCGCCGATATATGTGAGAAAGTTTGCCAGTTTACTTTCGAAAGGTCGTTGGTCTCTTCCCGGGTACATTGTATCTGGGTTCTCTCCTCCACCAATAAAAATTGGACGCCATCAGATAACGGAAAAATTGTTGAGAGTGGCGGAAAACAATCCATCAATCAATCATAAAATACAGCTTATGTTTTAGTGCTGCACTGTACCATTTTCACCCACAAAAGTAGATGGCACCACTGAAGGCAATTGTAAATATTGTTTAGAAATGTAAATTGTGTAAAATATTAAAACAGAAATAATTTATCACATTTGGCTTAAAGACCGGTTTCATGTTGCGCCAAATAGCTTCTCTTTGATAAAAGGGGGGATAACATCCAGAAAAATATCAAATCATAATTTTCTGTTCATATGCACATTTAGTACTACACAGCATATCCATGTTAAATCCAAAGTTACAGGATATTATGTTCAAAGGTTACCGAGGAGTACCCAATAGTATATTTTGACCACAATTTTATGTCCAAAAGGGACACGACTCCAAGAAAATCCTCGAATCACAATTTCTTGCAAGTACGCACACCTAAACAGTAAGTCGTTATCAGCTACAAAGTTTCATGAAATTGGAATTGTGCTGACAGTCTGTTTCTGTAGTTTGGTTGCTTTTCGTCATATTTCTAATTCTAAAACGGACAAAACTCCCAAACAACAGCTGAATCACAATTCCCTGCGAATATATACATCTACACAGTAAGTTTTTATCATAAAATTCTGTTGGGTGGTTTCAGAGGAATTGCGTTGACAAAACCAACTAACGGACGGTCGGGTAAAATATATTATCCATGTATCCTCCGCGACTCGTTGCATGGGGGTATAATTATACAACAGTGGGGATTACCCACATTATAAATTACTGTAGTTATCAGTGGGATCATTCGTTAACTTCTTACCTTTTATGGCCTGTGTAAGGTTGATAATTTGATTTTTATTGTCAATCACTTCCACACTCTGGGTGTAAGGGTTGTAGCGGACGCTGAACGGACGGGGAATTGTCTTGGCATATTCTCTGTGAAAGAAAAATGAACACCGTCATATCATAAACGTTTTTTAGAATTAAGAAGTGCTTTTATAGCTATCCATATATGCATTGAATGGTAATATGCTGTTATTTATCTTAACTATTCCATGCAATAAATTTATAAGATGTTGATGTTTTCTTTAATTTTGTGGTGTTTAGGACGCAATTGCATATGAAAAGACTATGTTTTTATACGTACCTAAATAAAACCATAGAGTGTACTAAAACTGTAATCATGTATCTTCCTAAAGCACTCACTTACATTCTCTTTCTACACTCAAAGTTATAGTTAAGATATTATGATTACTGTCGTACTTCGGGTAACGGTAGTTAGTTCAGAACAGCATTTGTTAGTTCGAACCTCATTTTCTCTTTTGCTTTCTCAAAACTGTCCGACACGAAGTAGAGCGGTTGGTAGGATGTAATTGGATATTCCTGCTCACAGGTCACCACGGGGTCAAAAGGTTTCTTGTCTGCGGCATCCGTTAAGCAATACTACATGATAAATATAAATTTTCGTTATGTCACTTCCCAACAGTCAAAAAATGAAATTTATATTTTAAGTACATATCCATTCACATATTCAACAAAACATTTTGTTTCACTGAATACATGCAGTTTTATTATTTGAGTAAGCCCCCCCCCCTTTTTTTTAAATTTACTTCAAATGAGAACAATAGCAAATAAATATGAACTAAATCACAATGATATCAATCGTATATAGAAAATATACCTCTAATTCTCCAAATGAAGACAGCAAGCCAGCCCCATAGGCCTTCAAATCATTCCCCTGCTTACACAAACCGAACTCCACGGTGAACCAATAGCACTAAACACAGTACAGAGAAACAAAGGAACATAGGTTTTATATCTTTAAAATATTTGCCTATTTTAAACTCCAACAGAGTTACAAGGAATGGATGAGAAATAAACTTTTTACCACTATTTTCTATATTACGTGTACTTGTTTTTTATTCATACTAGTGTTTTTATTTTAAAGTCTACGCCTCTGAATATAATAACTTGTATGTAAAATCGATTACAAATTAATTACCGTTGCTAATTTTTTGATATATTCATCCGGGGCACCGAGACTTGCCAACCCGATCTCTTGTGAAAACTGAGCAAAAGCAGGATCAGCAAAAAGTGGTACATGGCCCAGCAGTTCATGACAAACGTCTCTGAAACAAACCAACATCAACATGTCTCTATTTGTGTCATCGGTATGGAACTATTGGATATATAACATCAGAGTTATAGGGAGGAGGATGGTATGTGGCGAGATTGAATAAGAGCTGGCAGTCGCAATGTTTATCTTAATGTAGGAAATCAAAAAGATTATCATCAGAAATGGCTAAAATAAATTGTAGAAACTCCTCTTGTCTGGTAGGTGATGACGTATGTGTATGAGTAAGTAAATTACCAGATAATGAGGACCCTTTTCACAAGTTTACCTTCAACCGAAAGTCGACACACAATTCCAGCAAAGTGAATTGAGGCAATGCAAATTTGCGAAAGTAGCATGATGTACACAGTGGAGCAGCGTCAATGAAAAATGAGATTGAAGGAGTACTCACGGCTCCGGAGTGTACATAGGTCTGGAGCTATGACGAATATACTGTGTGGAGTGAAAAGTGCGGAAAGCGAGTCCCGATAAAAAATCACGTGATGACATCAAACCAGCTACTGGTCTAAGTCGGAATCCTGTGCAGTCTGCAGAAAAAAATTATAATCATTCATTGTAAATTTGTAAGCCGTCTTTTAAGAAAGATATATTTGTGCAACAAAATATCATCGGGGGCCTCCGTGGCCAAGTGGTTAGAGCATTGCGCTCAAAATCATAAGGCCTCTCACCTCTAGTCGGCGCGGGTTCGAATCTCGCTCGCGCCGGTATATATGAGAAAGTTTGCCAGTTTACTTTCGGAAGGTCGGTGGTCTTACATTGTATCAGGGTTCTCTCCTCCACCAATAAAAACTGGACGCCACCAGATAACTAAAACATTGTTGAGTGTAGCGTAAAATAATAAACAATCAAACAATCAATCATCAAAATATCAGAAGATAATATAGCCTTTATATGACAGTATGGTACGAAAAAGGCGACTATAACGAATAGTAACCAATTTGAAGAATCCTGAAAAAAAATTAAAATCTGAGAGTAGGACAAACACGGACCCCTGGAAAACATAAGGTGGGATTAAGTAGATAGGGAAAGTAAGCATCCCGTATGTATTATCTCCAATCTCATGAAATCTTTACAATAAAAGATCATACGACATTAACGTCCCTTTATCTATCAAGTATGTTTATCTAATTTACGTATTTTACAAAGTAACAATGAGCATTAAGTGACATTATTTCGTACTTAAAATACTATATAATTGCAAATAGATTGAGTAAATTATTTTTTTTCATACGAATTTAAGGTACAATGTCACTGCGATATCAAATAACGTTTTATACGAGATTATTCAGAACCCAGTATTTATGCATTTTTTAACGGAAAGAATTTTTTCAATAAATACAGTATCCACTACATAAGATTTTATACTGCCGTAGTAATTTGTACCTTGTAAAAACTTGGATACGTCCTCCAGCTGAGGGATATTGTCAGGATTGTATCCACAGTTATCCTGGAGTAGTGGGAAAACATGGTTGAACTGTTTACAAGCATGTGTTGAATAGAGCTTCGTCAACTCATTGTAAATTGTTCTCCTGGAAAAGTCCAACTGTCTATGTTAATGTCTTATGCTGCTTTAAGCTGATTTTTTTTATCTGAATGTAGGGTACCTTTTATTTCATTTCCTTACCATGTGTTGATCTCGTCCTCTGTATACTTCACCCTGGGAATTTCCTGCCCACTACGTAAAGAGAGTTGAAAGTTAAAGGAGACATTGATACAAACTAACCCACACAAATAATACAAGATCCAAAGACTTCTACATGTAGTCATAGTAACGCAAATCAACATAGAAATAACCACCGAAATACAACTATAGCATACAGACATCAATAATACAAATCAACATAGAAATAACCAATTAAATGTAACTATAACATACCGACAGTCAATGATACAAATCAACATAGAAATAACCACTTGTAACATACAGACAGTCAATGATACAAATCAACATAGAAATAACCAACTAAATGTAACTATAACATACAGACAGTCAATGATACAAATCAACATAGAAATAACCACTTGTAACATACCGACAGTCAATGATACAAATCAACATAGAAATAACCAATTAAATGTAACTGTAACATACAGACAGTCAATGATACAAATCAACATAGAAATAACCACTTGTAACATACCGACAGTCAATGATACAAATCAACATAGAAATAACCAGTTAAATGTAACTGTAACATACAGACAGTCAATGATACAAATCAACATAGAAATAACCACTTGTAACATACCGACAGTCAATGATACAAATCAACATAGAAATAACCAGTTAAATGTAACTGTAACATACAGACAGTCAATGATATAAATCAACATAGAAATAACCACTTGTAACATACCGACAGTCAATGATACAAATCAACATAGAAATAACCACTTGTAACATACAGACAGTCAATGATACAAATCAACATAGAAATAACCGATTAAATGTAACTGTAACATACAGACAGTCAATGATACAAATCAACATAGAAATAACCACTTGTAACATACCGACAGTCAATGATACAAATCAACATAGAAATAACCGATTAAATGTAACTGTAACATACAGACAGTCAATGATATAAATCAACATAGAAATAACCACTTGTAACATACCGACAGTCAATGATACAAATCAACATAGAAATAACCACTTGTAACATACAGACAGTCAATGATACAAATCAACATAGAAATAACCGATTAAATGTAACTGTAACATACAGACAGTCAATGATACAAATCAACATAGAAATAACCACTTGTAACATACCGACAGTCAATGATACAAATCAACATAGAAATAACCAATTAAATGTAACTGTAACATACAGACAGTCAATGATACAAATCAACATAGAAATAACCACTTGTAACATACCGACAGTCAATGATACAAATCAACATAGAAATAACCAGTTAAATGTAACTGTAACATACAGACAGTCAATGATACAAATCAACATAGAAATAACCACTTGTAACATACCGACAGTCAATGATACAAATCAACATAGAAATAACCAGTTAAATGTAACTGTAACATACAGACAGTCAATGATACAAATCAACATAGAAATAACCAGTTAAATGTAACTGTAACATACAGACAGTCAATGATACAAATCAACATAGAAATAACCAGTTAAATGTAACTGTAACATACAGACAGTCAATAATACAAATCAACATAGAAATAACCAATTAAATGTAAGTATAACATACAGACAGTCAATGATACAAATCAACATAGAAATAACCAGTTAAATGTAACTGTAACATACAGACAGTCAATAATACAAATCAACATAGAAATAACCAATTAAATGTAACTGTAACATACAGACAGTCAATGATACAAATCAACATAGAAATAACCACTTGTAACATACAGACAGTCAATAATACAAATCAACATAGAAATAACCAATTAAATGTAACTGTAACATACCGACAGTCAATGATACAAATCAACATAGAAATAACCACTTGTAACATACAGACAGTCAATCATATAAATCAACATAGAAATAACCACCGAAATACAACTATAGCATACAGACATCAATAATACAAATCAACATAGAAATAACCACGGAAATACAACTATAGCATACAGACATCAATAATACAAATCAACACAGAAATAACCAATTAAATGTAACTATAACATACCGACAGTCAATGATACAAATCAACATAGAAATAACCACTTGTAACATACAGACAGTCAATCATATAAATCAACATAGAAATAACATCCGAAATACAACTATAACATACAGACATCAATAATACAAATCAACATAGAAATAACCACCGAAATACAACTATAGCATACAGACATCAATAATACAAATCAACATAGAAATAACCACTTGTAACATACCGACAGTCAATGATACAAATCAACATAGAAATAACCAATTAAATGTAACTGTAACATACAGACAGTCAATGATACAAATCAACATAGAAATAACCACTTGTAACATACAGACAGTCAATGATACAAATCAACATAGAAATAACCAATTAAATGTAACTGTAACATACAGACAGTCAATGATACAAATCTACATAGAAATAACCACTTGTAACATACAGACAGTCAATGATACAAATCAACATAGAAATAACCAATTAAATGTAACTGTAACATACAGACAGTCAATGATACAAATCAACATAGAAATAACCACTTGTAACATACCGACAGTCAATGATACAAATCAACATAGAAATAACCAGTTAAATGTAACTGTAACATACAGACAGTCAATGATACAAATCAACATAGAAATAACCACTTGTAACATACAGACAGTCAATAATACAAATCAATATAGAAATAACCACCGAAATACAACTATAACACACAGACAGTCAATAATACAAATCAACATAGAAATAACCACTTGTAACATACAGACAGTCAATAATACAAATCAACATAGAAATAAGCACTTGTAACATACAGACAGTCAATGATACAAATCAACATAGAAATAACCGATTAAATGTAACTGTAACATACAGACAGTCAATGATACAAATCAACATAGAAATAACCACCGAAATACAACTATAAAATACAGACAGTCAATAATACAAATCAACATAGAAATAACCACCGAAATACAACTATAAAATACAGACAGTCAATGATACAAATCAACATAGAAATAACCACCGAAATACAACTATAAAATACAGACAGTCAATGATACAAATCAACATAGAAATAACCAACTAAATGTAACTATAACATACAAACAGTCAATGATACAAATCAACATAGAAATAACCAGTTAAATGTAACTGTAACATACAGACAGTCACATGATGTAATGTAGTATACTACCAACCGATCATTGAGTAATAAAGTACTATATACAAACACTGTTTCTATTGTTTACTGAACAGAATGTATTCTACTCACTGCTTGTAGTGAAATGCAATGTCTGCAAGTTCCTTCCTGCGGGCTCTGTACACGGTGTCAGTGAATCCCTGTCATGTAATGTTAAAACTGTGACTATAAAACGGATGATTTCATGATCACGATTATAGTAGGAAAACTTAACACTGGTTTACATGTAGATGGTATATCTTTGCTACAGTCATTAAGGATACATGCATGTCATACATATTTGATTTTGAAATCTTTCTGATTAGTTGTCATTTGCATTTTCTCTCATAACAAACTCCCAATTTTTGAACATAGAAACATAGAAACATACCATATATTTACAAAATCCTAAAGCTTCTCCATCTTAAAATGTGCTTTTCCATTTTAAAATGTGCTTCTACATATTAAAAAAGTGGTATGTTTTCTTCCCTTTTCCAAGAAACTAACTATCCATGCAATGGACGTTTTGTTTGCGATATACGTCTTTGGAAAATAAACATATCGATTGTCAACGACATACATGGATCTTTAAGACATGTATCGTAAGACGTTTATCATTTATCAACTATTGAGATTTCCTCTTGTATAGACAAAGCAGTGTAGTTATTTCTCTTTCCGCTGTAACTACGTAGTAAACCGCAATATCCAGCGATCAGAGACCCCCTCTCTCTCTCTCTCTCTCTCTCTCTCTCTCTCTCTCTCTCTCTCTCTCTCTCTCTCTCTCTCTCTCTCTCTCTCTCTCTTTGTCCGACACAGAAACACGGTTTGTGTCACAACTTGAATAAGGATAGCTCAAATAGTGCAGAACATACACCTTCTTTAGTTTATAGTTTGATCTTAAAAATGGGAAATTTGTAATTACCCTTATGCACGTACATAATCGTTGGGCTCCGGTTATCGGTTTTGTATGTTTAATCAATCTGTTTACTTTTTTTGCAATAATACTCAGAATACATGAATATTTGCATTCAAATACTGGTATACTTACAGGATGGTCCGCGTCCAATTCTGACCCATAGCTCAGAATCTGGTTGGCAAATCTGTCCAGTTCGCAGATTTTCTTCGGAAACCAGGGAACTGGAATACGTCAAGTCAGGAATATTAAAAGTATGTTGTGGAAACCAATCAGATAATGCAATACGTGAATACTACCTTTAACTAAAAACGTGTTTTAGGTTAATCTAACTATATTTTTCAATTTTCTTTACATGGTCAGCTGGTTTTCACTTTCTTTATTTCTACTTTTCACATGCATAATACATAGGTCTACACATTTTATATATATATATAGCCTTTACATTTGATGAAAATTACTATCGGAACTGATGTGTTTATTATTTAGCACAACTGAAATTAGATTTATGATGCCGCTAAACAATTCTGTAAATGACTAATAAGTATGTAACATTTAGAAATTTAATTGCAAATTAAAGATGCCTGTTGTTTAGATGGTTTGTGAAAAAAGTCGTAGCAATATTCAGCATATACTAGTAGTGATATAGTAAATGTGTTATTGTAATTATATTGTTAATTATGCAAATTGTATAATGAGTAGTTAACAAAAATCAAAATTGGAAACCTACAATTATCATCAGGAAATAGGAGCTTACGTTCATTAACATATTGAAATAGAATTCATACATTTCCATACATTAGCATTGTCCCATTACTTTACATATTCTTTACCACAAATACTGTGTTTAACAATATAATTGAGTCCTTTGTGGACAAATAGTATAATACACACTCATGTACTCAATATCCAAACGTTGTAGTAAGTAGGGTAATTCTAAAAAAGCAAGAATAAATCACGATATCACGCCACTGCCGTCAAGCGTTTCAAAACACGTGATACCATATCGCAACTCCTTTCGAGTTTCGCCGATTCGAACATATTTCACATAACCGCAATTCGTAAAAGATTGTAAGAGTATTTAAGCCCAAACAGTTTGTGTCTTTGAGGTACATATGATCAAAATAAAAACTTGTATTTTAAAGCAAACGTGTTTACTATACATGCAACATATTTTTCTCGACCCACGAGCATGTTTCCAGTCTCGCTAATGTTTGATTGACTTCATATTCGCAAAAATCTTAATAAATACAGAAAGGACTATATAAATAAATAAAAATATGAGTATCTTGAATGTTTATATTCACTTATATACATGTAGTCATGCTAATTACCTTTTGCACCATCTACAATATCTCATTTTTCAATATTTTCTGAAATTATAAACTAATGTACGAATCTATAAATATGAGTACTGCAATGGACATGACAACCTTTTGTTTTATAGTACAAGAGTGAAAAGAGCTGAAATTATCAATAGAGAAATAAGAAATGTGTACTAAATCTGACTATTGGCTCTATTAGATCTTGTCTGTTGAAATGTTGTTCATCAATTTCACCGTATGTAACGTCGTTGTCTAAGGTATACTGCCTAAATTTTAGAATTTATTAGGTGATATACTTTTATCCTTCCCAATAGATCACGTCATATGCAACTTGCGACTTTTCACGTGTCATGCTGCCAAGCTCTGGACAGACTGTCGTATTAGTAGCATTTATATACTCATTTTTTTTTTTACTGCAGTGTATTTTCTAGGATTTCCATGGGGAAAAAAAAGAAATGGCCTTAATGTTTTATGCATATACCACAGGTTATGACTCTCGTCACACTATGTCCATGAGAATATACAAACGTTCTGAAGTAAATGACATGTTGTAGGGGTGATATCAACAACAGTATTTATGTAGAATTTCACAAGTTCACACGTGCATTACGATGAAGACGCTTGTGGAAAAGACAGTTCTAAGACACAACAGTTATGTGTACTAGTATATCATCTACGATGAGCTTGACCCACAGAATAAGTTGTAGTAAAGACGATATTTATACTAAACGATTCTACCGTTCATCAGAGGAATTTAAACAGATTACATAACGCAATGCCTGTATTCATGTACATGTATAATCCCGATTCACAGAAAACGTCAAGAACGTGGCACACATAAGTGCATGTATTTGCTGACTAGTACAGTCAGCTTTGCTATTATTTGGCGCATCCTTTGTAATTATTTTGTCAAAATTATTCGTTTCTAGCTCATGTAAAGAGTTAAATTAACATGATACAAAACTCAGATCTACATAGAATTGTTGGAAATCATTTATATAGGAAATCACACGAGCAACTGAAACAACACGACATTACGCTCTGAATTACCCTAACAAATTAATCGTGGTGATTTTAGATACTAGAATGAGATTTCTCAGTCTATATTTCAAATTCTGAAGCCACTTCATGCTTTAATAATCCTAAAATCGACTTTTAAACTTTGGTAAACATGGATTTTTCAGATAGTTGATAAAACTATAAGATAACCACGGCTTTGTATTATTATAAAGAGAGGAAAATGACATATATGAAATCACAAATCGCCAACATCAGGCTTATTCTTGAGACGATACAGACGGGAAGGTACACAGACCAATTTCCAGTACACGGTTATTTAGTTCAATTTATAACATTTTGATAGTTCGAAAACGCACATGGAACATTCATAGATCCATATTTATTCATTATACATCAACAGTGGTATATTAGAGATTTACTGATAGTTTCTATATTTTTTTTTACTTTTTTAAAGAATTAAAATAAAGCATTGGTGTTCAAGCTGGGGGAATTTAAGATTATAGCGGGAATGTTTAAACGTTGTCTCAAGAACGTACTTTGGTCTTGACATATCGAATATAAAATAAGTATGTTAATCATATTTTCCCCAAATTTTGAATTCGATGACGACACAAAGCATTAGAATGTGTGTTATATTTACATCACTTCGAAATATTAAACACATGATAGTTACCTGTACGAAATAAACTGTACTGTTTGTGCGTGTGCGTAGTACTGAGTGTACAAGATCACAAAAAAACTAGTACATGGATTTTTTTACATGGCACGTTTCCGTATAGACATGAGATAGTTAACTTTTGCCAGTGCGCATGCACGGGAATAGTGAGCGCGAAACATCAAGTCTCATTTAGGGAAACTTGGAAGAATCATGTACTGTCCACGTAGCGCAGTGGGTTGAACCTCAGCGACCCGGGTTCAGTCGGCAGTGGTATGTGAGAAGGTATAATCATGGTCACATACTCAGACACGAAGGTTTCCTTCGTGCATACCAGCTTTTTTCCACAATAATGACATACCCCACTCCTTCCAGTATCTGTACAGAATGAGGACACAACTAGAAACTTCTATAGGTACGTTACCCTATAATTTACTACATACGCCTAACAAGATTAAGTTCTTTATTTTCTTTCATTTAGTTTAAAGTCTCAGAATTCGTTTAGTATGACGGAGTCTGATAAAAACAATTTTAAGAAAATTTATGGCCTTTTTTACATTTATAGTCTTAACAATGCAATTATCAAACAGATATTTTCTTTTCGTCACAACTACACATTATTATGCTAAAATCAACAGTGATTCTTTCTAGTCTAATTTTCATATACACATACAAATACAGAATACATATGTCTAACTAAATGGACAGATGTATAGAAATAGCTGATGTGAGCCGTGAGAGAGCAAATGGTGATCCCAAATCACGACAGACTTAATATTACCTGTATTGGTTTTGTCTGTGCAAAAATAAAACAAATTATGTCAATTTATGATGATATCGTACACTGTATGATAATCATAAGGTCTTGTACATATCGTATTGTATAAACAAGTAAAGATAACGAAACGTGATCAGTCTTATAAATCCTATAAAGAATATAAAATTATAACTAGGGCAAACGCTGACTCCTGAACATACCAGAGGTGTGATTAGGTGCCTAGGAGGAGTAAGCATACCCCGTTGACCAGTCAACCCGCTGTGAATATTTGAATAATTTATAGTTTATAGGAAACATTAATTGGATGAGTTACATGTATTTGTAATCACCTACAACTATCAAACTCACTAGTACTTCGTCGGTGATTTGTGCAATATAGCGCTATTTCTTAGAATTACATGTAGATTATATTAAATCCTTCCAAATATCATATACATTTATATTGATTGTTTTCTTATATTTCAAGTTTAAATATCTCTAGACTGAATTTCCGTCATTTTCATTAATCGCTCGTTTCCAATTAAGCAAAACACTTCCTAATGTGATTTTAAGTCTGCACAATATCTTCATGTGATATCATACGCGGTCTGAGGTTTAGCTCTCCTTATTTTATTAGAGAAACATTATTCTAAAGTATATTGATAGCCTATCACTTTACCAGAAAGATAATGTATTTGATTTCAATATTGAATGCATCAGTTTAAGGTGTAAATGCATGTTGCAAGGATAGTTGTCTTACTCCATGGGAGACCAATCTCGCCAGTACAAAAATTAATTAGGACAAAAAACACACCACGCCACCTACCGACATCTTCTGAGGGATATTCCCCAGTCTTTCTGGAATAGACCCGGAATGTCTTGGCAATTCCTTTCACTTCGTCCAATGTCTCTTTTAGTCCGCCAGTCTTGTTATCACAGCTGACGAAGAACTCAAACTCGGTGCTGCTCTGTTTAGAAGGCCGTGATTCAATGTGATGCAAGTTAACTTGATGTGCCTATTGACAATAGATGAAATGGTTCATTTCAGAAGTTGCGTTTAGTCTTTTTTCTAAATTTAATGCATGCGTATTTATTTTAAAACCCGTATGAGAAATAAGGAAAGAATCTACATATGCATCTTGCTTTTGATTCTATCCTGGATCAACTTTACATACAGTCACTGAAAAGACGTCTTCGCAAGCCAATAGTTTTCAGTCCACTCCGCTCCCCACAAACCTTTGACAGATTACGCCTTGAAAGCTGTGGTTTACGGTAGCGACACCTGGCGAGCGTTCTGAATTTGAATTTTATAATCTAGCCAATCGGGTAATGGCTTTCATGATGTTGCTCGTTATGAATGTAAACAAGTATGGCGAAATGAACTAAAGAGTCTTTGAAGTAAAATTAACAGCTGACCAATTATGCTCTATAGAAAATATATAACGGGGACGAGAATATCGCTAGCAACAAAGTGTAGTAAGAGGAAATTCCAGTTAATTTTGCACCTTGCATATTCATACTGTAAAGCACTTTAATGACGTAAGTTTTACAATATGGTTAACTTTTCGGCTTTAAGTGACTGAACTTTGTTTTCCAGGTCATAGTCAATTTTCTCTTAACCTGTTTCGCTTGTTGAAGCACGCATAATAAATAGTCTGGGACAGATTGTCATTTTGACACGGGCTGTAATTTAGAACTTCTGACAGTTGTTTGAAAACTTTAAATAAAGTTGAAAAATTACCCAGCGATTTTTCAGTGATAGTTGCCCCCCCCCCCCCCCTTACACACACACACACACACAACCGACAAAGTTCTGTTATAGAGATCGATCCGGAAACTTGTTGCTAAACATCACACGTGCTTTACTTGTTGTCGCCTATGTTTCTTTTGAATGGAAGCTATCTTTTCATTGGTTCCAAGACCGAACACTGGAACAAATGAAAATTTGGTCACAGTATCTGTGACGTAATCTGCCAAAGGTTTGTGGGAAGCAAATTGGACAGAAAACTCCAGGCTTGCGAATATGCTATAATGGATTTTTGTTTGTTTGTTTGTTTGTTTTCTGGGGGGGGGGGGGGGTTATTATTTTTTTTATCGTTTTTTTTTTATCTATTTAAAGACGAGAAGGCATGAATTACGATGATGTACGCTAGCACACTTCATGAAGCGTGTTTCATGGAAAGTGCGTTGGCGTGAAGCGTTGCAGTTAATATATATATATATATATATATATATATATATATATATATATATATATATATTCAAGAATGAAATGTACTTTTATATTTACATATTTATTTATGTCGGAATATTCCCAGCTATTAAAGTAGGCGAATTATATTTATCAAGATTCATACACACATTGTACACATTCATGAGGAAATGGCTATCATTTCAATTGGTAAAGATATAGAGGGTAAAAGCATTTGAAATGTGAATTTTCTAAAATTTGTTTTCATATTTACATTTTATTTTCATTTCTATCACAATTCCCAGCCGCTAAATAGACGTATTGTATTTATAAAGATACATACAATGTTCTCAACTGCATCGCTTTCATGATGAAACAGCTATCATTTCAATTTGTAGAGATATATAAGGTGAAAACATTGAAAACATTGAAAATGTAAATATTCATTCATCTCTACTGTTCCCATAACATCTAAAGAAATTTCTCTCTGTATCCCAGGATTCCATTCTTGATCATTAAAGTGTATGACATACCTCAAAGATTTTCAGAACCTGAGCCAAAGCCCCAACTTTCTCGGGGAGGGAGAACAAAACACTGACGCTGTTTTCTGGGTCTTTCTGTACTTTTAAGTAACCACTATTCTTCTCCGACTTTCCATCGTTCTGCAAAAAAAAAATATCCACTGTACATGCAGACATTTATTAAGAGTTTTCTTTGTTGAATTGTAGACGCTTCTGTTTGGTGTCATGTACAGCCAGTAACGCACAGTGTACCAGCGAAAGAGGAGGAAGCCGTTTGACAATGTTCATTTTCCGTTATTTTTTGATGCAAAGTAACTATTGGCTGACCTCCCCCCCCCCCCCCCCCCCCCCCCCCCCCCCCCCTTTTGAAAACTACGGTACGTGCTTGCAAGCGCCAATAAGGTCTTAAAAGTTTGTATCTTAGCTCTTAACATTATAACTGCCTGCTTTTCTTACACAAAATTTAGGATGCGACTCTAGGGCCCTAAAGCTTAAACAAGCTCACTTTTGATTTCAGTCTCACTTTTTCACCATGATTTGTTTTCTATAAACGAGAGACTTTGATCAAATATGAGTTTTACCTAGTTTTGTGACCCCGGAGTCAGGTAGACGACGGGCAAGAGATGTCATCCTTAACATAAGAGATCACAGCAAATCTGCACCACGTTTCCTCAATTCCGAATTGACTATAGAATTTTTCACAGTTTGATCATACTTCCAGAAAATACCTCCTACTCCAAATATCCTCATGCACCAGACACTGGTATTGACTATGATATATTATGTCATTCTACTCCATCCTAAGAAGTTCAGGTCTGCATTAGGCCTATATCAGAATTTCGTTTGTTTCCTTTTTACGACCGAGAATGCGCTGACTCAAAAACGTTTTCATGATTTTGTTAAACGAAACGTTTTCCCAGACCTCTCTCTCTCTCTCTCTCTCTCTCTCTCTCTCTCTCTCCCTCTCTCTCTCTCTTGATTTTGACTGATGACTTCAGTTTCACGTACATCCTCTTTTTAAAAAAATATTCAGTTCAAGTGATCTGCCGGTCGAATGTCAAAACTTTTGAAATTTCATATCTTTTTATAGAACAATGAAACATATGCATTTTTTACCTACTTTGGATTATATTGGTGGATAGGTAAAGGTGAAGGAAACAATACTTTTAGTGAAAGCATAGGAGGGAATTTGTAGCATTGTGCATATAACTGTCCATGCTAGTCACAGTTGTTATAAATAGCTCTTCTTGCAAGCTTTTCAAATTAAGAACACGTCATAAATATTCACGATTTAATTAGTATCTTTTTCTCTTGGGCATTTGGAAAGTTTCATTTTACTCGGAGAAAATTGGATTTTATATTTTATCAAAACAGCCTTAATTTCTCCCCTCATCCTTATTAAGATTCCTGAAACCCGAGTACATGGGATCGTGAGGCAAGGCTAGATAATAATGATCATTTCCTGACTATTAAAATGTTAACGTATGAAAAATTGTGTTTGTGCTTTTACGCTTTATTGTATTGCAAGTAAATTAAGCGTCAGAGTTTTGAGGGGATCTCTCTCTCTCTTCTCTCTCTCTCTCTCTCTCTCTCTCTCTCTCTCTCTCTCTATATATATATATATATATATATATATATATGTATATATGTATGCATGTATGTACAATGTACACACACACACACACACACACACACACACACACACACACACACACACACATACATACATACATACATACATACATACATAGATATATATATATATATATATATATATATATATATATATATATATATATATATTGATAAATGAGAACACAGCGAGTTTTCAGAACTTGTGTTCGAATCTGTTTTGTATAATGCATGCTAAAATAAGGACACACATATGCATGTTGCTTTTTATATTATATTTATATCATTTTTCACGGTGATTTCTGAAATTTAGCACGGGCACCTGCTATTTGTACACATCCTGTCGTGAATCCCCCTCCTTTTAATGTGCAAAACAAATCTGAAAGCGCAAAATGGCATTTGGAATTGAAAACAGAAACAATGGATATTGAGAACAGGCATTTACAGGAAATTCGTTTTACACAGTAGAAAGATCGTGGATCAAAAGGAGTGTGGGTGCCCTTGTTTTATTGTTATTCAGTGATGTAACTTCTATCTATGTTTACATGCTTGCTCATGAGTAGTTCTTCGTAGAAACTATACATGTAACATAGAATTGTTTTCCTCAATATTATAACACCCGTCTTAATATCTTGGCAACCATACGATTACGATATCAGGATAAATGTTATAGCTGCGCAGTTATGAGCATATATATTCGATAGGAATGTTTTTGGTTTGAATAGTAGGATTTCACACGAAATAAAAAGAAATAAGATTTAAATTCATTTGAAATGAAATAGTTTGGTACTATTTTATTCATTTGTGCTCAGCCCGGTACACTTTCACGCTGCGTGTCCGCATCTGTTGCATAGCTTGTACATGTATATCTTGTAAATAACAAAGCCATGGGCCTAATTATCTTTCCTGCAAAAGAACATCGCGTCTGTTGTTTTTCTTGTAAATCTGCAAAGGTCTTAAAAAGAATAATTGTTTGTTTCAACTACATTATTTTAGTTATTTTGAATGCATGGAATTTTAATTTGTGTTTAAAACAGTAATGTGTTTACAAGCTCTTTATTAACATACGATATTAAAAAAAACGGGGAAAAAATTACTTGTGTGTATGTTTACACACAAACAGAAATGAACATCTCATAAATACGGATGTATATGCATGATAGCATTCACAGAGCTATTTCCGTGGCCAAAAATGGGGTCAGTGCTTTCAGACAAACATTTCAGCCACGTCATAATAAATAACACATATATGTTATTATTCCGACAAACTAGACAGCTAGATATGATAAGCGAATGGTACATCTAGAACTACGCTGTCAGTATATCAGTTTAGTAATAAATAATTACAATTCATTCCTTTGCTTGGTACACGAAATTGAAATTAATTTTGGAGGAGACTTTGAATTAAGTCTAAATCAATGTCAGTAAACTTTTATTTAATTTTTACTTCCCAAATTCGATGAATTAAGTTTTAATTCTTGTATGGAGGTAAATTATTGAGTGCTTAGATGATTGATAAATTAACAAACTGTTCACCTCTGTTAGTCTCAAATATTGTGGTTTGATTAAATTTTTTTTTTATTGTTTACAATTTAAGGACATATAGCATAATTATCACGGAACATTTATATCGAAGGAAATTGTACGAAAAGTATGATAATTTTGATGCAATGAAAAATGTTAATGACAAAACACTACTCTATTATAAAATCATTGAGAAAATAATGAAAGCCTATGAGGGAATTGAACCTAGTTTTATTATATACAGAAACTAGAATCAAACATGTATATGTAACTAACTAAACACCTGGAGTCACTACAGATAACATTTTTGCAAGCCTAGGATTTACGATTCGCTCCTTTCCTCATTAGAGAACAGTGAAGGAGAAGGGGCTCTTGGCAAGCCAAGATGACTAGTTAGGTATATTGCGATAAAATTCCCTAGGGGATAAAGAAGTTAGTGCTAACGTTTATCAATGTACTTGTGACGTATTTCCTATCTAATGTGACGAAGTGATATCCCTCCTTAATCCTACATTTTCGTGTGTACGTATCTGCATGTACTGCCATGGAACATGGATTTTAAATGTCTGTATTGATAATGTTAAGACCGTTTTGGGAGAATAGAGACGATCATTCTATTGAAAACATTGAATAGCTGACCGAACATGTAAACTCCAATCAGAAGAGGAACATTGTCCTAATAATAAACCGCGATGCGATAATCAGAAAATAATCAATGATTTGGACGCCATCCAGTTGTTAAAGATCCTGTTTAGGCGTATGTATACATATATCGTTAAAGTTTTGCTATAAGTCGCATGTTTCGTAAAAAATGGGAAATATCAGGAAAAAATACATGACACCTTTTACTTACGTTAGTTCCGTTTGCTACCTTCTGCTTTTTAGCAGGAGAAATCCCGTTATCCATAGCAGCTAAATATCGATCACGAGCAGAATTTCAATCCGGACTTGTTCTTAGTGTTTATAATCACTGGTTGACGAACTTGACATTGTTGACTAAATGAAGCGATTTCATTGGTCGAACGACACACACCTCTCGCAACATGTGAACTACACATAGTGATATGAAGTGTAAATAGATTTCATCATATCTTCACTCTTAAAGGAAACGGTTGCATCATGCTTGTGGTTAGAGATTGATTGATGAAAAGTATGAAAGTTTAACACCTATACAGTAAATGTGAAATACCAATAAAACTGCCCATGCAATCAGAATTTAAACTTCAATGCTGATCCATTTTCATTGGTAAATTAATGAACGGGGATTAGAGAGAAATTAAGCTGATCCCTTTCTTTTAAACAAGGTAGAACGTGAAACATATACTAAATATAAAAAAATATTCACATGTTGACAATGTTAAATGCAGTTTCTATGTGGTGGCAAGTACCGATTAGTCCTAAATACTTATTTTGACTTTTTTCGTGCAGCTTTGATTAATATCAATTTCAAGATTCCAGGTATAATATCATATTGATTTTTTATTTATTTACAGGGTAGGTGTCAATACAAAAATGAATACATTGTGATAAGTTGTAAATTCAATAATAAATTAATAATAACGTCAAAAATTACAATTTAACAATAGATTAAACTGTTAAAGCCCTCTCCTCGAAAAAAAAAATCCACCAGTGTAGATTTCCTGGGAAATGGAAAACAAATTCACATGTGTATAGATCCAATGTAGAAAAATGCCTTTGTACGAGGAAGGGAAACATACAAAATATAATGACAGAGTGTAACGAATGGAGACCATTGTGAGAGGTAATTTAACCACACTCGTTCAACACCTGATCTGTGACAGCTCGGATCGAACGTACGTCCGTACTCATCCACCAGGAATTGGGGGAAGGGGGGGGGGGGGGTCGCAATCACAATACCAACTGATCCGGAGAAAGTGTTCTTACTATTTTGTTCTTACTTTCATCTCGCTTTTCCTCAAAGGACCGATGTCATGACCAGGGAGCTATAAAAATGGAGATGGGTATCCCTAAAGTAAATCTGCTTTGTATATTGAGGAATAGGAAAGGTACATGTTGTTGCAAATTGGTTGAGTGTGTGGTTTCCAGATGGGTTCGATCGCCGTATGGAGACGTTACCACTGCCGGTGAAGGTGAAGGGCTGCAAATTTAGGCCTGTGCTCGGCGCTGATGGCCTTTACGCAGGGAGGGATCTTTACCGTGCCAGGCCTGCTGTGACACGGGATCTACACATTTAGTCGCCTCTTACGAAAAGCAATGGGTACTGAGGACCTATTCTAACCCGGATCCTCACGGGCATTGTACCACTGTAATGTCATTGAATTGTATAAATGAATTGTACCATTATAATATCACTAGAAAACATGCCATCTGGAGGAAAAAGTTTAAACCATATTGTTTTGTATTTTTTGTTCACTAATGATAGTTGTGCGATTTCCAGTTGAAGGACTTTCGCTATGGCCCAGTGATTACTTTAGAAATCCAGAGTGGACAACTGCATTGCTTTCTCGCTGAATTGCAGATATATATATATATATATATATATATATATATATATATAATTATTATTATTAGTTTTATTTGCATACCTACATTCACTCCTCTGTCGTTGCTACTTATTATGTTTAACTATTGTATTGTACCTCATGTACCACTTGCATATTGTGGTTTGAGTGAATAAAATGAATAAATAAAAAAATGAATTGATCGGTGAACAATCGACTAATTGTAAGCCATAGTTGCATGTCGCAAATGTTTGTAAGGGACGTAACTCTAGAAGAAGAAAATGTGAATGTTACTTCATGGTAAATATGCATTTCAAGCATATGTTGCACGGTTAATAATGTACGGTCAATAATGTCTTTTCAAGCTTTTATAGAAAATCCTCCATAGTCTACTCTGCTGACCTTCCAATGACCTAAAGCATTTGATCTGTGTGGTTTCCTAGCAGTAGTAAAACAATCTTGAATGTTCTGTATGAACTATAATACCGTTACTGCAGTTTACATAGTTTTAGTTTTATAAAACAAGCTGGATGTTCGAGAACATCTACAAAAGATTGTTTATGAGTACATGCCCTGCTTTAACTTACAAATATCACAGTCACGTGGATTGAACAACAAACAAGCGATTTATATAGATTTAAAAACACACACAATCCGCTACATTTACAGCCATATTGTTTGAATTTGTAACCTAGTCTAGGTAATGTTGTTATATTGTAGATCCCGAGGGGAGGGGATGAGGGTAAGATAGAATAGAGGGCTAAAACGAACCCTTATAAAAACCTTCGATTGCTTGCATACTTTTTTCTGAGCACGATTTTTTATTTCAGATTTTAATATGAAGAAATTCCTATTACATTTTCCTACTACTCGCGTGGCAAGACATATTAAAGTCCCATTCGAACGGAAAACTCGCACCTTCCACAAATGTCGACCATGTACACAGTCACATTAAGCAGAAAACATGCTGTAATAACGTGGAAGATTTGAACAACAGAGGTCAGCTGAGGTCAACAGAGGAAAATCACTGATAAGTTATGTGTTGACTGCAATTGGATTCATTTTCCTCCACAATTTAATCAAAATATCTCTTAGAAAGCCCAAATTTTGTTCCCGGGCCACATACATGATAATCTTCTTAAACCTCCCTTGATCTAGAATACTTCAATGCTTTGTTCCTTAGTTAATCAATTATATGTAGTTTGGCAAATAAATGCTCGACGAACAATTGGCGTAATATGGCATTTATAGAAAACTACTGTTTTGTTCCCCAAACTACAAACAACAATGTAACCTAACTGAGTCCAAACGTGGTTGGGGGATAGTGTTCAATATATCCAGAATAGACTGTACCATTCAAAGCATCTCTTAACATAATGCTAATCTAAAGCCCAACAAATTAACATTTTTTTATTGATATTCATATATTTTCCAATAAGGAATGTAATTTTAAAATGCACGTCAAACGTAAACAAACATTGCCTCATGTACTGGACACTTTGGATTTCTAAAGGTGTAGAGGCAGGCAAGCTCCATTCGTTCTCACACGTGTTTAACGTGATTGTACTGTAGGCGACATTCATTCTCACACGTGTTTAACGTGATTGTACTGTAGGCGACATTCATTCTCACACGTGTTTAACGTGATTGTACTGTAGGCGACATTCATTCTCACACGTGTTTAACGTGATTGTACTGTAGGCGACCTTCATTCTCACACGTGTTTAACGTGATTGTACTGTAGGCGACCTTCATTCTCACACGTGTTTAACGTGATTGTACAGTAGGCGACCTCTCTGTTGTACAATTACGTTACATTGACTTATTGATTGCAAGGAGTTTTACATACCTTCGATAGTCTTATTGTTGTGAGTTCGCCAGCTTTAAGAGAAATGTAACATATTTTACCTGTGATGGCGCCCTTTTCAATTATTCATCATGCTCATCTACTTCCAATGCCGCACGCACAGTGAGGGGAATAGGGGCTACCTTCATATCAAATATAACAACTCTTTTCTGTCGCGACCAGGCCTCGAACCTACTCCATGAAAACCGAGTTTTCTACCACTGAGCATTCGCGTAAATTACGTTAAAGGAAAATATCAATTAAATGAAGTGCATTGTATGTGGTTTAGCATGTGTCCAATCATTTGCAAATGATCACATTGCGCATGGATATCGTGAAAAGAAAAACATCTTGCAATCGACTCGATGTTTGTTTCGTATAAAATATCGTGTCTAGCATGCTCACTATTGATATTTTTAAAAAAAACAAAATTGGTTTCAAACAGTATTTCTCTTTTACAATATACAATAAAACTGTGGTATTGTTCTCCTAAAACCAGTATCATATTGGAAACGATTGTTGAATTAGCACTCTTTGTGATAAGACGAACATTTTGATACTTATAATACAGCATTCTGATTGAAGAGTCATATTATTTCATTTAAGACGGGGCGTTGAAAATGAATAATAATAGAATGCTGGCCATGGTAGATCCATTCCACGAATGTTTGAAATTATATCCAACAACATATCCTGGTATTTAAATGAGAACGACACATTTCCGGATGAACATTTTTAAATCACAACTAAAAACTCATCTTTTTAGAAAGGCCTTTTCTTTAAGTGTATTAATATCAACAGGATTTATAGTGCTTTTAAGTTTCTCACATTTTTATAGTTGGAGTTATAATTTTAAGATTTTTTTTTTTTTTTTTTTTTTTTTGAATATTAAAATGTCCAATGTTAATTTGTCTTGTTTTATCATGTGATTTGCCATACCTTGTAAAGCGCTTTAGAGTTTCTTTTAAGATAAAGCGCTATATAAATGTTATTATTATTATTATTATTATTAAATGTTAATCCGAACAGCTTCATTAGATGCAACTCCGTGGGGATACCGGTTGTTAGAATAGATCCTCAGCACCCCTAGGTTGTCGTAAGAGGCGACCTAAATGGGGGGGGGGGGGGGTCCTTCGGATGAGACCGCGAAAACCGAGGCCACGTGTCACATCAGGTGCTCAAAGGCCATAAGCGTCGATCATAGGCCTAAATTTTGCAGCCCTTCACCGGCAATGATGACGTCTCCATATGAGTGAAAGATTCTCGAGTTCGACGTCAAACAATATATAATCAATCATTAGATGCACTGCAAGCGGAATCATTTTTAAGACAGAGACCACAACTTTCGTATTTTTTATACATTTGCCATCGTCACATTTCCGTGAATTATTTCACTAACTCTAGTTCTGT
This sequence comes from Ostrea denselamellosa, assembly GCA_024699665.1. Lineage (NCBI taxonomy): Eukaryota > Metazoa > Mollusca > Bivalvia > Ostreida > Ostreidae > Ostrea > Ostrea denselamellosa. Next base: position 9,248,629 of record JAMZEH010000018.1, read on the forward strand.
GGTCTGCTCTTTTCTGTCTCCATGCCTAGCATACACATGTCACTCTAAATTCCATCTGTACCGACTCTTCCCTTAGGATCTCTGTATTTTGATTTAGAAATATATTTTCTACATCCGATAGGACATCTTTAATCATGAAAGTTTACACATGGTAAGTTGTCAGAAATCAAAAGAGTCATCTTTTAAATACCAATTTTTCACCCTTTTGTTGTATTTTGAAATGTCACTCAGTCTGCAGACAATCAATGGGCAGTTTTCTGACTTTCTCCTTAACATAAATAATGATACTGGGGGCTTATTATTACTTCATTATAAAAAAGAAATTCGATATAAGCGACTTCCGTTAAGGTGGAGTAGACTTCACCTCTGTAGATTACGAACGCTTTAGATGTACTTCATTTTGGGGGGGCACATTTACAATCTAAACACTCAAAGGAAAAGGAGGATTGAGTATATATATATATATATATATATGTGTGTGTGTGTGTGTGTGTGTGTGTGTGTGTGTGTGTGTGTGTGTGTGTGTATCAACTCATCACCCCAAAGTTGAAAATTGTAATAGCGTTTATTTCATTAATTAATACGAAAGGATCAGACAATCTGGCCAGTGAATATTAAACATATAGCTAACTGCTACAGTAACCTTCACCAGTATGAACTATACAATCATTCTAAACATCTTACTCAGCCCAAAATTTCACGAGCCTGATGCCATCCTAAACACCTTACTCAGTCCAAATTTCCATTACTCTGCTACCACTATAAACACCTTACTGCGCCCAAAAATTCACTAACCTGTTACCATCCTAAACACTTTACCCAAACCAAAAACTCACAAGCTTGATACCATCCTAAACACCTTATCCAGCCCAAAATTACATTAGCCTACTACCACCCTATACACCTTACCCAAAACAAAATTTCACTAGCTTCCTACCATTTTAAACAAATTACCCAGTCCAAAATTTCACTAGCCTGATACCATCGTAAACACATTACTCAGCCCAAAATTTCACGAGCCTGATGCCATCGTAAACACATTACTCAGACCAAAATTTCACTAGGCTGCTAACATGTTAAAAACCTTACTCAGCCCAAAATTTCACTAGACTGCTACAATCTTACACACCTTACCCAGCCCAAAATACACTAGCTTGCTACCATCTTAAACACCTCCCCAGCCCAAAATTCCACTACTCTCCTACCATGCTACACATTACCAAGCCCAAAATTTCACTAGCCTGCTACCACCTTACACACCTTAATCAGCCCAAAAGTACTCCTGCCTACTACCATCATGAACACCTTACTCAAAATAAAATTTCACTACCTTTCTACCATCTTAAGCACCTTACCCAGCCCAAAATGTCACTAGCCTGCTACATTCGAAGATAGACGTCTTTTGCATCTTTCAAATTAACTGCCAATAAATGTCATTAAACCCCGCTGCTATTAAAGTCGAACAGGAAAATGCCAGGTCTTAATACTCCCGGAGATCTTGATAAACATCTAATACATCAATTGGCATGGTATTAAATGTATGGAATGGGATGTCCTTCAAGAGAATGGTTATATCTCAGCAGAGTAGATATATGTCACGGGAGTATATATATCGTACGAGAGACGATATATCCCAAGAGAGTATATATATGTACAGGTCCAGTACAGTCTTTAAGAATTATACATTTACAATTTAAAAACCCGCATCTTCCTACAAGTCACATCCTCTTACATATATTATAACTGCTGGAACCATGTACTTCAAGATTGTAGACAAATTAGATCCGGAATTATCCCCTCCTTGAGCATAATCGTTTATGTATAATTCTAATAAGCAATAGATATACCAAGGTAAGTTTTTATGCAAATTAATTTTCCTTCAACTTCGGTAACAATCGGATAAGAAATATGGTTTGGGTTCTCTAACGAACAGACATATTAAACGAATGGTTATTAAGAGATTATCATACTCCTCCGCAATTCTATATTGATCTTCCGTATCTAATTTGAAAACCGATGCAAAAATATATGAGGTACATTTCTTCAGCCATGACAAAGCTTTACCTTCCATAAATAAAGGTAGAATTGGACATCAATAGGAAAACGTGTCGTTATTCGAGATACCTTTAAATTTCTGGCAAGTCGGCCACAATTTGATTTGAAAATGACATGTTTTGTTCCTGAAAACCATGTCAAGGAAATTCACAATTTCCATTCTAGTCACATATAACGAAATTTATCAGAAGTTTCAACTTGGACTTTGCAAGGAAGAGTTCGTTATATTGCAAAATAAAAATCCTGCAAATGCTGTTAAAATAATTTTCAAAAAAAAAATAGCAGTTCCATTCCTCTACCCATGACTTTATATATTGCGTGATTCATGACATTCAATTCTGGTACACAAGCATGAACAAACGAGCGGACGGGCAAATGAATTCAGTATACATCCCTCTGCAACTCTGTTACGAAGGAACAACGAATAGTTACCACTGTATCAGTGATCAAATTATTCTGCTCATCTCCCTAACATACTTAGGGAATTTTAAGGACCATTGTAAATGATGCACGAATATTACAATAAAGCTAATATTGTGAATGTGGAGCAAATAAGCTACCATTTTCATGTATAACGGGAAACTTATCGTTACATCTAAATCTACCTTTATATAGCACATACACCAACGTTCTGTTCCGTGTTCGAGTGTAAAGAATTATAGCTGATGAATGTTTTAAAATTAAGCACACAAGTATATTTTGAATTATGTTTTCACTGAAAGCACTGCAGAAACATTCTGTATATATAATTGATTCCTCTACCAGAACACAAATCATTTCAACTGCTTGGAATTTTAGTAACCTGTTAAAAAGCTGTATGATCCAGACAAGGTTAACTACTAAGTGTTAGTCTTTTATATCAAAGTATGAATGCTCATCATCCTCATCACCATAATTCCATTTTGTTTTCATAATTTGAAATACAGTACTAGAATTACTAATTAAAATGCTTTTTTAGTAACGGCAAAAATTGTTTTGATTGAAGAATGGATTCAAAGAGAAAAAAATGTGCCGAACATTGAATAGGTATTTATAAATGATCTTAGACTCATAGTAAGTTTCATATCTGAAGTATTATACATAATATAACTCTGATATGATGAACAATGTACTATATTATATATTGATATTTGCTATCTTTCAATGCTACAGGGGGCCTCCGTGGCCGAGTGGTTAGAGCATCGCGCTCAAAATCACAAGGCCTCTCACCTCTAGTCGGCGCGGGTTCGATTCTCGCTCGCGCCGATATATGTGAGAAAGTTTGCCAGTTTACTTTCGGAAGATTGGTGGCCTCTTCCCGGGTGCATTGTATCTGGGTTTTCTCCTCCACCAATACAAAAACTGGACGCCACCAGTTAACTGAAAAATTGAGTGTGGCGGAAAACAGATTGGTGGTCTCTTCCCGGGTGCATTGTATCTGGGTTTTCTCCGCCACCAATACAAAAACTAGACGCCACCAGATAACTGAAAAATTGAGTGTGGCGGAAAACAGATTGGTGGTCTCTTCCCGGGTGCATTGTATCTGGGTTTTCTCCTCCACCAATACAAAAACTGGACGCCACCAGATAACTGAAATATTGAGTGTGGCGGAAAACAACAAATAATCAATCAATGTTGCATATGGCAATCGGCATCTTTGTTATATTAATCAAAAACCGTATAATCTTAAGTATGAATTTGAAAATAAGAAATTAACCAACAATAAATGACATATGAGTATAAACTAATGTAGACCTGCGTATGTTATGCGACTTAGAAAATTAGAGTTATCGTTCTTTGATTGCTAAGTTTGTACTTGTACGTAGAATGAGTGACGGGCCCGTGTAACATTTTCCTTCATATTTTACCTTTCAATCACCCGGAAAAACGAGCTTATGTTAGATTTTCAAGAATGAGAAATCAACACAAGTCCAAATTTCACCCATGAAAAAACAGTCTCAGTGATTTTTTTCATTCACCTAGCAATTATCTAGTTCTGGTTCGGTTTTTAGAAGATATTCATTGATAACAATTTATAAATTATAGGTTGTAAAGGGAATTAACAATATTAGAAATTTTGGACGCGCTATGTATGATTTATAATCGATCGGTTTACTCGATTCACATCGATAGAGAACAGGATTTATGTTTCCTAATCTCATATCCTTCAACAGTCTTAGAGTGAAAACAAAATGGTCAGGTCAAATATAGAGATTGTGATCCTCTGTCGTGGACCCAGGGGAGGTATAATAATATATTTGAAATGGAGCGTATGAGAAGGTTACATCATATCGGTTATTTTACACAGTTCTTTCCACTTCTATATAGATCATCAAATATGCGACAAACATAGGAGTTCCATGAAAAAATATTTTCCGGATTTCCATACACTTCAAAATTTAGTCCCAATCATCCAGACGTTTGTATATGTTTTCAATATTTTTTTTCTGAACTCAAACATTTTGCTTACTAGATCAGCGTCATTTAACGGGGATTTAGCTCCAGATATTTCTAGGACGTTTGGATAATCGAGACTATTCAATATTGGGCCGGTATAGGTACCGTTTAATAGGATCACACACAGTCTATAGGGGTGATAAGAGAAATGAAACTCAGTAGAAGGTGACAAAATAGCTGTCTTTCACTATTACATATTGTCGGAATGATCTTTAAGGGTAAGGGGACCGATCCCGATGCTCATTCTGTATTTTCTTAATTCAGACTGTGCAATGATAAATATAACATTCATATTTTTAAATATTTTCCTACCCTCCCTCCTCCCTTTAGAGGAACACTCTTCAAAATCTCCAGCTGTTGAATAGATATGCATATTTATTCGCATTGTTTGTGTAATGATACTGATATGCTGCATACACTAAATATTGTTTAAACTATATTGTTACATAGCAATGCATTTTTTCTTCTAATTTGGAAAATTGATTGTGCTGGGGTTCTATTATCCCAAGAGTCGAGATCTGTCCCTTGACAAATCTCAAAGGGTTTTATGAAGTCCTTGATACATGAATATGGGGGAAAGTTTTACTTTGACGACTGTGTAGCCATATGTCCGAGATCACATGCACTCGATTTGAAAAACATTGTCTAAGTAAATGATTCTATGATTGATTGATTGATTGATTGATTGTCGTTTTTCGCCACACTCAACAATTTTTTCAGTTATCTGGTGCCGTCCAGTTTTTGTAGGTGGAGCAGAGAGCCCAGATACAAATGTTCCCGGGAAGATATGATTCTATGACAGGGCAAACTAGTATCAATGCAAATTCGAAAGACTAGTGTAGGACGATTTTTTCTCCATATGGGACAACTATTCTGACTTTGTGCATGGCGGATATTCTATATGTGGACACACTTTCTCCCAAAATCTGAGAAAGGCCATTTCTCCGGGAGAAATGCTATACGTGGGAATATTCTATGCTATGTATAGCACCAGGGTATATAAAATCCCTTCTCCTGAAACAAGGGAGATGTATACTTATTACGCACACAACCACCCAGATCATTTGGGCATGGATGTTGGGATGCGGTACATGTCATGACCCAGCTGGCCATTGTGCCAAAACAACTTCATCTTAAAGATCCGCTCATCTGCGCTGGTCATAACAGTTAGGAAAAATACGTTAAACCTGAACTTAAATCATTTAAAAAGAAATCAAATTAGTGATTGATTGATATTGGGGGGGTCCTTGTTTTATTTACTTACCTTGTGTTCTTGTTTCATTTTGTTTATTTAATTTGTTTGTTTTGTTGTTGTTGGGGTTTTTTTTCAATTGATTGGTTGATTTAAAAACATGAGAAATGCATTTTCAAAATGCCTAAAAATTATTCACACGCTGAGTTAGTAACAACATCTATGAGAAAAATCGGTTTCTGAGTCGCCTTGAAAGAGGACATGCAAAACCAAGCCAAAGTTAGCCTGATTTTCGCATTCAATTGAAAATACATTTAAAGATAACCAGGTCAGCATTAAGCGGATAACACCATCTCATTTTAATTCATCACATGCGTGCAGATACACGCACCTGTTAATCCTTATTGCATAGTTTTCGTCTTCCTGTTTGAAGGAGTGCATTGGACCTGTTTCGGGATTACATTGTATCCTTCTGTGACGCGGCGGGGACTTGAGTAGGTGAACACAACGCATTGATATTGCCGTGATAGGTTTTTGAGACCTTGAGCCTTGCATCACCTTTATAAAAATACGATAATTCGATTTCGCATAAAAGAGGTTAATGAAATATGTCTCTAATTAAAAACTGGTTGAGGAAAATGAGAGGAGTGACTCACTGGTTTAAATTTTTTGACAAGTTATGGCATTTTTGAAATTAGTGAATCATATAATTTGTGTTTTCTTACTCATGCGGGTTTGATTTTTGGACTTTGAACTTTATGCACCCATCAAATATATGATCTATTCTTCTGTCCAGCTACAATGAAACATAGCCACTTTGGTTCCCAAACCTGCAAGTTTGTATATCAACTTAGTGATAATGACGTTTGTTAATGAAGTTTGTAGGTCGATGCCATTGACAAACTTAATTGTGTTACATTAACTGATAATAGAGGGTTAATCATTCTATAACAGCTCCTTTCCTCTAATCCATTCTATAACTATCCTTTTCCTCCAATCAACATATTTTACATCATGCAGTTATTAACAAAGGTATTTTACAAACATTAGTGAATAGCGGAGCGGAAATACAGAGATGTACTTTAAAAAGGAAAAGTTTTTAACTTGTAACTAATACAGGATAACACTCTATTATACATCATGTTCATTAGCATCCACTTAGATGAATATTGACCTATTTATCATCCTTAAAAAGATCAGTGTCCGAATTTTGCCAACATGAAGTTAATGCTTGAACTTTTCTTCTGTTTTCTTAATAAATTTTTTAAGGTGATAATTATCTTTTTCTTTGACGTACAAGATTGTCCCCACCCCCATATTTTTCAACAACGTTCTATCTGCTTGCTATCATTACATGCAAACTTGGTTATTTTTACATGCAAAGTTCAATGTATCTCTTTCTTTTTTCTTTTTTTTTTCTTTTTTTTTTTAATAAATAGTTGTGGAAATGTATGCAAAATTGAACCAATGAATTAAACTATAGAACTACCCTTTTCCCCACCCTTTTCCCTACACGATTTGGGATTTTGAGGGGTTTTTTTAATTAACTTTTTAATCGATCTCCCCCCCCCACTTCGCCCTATGAAAACGATGTCACATGCCTGACCATAGGTTATTATATTCCTTCGCTTTCCTCAGATTCACAAAAAACCTGAAGTGCACTTACATGTAGGTAGCTATAGTTTATTCATTAAACAAACGGACAAATGATGTTTTCCGTACAAACATCCCCCAGAATGAAAGTTGACGCCAATAGCAATCTAAATGTACAACGACTTCCATCCCCCTCTGAAGTAATGTTCTTGTCTTCCTCTAGCATTAAGTAAATAGACATTGATATCCATAGCTAAGCTTTACCCTATCTATATGTAGTCTTAAATTAGAGAATCCTCCCGACCTATCTCTAAGTTTAACATCAACAATGTATTAGAGCTAAAGCTCCTGTCTGAAGGTTCCTTTAATCCTAAGGGTGAAACATGTTCTCGGTTTCTTTTAACGCGTAGAAGAAACTGTGCTGTAAATACAAAAAACAAACAAAAACAAAATTAAAACACACAGACAGACAGACAGACAGACATTCAAACTAACCATTAACATAGCGTCAACTTCCATAATTCATTTAGTTTGAACGCTAGGCATTTAAAACAATCTAGACCAGGTGGAGGATTCAGTGAGAGAACATACTTTATCACACTACCGTAGATAATAGTGTTATACAAGTAACCATACTCAAATTACCGTAAATAATAGTAATATACAAGTAACCATACTCAAATTACCGTAAATAATAGTAATATACAAGTAACCATACTCAAATTACCGTAAATAATAGTAATATACAAGTAACCATACTCAAATTACCGTAAATAATAGTAATATACAAGTAACCATACTCAGATTACCTTAAATAATAGTATTTTGTTGTAGATAACAGTGAATGACAAGTAAGCATATTGATGGTATCTACCGTAGATAGTAGGGATTGGTAAATTATCATCCTCAGTCTGAAACTATCGATCATACGTAATTGCAGTATATAAGTTACATTAATATTCTGTACTGTACATAATATTAATATACAAGTTATATTAATACTCTCTACCGTGCGTAACACGAACACACAATTTAGTTGATACTATGTACTGTACGTAATATAAGTACAAAAGTTACAATAATAGAATGTATATGTCGTGTACGTAATATCAGTACATAAGTTATAATAATATCATGTATATGTTCTGTACGTAATATCAGTGCATAAGTTATAATAATAGCATGTATATGTACTGTACGTAATATCAGTACACGATTGGCATACACACTCTGTACCGTGTGTAATACCAGGAGACAAATTTCCATGATGACACCATCTACACAGTGCAATGCCATTAGACAGATTCTCATACTGACTCCATCTACTTTGTATAATACCAGCAGGCAGATTATCATAATGACATAATACCAGCAGGCAGATTATCATAATGACATAATATCTGTAGACAGATTATCATAATGACATAATACCAGTAGACAGATTATCATAATGACATAATAGCAGTAGACAGATTATCATAATGACATAATAACAGTAGACAGATTATCATAATGACATAATGACAGTAGACAGATTATCATAATGACATAATGACAGTAGACAGATTATCATAATGACATAAAACTAGCAATCAGATTATCATAATGACATAATTCCAGCAGGCAGATTATCATAATGACATAATACCAGCAGGCAGATTATCATAATGACATAATATCTGTAGACAGATTATCATAATGACATAATACCAGCAGACAGATTATCATAATGACATAATATCTGTAGACAGATTATCATAATGACATAATACCAGCAGACAGATTATCATAATGACATAATACCAGCAGGCAGATTATCATAATGACATAATAGCAGTAGACAGATTATCATAATGACATAATACCAGTAGACAGATTATCATAATGACATAATAGCAGTATCGTAATGACATAATAGCAGTAGACAGATTATCATAATGACATAATATCAGTAGACAGATTATCATAATGACATAAGGACAGTAGACAGATTATCATAATAACATAATACCAGTAGACAGATTATCATAATGACATAATACCAGTAGACAGATTATCATAATGACATAATGACAGTAGACAGATTATCATAATGACATAATAACAGTAGACAGATTATCATAATGACATAATACCAGCAGGCAGATTATCGTAATGACATAATGACAGTAGACAGATTATCATAATGACATAATACCAACAGACAGATTATCATAATGACTTAATACCAGTAGACAGATTATCATAATGACATAATAACAGTAGACAGATTATCATAATGACATAATACCAGTAGACAGATTATCATAATGACATAATACCAGCAGGCAGATTATCGTAATGACATAATGACAGTAGACAGATTATCATAATGACATAATACCAACAGACAGATTATCATAATGACTTAATACCAGTAGACAGATTATCATAATGACATAATACCAACAGACAGATTATCATAATGACTTAATACCAGTAGACAGATTATCATAATGACTTAATAACAGTAGACAGATTATCATAATGACATAATAGCAGTAGACAGATTATCATAATGACATAATACCAGCAGGCAGATTATCGTAATGACATAATGACAGTAGACAGATTATCATAATGACATAATACCAACAGACAGATTATCATAATGACTTAATACCAGTAGACAGATTATCATAATGACATAATAACAGTAGACAGATTATCATAATGACATAATGACAGTAGACAGATTATCATAATGACATAATGACAGTAGACAGATTATCATAATGACATAATAGCAGTATCATAATGACATAATAGCAGTAGACAGATTATCATAGTGACATGATACCAGTGGGCAGATTATCGTATGAACACTTTCTAACGTGCATAATACGGATACTAGTAGACAGGTGAAAAGAGCAGCATTGTCTGATGAGTACAATTATAAATTTGACGATGAACTGTCGGAGATGTAGTATACTTTAGCAGTGTGTTGCGTGTGTGTTTTCAATCACTGTTTGGCATTTGAATGTTGAAATTATTAATATCTGAAGAAATCATTAATCTAATTCATGTGAATTAATGTAACTCTGAAGTAAATGCACAGAATATCACGAGTTATAATTAAGTTCTCTGCAAATCTTTTGGTGCTCTTTAACAGCAAATGCACCATTTTCATCATATCAGCCTGTTTAGCATCATCAATCATTGTCACTTCAAATAGCTGGCATCACTACCTCTGCTGGACTTTTAAACATTATTGTAACAGCACTCCAATAACATCTTCCATATGAACTTGTAGAAGAGTACAGGGGAGAGTTCCGCAAACATTTCTTAACCTGCCAAGTGCATTTATGTTGAAATGTGGTATTTCCTGGAAATATTAAAAAATACCCTAAAGCGAACTGGACACAAGATTTTAAAAAGGAAAATTAGATTTTAACTCAAAAATTTATTTTCTTCTTCATTAGTTGTAACTGATTGATTTGAAAATTTTGCTAGGCGCTATATATATATATATATATATATATAAAGTTCAAGATCATTACAATCGATGTATGCAACATAATTCTCAACAATTTTACATGAGTACTCGATAGTGTCCCACGTGAACCATAACACAAACATTCTCTGATCATTCCAAAACAAAGAAACTCTATCAAAAGTCTTCGGAAATTACATTCAAACAGCGGGTAGTTCTGTAATTTCCTTTAATTCAATTAAATAAATACGACTGTTGAAAACTAAGTTTAAATATATACAGAGTTTACGTGTTTAGCCTTTCAAGTGGTTCATACGGTGCGTTTGGTGTGTAAATATGTATACAGCTAATTAAAAAAAACGACTGTTCGAATGATACAATGAAAATACGTCGATAACAAGACGAAGGAAATTCGTGAAACATAATGTCCTATTCAAATACAATCAATTCTTTGATTTCACCTACATGCTCAAGTGCAACCTTTACATAAATGATTCTGACGCCCTTGACTTTTGTTCAATGATTTTGATGCTTAAAGACAGTGGTAAAAAAAAGTCTTTTATGTCAGAAATAAACAGACCTGTGGTGTCTGCTTACCTTGCTTGTTCAAAGTGAGTACCTTTATGCACTTCAAACGACTTTTAAGAATGTCATAAAGCAACAAGTAGAAAATTAACGTGATTTCAAGTATTGACAATAAAGTTCCATGTGTATTGCAGACAGTTGAGAAACTCTGTGCACTCGGTACTTAAAAATAACTTTCAGTTTCCAACAAAGCCCGAGTACATTGCCGTACCTTTGTAATGAAATGAGATCCATGCAAAAGGGTTCTATGATGATATTATAATAAAAAATGAAATTAGGGTGAGTTAATCGTTATCAGTGGCGGGTCTAGAGGGGATTATGGAGTTGCAAACCCCTTACGTTGACTATTTTAAACAAAAAATATCATTTTTTGCCATTTTGGGTCTTCAATCACTCCTTTCATTATTTTTTTTTTCGAGTGTGGGGATCGAAATCCCTTTTGAAAATTTCCTGGATCCCCTTCCAATTACGCCATACTTGGCTTCTTTATCAATTCTACCAGAGGCTCTCGACGTTTTAAATATCTGTAAGAAAAGTATTGTCTTCCTGTAAACAAACATAGTTTGTTAACATGAAGGCAAATTTTTTTATTATAGGTATTCAAAACGTCGCGAGCCCGTAAATTCGACCACGGTTATTGTAACGTCCAACGGAATGCAGCAGTCATTAACTAATTATTCTACTATGTACCTTCATACGTAATAAAAGATTATGAGAAAATAAATACACATCTCGCTAGCTCTACATGATTTGATAATGCAACAATAAGGTCGATATCTGATTATTCAATTTCATAATCATAAAAAAATAGTACATGTTGCAAAGAATATTTGTCATTTGATATAAATCAGGTCGTCTGTGTTCCGATATCGATACACCCGTAAACAAACATGGCGATGCACAGACAAGTTAACCCCCTTCCACGTACATGTAGTTTTCGTATTCAAAGCATTTGATATAATCCGTCAACATCAAACCAAATGATACCGTGGGATCCGGTTTGTTAGAATAGATCCTCAGTACCCCTTGCTTGTTGTAAGAGGCGACTAAATGGGGCGGTCCTTCGGATGAGACCGCAAAAACCGAGGTCCCATGTCACAGCTGGTCTGGCACGATAAAGATCCTCCCTGCTCAAAGGCCATAAGCGCCGAGCATAGGCCTAAATTTGCAGCCCTTCACCGGCAATGGTGACGTCTCTATATGAGTGAAAGATTCTCGAGCGGGACGTTAAACAATATTTAAGCAATCAATCAAACCAAATACTTTATTATTTTTTTTTCATAAATAGATGCATTATATCTCCCCATCTTACCCTTTCCGTCATCAAAAAAACATGTAGGGCTAGTCCATTTCGAAAATTACCACGAGGTCACTAAGTGAAATAATTAGTAGCTATATAGGTATACCATTGGCTGCGTCGTAATAGAATAGAAATAAAGTTTTTGTTTTCGTGGATGATGCAGGATAACGTCCTTGGTTTCGAATATAAAAGCCTTGGCTAATACCTTGGCTTTGATATTTCAAACCAACATCTCTCGACCTCTGCGGTTGTTCTTGCAACATCCAAGAAAACGCAGACTTTATTTTCTTAAATGTATGGGATCGACTACAGCATGTAGAACTAACCAATGGACGATAATTACTTATCAAAAACAGTCATACAGACCACGATGTGGCGAGGAGCTGCGGTAGATCGGCACAGGGCCGGCGTAATGTATGCATGAGATCATATAGCTATATTATTGTGTAATCCTATGTTTTGTAATAAATATACTTCTGCTAAATATCAATAGTACAAAATAAAAGCCTCCCATATAATTATGTTCAATTTAAGCTTGACGTTTATATAGAACATACTTAGGTCTGATTGTTCATATTGCCCTCGAATCCAGTAAATAATATTCAATATATTGACCTAACTTCTTACATATTCTTATATATAGTCCAAACTTTTGTATCACATTCACTCGAGAATATATTGGCGGAAAAAAGAAACCGCAAGTTCGGTTTTTGTAATATAACTTTTAGACACGTGGATGAAATTTAATTAGATTTGACACTAAGCTATCTCCATACACGGTGATATTGTTCTTCAGTTAAAATCCATCTGACTGTGACCCACTCGACGCTGAATACTTTCAGCAGATTATTCAAGAAAGCGTGCATCCGGGTTACTCCTGCAGCATATGTGCTGATAAATCATTGCAAATTCAATATTGGAACAGTACAGATCAGCTAAACAATATTTCTTTTCGAAGCAAATGTAGAGCAAAATGCCGCGATTGTATGAAGTCGATAGGGGTAAAGCCATTACCCTGATAATGTAGAAGCAGTTGCATCGTCATGTAGCCCAGCAGTATGATGTACATGAGAAAAAATATCCCATTTAGTTGGGCTTGGAGATTCATCCAAGGAGCGGACGTCAGCGCGTTACGTCGCGACGTCAAGATAGAGGCATGCGTCTCTCGCACCTCCGTAACCGATTTCAAACGACGACGAAGACAGCACGCTAAGTAGTCGGCACTGATGGTCGGGCAGTGTGTCCAAGAATCGGTTGCGGGAGTTTCGTTTAAGGCCAAGTCGTCTCTATATTGGTCCGCAAATTACGCAATGTCGAATACAGTGACTGCTTGCGCAAGCCGCTAATCGGTTTCGTTTGGTCCATTGAAGACGCGTGTTGTTCACGTAACAGTCTCGCTTCACGCTTTACAGGTCATATGGACGACAGTGTGTCTATTGACGTGGTGGTGTTAGACATTCAGGCGCTTGTGTAACGGAAATTGACAGATTCGGGAAGGTCTGTAATGGTACGGGCAGGAATATTTCAAGGCATGTAATCACCTTGTGCTTATCCATGACAATCTTACAGCAATTACTATCGGAATCAGGTCTTGAGACCACAAGTCCTTCCTCGTATCCATTAATGTGACCATACGTTACCGCAGGACAACGCGAGGCCCCATGTTGTTAATTTTGTCGTGACTCCCTGGCTCAAAACAACGTCCCAGTTTTTGACTGACCACCATACAGTCCAGATTTGTCTCCAATCAAGCATTTGTGGGATGAGCTGGACGAGAGAGTTAGGAAGAGCGTCAACGTCCCGTATAACGTTGCTCAACTCACGCAGGTCCTTATTCGGGAGTGGAATAATATCTCCCAAAGGACAATAAACACCTTGTTGGGGTCAATGAGCAACGACTGACGCCAGGGGAGGGCACATACGCTACTGACTTGGATCAAGAAATGGCGTGGGTTACCCTTGTTTAAATGCTATTCACGTCTGTGATAGGACAACATAAATCATCAAAATGTATTTAGTAATGATGGAATAATCTAGAAACCCAAACAATGAACTAATAATAATGAATCATGTCAAATAATAACTATCGAAAATAAACTTGCGTTTCTTTTTTCGATAGAATATTTTATGTTTAAAGATTGATTCATGATCTGTCATACTGTCATAAAACTGTAAAACTGTCATAAGAATATATATATATATATATATATATATATATATATATATATATATATATATATATTATATATACTCTTTAATACTACGATAGCTCCTTTGCCAAAAGCTCGGCATTTAAAGGTGAGAATCACGGGTCTTTGGATATGACCTTAAAAACGGAGGTCCCGTGTCACGGTAAGCTTTGCCACGTTAAAGAACCCTCACTGCTACGTCCCTGAGCGCTAAGCATTGGTCTAAATTTGTATTACTTCACCAAAAGCTGATGACTTCTCAATATGAGTGAAAAATTCTCGACGGGACGTAAAACAAACAATTAATCAATCAATCAATCTTTCATACTTCAAACGGTATACGAACAAAATCTTCTTTTAAGGCTGCATCACATGATGTCACAAATCAGGGAGCATCCAGCAATGTCTGTCTGTACCAGCTGTTGTACTTCTAGATCACCTGACAATTATTTATCAAGTACCAGTAAATCTTGATAAGATTTCCGTAATTAAATAAATGGGTATCGACTGTGTATATCATCATTATTATCAATAAATCAAATCATAATATGCGTAAATATCTCTTTTTCTTGCTTTGATTGTGTTGTTTATGAAATTAGTGCATACTAGTTTGTTTATGCTGTTTTTCATTACATCTATCAACAATCCATTATCATCTCTAATACACGGATGTAGATATGCTTCAAATTTACGTAAATCATGGAATTGCACGTGCAAATTACGTTTTCGCTGTAGGTGGTCAATACGTAATGAAACGAGGTAAGTAAAATGACAGGAAAATATGTTTCTTTCAATAACGAATGCTTCTTATGTTTCGAATATTGTATAAACTTGCACAGCATGAAGACAAAATCATGCAAAAAGTTAAAGAACATTGGCAGAGAAGAAAATATATTTCTAAATTTATCAGCACCTGGTGATGACATTCTCTTACAGGTATATATATATATATATATATATATATATATATATATATATCCGGTCAATTAATGTATCAAGTCACTGAGTTCATTGAAGTTTTTTTTCGTATTCCTCGAATCAAGATGAACTGGGTTTTCCTGAAACAACTATATGGCATTATCATCCGCTACTCTTTTTGAATGCCTACAAAACCCATTCCTACCAAATGTTGGTCTTTTTTGCGTGGATGACTTCCTTGTATATTGTATATCATTCAGCGTCCAATGAAATCTTGTACAATCGCGAATTAGTCTCGAGTTTGTATTGAGGTTAGTTTTG
The DNA here is from genome assembly GCA_024699665.1 of Ostrea denselamellosa. Classification (NCBI taxonomy): domain Eukaryota; kingdom Metazoa; phylum Mollusca; class Bivalvia; order Ostreida; family Ostreidae; genus Ostrea; species Ostrea denselamellosa. The sequence continues at coordinate 9,264,690 of JAMZEH010000018.1, forward strand.
AGATAGTGTGAAGATAGCTTTGAGATAGTTTTGAGTTAGTCTGAGTTAGTACTCTCGAGTTAGCATTGAAATAGCCTCGACTCAGTTTTGAGGTAGTATCGAGTTAGTGTTGAGGTAATCTCGAGTTAGTGTTGAGGTAGTCTCGAGTTAGTTTTGAGATAGTCTCGAGTTAGCATTGAAATGGTTTCGAGTTAGTTTTGAGATAACCTTGAGTTAGCTTTCAGGTAGTTTCAAAGAGCAGTGTGCAGTTTCAGCAAATGTTGTTTTAGTTTTGAGATAGTCACGAGTTAGTTTTGAGATAGTCACGAGTCAGTTTGGAAATAGTCTCGAGTTAATTTGGAGATAATTTCGAGTTCGTTTTGAGATATTTATGAGATAGTTTTGAGTTAGTTTTGAAATTGTCTCGAGTTGATTTTGAGACAGTCTCGAGTTAATATTGAGATAGTCGCGAATTAATGTTTGAGGTAACATCGAGTTATTTTTGAGGTAATCTTGAGTTATTTTTCAGATAGACTCAAAGAGTATTGTGCAGTTTCAGTAAATAATGTTTTACGTTTAGCAATAAATCAATGTTATTGGGTGCGGCCCCGTACAGGATTGGCAGATCATTTCGGGGATAGTCCCTTGAAGATGTACAGGACAAAACAAAAATATCATACTGTTTGTAAAAGACCTCACTGACTGCATTTACTTACGGCTATTAGTAGGTAAAACAAACTATCGCTTATCTGAGGGGAATCTCCGGATCTCCCTATATTTTGTATTTAAAAAAATACAAAAGACAACTTTTGAATTTATCTGAAATATGCAATCAGAAAATGAAGATGGGAGGAAAAAATGGTATAGGTGAGACAGATTGAGTTACGACACAAATCCGTCCTTTATTTATTTTATGGCACATGTTCAACAACACACGGGGTAATGAAGAACAAAATTTCTCAAATTTTATTGCAACTAGTTTTGTATGTATGTATGTATGTTTGTTTGTTTGTATGGGTTTTGTTTGTTTGTTTGTTTGTTTTAATTTTGTTGTTGTTTTTCCATGATGTATTCCTGTATATTTCATTTCAATCCTAAAAAAAGATTTCATTTTGAAATGTTTAACAAAACAATAAACAACTAAATTATGTTGTTGTAAGTTTAGAAAGCGGGATAATAAAAAATTAGGAACAAAACTATGTTAAGTTACGTAGTTCATCACGTGACTATGCATTTTAGAACACTTGATCCGAAGGTTCAATGAGTTTTCTTCGTTGTCTGTCAGTGTCCTCGTCGTCGGCGTAGTCATCGTTTCATATTTTTCATCTTTTCCAGACTTTTGAGCCAATTTCAATCAAACTTGACAATTTTATCCTTTGGTAAAAGGAATTAATTTCAACAAATGAAAGACCAACCTCCTTTCAAAGGGTAGGTGTAAAAAAGAGACAAAAATAGGGTGGTTCACTTAAAGTTATCTTTCTTAAGAGCCATTGGGCCAGAAAGTTGAAATATATGAACTCTTCCTGAGATACATGTGTAGCGAATATTGATTGATTGATTAAATATTGTTTAACGTCCCGCTTGAGAATCTTTCATTCATATAGAGACGTCACCATTGCCGGTGAAGGGCTGCAAAATTGAGGTTTATGTTCGGCGCTTATGGCCTTTGAGCAGGGAGGGATCTTTTACGTGCCACACCTGCTGTGACACGGGACCTCGGTTTTTGCGGTCTCATCCGAAGGACCGCCCCATTTAGTCGCCTCTTACAACAAGCTAGGGATGCTGAGGATCTATTCTAACAACCTGGATCCCCACGGGGTCGAATATTGAAAGTTTGTTCAATCCATGGTCCCCGGGTGTACGGTGGCGCCACAATTCAAGACCAAAGTTTTCCATATAGAGAAACATTTTCAAGAAAAGCGAGGCTATGGTTATGCAAGCATCCCCAGGCAGTATAGATTTAAATTTGTTCCACTTGTGGTTCACAGGAGTAGCGTGGGTCCACAACAGGTGATCAAGGTTTAACATGGGAGTATATAGGGAAGCATCATTAAAATTTTCATTTCAATAACATAAGGTCATGATTAGTGATTTGAATGTTTAAGCTACTTCAGATAATTCAAATTCAAGTTTGTTTGATTCGGGGGCCGCGAGAGTAGAGTGGGGCCACAGTTTTATGTTGTAACATACAAGAAATTACTTAAAACAAATTCATTTCAAGAGTAAAAGGTTCACACTAAATTATATAGGAATAAAAATGGAAAACGCAAGTTTTTTTTATTGTTTGTTTGTTTGGTGGGGTTTTTTTTGTTTGTTTGTTTTGTTTTGTTTATTTTTTTCCAAATCATTGCCCATGAGCTTAGGGTGGATCAAAATTAATATAATGCATATATACAAGAGAGAATTTATTTCAAAACTATTCTTATCCAGAAAAATAAGGTCAAGTTAGTCATATTAGTATTGAGGCATCCCCATGTCGTGCGAATTCAATTTCGGCTATGGTGTGACCCTTCGGGGATAGGTTGAGGCAAAAGGATCATATTTTTAATGGGAATAAGACTGTAAAAAAAAAATTTAAAAACTCGCCGCAGCTGAACCTCATCAGGGCCAAGGTGACTCAGGTAAGCGATATCGTCCATGGGCCTCTTGTTTCCCTTTCCTAGGTAGTTTTTATGTAGTAATAAAGAATCAATCTGATCATTATATACTACTCTATCCTGGCGATAAGATGAGATGCCTGCATTACCGAGACAGTTAATAATGGAAAACAAAATAAAGTCTCCAAGTTTATATTTCATACAGTGTTGTCGACACTTTGCTGCATAATAAAATATTCATATGTTTAAAAAAATGAAAATTTCTAAAAGTTGTTCAGTGTGATATAACATAAACATTCTATATAAATTTCAATATCATGAGTTATTTTTCTTCGAAGAAGTTGGAGATAGCAGTGATAAATCATATTTGCTTTATAGCCTTTTCTTGCCCTGAAAAGTCTCTGCAGATAAATCAAAAATACCACCAGAACTATTTCCCTGATGTGCCAGTTGTGTGTGTTTGAAACAGAGTCCTGAAGATGATACCCTTGCATATCAGAATTAGAATAGGTCTCCATGACCCCTCCCTTGCTTGTCGAAAGAGGCGACTAAATAGAGCGGTCCTTCGGATGAAATCGCAAAAACCAAGGCCCCGTGTCACAGCATGTGTGGCACAATAAAGATCCCACCCCTGCTCACAGGTCGTAAAATCCGAGCATATGCCTAAATTTTGCAACCGTACACCAGCAATGATGACGCCTCCATATGAGTGAAAAATTCTCGAGCGGGACGTTAAACAATATACAAAGAAGCAACCAGTCAGATGTTAAATTTTATACATGCTTTCATATATGATACGATTGTCATGTAATATTGTAAGAGCATATAATGATTTTTTAATTAATTTTGCATTTCATTTACTACATCTACAATGTACTTCGAAACAAGAAAGTACTGAATATAAAAACAAAATCAATGTTGTGATGCTCAACAAGTTTCTGAAGATGTCTGTAGTATTTTGCAGCACCAAGGCACTGACAATGCACCCAAGATTATCCTTCACTAAAATTCCCAGCGATTACAAAAAACCTTACTGAATATCGAAGGGTTTTAATTAAGAGTTTGTCTATGACATATTCAAGAAGTAGAACTAACCATAAAAGGAAACAAATCTTTATATAAACATATATTAACCTTAAGATTATCTAACATTCATTATGCACAATATAGAAAAAGACAGAAAAAGAGTACTGGCCCGTCTAACAACGACAAATCAGATCATCCAACAGATCAAGTTATGGTTAAGAAAGGTTAACAATTTTGATAGTTTGAACATTCAAGAATGTTTCACTCATATAGATATCTCATCAGCTGTAGGTGAATTTACGAACTAACGCCATTCAAGGCCGTAGTAGTGAAGGTTCTTCATTGTGCCAACGCCTACCTTGGAGCAGGGCTTCTCACATCCAAGAAACCCTTCTCCTTTACTTATTATGACGGACGATTGGCAAAATAACATCGGGTTAGCGTTTCATGAAACGTACTCCTATGTGAAGCGTCGCACTTTTCCGCCTCGTGTATGCTTAAACAATTAATTAAGTTCGTTTCTTATATTTACATTCTATTTTTATTTCTGTTAGAATTCCCAGCTTTAAAACAGACGTACTCTATTTATCCATAATAAAACGCTTCTTTTACAACTGCAACGCATTTATTACTATCTTTATGATTTCTAAAGATACGAGACGAAAACATATTGGAAATGTAAATATAGAAAACAATGATACCGGTAAGTTTTGGTATCAAGTTCATCTTTCGTAAATGTAGCAATAAAGGACTATCATGTCTAAAACAACAACTGGTAGTTAGATATGCACAGATCCAACTGGTGCTAAAACGCTAAAAAGACAGCCACGTGCTCAGCATTCGGCTCGTTTCAGAAATATTCGTCAAAAACACGGGTCGTATTTTGAAAATATTTTCATTTATACAACACCGTAGTTTTTTAAGACACATTTAGTAGAATTTTTACTCATTTTATTTGTAGAATACAATAGTATTGATATCTTTATTGACATTTAACATTAAAAATTTGAGCATAGTTTTGTTAATCCAAACTTATACTCAAATTCCCCTTTAAGAAGTCGAAATTCTTCAAAATAAATTTTAAATACATTGAATATCCACAGTTAATGGGACAAATGAAACCGTATCTATACTATACGGACTGGATATGAAGAGGATTGTGAGAGTGGATAACACACAGAGAGAGAGAGAGAGAGAGAGAGAGAGAGAGAGAGAGAGATTATATATATATATATATATATATATATATATATATATATATATATATATCCAAATATCGTAATGGACACGTTAAAACAAAACTGCGTACTATCTATCCTTCTGTGTGTGGGGAACTAAAGAGTTGAAAGAATTGGACATGTTACATAAGGAATATGCATTGGTTCCAGTTGATAAAGTTTGTAAAAATATTGTCTTTCTCTGTAAGGCTCATTATTACAGCTGTATTTAAAATGAACTTGGCTTTAATCCCATATTTGGTAATCCTACTTATACTCCAAGTTCCCTTTCAAAAGATCAAATTCTTAAAAATCACGTTTCAGTTAATTTATACTGGATTCCAAAACTTCACAAACCTCCTGTAAACGGGGATACGATGTAGGATCCAATCCCTATCGTCACTTCTCATGAAAATAATGGGAAAGTCCAAAGATATTGTGTCACAACATATGCGAGAAGTGGTGTAAATCAAATGTGAGAAATTACGAAGAAAGTTTTATAAAACTGAAATCACTTTTTATTCGACATACCAATAATCTGCAGTCATTCCTCACGATAAATTAAACACTAGTTTTTTTGTTTTTGTTTGTTTGTTTGTTTTGTTTTGGTTTTTTTGTTTGTTTGTTTGATTGGGTTTTTTTGTTTGTTTGTTTGGTTGGGTTTTTTTTATTTGTTTTTGTTGTTGTTGTTGTTGTTTTTGTTTTGGGTTTTGGGGTTTTTTTTTTTTTTTGTTTTTGTTTTTTTTTTTATCACAAACAGCTGCTTCTTCAATAATATTGGAACCCCAAAATTCTATATCTTGTGATCAGTCATCCAAAGCGCTTTGTTAAACACCACTCTTATTCTACGCACAAGTACTCTAAAGTTATTAAAAGATCCTGGAGTTCCTTATTGACAATACCTATGTAGTCTTTAGAGATCAACTCTTCTATCTGCAGTCTATTCTCATTGGCACTTATTTGGCTCTTTTATTAGCTGACCTATTTTTGTATTCTAATGAGGCAAAATTCACTCGAAAGCTTCCACATAACACGAAGGATTGTCTTGCTATGGCCTTAAACTCAACATTTAGATTCATTTACGATTTCATTGATATAGTATAATGTCGATTGTAAACTCGAAATAAAAGACACCACAGAGTATTTCATATTCGGAAAAATCTATCATCGTTATGAAGATGAAAAATGAAGATAAGGAACGATGATCAATATCATATAGGTGGAATTCCGAATTATTCATATCTATGACAAGTCATCCAAAAAGTACTTTGTTAAACACCACTCTGATTATACGCAAAATACAAAATTAAGACCAGGGCAAGGCAAACCAGGACATACTACAGACAGAACCAAGTGTTTGGAAGTATTCATCCTTGTTGACAGGTCACACTGGCCGTGAACCTGTAGCCATAATCCGACTATAAAGAACGGCCTAACAGTTGGTATGTAGCAAGATCCATTATCACCTGCATTTGGTGTTTACGTTTTTAATCAACTGATTCGATATGCAAGAGCACGTTCTGCGTATGATCAATCTTTACGGAGAAGGATAACGACTTTAAAAGGAGTTTTCATGCTCTTGTCTGGACTTCACACCCCTTATCACCTAAGATGACTTGGATATATTACTAGTTGCAGATTTGAATCCGCAAAAATATTCTTGAGTCCACAAAACACTGCACAACCTCTAAAGAACTAAACTGAACCCGACACAAACGCCGTACAAGTTAAAAACTATAATATTTATTGCATTTTAATGTTAGATAGCAAGGGACAGTTTGGCACTATAGGCCATCTTAAAAATGGAGATGCCCCATATCTGAAGTGAGATGACCGGTGTAAATGTGTAGAATAATTTACAATACATCCCAAATGTAGCTGGGTGCGTGGTGACAAAAATAATGTGCAACATGTAGGTGTCACCATAATACCTAGTAGATAGATGGGTGAAAATTCGAAACTAAGACATGCGGTCAGTTGCTAAAGAAATTCAGACTAAAAGCTATAGGGTCCAGTAAAAGGCATGTAGCCGGAGGGGAAGGTGAATGACCCCAGATGAAAGTTAGATTTTTAGGAAGGACAGACAGGGTTCCTGATTGTGCACAGTGTCTAAGTCCACTCGCACGGTACTCTGGTGGTGTTTGGGTAGTGCGGATTTCGCCCAAATGAGAGAAAATCAAAGCAAGAAGGAGGCACCTGCTCAGAGCATGATTTGTGCAGCAACACCTGCACGAATGGATGACATGTCATTTGGGATCCTAATTTCTTCACTTCACCAATATGAAATACAAGTATGGAGAAACAGGGTAGTGTGATTTTTCATTAGCCTGTCATGACCTGACTTTGATGCATACCCCCTACCTACATGTTACCGAACCAAAAAAAATGTCCTCTGCAACCTTAATTTCAAATACGCTTGATTTATATCTAAATATTATACAACTCGAATCCCAATATCAGCAATAACTTTAACCCCGGATTAATTTGGGGGAAATCGTGAAATATGCATTAAACATTAATCCCGCAGAAACGCATTTACATTTTGAAAACCAATATCAGTACAAACCGTGCTCTTGCGCGAACTGTGATAAAGAACAGACAGCGAAGATAAGTTTGATACTTTTTTCCGTCACATGACTTAAACCGCTTCTTATACCCTACTATACAGAGTACCTACCGACCATTTCCTTTTAATACTGTAAGGAATACCGTGAAGCCGTTTATAAATATATATATATATATATATATATATATATATATATATATATATATATATTGGCAGGACATAAATTTTGCGGATTTGGGTCTGCTGGAGAAAATGTTGACGAATACATTTTATTTTTCTGCGCGATGTATACGTATGAGTATAGCAATGTACTTAAAGTTGGATATTTTTATTTTGCAAATATTAGGAAATCATAAAATTGGATAAAGCTGTATTTCCGCCCAAAAATCGGCTATACTGTACTGGTATGACATCAACATCTGTAATTTCATACATTTATACCTTTCTATCTACCTTAATTTAATAGTTTAATTCATATCACTTAGATTGATTTCATTGCCTCGCAATATATATATATGTTAGCTTTCATTATCAACTTTGATATAGGAAATCCACAGCCTCACAGGTTGCACACTTTGAAATTTTGCACGTGCAAATTATTTTTCGCTAATGGCAGTCAATAAGTGATAAAAAGAATTACAGAAAATGAAAGCAGAATCCGTTTCTTACCATAACTAATGCTTCACCCATCGAATGTTGTATACATATAAACTAGCACAGCATGAAGTGAGAAGCATGCATATCAGAGTTAGTGCTAGACATCGTCAAAGAACAATAACATTTATTTCGCTATCAGCACCTGGTGGTCCCGTGCTCCCACAGGTATCATTTGCATGTAGATTTTTTTTCGGTCAATTAGTAGATTTGAATAAAAGACGGCACTCAGTTCATTGATTCATCTTCTATCTCTTCTATTTTATTGATGCATTAAATGATTTTCTTACAGCAACTGCGGGTTATGAGGGTGCAATGACTCTAAATGCATTTTGTTAATGCATTCGTTTAATACAATGTTAGAAAAAACTTTGAAAGTATCTTGTTCATACGAATCTTGAATTGTTGGTCTATTTCCCCCCGTATGTTCCCAAAATAAATATTATATATCCCTCAACGCCTTATGAAATCTAAAAACTGAAGGACCCCGAGTCAAAACATTCTGAAATTTTGGAACGTTTAAGCAGTGCAGCTTTATCATATATTTATATCAATATTGAACTAGAAATAAAACAGATGGATTGAAGATGTGCTGAGTAAGCAAATGTTGACATCGTAAAAGTAGCTCTTAGAGATCAGATGAAAAAAAGGAAAAGCAGACCAAACATGATCTTGCGACGGTTGATGGAGAGGGAAATAAAAGAGGTAGATGGGTAAGACATGGGGGAACTATAGTATAAGGCTTCTGACAGACGTGGCGGACACTGGCCAAAGACTTAAGTACTGCAGCAGGAAGAGGATAAATGTAGCAATAAATAATATGGAGTCATCTCTCTCTCTAAGTAATATTAAGTTATCTCTTTATCTCTCTATCTAAGTAATATGGAGTCCTCTCTCTCTCTCTCGGTAATATGGAGTCATTGCTCTCTCTCTCTCTCTCTCTCGCTCTCTCTCTCTCTCTCTCTCTCTCTCTCTCTCTCTCTCTCTCTCTCTCTCTCTCTCTCTCAGTAATATGGAGTCATATATCTCTCTTTTTCTCTAAGTAATATGGAGTCATATATCTCTCTCAGTAATATGGAGTCATCTCTCTCTCTCTCTCTCTCTCTCTCTCTCTCTCTCTCTCTCTCTCTCTCTCTCTCTCTCTCTCTCTCTCAGTAATATGGAGTCATCTCTCTCTAAATAATATGGAGACATCTCTATCTATCTCTCTAAATGATATGGAGTCATATATCTCTCTCTCTCTATCTCTCTAAGTAATATGGAGTCATTTCTCTCTTTTAGTAATATTGAGTCATATCTCTCTTTCTCTCCCTCTCTAATAGGTAATCTCTCTCTCTCTCTCTCTCTCTCTCTCTCTCTCTCTCTCTCTCTCTCTGCTAACTGAAGTGACGACATGCATCTGAAAACAAATAATTCCATACTGTATCCGAAAACTTGAAGTATTACGTAACAATGGAAAAGTGCGGTATCTTATCTTAAGTAATCGTGATATTTTATATTGCCTTCTATTCCAAACAGATGTTCTCTTATTTTCTGTTGAAGAACACATTTCCAGTATTCACGGGTCTAATCCGATTTAACTGATGTGCTCCGAAATCAGGATGGGAACCAGTGATTAAAGCTGCTCTTCAATACGATCCATGTAATTGCCATATCTTGAAAAGTATGAAAGACCCTATGCGTCGGTACAAGTACAATGAATACAGTGTCCTAATCTGTTATTACTCAATGAATCTAAAACTTGATAGGAACGAATAAAATCATACTGGCAATATCCCGAAGAGTTGGGGGAGTCTGTATAGATCTAAAACAGTCGAATCAAAGTGTTTTGTACTGAGAGTTAATTCGATGGAATTTCTCTGTTCCAAGATTTTGAAATGTAATTCTCTAGACCTAAAAGGTTGACGCCATCTGAAATAATCGACTATTATGAAATATAAGACAGGGAATATTAGAAACTCTAGTATTTGTGTTTCACACACTCGATAACTATTTTAAAGAAATACCCAGTAGAGAATGCTTCAAAGATAGCATTACAGACTTCAACCATAGAATTGAAGATTTGCTTTAATTTATCTGATATTGATGATGTAATCTGTTCTTCGATTGTTTCGGGCTCTATAGTTAGACTCCAAGGTTTCGTTTTAATTATAGATACGTTTGCTTGAAATGATGCACAGAAACATTATAGTAAAAATTGCACTCTCATGCAGATGTAGACAGTTACAACCATTAATGTCATATTAACATCAACAGGTGCTTCAAGACGGAAAGCATAATGTTTCAACATTAACCAAATTGTTTTGCACCTTGAGCACAACAAAGTTAATGGAATTAGACAAACAGCCAGAAGTCGCAAAAACTACGGGCAGAAATCGGAGGCAATTTTAAGTACATGTATAACAATGCTCGCAGACACCTGGGATGGATAGAGATCTGGTGAATAACCTCTAATTACGAAGATCCTCTGTTATTCTTATATATTTTTTTGTTTTGTTTCTCGTGCATGGGAACCTAATGATGGCATCAGTCATTGACCAATGATGTATTTACATTGAAACAATGTACGTTTTCTTTGCCAGAGGTCGAAGAGAGGTCATGTTAACATTGATATTTCAAGGCCACCAGCTAAATTTATATTTACCTTGTTCTTGTTTTTATTTTGAATTAGCAAAGCATATTTAGAAAATTACGCAATGTTGCAAGAATGATTATAAAGTGTTCAATGGTTAAGTCACTAAATTATAGCATTAGTATTATTCTACTTTCCTTGTCGACTGTTTTCCAGAATATGAAATGTCTCTAATGTTGGAAGTCATTTATTTTCGTGTGCGTCAATATTCTACGGGGAGGTACATTTGTAGATAGGTCGTATCAAGGAACGCTTCCAAACTACAAAAGTTAATATGAAATTGACGAATATTAATTCATCACAGGAATAGTGTAATAATTCCAAATTTAGAGTTTGGATATCACTACGTCCCTTTCCCGGCCCTGTATTTCAAATTTACGGTGTACTGTAATTAATGAGGTCACAAAGGTAGGGGCGTTTTACGTTTTCCTCGAAAATTATCAAAATGTTAATTATCCAACCTAAATCAAAGGCCGCATACATCCTTCCCTCATATAGGCATCATTGTGATACGACAATCAACATAATTATTTACCAGATGAAAAACTTATTGGCCATTTGAAAATGACGGTATATTTGTGACACCATGTATAACAAACTTAATATCACTTAATAAAATTGGAATGAGGCACCACCTAATTGACAGCAAATTTGAATGAACGCTTCTTTTTCTGATGTATAGTTTAAAAATATGACCAGAATTAAGGCCATATTAGACTGTTGGTGAATCTTCTGTATTTTAATCGGAGATTTCTTTAATTTTCTATCGAGAACTGTTTCATTGCATTCCTATATAGAACAGTTACCGAAACCTTTGTCCAGTTACAAATGGTTTCGTCTTGTGCACGTAAAGTCTCCTTTAACCCAGTTACATACACATCCCCTACAGTTCTGTCTTATACAATATCTAATGCTTAACAAACATGTCCCCCTAACCCCCCAAAAAGTGATGTGTACTAACGAATCGAAAAACGACACTGTGGTAGAATGATTTCTCTACATCGTCCTACGTTTCTTTGCCAACACAGTTAGCAGGTGATCCGGCAACACACAGGAACTAATTAATTAACCAATTAACTCTGTATACACAGAATACAGTCAAGGACCCAGATAAGGAGGAGGACAGTTCCCAGCTATAATTATTAGAGGCTTGAATTAAAGAAGTCTATAGGGACTTCTCCGTCAACTTTCTTAAAGGATTGTCGATCCCTGTAGAGAAAGTGTGGGGGCCGTGATCGATGTTTGATTAATAACGTACTGAGCTCAGCTTCATAGGCACCATCAGACATCAGTAACACGGGTAATCGACAATGTTAGATTAATCGAAAAGTTTGTCGGTAAATCTACAGCCTAGTGCCTCCTTTCCCCTATAGTTTGGCTCCAAGTGAAAATAGATTACTCCATTTTCACGGATTTATATCTTTTTCGAGATAAATGGTTACACAAATCTTTCAGCTAAAATTAACACATTTTTTTTTCATTCAGAATTGAAATGACAAAATGTCATTCACAATCCAAATGATTCAAAAGTTACAAAGTTATATTGGAGTCTTATCAACTCAATATTTGTATCACGTGTCTGAATGGCACTGATGATTTCCACCTCAATTACTCAGTCATCCTTATTCCTGTTGTCAGTGAAGCGGAGCGGACGGTAAGGTGTTGTCTTCCTCTGTTTGTTTGTTCGTCTGTCTAGAGTTGTGCTTTGGAGACGAGTTGTCTTTTCTCTGAAGTTCGTTAACTTCTATACTGTTCCATGACAGATTCATGAAGCTTGTGACCTTTGATATCAGTCATAATCTGATGAATGAATCACTTTGTAGAATAACAAACTGTACCATTGATGAAGATGGTCCCACTTGACCAGAACTGGAGAGAGCTTTTAATAATATCCTTCTGCGCCTGCTTAAAGACGACACGTTATTTTGTCTCACGTGTTTAGTACAAAATGTAAAGAAATCTTTACCAACTATCCGTTATCTCGCTCTGAGTTGATTCTTTGTTAAACAATCTGACTGTTACTAAAATTGCTTTAGTCATGACATTTTTTTTCTTTCCTGCTCTTGATTGTTTAGTCAACTGTATTTATCTTTATATCTGTAATGCATTTTTTAGATAATATCTCATATACCATTTGAATTTTAGTGCTGAAACTTTGCAGGAATATTCTCTATGTAACGTCAAAGGTCAAGGTTAAATCTGTGTGGTAAGAAATGCTTGGCTACATTTGTTTATTTCACATTTCGTTTCTCCAAGAATGGCAAATGATCTTTGTTGTTTTTTAAGTACTTTTTTCTCTTATTTGATCTTTAGCATTCGATGACATTTTCTAGACTAACTATTAAAGGTCAACAGGTTACAAAGGATAAGAAATGGTGTCAGAATTGATATTGTCTCTCGAGTTCTTTCCATTTTCATAAATGCGAAAACGATATTGAACATAACTATTAAAATTCTAAAGAATAAAATGAGTGTATCTGATGAAAATATCTTAATGTAAATTGACAAAAACCTATGTCCGAATTTTCGCGACATCAGATTTTAATTCTTTATTGGCATAAATCAGAACGATTGACATACTACCTTAACCGACCTTGAAATGGCTTACTTGGACAACATATCCCTTTGGATAAGAACTTTTTCATTGCCTTGTTACGTAATATTGTGTTTGATTTATTATGTGAATCAATACGTTTTTGTGAACTACTGCCGCCTGTGGCTGGCATAAACATGGACAAATCCATTAAATACATTAAAATTTCAATTTTTCAAACGGAAGTCTTAAGTACTTTCTAACATTAGAAAATTTAACATCACTCCGGCTTACGTATCCCGGTTTTTGAAGAGTGGATAATAGATTTAGGTGAAGTGTTAATATCCGTGTAATGCAAGATAACATGAAGTATTCAAAAAAAAATCAATACATAAATCGACAATATCGTGACCAAAAGGAACAAATCATCTTCAAAAATATAACGATGAGAGTACATAAGAAACAAAATTCATTTTTAGAATATGTGACGACATGAACTGCTGCGCTTTACGCCAGCATACTTCATGACGCGCGTTAAAAAGTATGTCGGTATAAAGTGTTGTATTTCATAACCTCATGAATCGTTAAAAAAGAAAATTAGTTTTTAAATTTACATTCTACTTTCATTTCTGTCGATATTCTTAGCCGTTGAAATAGACGTACTATATCAATCAAGATTCAATTGCATATTACTCAATTACATTTGTGTCGCATTAATGAGGAAATGGCTATCCTAACATCACAATTGAAGATATATATATATATATATATATATATATATATATATATATATATCTTTCTCTCTCTCTCTCTCTCTGTGTGTGTGTGTGTGTGTGTGTGTGTGTAGATCGTGCGAAATAATATTAATGTTGGTATTTTTAAGCAGTTTTCGGGTACATTGATAGAACACGCATATGAATTTCAAAACCGCTGCACTGCATATTAAGGTTTCCAATCTACACGATGTCAACTTAAGTAACAGGTTGTCAGCTCGTGTAAACATGTCAATAACGAAACTTTTATCTCCTTGCCAAAATCAATATTCTTTTTTATACCAGCCTTCTCCATGTTGGCAGCAAAGGTCGATCTAGAAACAGGGCATGTTTGATAAAACTTAGTTCATTTTCGTTTACGTCTATCTAAAAGTGACGACAGACAAAATCTAAATTTGCTAAAAGCATGTTTATTTATATATACATACAAGTATCATCAAAATAACATAAAAGAAACAAATGTAACAAAACAACGAAGCATTCAATGCTTAGTAATAGACTCTGTCTCCAATCATAATGCACTGGCAAATTCTGTAAATGAGCAATGATTTCATCATTTTTCTTCTCGTTAAAACATCACAGGCAATGTTCATTGTCTTCCTATTAAGAGGCACTTTAATTCATCAAGAAGCAAACATATCAACAACCATATTGTAGTCTTGCAGCAATTCTGTTGTTATTTGATGTGTATACCTCACACTTTCATTGTTCACAGTTTAGAGCTAATCTTAGATATTTTCGAAACTTCAGAACATTACGGAGAGATATGCATTTTTAGAAATTGATTCCTTTTTTAAGGTTCAATTTCACGTGAGCCTTAGCGATGAATTCACATCAACTGAGGTCCGTCGCTTATCAAATTCACAGTCTTTCTTTCCGCTAAACATGGCACCTAGTTTCTTTGAAACATTCACTAAAGAAGTTCTCCTTCGTTTCAGCATGGATTTTTGTTGCTGATTCATTTTTGCGTCTCTAAGCAAAGCTTGGAATGCAATGTTAATCGTGACGTAATTTTCCGCGGCGGAAACTTCGTAATATTGGCAATTGTACTCGAGCGCTACCTGGTGGCCTTCTTCGACACCAACAGCTCTTCTGTGTTCGAGGTCAGTTTTGTTTCCTAGAAGAAGGGCTGGAATGTAAGAATTTGAACGAACTTTGTTGATGGTCTCCAGCAGAGTTTTGGCTCTGTCAAACGAACAAGTATCACAGATGCTGTAGACTATCACATAGGCGTCAGCCCAATGTAGTTGCGTCTCCGCATTTGGCGAAGTTGAGTTGCTCTGAAAAAAGGAAAATTCATACAATCACTGCGTTGTATGTTTTAAATTATTGAGCTTTTTTTTACTCTTCATTTGAATAACATTAAGATATTCCTATTTCAAGGAACAATTGGTTTAGTTAAATATAGACAGGACAGAAAGCTTTTCAGTTTTAGTTTATTTAAAAATCTTTCTAGGTGACCTATATACGATATGGAATTATATTACATGTTTACATACAATCGAATGCTAGCACGAGTTCAATAGATAAGTCAGATAGGGGTTAAATATAATACATAATTCTTCGTAATTGTATCCCGTGTCAACACTGCCAACAGCAAAAGCTCGTCAAGTTTACACATTTCTCAGGTCGAAGTCAGGCCAACTCAAACACAGTCTCAACAGGTTTAAATGATTATGAAATAAACCAGTGAATAATATTGTATGGGTTTAGTTCTGGGTTACCAGATTCCAATGGGAAAAAAGACTAAATCCGATCTCCTAAGAATGTTGATATGCTGCTAATGTTTACATCCGTGGGCATCTTCGCTGAAACAAACTGATGATGGAGAATACCTGGAATATTCAGGTTTTCCTTGAAAAGGGTGCGTATTTGAACGTGGTTACGCACTCTCCTCGTTGCAATCATGAATAATCATTACAGACATGTTGTTGTTGTTGTCATCCGGAAACTAAGTTTTCGTCAGTCAAACATTTCGGAAAGTATGCATTAAAGTAGTAGAAACTTGAGTGATCTCAAAATAGCATTTACCTTTTTACTGCAAGTGTCTAGGATTTCAATGTCTGTTAGATAATCTTCTTGCTTGATGCATGATTTATATAGCAAATCTGGAAGAAAAAAGTGCATTACCATTTAGACGAATGATCACGCAAAGTATCTAAAAACTAAGACACGTATCCGACTTTTAAAGAAGCAAAGAATACGAAAGGTGGGGGACGGCTTTAATGCTCACCTATATTTGAGTTGTATTCTCCAATGAATCTTTTGGTTAAAAATCTGACAGTAACAGCTGCAAAGTGAAACAAATAGGACGTTACAAATATAAAATGAACGAAAAATACATGTTAAAATCGAAATGCACAACCCCAGTGCGATTCAAAGCCAAAACTATTTGTAAATTATAGAAATTAATATCCCCCCCCCCCCCCCCCCGCCAAGAGTGAGAACTCCTTTTAAAAATAACATTCAAGGTTTACCACTATAAACGAATGTAATAAAATTACGTTTTGGGACCAAGTATAATCATAATCATTGCTGGCTTTGATGTCTATCGGAGGTTTCAGTTTTCAAGGTCCATTTCTGCGTTTATATGTCAGAGGCATGGTCTATACCTGAAGGACCACTCTCAGTAAAATATTTAGAGCAAACAGCCCCCTTGTAGTTATATATGAGATGTCAAGCCCCTTTTTCTTTTCTTTTTATATGTCATGAAATAGAAGATTTAAGAGACCAATGTCGAGCGACTTTAGGATTACACTTCGTTGACAAATATTGTTTTAATGTAAGTTGAGGGTAAGGCGTCCTTTGTTGAATCTGGCATGGGGTTGCCTACCTATCGTTTTATTTATCTAGTTTTCCGGGCGCTAATAATATCAATGCCTGCATTTAATGCAAGAATGTTAATTTCTTATGTTAAAGATTGCTGTCTCGTCTCTTGAAAAGAAAATTGCTTAAATGTTATCTAATTTGAGAAAACTAGGTGAAAACTTAATACACAAAAAAGGCATTTTAAGTCACCTCAACGTAAACCTTTGTGTAGGTAATATTATCAGAGAATAACAGTGTTGTCACTAAGGTACTCCACACAAGATTCCAACGACCAGCGTCAGACTCGAATTCATTAAAGATAGATAAAACCTGATTAATAATGAATATATATATATATATATATATATATATATATATATATATATATATATAAGCTTTATATTCCTAAAACACATTATTTAGGCGAAGACCTTTGAATGTCTATACAAGTGAGCTCCCGCCCGATATTTTTCGGAATATCGATATCCTATTAATGATATTTATGCAGATGTAATTGAAGATTAACCGAGATCACTGAAAACCTTTTTTTATCCCCTCGTATCTCTGAGATAATATCTTGACATCTTTCTCTGTAACTTTGTTTTCGTTTTACGACACCTGCAGAAATACAGTGAATGGATTTCTTTACCTATCCGCGTGTGAACTTTTTTTTTCTTACACTTTTCAACCTTTTCCAGCCTCAGCAGCCTATCATATCGTGGAACTGCACTCTATGATTATCGGTTATATTTAATAACAGATATCTGAGATAAATTATTTTTGTTAAATGTTGCGTAATCAAGCGTTGGGGGATCGCACGTGCAATTACTGCTATGGGGCGATATCGATGCCAAAAAAAAAAAAAATCACTTGCAGACTAAGATATACCTGTGATTCGCTTTTACTATTTCTATGAACGAATATTCGAAATGAATGTATCTGTGTGAACCTATGAAGTGTCTGCACGCATTATCTGTATACTGCATTAACGATCATCTTCTGCAAAACCAATTACCCTTAGCAACGGAAGTAAACCAAGTGTACAGTAATTATAAATGGATTGTAAAACACCTGCTATTGTCTGACTTAAACTTTTTACTTCATCTTAAATAAGTCCAATGTGCTGGTTTGTCTGTAAACTCACTGCATATATTTGCATTTTTCTGATCAGATTTTTTTTTTTTTTTTTTTTTTTAGCTTTTTTTCAAAATCGGCAATCTGTTCCTCGATTAGATATTTAACTACCATTAAAGCCATAAATTTCATTTACTGTCCTATATAATTTGTTTCATCGGTGTATTTCCTCATTTATTGTCACGAAAAACAAGACAGAATGCAGTAGGACCTTGTCTGTTCTGTATAGCACTTTGCTGACAAAAGCACTAGACCACGAAATGACTCGGAACCCTCGTCTGGGTCTCAAATTATCAACATATTTCTTTGATGTACGTTTATATTGTTCAGCAAGTCCTTAGCAATAACAAAGAATTAACATATGTAAAGAAAATTCTCCTACAGTTTGTAGATAATACTGGACTTTCCGTAAAAGCGTTTAAGTTTGTAAAAGTAAGTTAATGGAAGCAAAAATCTCGTTTAATGACTAAATGGCCAGTCCAAATAATTTTGTTGAACATTTAATTTTTGACCTCCTAAGAAAAACGTCGCTGATTATCCTTTTCTAGTGGCATTTAGACCTTGATCAATGTGTTTATAGGGAAACATCTTTTCTCTGTGAATAGACAAATTCGTATTGAAAATTGCAAATGATGACTTCCTTTAAACTGCAATCCTCTTTAATATCTAATTCTGTTTTTCACGTGTCAAGCCATAAAGTTTGTTCATTTAAAAGACGTTACGTCTCCAAATGTCCTTGAAATGTGTGAGAACACAATTAACAATCCGAATTTCGTAACCAGTATTTCAATGAAATTCTATGATAAGGTTTCTGCAAAAATATCGCTATTGTACGATCAGTACACTCTTGAACTTTGATGTCTAAATGGATTTGTGTACATCTATATATTAAAACAACATCTTTCATTTGGGATTTACAAGAGTAGGCGGTGTTTACAAACTGGCTGTAAAATACATGAACAAAATCCATTTCGTTTGTCGTAATCCGAAAACTAAACATATGATAAGCTGTTTTTGGAATTAAAATGTTAATTTGTCTACAAAGCTGTGGTTATACGTCGGAGGAACAGATGTTTATGGTGGATAAAGCCAATCTAAATATTGATGCCGTTTATCCGCTGCATTTTTACTGTATGTGAGGGTTTTATTTATCTTTCTTCTTTTTTTTTTAATCTTCATATAACGTGCACTTTTTGTTTCAAACGATAGGGTTATCTATCATTTAATGAGTGTAGACAAAGCATACCTTTGACATTGAAACCAATGATAAAATTGATTTTTTTAAATGAGTTGTGAAAATTACACTTTAAAGATATTTTACTCTTACCACCCTAATATTACAATGAAACAACCACCACAACAAAGATTTCATTGAATGAAAATTTTTTTTTTGGTAAATCATTGACGCAAGTTTTTGCAAGTTCATTGTGAAAAATAGAAACAATAAATAAATAAACTCACCCGATTTCCCCGACTTTTCTGCCCCTAGTACTACGACTCGCAATGATGAAGTCATAGTGGTCTTCATTAGGAAATAGTCCTGTCAATCCAAATAATTAAAATGCACAATGTTGACTACATATATACGAGAGGGTCCGCCGGTCTCCGTCAGTAAGAATATCTACATCGTAAACAGTGTCAGCGTATATATACTCCAATTTGTAAAAAAAAAAAGTAAGTAAAGCTGATATATAATTTTTGACAGAGAGTTCAATAATTGATGATTTTTCGCTCTATCTTACACGAACTTAGTTATTAATTCATAGAGCCACAATCCTGGCTCTCATCCATAGAAATTGTGAACACTCTGCATCCACGCACACCTAATAGCATCAATGACTCCTTGGGTTCCTTTGAGCCTCTGTATTATACCTCATGCCTATTACATACAGAGCTTATGTAAGAGAGGAAAAAAACAAGTTCACTCAACTTATCCTTTACAAATGCACCTAATGCGTAGCACGTCAAGGCTTTTTTTTCTAACCGATCCTTTGAATCAATATTTAAAAAAAAAAATAATAATAAACTAGCCGAGTGTTCGTTCCTCTTTCCCAGCCAGTTGTGTGCTATCAAACAGACTGGGCTTATAAAGGTGTTCACAGGTGCTTTAATATAGAAAGCCGCGCAGGTGAACCAGGGCCAGATTTGACTAGTCTTTCTTCAAAATGTAAACATGCCCGTATAGAAGAGAACCCTTTGTGTTCGTCACAGAATCTGTCGATAACCTCATAGGCTAGTTCTGTATTGCACTCAGTCATTTGTCTCGGGGTAATTAGCATCAGTGGGTCACATCGGGGCGTGAAGTTGAGTAATTTTTCCGGTCATTCGTGATTTACCTACTTTTACGTATTCTTTTGTTTCGCTGTCTTTCACGTGCCAGTGATGTATTTCACTGACCTGAACTAATTATGTGTATTGGGTTAAGAAAGTCCCGCGGTCATTTTTACCACAAATCATGAAATGGTGCACCATTTATACAACTTACTGTGGTTAATGAACTTTTTTGTATTGTAAAAATTCGAATCCAATTATGCAACACATATGACACACGTATGGACTGAATGTAAAAGGCCTTTAATAGTATTCAAAATGCTAATTCCTTCTATATGGCCCAACCTATCACAATAAATGTGACGTAATATTTATACCATTGCTTCTCTATTTTCTTCTTTATATTTTCTAAATATAGGCCTACTTTCAGCATTCAAAATAAAACAAAATGTACAGTTTTGAATTCCAGTGTCGATGAATAAAGCTTCCTCGTTATACAAACGTTGTACCTTGTTCTACAATATCTACAATTTTGTCCTTCTAAAACTTGCATCAAATCTGTAGTTTCTTGATTCTTCTATCAAAAGGTAAATAAACATTGAACTTTTGATATGATTAGTGTACCATTAATACCAATATCCTCTCATAATGAAGAGATGGAGAAAGGCGACATGACCCAGCCTGAGATTTTTCTTTGAACATACATGACACACAGTTCAAATAATCCATAATAAGGACAACGTTGTCATCTCTGTCTATCTTACTGACCTTTCCTGTATATTTGAAAGTTTGTTAAATCTCTCGTGCGAAGTGCTTAGCAGTCACTTAGTTACGAGGGCATTCGCCTGATGCGATGTCCCTTCTTTTTCAAGATCAGAAAACGGACGCACGTAAATTTAATTTCATTCGAAAAATAGATTCCTGATAATAATTTTGAATCTGGTTATCTCCTTAACGATAATAAATTACTCATGAAACAGATAAGGCATTACGAATTTGTTAGAACAGTACTTAGTGGGGGATTTTATACATAAATCTTGTGTATATACAAATAGTAAAGATGTTGAAATATTTTTTTCTTTCTTCTTCTTCTTCTTTTTAAAGATAATTTTAGTTTCATCATTTCTTTCTTTTTAATCTTTGAAAATTGTACAACATTTCCCATTAGAAAATCTGAGTTTTTTTCCTCAATACCTTAAATCAAAATTAGATTTCTATGATGCGAGAAAAAAAATACTTAGCTCAATATTCAATATGCATGCATATATATTTCAAATCTGTTAAATATTTTTTCTAGTCTAAATCCTACAAAATCTCCCCTTTCCCCCAGTTTACAAGTCGTGTAAATCTGTAATTTAAAACTGCGATAAACATCTACCTGCCGGATAGTAAATGGGCAAAAAAGATTTTAAACATGTATAATGCATATCACTTTTTGCGGAACGGTCACCAGTCCAACTGTCATTTTATTTCAGGGTTAAAATCTGAGGAAATTTGCTTTGCTTTATAAATGAAATCAATTTTCACACAGTTTTCGCCTCTGCCTAATGAGGTTTAACAGAATGCTTATATCTCTAATTTAATCTTTACAACAATGAATCATACAAAATTAAATATAGGAATCTGGCCACAACAAGCATATTTCATTTCTGCTTTTAAATGTAGGACCAAGATCCTTCTTTTTTTCATTCTTTGATCTTTAAATTATTGGATTATAGTCTTCAACGAAGAGGAAATGCATATAGGTGAATCATCTTCTATATCCGTATTCTTTTGTATTTTGAACTTTTCAAAAATGTTGATTTTTTATTAATTGCATAACACAAGGCTAAGTAAATATTTGAACTTTGAATGTGTCAAATACTTCATTCACAAATAATAAGGAAACACTTAGAACTACCCGCAGAGATGATAAAGGGCAATGTTCATTTCACGACTGCTTGTGTAACTTTCCGGTAAATCGTGTATATTGCATCGAAGATACTATCTAGGTAGCGATGAGGTGCTGGAGGACAGATGGCTGGTGAAAAGAGGGACGAAAATAAATACGACATACCACCCCTCCCTCATAATTAAATTAGGATTGGGTTTGCAGGGTGAACGGGTTAAGTTTGTTCATGGACAGGTAGAAGCGAGATGTTTGCACCAGGTTACACGACGGAGAGCAGTGCCTTATGTCTGATTAATGGATCTGATTTTGGAGAATGAAAAACGTGTGAATATGAGAAAAGATAAAATTTACTTCAAATCATGATCTATCGAAACATAACACTTCAGACTGATCAGAGAGAAAATAGATTGTTTATTAGTTTTTAAAGATAGTTTGTTTTAAGAGTAAATAACAAGATGCATTCGTAGATATAATAGGTATAATGCTTTGATGATGAAATAGCTCTAACGAAAATACACTGTATCATTTTTTTTATGTCCTAAGTATAAATCAAGAATGAAAACTAAGTACATGTAATTTACTCGGTTATTGACCATTACAAAGAATGCGAACTTTTTAATACCCTCGTAAAAGTCTGCATTTCTCTTAAATTCTGTTGAATACTATATTACCTAAATTTCAACGAATACCCCGCCAAACATCCAAGAACATAGAAAAAAAATGTGGAGAAATGTAGAGTATGTGGGGGTGGAAGGGGGCAGTTTTCTCCCTGCTGCCTTTTCCCATTCCCTTTATATATATATATATATATATATATATATATATATATATATATATATATATGTATGTATATATATCCCTTCCCCCTCCCTTTATCCTCTTCCGTTACACCGTGACGTATTATATTATGGGGAGTCTCGTATTGAACATCGATGTTAACGACAACTGATAACTCAACTTTGTGACAAACGAGATGACTTCATGACTTCAGCTTCTCCATTATCAACTTCCCATATTTTTGTAGGAATTGTCCATTATCACCTGCACGTGACGTTTTTGTCACTAAACTGATTCGATACACAAGAGCTTGTTCTGTGTATGATCAGTTTTTTGAATTGAGGCTAATGACAAATAGGTCAGTATTTCGCAAATCCTATGGTCATTATAACGATCTAATTTACCAGTACGACCTGTCCTATGGTCAAATGCTGTCTGACGTGTTTCAAACCTATTGCTGGACCGTTCGTCATATAGAGATTACTTCGTTTACCTGATCAAGGTGTAAGGCTCACGGATGGTGTGACCGATCGACATGGGATATTTGCTCTTCCTAGACACCTGATCTCACTTCTGGTATATCCAGAGGTCCTGCTCTTAATTTTGTGTTCTTGTAGGAGTTATGAGATTGAACACTATCCGTTATCTTTACCTTTTCATACATGTAGCATTACATTGTACATGAACTGAGGATGATAATCACACCAGGGCGTTGTGGGGTTTTACATACCAGGCCCCTAAGCATCCAGGGCCGAATGTGTGTTTTGGAATTCACACAGAAAATCATTCGTTGTTATATAATGTATGTATGAAATAACATCCTTCCGACCATCGATACATGTAGAAATATTAAAAGTTAATGCAGTGGTGAACTTTGTACTGTTTTGACTTGCATTAGGGAAAAAAAATCTTGGAGTAAGGAAAATGAAGAACGGGAGCAAAATAAAAATAGAGTTGGAGTTCATAGTGAAATAGGTTTAAAGGTGTCAGGGGGGACATACTAAACGATTTAAAAAGGTGCATATGCCTCCTTCAATTATGTTTTTGAATTTAATGCTGACAATTTAAAATGTTGATGAATTATCCAGTTTTCTAACACCCTGTCGGATCTATTTTGGATTTCCTAGTAACCTTGAGTTGTGTAAATAAAGAGGAATCGTGTGTCCGTTAATCAATCACGGACCTTTATTTAGCTTTCCGACACTAACAGACAATTTCAACGCCAGAACGCTAAAATTGTCACATGAAAATTCAAGAATTTCTAAGGCGCTGCCAAAAACCATTTCTTTTCAAAGTGACACTTAGGGAAAACGGGAATAAATTCCAGTAAAGTTTTTTTTTTTTTATTTCTTCCGACTTTCTTGTCCTGTGTATCAAGTTTAAGTTTTAAATGAACTGGCTCAATAAATGGGAGACTTTTATTACCTAGTTGGTAAAAATTCGATACCGACATGTAAAAGGAAATTAATTTGATTCGGAGGAGCTTGCGGCCACATCACCGCCTTCTTCGTAGAGATACAATAACCGCTTTTCATGAGCCTTCATTTTTTAAATACTGCGCGGAGAAAAGATTCCTCATTTTATTTGATGTTTGGGTTGACTTCGTGGCATTACATTGGCGAAATTCATTACTAAAAGTTAAATAGGCTTGCGTGCTCTGAATTCCTGGTTTCCAGTCTTCCATATATTCATACAGTAAATTAATGCAATTGTGAAGCTATCATTATTTTTTTTTTACCCTGCATTTTTATTATGTATTTTTTACAAGGCCGTAAAAAACACTAGGGCAAAGGAGGTGCTAAAAGAAAATTGTGTACTTACTGATAATTTAGTCTAACGTTTATAATATTTAAGCAATATCGATCGTCATTTTATAAAAAAAAAATCTAAAATATCACCGTATCTATTCTATATTTAAATTAGACGTACTCAATGTAATAAAAATTAAAATGTGACGTGATATTAAAAAAAAAATACAGTGTAGCAGGACTTTATTTTCAGCATTGAAATTGCCTACATTTTTTTTTTCTTTAAATTCCATTACATTTATAAATGCGTTGTCAAGGTTATTTATATTCCGATAAGGAAGGCGATAATTCTGCACATTATCTTCACCACCGTCCGATCAAAACATCACATTCGCAGTCATTGAATGGAGGAACATATGCTATTCTAATGTCAATGTAGACGGTACTAAGTGCACTCTGCCAGACCCACTCCAGAGCAGTGATGGGCATTTGATAATTCCAAATAGCTGTCCTAGTACCACAAAGACCTATATCAGGAATTTCCACAGTGACGCCCTCTTATTATGCAATACCAATTGAAACTTCACTCGACAATTTTATACATTGTACTTGTATAAAAGTGTCAACTAGTTCGAATTTTAAACATTTTAATACAAGTTACACGTGCGTAAAATCACCTACATCATGTTTTTAAGGAAAACATTTCAGTTTTGACAAGAGGTACTGTGAGCACTGGTTATTAAGAATACCCTCGTTCACCCCAATCTGCCAAACTCAAAGGGTATCCCTTGACCTTTTGATCCCAAAATCGGTAGGGATCATTATCGTCCCATATGTAGTCCATATATGAGATATGGTGACTCTAGGTATAAAGGATAACACGTGAGAGCCCGGAAACCATTTTGCAATTTCAATGTCCAGTAGTCTTGACCTTTGGCCATTTGACCCCAAAATCGATAGGTACCATCTTCGTTCCATGGGTAGTCCATATGTGTGATATGGTGACTCTAAGTGAATAGGATAATACATAAGAGCTCGGAAACCAATTTGCTGTGTCAATTGTCAGTACATTTAACCTTTGAACCCCCAAATCAATAGGGATCATCTTCGTCCCATGCGGTATTAGTATGTATGGTATGTTGATTGTAGGTGAAAAGGATTGTTCTTCAGAGCCCGGAAACCACCGCGTCTACAGAAGGACGGACAACCTGATTCCAGTATACCCCCCTAAACCAACGTTGTTGCGGGGGTGTAGAAATACATGAGGGTATGAACTGCGACGCCTCACGTGGCATACTTCATCAAGCATATTCTTATACTTACATTCTTGAAAAGTATGCTGGCGTGATGCATTGCAGTTCCTACCTTCATGTATTTTCAAAACTGAAGTTTATTTCTTATATCTGTATTCTGCACTCATTTCCTATCGGAATTCCCGATCGTTAAAATATACATATTATATATATTCATCAAGATTCATACGCACATTAACTGAAACACACCCATGAGGAAATGGCTATCATTAGAATTTTTAAAGATATCAAAGGCAAAATCATTGGAAATGCAAATATATGATATTATCATATATTGACTTCACACAGAGGCATCTCCGATGGAGGATCTGAAATGGATGGTGTGGTGGGGATTGCAACACCCTTCCCTTTACCTATAGACATTAATGAACAAACGTTTATCATTGTGTGTCATTTTGGAGCTGTATCTCCATTTTTGGGTAGGAAAAGTGACATGTAAGGTTTCAACCTCCTTTAACAATATTTATCTGGATTTACCCCGTTACCTAGAATCATTAGTAGATCGAAATATCATGATTCTGTTTCATTAAGCTATCGGGGCACAAGTACATGCATATACAATGATTGCGCAGATATACGAACATTAACGAGTATATAAGGGAAAAAAGACCAAAGTGCTCTGATATTTTGCACTCAAATCCCCAGCCACACAATTTAATCTACTGGTCATATCAAAGAATCTCTTTGGGTACACTTGATAAACCAGACTATAGCTGAATGGGAATACTTATCTCAAATAAAAAAAAAAATGAAATTCCGGACCACCAAGCACA
This sequence comes from Ostrea denselamellosa, assembly GCA_024699665.1. Classification (NCBI taxonomy): domain Eukaryota; kingdom Metazoa; phylum Mollusca; class Bivalvia; order Ostreida; family Ostreidae; genus Ostrea; species Ostrea denselamellosa. The sequence goes on from JAMZEH010000018.1 coordinate 9,291,382, forward strand.
ATTTTATCACATGAACATCATTCTGCATGCGCATGTAAATAGATGGGGGTGAATATACAGCATCTGTGTATTACTATTAATGAACAATCTTTTCCTTTAAATTGATTAGGAGTTTATCTATATCTGTTAACATTTTATTTTTAAATTTAAGTAAAGGTACAACATATCATAATAAGAAAATCGCGGCAGAGGGAGAGAAATCAAAACACTAATTACAGTCTATCTCTGGCGCTGACATCAATTTAGAATTTGAAGTACTCGTTAACAGAGTGAATGGAAGCCGGTGGAGGTTGAGACGATGTATCGACTATCGGAGGTCAAACGTCTTCACCACAACAGCGAGGGCGACTCTATCGTCTCACGGGTACAAGCTATGTAATAAAAATGGGAACAGCTAGACTGATGTATGCACGTAATGTATGTACGTGAAATTGATTAAAATGGAGCCACATGATGTTATAAGTCTGCTTGATGTACCTGCAGTGCTGGTTTAACTGGGACAGTTGGTTATAAATAGATATTTTCAAATGCACATAAAGTAGCCAGATTGCATGGGGAAGGTCGAAAATCAAATTGCTAAAGATGCAAAATTTATTCATTTTGATAAATATCCACCGTTTGCTTTTTTCAAAGTAAGAGAACATTAATGGATATAATTACTTCAATAAGCGGCACAGCAAACTCCGTAATATCTTATCCTTGGGTAATAATTACCTTATATCAAATAAAGTCAACGTGCTAATTAATTCTGCAGTTTAAATTCTAGATTTCCTACATTTGCTGTAAAACGAGAAGACAATGAACTGATATGTATTTTGGGAACAAAAAAGTGCAGCGTGTTTGGCATCAGATTGACTTTTATTACTGTATGAGATAAGGAAGCTTTTGAAGATTATACGGCAAGTATCTACGCGGCACCACAGCATTAAAACACGGATCTTTCAAGGTTTTTATTCTTTATTTCAAGAGGGATCTATTTTTAAACAACTAATTGCGAAAACGTGTATCATTTTGATCAAAGCAATACAGAGAAAGATATTAATTTTCCACCAAACAAGCAAAACACGAATGAACTAAAGCATTTTCATTTATGAAATAGAATACATGCATTTTATGATATACATGTAAGCACATATGTGCTTGTTGAAGAATAGTTACATTTACCAACGTTTTGTCATCTATATAAACCTTTGATGTTTCATTGTGTATAATTTTCGATATAAACCATGACACGCAAGTGACCTTCAACTTAACACAAAAACCTACATTTGATAAAAAGAAAAGAGCATGATTTACAAAATATAGATATAAGGAATAAATGACATCTGCTCATCTATTTCACAGGCAGCACTGGTACATGTAATTTTATAAATAACCATAAATTTAACAAAACGTCATTAGCCTAAAATTATCGCATTTCTAGAAAAGTACTTCTTTTCTTTTTAATTAACTGCGTCACATACAATTTGATTTAAGCACATCCAATTAATTAATACATACAACGTAGGTATTTATACACTAGTATCTATGAACATGTCTTGTTGAGTAATATTGAAAGATACAAACACTCACACACTACAAGATATACTACTGATCTATCTCGATTCAATATCATTTCAGACTTCAATAAGAAACGTATTAACAGACAATAGGTCCATGGGCCATAACGGCCACCTGAGCCACACTACACACATTTGTTTGAGTCTTTAGAAGTTATTGCCTTTCCTGTGTGTGTGGGGTTTTTTTTTTTACGCTTCTCAGTGTTTAAAACTTTGTACAAGACAATAGATATATTGGCATTATAAGAAAGCGCGATTTTCTACTTGTGTTCTACAAAGGTTAATGAATTTTTACAGTTTTCAAAGACGACGAACGAAAACCGATGTGTAGCAATACTTAGCAGGGAATGGTTTCGTATGATAGGCCCACTCAACTTTCTTTAAAAAATAGAAATACCTCATGCTTGAAGTGATACTACATGTGTAAAAATATGTAAATTACTTTTAGGATACTTCTCAAGTTTAGCTGAATGCTTATAATATAAAATGTGATATATGCAACATGTAGACCTGTGTCATCATGATTCCTAGTACATTTAGATGGGTGCAAGTACGAAACTAAGGCACGTGGTCAGTTGCTGAAGAATTTCAGATGAAAACCCATATGGTCTAGGAAAAGGTCTGTAGCTGAGATGGAAAGTGGATGGCCCCATATGAAAGGTAGATTTTTAAGAAGGGCAGACAGAGGTCTTGATTGTGCACAATGTCTAGATCCCCTCACATGGCACTCAGATGGTGGTGCGGATATAGCCCAAATGAGAGAAGATAAAGGGGCACCTGCTCAGACCATGCTTTGTGCACTAGCACCAATATTTATGGATTACATGTAATTTAGGGTAACAAATTATTAACTGCACCAATATGAAATACAAGTATTGGTATAAAGAGGAAATGTGATTTTTTTTCATTAGTGTGTCACAATCCAACTTTGATGTATACCTTCTACCTACATGTTTCAGACCCCCCCCCCCCCCCAAAAAAAAATAACAACAAAAAACTGTCCCCTGCCATCATAGGTCACCCGAGTGACTAAGATTGAATTGTACATACAATTTGTTCGTAAAACACCAAGCCTCCCAAATCCGACTAGCTCTACTGAAGCAAGGTTCACTCTAATTAAATTCAGATCTTGTAACCGTTACAATGGTAACGATTGGAGAAGATCTGATTTTAATTAGATAGAGTATGGCTGCACGTGACATACGACCTCAACTGACCAGACAGTTTCCCATTACCTCTTCACTATAAATGCAAAATCTTTTTCTATTGCAATTTATAAGTTATGACGAAATTTTTCACTTGACCTAACACAGAGCTCCCTTCTGTCATTTTACCCAGAATAAACTCTCTACCTTGTATTAATGAAGGATGACGATAAAACACACTATTTACAGGCACTGCATTTATTTTCAGGATCACAGTTAACAAAAGTTAAGAAAAAAAAAGACTTCATACAACATATGTCAGTTTTCAAAAGTAAAGTACTGTTACAGACAAACCAAAACAAACGTATATGTCCCGTTTTTGAGGGCATGCAGTTGATACCTAGGAGGTTAAAATAAATAGTGAAAAAGTGTGCTTGTAAACGAAAAGAGTTAGCGTGCTTTAATTCTATTTTTATACAATCAGGTAAATGAATACTGACATATCAGATCTTGAAATGAACCACCGGCAGGTATTCTTAAACAAATACAGGCCATCTAGATAAAATGCATGTATGTGAATCCATCATTGTCAATAATGAACAATAAACAAAACCACGGGAGATCACCATGATGGATTGTTTTAGACAGATTCTTCTCTTTATTTACTAAAACTATGTATATCACCCAGTTATGTCAGGTTTTGGGGTTATTTCATCGGTCAGGGGTTTTTTTTTATATGAATTTGTACGTTTTAGGTCACAATTAGAATACCAATCCTACACAATTTCGGCGGATCACACAGCAAGAAGACTCCGCTACGATCTATATGATAGTGGCGGGATCGTGGAAATGTGAAGGCTGTCACAGCAATGTTATGCCCCTATCGTATTTGACACTTCCCACGTGCACGAGACGCTTTCCTACGCCCGAATATCACCCTGTTGGCAAACGGGATCTCTCGCTCTTTATTTCGCAGTACAGGACGAAGGATTCCGATTGGCCCTATTCGTAAACAATACGTTTCCGTCATGACCTACGCTCCGAACGTCAATGACGTCACGATGCAGATATACGCCAGATTAGATAGTAACACGCTAGAATTAAAAGATACTAAGGATATCACGCATGCATTATGTCCTTTTCTCGACTTTTGCCACGATGCAGTATTCATAATCGCATTGACAACATTGAATGGTCGTGGATTCGCGTCGTGAGAGCGTACCGCGGTCCTCGTGATCCCAGCTAGAGTGGCGACCGGAAGCAAATTAAGTGCAAAGCCAGCTCCGTAGAAAAAACGCAATGATAACATAGTTGGCGCTTGGTCGCCGTAGGGCAAGTATGAAAGGATCGTAGCTCGAGGCCAGCATATAGTCAGCCCTGGTACTATCAACGATCAAGCCTGGCGGGCACTACGTCTTTGCTCCGAAGTACTGGTTGCCATTTAGCTCCTTCCACGATGCTATGTCACTGATCTCCAAATTAAAGCACCTCGCCATGACCCTGTGAAAACCGTTCAAGATCAAGCTAATATACTTGATCGTAGCGGATTCTTCGTCCAGTGTGATTGCGGTTGAAATCAAACTGGCTTGGTTTCTTCTACATTTCAAACCCTCTTCAATTTACAGAAAAGAATTAGTTAGACAATGCACATTTTAAAGGATAGATTCACGATTTTTCCAAAATTTTGTTTTTCACTTTTAATGATCAAAATCTACTCTCTATTGTGTTTTAAAAGTTTCCCAAAAAACTTCGGGTTCTATATCATAACAGAAGCTCATCATAGAGCGTTTATTATTTGTTGTGTAAATAAAGATTGAGGTGCAATATTGTTTACAAAGTTTTTGAAAATGCATGGCTATCGATCGAAATTTACATTATATATCGCATTTCAAGTTTTTTTTTTAAATGTGCCATTACAAATCTTAAATTTGTGTCTGTACAAAATTAGGATGCTTTCAATTACAAAATTTTAATTTTTCATTAGTTTGTTTGTAAGCATAAACAAGCCGCGAATCTTGTTTACATAGCACAGAGTAAAAGTCTAAAATATCGTTCTTCTCCTTGCATTAAGAGGGTCCACATTTTGATTGTCACCTTTAAAATGAGTGCAATGTTTATCATCAAAAAGTGAAAAATATTTTTTTTTAAATTAAAACAGTCACTCGATCTTATTAAAATTGATATATAAGGTGTGTCACTTTTGATACCTTGTACTCGACTGTATGCGTAAGATACGCCATAGACATAATGGCTATGTTATACAGACTTTGCTGTAAGCTTACTGATAGCTCTACAGAGAATTTTGCTGACATGCAAGCAAAGCATACAGCACACAATACACAGCACAGATATACACCTAGCAACCAGACATTAAAACAATTACTCAAAACTAAAAGGAAACAGGGCAGTACATAAAAAAAATGATAAAACCAACACAAAATCAACGTGAACCTTTGTTTCCAAAAAATAAATAAGTAAAAAAATGAATTCCCTTCAGCTGATGATAATTTGTAGCAAGTATGACTGAAAATGACTGTGATTTAACAGAGGAATAAATATGTGGGAAGAGGTCCATGGGCCACAATGCTCACCCACTTCACCTTGGCCCTACTGTTCTTCATAAGGTATATATTTTACCGTCTTTAATCCCGTGGCAAATTTTATCTTCACATTATGATCCCAACCTTGCCCCTTGGGTTTAGGATTTCACCAAACTATGGTTTATGATTTTACCAAACTTGAATCCACACAGCATGGACATGCTCCAATATCAATATGACTAGCATAACCTTGTTCTGGATACTTTTATTTTTAAAAACAATTCCCTATGTTTTTGCATATATAGCTCCAGTGTCCATGCAAAAAAAAAATTAAAAACTAGGGAATATTTGCATACTGACATGATTTGGTGTGGCCTTGTTACTCTCGAATTTTTCCTATTCTCGTGAAAACTTTTGAAGCACAACCCTAGTCAAATACGAATCTCCACTACATGTTCATTGGAAATTTAAGCTTGCTTATTGATATGACTATCTGGGTCAATAGTTTTCAAAGATTATATGTATTCCAACGTCAATGTAAAATTTTGATCCCCTTTTGAGGTCCCATCTTAATACCCCACCGTCACCCAATGATTTGAAGAAACTGCAGTACCTGAAGATATTTGCATATTAGTACAAATAATTATGGTCAGTCCTGCTAGTCATCATAAAAAAATTACTATTCATACCCTTTTAACCTTCCCAGGGCCATCATTTGAATAAATATGTACTACCCACAAGCAATTATATCGCTTGGGTTTGAATTTAGTATTAAAGAATACTCTTTAATAGTAAATTCAAGCCCCCATGCGATATAACTGTCTGGGGCACTACCTGACAATGCTTGCTTATCAATATCACTTATCATGACCCTACTCGTCTTGAGAAGACTTTCCTCCATATATTGTCATGTAAACTTCAATCCCATATTGTGTGCCCTTTCCTAATCCGCTGGACCATGATGTGAACAAACTTGAATCTGCACTACATGAGGATGCATAATAATATGATTAATCATGGTACCTTTGCTTTAGAGGAAAATGATTTTTAACGATATTTCTTATATATTGCCATATAAAACTATGGTCTTCCATACTAGCCCTACTCTACCCCCAGGGGTCGATTTGAACAAACTACCTGAGGATACTTGCATATCAATATCACTTGTTTTGGGACAGTTTTAAAATATTTCCTGTATATTCCCATATAAAATTTTGATCCCATATTGTGGCCCATATTACCACTGATTTGATCTGAACAATATTGAAACTCTAACTTATCAAGGGCACTTTGGTCTTATCTAGTATTTCATAAAGACATCCCCACTATATTTTAATTATCTCCCGTTTTGACCCTTCATTTGAACAATTTTAAATCTTTACTCATGAATGCTTTAGAGCAATTTTGCTTGAAATTGGTCCTGCAGTTCTGGAGAAGTCGAAAATGTTAAGTTTATGGACAGACTTGTGCTTTCAACTCAAGTGAGCTAAAAATTTATAGACAGGTTAGCTGAATTCAGCCTTTTGTTATGGACAAACTAGCCGACTTCAGCAGGTGAGCTAAAAACAAAAATTTCATGGTCCATTGATATCCATACCTTAACACATCTCGAAAATGAGTTCCATTTTTCCATAAAAATTACGCATTGTATTGATAAAAACTTTAATTACAAACTACATTAATGGCTAGTTGATTGACAGATGTTTTTCCGTTCATAAATTGACAGCCACATTTTCACATATAACTTTTGATAAAAACATGCTCCAAACTGCTAGATATTGGGCTAAAACATACAGATGAGATTAAGCCACTTTTATTTAGTTAAAAGAAATATTGGCCATGGCTACATTTTCAAAAATTCCAATCAAAAGGATTACATTAACTATGAGTTAATTTCCTCTTGAAGCTCAAATTTAAAAGTCTAACATACTGATAATGAATCTAAGGAAAGGATAAAGAAAAATCATCATATGAGGCAATATTGAAAAGGCCTTTAAAACAAATTCTGCAAATATTATAGCTCAAATTTGTATTGTAACAGACAGACTGTTGGTTTCCAAATATTTGCAACTCCCAGGGCATAAAAATACAACACCTGACACAATTACACCATTTCATCATGTGTGTTGGTCACTGAACTTGCTCGATAAATCATGCAACCTTCAAATACTAACAAGAACTGTCAGATGACAGGAGGGCTCTTTTGGTAAGTCAAATGGTAGTAGTTGAAGTAGCTGATGTGTTAGGTGAATGTCAGAAGTCTCCTGGAATAAATTGATGAGGTTCATGTCATGTTGGGATGAAGTTACACACTTAAATAACATGTGGAGCAAGTCTGTACCTTCTATGGTTACAATGTATATTTTTATTATGATGCATGACCTGTATTATGTCAGTAAGAAATGTACCTGCTGCAAAAACTTTTAACCTAACAACTTTTCTGAAAAGTGTAGGTCAGATGCCCTATCTAAATTATGAATGGTTGTGTGCATCCATAGATGCATCAAATATGCAAGTTTGGGCCGTGTAGAGAGGGTGTGACAACAGCTCTTTACATAATTGTGCGTATGTGCTAGATGTATTCATAAACATCAAGATTTGTAAAATCTATTTTCTGTATTATTTTGACAAGCTTAGAGACACCAGAAAATGGTACAAGGATAAACATTTTGGAGTTTCATGCATATGAAAAAAAATTAAAAAATTCTAATTTGTGGGATTTAAAATTAGATTAACATAGACAACACTGGTACTTTATAAAATTCCTTTTCAAGTTTATAGGGACAAAAACAATGGGGTTTTTACAATTTCTGATTTTCAGTTAAATATACAGGTATATATATGGGAAAGGAAACAAAAACCCACAACGTTGTCATATCAGTTTAATACATCATGAAAACAGCTAGAATGAATTAATGAATATGAATACACATAAAATGGACAACAATAACAAAATTTTCAAGAAAATTAATCTGGTAGATAATTACTGCTGGAATACAATGTGTATCTTGTAATATTTGACATGCCTTCTTACTACCACTCTGTAGTATTGTGCCTTGTTACCATACAGCGTAGTGTTCTAAGCAGGAAAGCATTGATACTGACACAATTTGTCCTTCTCTCTGCCAGATCATACATGTCAAAGAAATCTCACTCAAAAATTGAAATATCTAAGGAATATTTTCATGTCTTCATAATATACTCACAGCCTCAATAGATTCTTGTATTCTTAGCAATTTCTTCAGAGATTCTTTCAGCAATTTCCAAACTGCTACAATGCTTTTAAACATATATATTTTCTCCCTTTGATTAAATCATGCAAACTTAACAAAAATGAGAACATTTTTGCAACCTCAAACTTTCGAATTGAATGAATCTTTGCAATGAATTTTTTGCATTCTTTCTCTATCTCACGAAATGTTGCAATTTACTGTTCATGAATCTTTGAAGACCAAATGAGAGTACTTTGCATGCATGAGACTACAAGTTTACTTCGCATGCCTCAGTCCACATCATTAATGCCACTTCCCACCCCAGGTTCACTTTCTTGCACTTCATCATACACTTCTTCCTCCTTAGTGCCTTCTGGTTCTTTGTTGGCTTCAGGCACCCACAGTCCTGAATCGACGCAGCGCTTCATGTGATAACGTGCCTCCTCCTCAGGCAACTCTGTGATTGTCTTTTGTAATAAAGCAATGTCCTTGGACTCAAAACACTTTTGTAAGACCTAAAATAATTATATAACTTGTACTAACTCCAACTGCTGCACATTTAAAACTCTTTTGCAAGACCTAGAATAATTAAATCACTTTCGCCATTGACAAATACTGCACATTTGAAACACTTTTATAAGACCTAAAATAATGATACTCATCTGAAACATGTTTGACTACACACCAATCTTATAAATTTCATAAAGTGACTGCTTACTTAATGTTTATGTTTGTAATCCATTTTTATGCTTTTAAAACTTGAACGTTAAGCACCAAAAGGGAAATAAGTCTTGCACAATAAATTCAAACTCACCTCTGGTAAACTTTCAAACACTTCCACAGGGTCCAGACCACCAGGTCCAAGTCTTTTCTGCCTCTCCTCCTATATCACATCAAAATAACATTCAACAATAAAAACTTTGTGCGATAAAAAAGAAGAACCGATACAAACTTTCACTTAATCTTCTCCAGTTACGATTAAATGCATTATACTTTTAGTATATGTAATGCAAATGAATAGCACAACAAAGTGAGTTTTGAATTTCTTATACTTTAATGAACATTTCATTTTAGTGTAATGTTGATGATGAATCATCAAAACACCTGCTAAAACAATGTTAATTTTTTTTTCATCAAAAATTGTAAATGAAGACTTTAGAACTCATCTTACAATAAAATTGAAGGAATCTGAAGATTCTTTATTAGTACATGCATTATCAATATCCGTCAAGTTTTGTATATTTGGAGGGGGAGGGCATTTGTTTCTGTCCTTCTTGTAGTTATTCACTGACAGAGTAAGAAAAGTACTGATATCAATGGAAATTCTATAGACAGCAAGATGTCCACAAGCTGTAAGATTTATGAAGAGATCTGGACATCAATCAAAGATATCCTTTGGTCGATTGTTTATAAATTGACAACCTCTGAAAGCTTCTGTTTTGACACGTTCAGTTGGATGTTGTCAATTTAACTTCATTGCTTTTATTGACCAATTGTTATTCTAAAACATATACCTCTTCATATTCTTCCATGGCCTTCTGCAACTTTTCCTTAGCTCTCTTTGTAATTCTTTCTTTGAAAGCATCCAGTTCACTATTGAAGGCTTCCATATATTGCTTTTCACCAAGCTTTATTCTGAAAAATAAATCAACTGTGAAGACCAAGGGTCATAATACTCATCTAAGTTACTCTTCTTTTGTAAAACAAGATATGTTTGTAAAACATCATGCCATCCACCCCTTCTCATAAAGGAGCATATTCAATATGACCTTCATCTTGATGAATAATATTGACCTTTACCAGTCACAGAGATTTAACCTTGACATTTTAATTTACAATATATAAACTGTTACATATTATATATTTGCACTCTACTTTCATTGCTGTCAGAATTCCCTGCCATTAAAATAGATGTACTATACTTATCTTTCTTCATATGTGTATTTTTACAACTGCAACACATTCATGAGGAAATGGCTAATATTGCAATTTGTTGATATATCAAATCCAAAAACATTGGGAATGTTTGTATTAAATTTGAAATTTCCATAAACTGAGTGAGCTTTTCTCAACTTGCAGGATTTAATTTTGTGATAGAAATATAAAAAAAAACTATTACTTTCAACAGTACATATATTTGTTTAACAAAGTATTTAGCAATGCTGGTAATGTCACAAAGTTAAAAGACGAAGCTTAAATTTTACATGAGCACAAGTGTTTACCTGGAGAAAAATGGACGGACACAGCTTCTTGGATCTACATCCATCTGCTTTGCCAGTTCCATAATAAAATTCATTACGATTGTTTGATGAGCCACATGATTCATTAGATCAGTTTTCTGTTTAAAAGAGTAAGTAACTTCAAATTAGACAACCTCTTCAAACTTTATCAAAGTAATTTCAACATTGTTCAAACAGTTAATATTTCCAAGTATAAATTCTAATACAGTACAAAAAAAATCCTTCCAAACCAAAAAGATACATTTAGTAATTGTACAAAATCCAAATCAATTTGATACAAACAACAATTTATACATTCTGACCAAAGATAAAATGCTTTAATCAGACTACTGTAATTTCAAATATGTATCAATAGGAAAACACAAGGTCTGACCCCCCCCCCCCCCTCCCCCTCTGTCTCTTTCTCTCTCTTTGTCTCACAGATTCGTGAAAAATGCATATAGCTACCTACTTTTATGCTTATCCAGATATATATAAAAAAGTATATGGTAGACCCCTAGCAGAGGTTGGAGCTTCCTAAAAAACAAGTTGCATCCCCATCTCCCCAGGAAAAATTTCTAGATCTGCACATTGTCATTTTACAGTGCATCAGCATTAAAATATATTGTTTATATAACACAATAAAAACAAGTATTAGCACACTCCACTGTAGGCCTAGTAAGCAAAGTTTAGTGTGCAGATCGGGAGTTGTGTGCCCTTACCTCTTCCATGGCTAGATCTATACACCAGATGACCAGGACATTTGCCGTTTCCTCACACACCAAATCAGAGTTGTCAACCAAGAACTGCTGGCTGTCTTCAAAACGGCGCAACATGCCAAATTTTTTGGCATCTGCTTTATGTTTCTCTACAAACTCTTTCTGCAAATATATCAAAATGCACAAATTTAACTGAAATACTTGCATTCATTTTCTCTATATTAAGGGGCATCGTCGGATATTTATGGCTGATCTCATCTTCTGCTAAAATGATTCAGGGTTTGGTAATATACTACAAAATGCATACAAGTAAACTGAATGGTTAAATATTATCATGATAATAATAATAATAATTATTAATTAATCATCATTAATATTATCATACAAAATATTTTTAACTTGATTGTACGTACATGTTTCTGACTTTTCTCTTCCTCTGTTAATTGTTTTTTTGGTTTTGGTTTATTTATCACCTGTAATAATTAAATCAGTAAAACAGCAAATATCCAGTTATTGTTTTAACATTATGAAAAGTATGCCTTTAGTATGTTGAAACATTTTCCATTTTCACCTTTGTCACAATGCACATGTAAATCAGTGCATGCTAAGCTGATAAATATAAAAACATCAAAGATCTTGTACTTAATAATCATCTCTATTGATGCACACTGTTTTAAAAATATATATATAATTATTGATTAAAATACTCACAGTTTTTGATTTTCCATCATGGCATATTGTGTCAATATTTAAGGGTGTTAGCTGCAAACAAAGGAATCAGTGTTTTGTTAGTTTAAAACAACAATTCCAGTGATTATCAGGTATACAAAAGCTACATGATAACCTTGTGAACATGATAGGACTCTCATATCTAACCTAAAATTATCAAAAAAAAAAAAAAAAAAAATGCATGTCAAATAGTGAAACAGAAACTACGCAAAATGCTTACTATGTCTTAAGGTCAAGGACATATGATAGAAGCACATTCAGGTCTCTATGAAGTGTGTGTCTAATGTCAAATTGTTAAACATAGTACCTTAATTAAAAGATTATGTCAAGGTCATGTTAAGCATTCAATAAGTTCTATATATGGACTAAGTTTAAAAGTTGAAGATTATATACATTCAACAAAACTCAGAGCCAGAAGTGTTTTAAAATCATATAAAATTCATAACATCTAATGATAGTGAAAAATATAGGTTACAAATTTCTATCTACAGCACAGGTCAGAGAGCAAACCACACAACTAAATTTTCATGTATCAGGCAAGAGTTCTAAATTTAATAAGCAGCATTTTTTTTATATTAGGAGTGATTTCATTCATGACCTCGTGAGATTCAAAATGAAAAGTAGTCATCATACCATGTCAAGCAAAGAGTTCTCAAGATACTGAGTGGACAATTTCTTCCTATGGCCAGAGTATATTGAACCTTGACCTTGTCACCTCAAAATCAAGAGGAGACATCTACTCTTTAGGGGAAGCCAGTATGACAAGTTTGAAATCTGTCAAGCAAAGGGTTCTCAAGATATTGAGCGGCCAATACTTGGTCTACCAACTATCTGACAGGTGCAAATCAATGTGTCCCCTTTTTACAAAGGGCATAAAAACACAAATTGATTAAACAGGACAGATTTACAGGCAGAGATTGCCAAATTCAATATCCTTAAAATGTATTGCAACGACATACAGCATATATCTTTCCTACAACATTTACTACATTAAAAAAAACAAAATAACAAAAAAACAAAAATGTCTAACTCACAATTCTCAGACATCATCTTAATATATATGTTCAAAACCAATTTACTACCTTTTCTTTTTTCTTCAGTTCTGCTTCTTTTTCTCTCCATTTCTTCTCTTGGTCCTCTAATTCAGAGAGTTTGGTTTTTGCATCTTTATCACTGTTCTGTAAATACAAAGCACACTCCTCTAACTACTGCACTACACAGTTTTGTACTTACATGTACTCATGTACAGTGTAATAGATTTTCCTTTCGGTAACTTTCATAACTCAAAACCATCAGTGTAATAACAAACAAAAACGTATTCATTATTTCTTCTTTAAATTCTAGTACATGTTGACACACAATACAACATTAACATTCATAGATTATACAATGTATAACACTTGTAAGACATTACTATGTACATACCAAATCTGCCTCTTTTAATTTCTGCTTGATTTCATTCATTTTCTGTTGATGTCTGAAAATGTCACAATTAACATGTCTATAGAATTTTATGAATGCATGTCTTTGCAATTTACACACAAACACACACACATACACACTGATGACTGTAATATTGGTTATGCAGCATGACATTACTTCTCTATCACGTTAAATTAATTCAAACATGTAATATTTACCTTTTCTTATTAAAAAAAATTAAACTGTAACTAGCAGAATGTTGGTACAGTATCAAAAATGTTCCTGATAAACAATAATCTTTGTACTACATAGATTCTCTCTCTCTCAAAAAAAATAAAATAAAATTTTTTTTAAAAAAACTCACTCTGCATAGCCTTTCTCAAAGTCTTCCTTTTCTTTCTTAGATTGATCCATTCTGTCCAATCTTGCCTGATGTCGCCATCTGAAGAGACTAGCTGTGTCAACGTTGGGATGTGTGTCATCTTCATCATCTGATATCTAATTTCATGCCAAAAAATTAAATTAAAATTCTTTAAAAAAACAAATTTAAAACCCTCATAACAAACTTTTTTCACAAATGTTACAGCATAAAATGGGCAAAGATCTGGTAGGGTGAGAATGGTATTCAGGTGTTTTGTCCTCATAAGTTTGGATCAGTGCATGCATATTTTCACTTTCAACTTTACTATTACAGACAGTGTATCTTTACTAAAGATATTCTACATAAAGGGTGTTAAGAAAGTTCGTTCCATGATTTACAGCATGCCTAAAATTATTTATAAACAACTCATATACAAGTTTATATGTTTTTAATAACCAGACAGTCCACCTTTGTTTTTCAATACATTTTTAATTCTATTTGGCATTGAATGAATCAAAGAAATCAAATGTTTCTGAGGTATCTCCCTCCATGCACGGCGAAGTCGGCGTCGTAATTGGCACATTGTCGTTGGGCGCGGATCCTTGTAGGCCTCGCTGTCCAGAATACTCCATAGATTTTCGATGCAATTTAGGTCTGGGGAATTGCCTGGCCATTCTACTTTGGTAATAAAGTTTGGTAGATTATTTTCACACCAATTCTGTGTTAGCAGGGCAGTGTGAGGGGTCGCTCCATCTTGAACAAATGTGGCGTGTCCTGGATATTGAAGTAACTTTCATTCGTCGATCCTACCACTATTTTTATGTCGATTTAGAACAGGTTTTAGTTTCTTTTTGAAGGATATTGTTCACATAATAATCAGCATTAATAGTTTTGCCGGCTGGAACAATGTGAAGTTTGGATAATCCCTGTACTCCCATCGCACCCCATACCATGACTTTAGCGCTCAACTTGACGCAGCTTACATCTGGAACCTCATCTGACTGGGACCCCCATACAACATCGTCCTGTCGGTTCGGAACATGAAACAAAAATTTCGTAGATTCATCACTAAAGATGTAGTTTTCCCAGTCTTCAGCCGTCAAATGCTTGTGATCGCGAGCAAATTTCAATCTCATTTGCCTCTGTGTTTTCGTCAATAGTTGATTTCTCGGTCTTTTAAATGCCTTCCATTTTTTAACTTTTCGCAAATAATTAAAAACAGTTACATGACTCGCATTAAAGCCTGAGTTCTTAAGTTCCTTGCTGCATTTCCTTGTTGATTTTCCTCGTTTGTATTTTATGTTTTCCACTTTTCTCTTCACTACCCCCACTATCTCCGAAGGCCGGCCGGATCTCGGTTGATCGGATAGTTGTTTATTCTGCTTTCGCCTTCACCTCCACTTTGTTACCCATCGCTCACTTTTACATAGCTGCTTAGCCACATCCTTCACACTTAATCCTGCATCTAATAAAGCCAAAGCTTGAACTCGTTCATTAATTGTATCAACACTTGTACAGGACGTCTGCTTTTTCACTGAACTCGGCATATTTATTTCATGACGTAATAGACACTTTGTTTACATCACACTATAGTAACACAAGAGAGTGCACATAGGGAAGGATAACTGCTGATATAATGAAAAAAAAGTCTATTGAGTTACCAGTAAAAATTTGAAACAAAAACATGTCATTTTTCTATTTAATTTTTCAAATTTACAAACGGAATGAATTTTCTTAACACCCTTTACATGCAAATAGCATTCAAAATATTTCAGCACCACATTAACATGGCAAAAAGAACAAATTCTGAAACTGATTCATATGACAAAGTGGGTGCTAATTAATCTGGATTTAAATTTAGAATTCTTTTTTCTTCTTCAAAATTCCAGAAGATATATATTGAAGAAAATTCATTTAATACAGATTCATGACATCATTCTGCAATATTCACCACACTCAGCTATACAACTGATAATTTGACTCAGGTTACATCATCTAGTGTGGATATAACCATCAATTTTTTTCTGTAACATATTAGGCTATATTCTTTAAAATATTTTCCTATTTTGTGGCATACATACATGATTAGGCATCAAACATATAATTGGATATCAAAGATACATAAAATCACTATCTAACATTTGAGCTCACAAAAAACACCAAGGTGTAATTGATAAACCAGCGGATCTAATGCGAGATGAAACCATCTTATTGCTCACCGTATTTTGTACAAAGTAAGTACTTTACTAGCACCAACAGTGCTCCATCAACATAACTAATCTTAGCAATTCAGCTTTGATGGTTGGATGTGATACACTGTATTTGGACTGATATCAGCAATGCCCAATATCACCAAGATCAAAATTATTAAGATGTACAGGTAGTGAAATTCATTCCAAGAAATTTATCATATTACTAATTGAGGGAATCTTGATACTGCATCCCACTTAGGCCCTCCATTAGATATAAAGTTTAAGATGTGTACATTCAATATTTCATCCCATTTTATGGCAAACTATGTATTTCTATATAAAAATAAAGTGCACCACCTGGGTACATATTTAAATGCCCAACTGGAACTGTACATGTACATGGTGATATCTATGCATGCAAGACATTATCATTTTGACTATGTATAGCAAAAGTATAAGATTCCAAAATGAAGCCACAGTGACCTACTTTTGGGTCACAACACACCTTCCCCAAAAGGATGCATCAACTATCAAGTTTGAAGGTCAAAGGCCTTGCAATGCTCAAAATACACTATATGGACCAGATATCAATTGAGTATGTCATGAAATTCCAAAATAAGGCCATACTAATATTATATATATAACCATAAACTCCACTCCTTCCCCCAAGATGCAAGTTAATCAGGATTCATAGTCCTTATAGTGTGAAAGATATAATCCAGACTCCAAAACTCTAACAAAAGTTCATACAATCGATTTTTGTTTTGTCCTGCATCCCTTAGACATTTTACACTCATCTGAGATATCACCAGCTGCAGGTGAAGTACCACAAATTTAGAATTTTGCTTAGTGTTCAAGGTTTTATCAGTGAGGGTTCTTTAGTTAACGTGCCTACATCTGCTGCAAGAAGGGACTTCTGTTTAAAGGGCATATCTGAATTCAGAGACCCATGACTCTCATTTTCTAGATGTTGAGCATTTGGAGCTTTTTACGTCTCAGGTTAGACACAACAATGGCTCAAATTTATGACCCACCTGTCACAAAGCACTCTATATACTTTGACATTTGTACATCTGATATGCTGGTCCCCAGAAATATGGAGCCAACAGATATGTCGCCTACTTCTAACCCTAGTCAAGCGAAGTAGGGACTAGCATATTAGTCTTTACAAAAAAAAAAAAAAAACAACAAAAAAAACAAAAATCTTTTTCTGGAACATTCTGAAAGGAAAATATCAATTTTCTAGTTTCATTAAGTTGGTATCTAAATTAGATTTCGACTTAAACGTTATATTTCCTCTTCATCTTTTACCTCAATATGGTCCCATTTACTGTAATTGATCGTGGTCATGATAATAATTTGGTGAATATAACGACAATGCCAATCATAAAATTGCGTCTTCTGGAATAAGGAAGTTCGTTTGGTATTCCGATCCCGACCTTGCACTGATTGTATATATTTTATCATATAAAATAGCATTAAATATTCCAAGCTTATATAATATAACGATACCAATGTAACTATCAAACATTACAAAACACTCTTTACATATTTTACAGTGAAATTGTTTCCTTAGTTGCTTACATAACATAAACTAGTTCTCTCTAAATGAGTACCAGTATTAAAGGATCACACCATGGCGTCAACCTTCATTCCACAAACATGGGAAATGTACGATATGTTTCAGGCCTTGCTACAGGCTCCATCGTATCATCTTTTCTTTGAAGCACTGCTAATTATCTGGATCTTTAAATTACTGTTTTTCTCCAAGGCGTATGCCCCAGAATCTGTCCTCACTGAAAAGGAAAAGGAGGAGTTGATTGCGGAATGGCAGCCGGAACCTCTTGCTCCCGAAATTCCAGAGGACCACCCGGTTCTACAGGCTATGGAGAATAACATAATAACGGGAAAACCAGGGAAATATGTCACAATAAACGGAAAGTCATGTATAAACATGGCAACATTGAATTTTTTAGGTATGGCTGGCAACCCCTCTGTTGAATCTGCAGCTATTGAGACTTTGAAAAAGTATGGCGTAGGCTCATGTGGCCCTAGAGGCTTCTATGGCACTATGGATGTCCATTTAGAACTGGAGGACAAAATAGCAAAATTCATGAACTGTGAGGAAGCCATACTCTATGCATTTGGATTTGCAACAATAGCAAGTGCCATACCCGCTTACTCGAAACGAGGCGATGTCATTTTCGCAGACGAGGGTGTGTGTTTTGCTATTCAGAAAGGGCTAATTGCATCAAGAAGCAAAATCAAGTGGTTCAAGCACAATGATATGGATGATCTGGAACGTCTCCTTCTTGAACAAGCGAAAGAAGATAAGAAAAATCCTAAGAAAGCCAAAGTGACAAGACGATTTCTTGTTGTGGAAGGACTGTATGTTAACTATGGGGACTTGTGCCCACTTCCAAAATTAGTGGAACTAAAGTGGAAATACAAAGTTCGTCTCTTTATTGAAGAAAGTTTTTCATTTGGAGTTCTTGGCGCTACAGGAAAAGGCGTGACAGAACATTTTAACATCCCCCAAGATGAAATTGACTTAATAGCAGCAGCATTAGAAAATGCTATTGGGTCAACTGGAGGTTTCTGCTGTGGAAAGAAATATATTGTGGACCATCAACGACTTTCAGGGCTAGGGTACTGTTTTTCTGCATCTTTACCTCCAATGCTTGCTACAGCAGCCATTCAGTCATTGCATTTGATTGACAAACAACCGAACATGTTGATTCAGTTGCGAGAAAACTGTGAAAAAATCCATGAGAAGGTGAAAGAGATAAATGGAGTCCTCATAGTTGGAGAGGCATTGTCACCAATCAAGCATATAAGATTGGCCGAGCCAAGCACTGATCGTGATTTTGATGTTCAGACTTTGCAGAAGGTAGCTGATCTCTCCAGAGAAAACAAAGTAGCTGTAACTTTGGCTCGGTATTTGAATGATGAAGAACATAAACTTCCTGTGCCAAGCATAAGAATTTCTGTAAACAATCAACTCTCAGATGATGAAATTGCAAATGTGTGCACTACACTTAGCGATGCATTTCAGAAAATTCTCTCCCATTAAATTTAATTTACTACTCTAGGTTATTGTAGCTGTTGCAAAAAACTTTGTAAGAAAGTACTCAATTTTTGTACATTAATTTATACTAACATTTATATGAAATGAATATTTATGTGTTAGTATTACAATGTTTGCAAGTCTGACATTGTCACAGATTTCAAAGATTTTATGTCTCTTCAAGTAGTTGATCTTTCATTTTTTTTTTTTATCATGGTTTGAATTCACACATGATACTTTCTGAATTGGTATACAATAATATGGCATTAGACATATATTAATATGTGATATTGCATGTATATTCATCTTTGGTTGGTTATTGCTTTTGAACATGCCAAGTGCTGAGAATTGTTCTGGAGATGTGGCCTAAAATTGAAGAGCCTCACATTTCTACTAACCATATCAACCCCAAAATATACCCTGTACCCTACAAATTTTTATAACAAGCTTAGGCCAAACTAAAATATATGTGTGTTTCCTATTTCAGTCCCCAAAAAGTTAGGTAGGTAAAACATTTTATTCAAAATCTTTAGTTTTTGATATGCTTTGATTACAGATCTATATACATAGAAATACTTTTCAAGCATTATGAAGACCCATAGTAGTCAAATTGCAAATCAGAGAATCTCAAACACGAAAAGAACAAATTTCATGTTTGAAAAATTCCTGATTTTTAATTTATTTATATATCATCAATAAAATATTTAGGGTCGGAAGCAGAAGTATAGGAAGGGTCGGGAAACACACATATATTTTATTTTGGCCTTTTGAGTTCATTGAAATAACATCCTCATTGTATGCATGCACATTTTGAATTAAATTTGGTTATTTGAATTATTCCTATCGGAAAGGAAATTGGATTTCTGCTTGATTTGATTTTTCACTGTTATATGTATTGTAGACTAAGACAGAATGTATTATATCAAACCCGCAGTGTGTAATCAATGCACCATTTGACAATATCATAATCTGTATATATTCTCTTGTATGTCTAGTTCTGGGAACAAAACTCCCATTATAAATGTACATATCTGATTTCATGGTTGGATCCAGGATTTATTTCCAGGGTGTGTGTTGTTGAATTTTTGGTTAAGAAAAAAAATATATAATGGGTTTAATTAAACCCAAAGCTCAAATCTGAAATTGGGGGTTGGAGATCCTTCAGGGTATTAATTCAGTTCAGTTGTTCAAACTCACACTTCAACCACCTTTTAATAATTACAGTAAAAAGTGGGGTTTGTGCCAACCAGACAGTGAATCAAACTTCTGTTATGTAATAGCTCTTGCTACATGCCTGATTTAGCCAAAGAAAATTCATTATAAGTCTTTGGCTTCCCTTCCTGATAAGTGATGGTACAAATTTGTTTTGGTCTATTTCTAATGATGTATGAAGTGTCAGTCTAAGCTATGTTAAAGTCAATCACTTTTTTAATAATGCTGTCTGTCAAAGCTTAAACGTTGTCACAAAATAGTGAAAGGTGTAAAATATTATGATGAATTCTAATCTTTGAGTCTATGTTAAAACATACAGTATAAATAAATTGTTACAGTAATTGCTGCAAATGATGTGAATGATGAAAAAAGAGTATCAAACATGCATATTTTTTTTTTAATACTTTTGGGCACAATTATTTAATGATAATTTTGTGATTGGTTTTATCTCCTCATTACTTAGCACACAAAATGTAATTGCTTATTTTTTTTCACCTTTTTTCATTTCTTCTCACTGTCAATATCAATGTGTGTTCAGAATAAATCAATCTATTTTAGTAAAATAAAATAACATATTTGGAATTTGATTAAAATTGGTGGTAAAATTTGATAAATTTAGATGTAGAACAAAAGGTGCATTCAAAGGAAAATTGACTCGACTAACACAAGGATAAATGGCAAAATCTACCAAATTATCCCATCAAAATACAACTGACTTGCAAGCAAACTGTCTTGCAGGTATGTATATGTGGTACTATTACTTTTTTCATATATATTACTACTGTTTAATTTCTCCATAAGGCAACAGATGACAAGTGCATGGACTTGAACAGAACATTTGGTTCTTTATTTCACAATTGCATAACCGTCATGTGATTCTTATTTTTACTTACCATATATGTAACAAATATATTGTGGGCATTTACATGACAAAATTCAATATGTCAGAATGGACAGATTTTCATTTGCATCTATAGATCCATTGTAAACAATGAAGTATCCATCAATATGTTTATTTAATATGAATTTGAAGTTTTATTTACAAACAAAGCTGCTTGTTTTAGTGTTACCAAGATTACAGTGCTATTAGTTTAATAAAACTTATACATTTGTGTATAAATTTTGGTTTATATTATGATATATATACTGTAGACTGAAGCATGCTGAAAACTGGAAGCAAGATAAAAAATGGTCTTTATAGTAGATAACCATGGAAAGTAATTAACAATAGCCTGCTCAAAAGAAGGAGCGAATCAAGATACACATCCGTCCATAGATTAGTTCCCTTTAGATAGATCTATCAGCTTATCATTGCATACTCTTTGAAAAACAGCACCTGATACAACCACATGCTTTACTGTCTCATTATCTTGATTACACCATTTAATGCATTTACAACATGTGTTGCCCTGCATTCATATGTAATTATTGAGTCAGACATTGTTAAATTTAATTTTTCAGATTGTATAAGAACCACAAAGAAGGATCACATAGTGTGATCATGGATTGATACACATGGAATAGATTTTGTAGTCTGAGATAGAATGTAAGCAATCTTTGACATGCTTAAGGGAAATGACCAAATGATGATATCAGGGTGAAAAGTCATTATAATCTTGTCTACTAGCACCAAAACAAATCAAAACCATTTTTTGATTATTTAACGTATATAAAGATCTGCGAAAGATGACATAACATAGGTAGGAACAGCATCTGGATAGTCCTGTATATCTTTCACTTTGTTAGCACCAGTTAGTACAAGAGCAGAATCAATTCCAACATTATTCGCAAATCTAATGTCTGCTTTCAAACTGTCTCCTACAAAAAGAGTCCTCTTTCTATCTATTTTGGGGTACTTTCCCAAAATACAGTCAAACATCAGAGTGTGAGGTTTGCCAACTACTTTGGGATTCCGTTTGGATGCCACTGCTACAGACTGAATTAGACTACCGGTTGTCGGCTGTAGTCTGCTAGGGGCAATTTTGACAGCAATCTCTACATCATTGGTCGCAACAAAATGACAGTTTTTGTCCATTAAGTAACTTGCCGATTTGTAAATTTTGTTATAATGGAAGTCCTTGTCAAATCCCATTAGGAC
Source organism: Ostrea denselamellosa (assembly GCA_024699665.1). Classification (NCBI taxonomy): domain Eukaryota; kingdom Metazoa; phylum Mollusca; class Bivalvia; order Ostreida; family Ostreidae; genus Ostrea; species Ostrea denselamellosa. The sequence goes on from JAMZEH010000018.1 coordinate 9,313,857, forward strand.
TGCCTGGACATTTTCTCTGAATTCCATTTTAAGAAGGTCATCAATGTGCAAACTTGAGATATCAGGATCTGGTCCTAAACCAAAATATTGCAGTCCAATTTTATCCATTTCATCTGCCATGCCATGTGTTCCCATCATGTAGACTTGGCCTGTAATGTTAAGAATGTCTTTAAGGTACAAGGCTGCAACATATGCAACTCCAAAAACTTCATCTTCCTCTGCCTCAAAGCCTTGAGTCTTGAATTTATGTAGGTAATGAGAATTTGAGTGAAAGCTATTGTTGGTGACAAACAGAATCTGCTTTCCTAGTTTCCTTATAAATTCGATGGCTCTTGGAATTCCTGGAATAGAATTGTAGTGGTCAGTCGCCCACAATGTACCGTCCAAATCTACCAGAAACGTGTCGTAAGAGTTGATGATATCCTTAATTTTGGCGGAATCCGTCACTGATGGCGTTTTCTTTAATGGTGACACAAGCGTACTTCCATACTTTCTCCCTCCATATCCGGATAGGTTTTTACATTTAATTTTGTGAACAGCACACTGATTCCCAATTATTTTATGTAAAGTTCTCCAATTTGAAAACATGCTCATATAATGATTGTGATTAAAAATACAACGTTGTAGATCTGTGTCCGGATGTCCTATGGCAATACACGACTATTTGGTCTGACTGTTAACCTTCACCTTGAGCATATTTTTACTGATCATGTGAATATCGTTTGACCAGGGAAAGAAATTACTTTATTAATTTTCTCCTTATTTTATGGTACTTTTTAAAATAAGATATAGATATACATTTTCTGTCCGTAGAAAGAATTTCATTTCCAATTTTTGGTAATTTGAAATTGTCAATGTTCCGTATGTCTTTCAAGCGTTTGTAACTATGAGAATCGATATCGGTTAATCGCGCTGATGTTTGAGTAAGACTAGGCGGCGGAATCAAAATTTTCAAAGGAGTGAGACGTTGAATGCTTATGGAATGTTAACTAATTATCATATACGTATTTGATTTAATCATGGACAAATTCAGGTAGATTTTATGGTACAATACCCTGATTTATATTGACCTAAATACATATATTGAACCTTCAGACTCAATGCCTGCTCCACATCCGATCATATATCTTGTCATAAACTGGTTAACAGAGATACAATACTATATACATATTGGACTAGAGTATACTTTTTCAACCAAAAATATTAAAGAGGTTTAGTGGATATCAGCCTCTAGTAAGTCTGGATAGCGAATTTGTAAGGAGAGTGGACGAATAAGGTCACATTGACCAGGACATGAAGGCCGCTTAAGGCTTCTATTGGGTTCAGAGTGATACCCTAGGGGAGAGGGGTGAAGCTCCTGAAGAAGTTATTGATTTACGACATTTGAGCAGGATTTTCTGAGGGGTATGATAAGCAAATTACATTCAAATGATAATTTAAACTTTCCGTACATCCACCAAAGAAACTTTGAACAACAAAAAAAAAACAACATTAAATTTCAGACTTATTTTGTGAAATTCAACATTCTGATATCCAAGGCTTTCTGTAGAATTGAAAAATATTCTTTCTGAATGTATTTAGGTTGAATTCATGACCACTGAATGGGTCATTTTATTCATCAAATTCTGGAATTGTGAATTGACAGTCGTACTCTTACGACTGTGTTTTTTGTTGTCTTTTTTCTCTCTCTAAATTTAAATACACCTTGATAAATGTGACAGGGCAATTAAAGGGTAAGAGCTATTTAAAAAAAAAAAAAAAGCAAATTAATTATTTTCATAAAATATTGATATGAATGATAATCTGACTGAGTTATGATTTTGTTTTTTGTAGTGCAATGTTTGAACTAAAAACTGCAGTCTGAAACAAACACTGCACTTGTCCATTAAATCTAACTATTGTTTTACCTGGTTATTGTTTTATGCCATTAGGTGTGAAGTGATTTAGAGTTTCACCTGTAGATAAGTCTCATTGACTTTGAAATTTACATGCTTTTTATGTAAGTATGAATATATTACAAGTGATAATGCTATGTCAAATTTTAAGTGTTATTACTGAATAGTTTGTCAATTTCCTAATAGTTTACCCTGCTTTTAAGAAGTATGTTTAGCCTATTGCTGTGTGTGCCACAAATTAATTTAATAACTCTTTGAGGCATTAGCTATTTACAAGCTGATGATAGGGTGAGCTGAGCAACATTTTTTTAACTGTGGTAATTCAAACCAGGTATTTTTTTGTATCATTAATAGACATGCAAAAAAAATTGCAAAAATCTGTTCCTGTATAACTGTAACAAGTTGCATACATGTATTATATAATACATGAATTTCATGCATTTATTTTAAATATTTAAAGCAGGACAAAGAAAAGAGGCTTCTTTGCTATCTCCAATTCCTTGAGCTCATCAGGTGACAAAAAACGGAATAAAGGAGACAAACATGAGTTTATTTACTTCAAGGGAGAAAAATCAGAGTGCAGGAATCTCGAGGGAGAGAAAGTAGAATTGAATAAAATCAGTATTGACTCAGATAGAGAGACTGATGATGAAGTGGGACAGGGAGATACATCAGGACAGAGCATCTCAGAACCAGAGACGGCAGGTACAATTTTGAAAAGAAGACAAAAACGCTAGAGTATCACTAAATGAAAAATTTTCAAATTTAATGATGTGGAATAGCATTAATGCAGTCAGAAAGTCTCTGTAAACATTGTGCTTATATTTAAACTATGATATAAGTTAATAAATCATTGCTCTGTGAACTTTCGTTTTATTGAAGTTTAGTTTGATTATGATTTTCTTGATAATGAGATTTGTCTAATTTTTCTGCATAGTATCTGGGTCATCCTGTGATGATGTTCATAAAGCAAGCCGCAAACTCCAGTCTTTTGCTAAGAAGTCAATCAGAAGAGATAAGAAAAAAGAAAAAGAAAAGCAAGAGAGAAAAGAGAAAAGTAATGCATATATACATGTATATACAGTAAATTCAAAGGAAGCACAATTAATGTTAATGGATAGATTAATCATGATATGCTATTTTTGCACCTGTAAAAGCTGATGTAATTTTAATAATGTGCAGTGTATGGTGTGTAGTAGTACCCTTAACCGAACAACTTTGTGTAATAAATACTTTCATATGATAGTTTTATATATATATATATATATATTTCATTACAGACAAATTATCAATGGATGATTTCCTGAGTAAACAGATAGAGTTTATCACATGGCTTGAAGAAGAGGTAGGCTAGATACGGATTTTTAACAAAGGACACATTGTAACTCATGAGACCTTATATACTAGACATGGATTCCATTGTTGCCCAATTTCTGCTGTGTGTTGAGGTTTGGAAAACATAAGTCATACATGATCCATTTAGCTTCAAACCTTTATACCCACTTGGCTGTACTGGTGGGACTGATTTAGTAATGAGCCATATTTTACTTAAAACCTCAGAATTGCAGAAGATACATTTTCACAAGTCAGGGTTTTTGGTTCGTCACTTTGCACTAACCTTTGACAAATGACACTATCAAAGAGTTGGGCTCGTCTTGTGTTTTCTGATTAGTTCCACACGGAGAATGTGGAACCAATCGGAATCTAGTTCTATTTATAACAACATGAAGCGAGAGATTCAAATGAAAACACCTGTGCAGTTATGTCTATTTCAATCATTTTAGTACTCGAAAAGATTAAATGTCTTGAACAAGATGGTTTCCAAACTTGATCTGTGATTAATAAATGTATTAGCTGTGGAAGTATTACAATCGCATATGCTTATCAAAACAGCAGTACAAGATCGCTTTCCCATCTAGATAGGCTAGATTGTCATTGCATCCATATATGACAAAGCAAGTTTGCAGTGCTGCTGTTTATAAATAATAATATCAATTTAAAATTGTTATTGTAAAGCCTTTACAAAGTTCAATTTTTACCATTAGCTGATGTAAAACAAACCGAACCAATGAAAATGACAATAAAGATTGTGCAATTTCATTAAATGTTTTATTTATAGTGGATGATGTAATGGTCTGATGATCCCAACTTTTTTTCTGATCAAAACTTTCTGCTGTCCGTCATTGGTGGTGTTGTCATTGTCAGCATAATCTTTTCACATTTTCATCTTCTCCAGAACCACTGGGTGAAATTTCAATCAGACAGGGCAAAAAGCATTCTTGGGTGAAGGGGATTCAAGTTTGTTCAAATGAAAGGTGGCTCCCTTCTCCAAGGGGAGATAATAGCAAATAGTGAAAAAATACTGACAAATTTTGAAAATCTTCTTCTCCAGAACTAATAGGCTGTTGTTAATCAAACTTGGCACAAATCATCCTTGGATGAAGGGTATTGAGTTTGTTCAAATGAAGGTCCATGCCTCTTCAAAGGAGAGATAATCACAAAAATGCAAAAATAAGATGGGGTCAGTTAAGAATCTTCTCAAGAACCATTTGGCCAGTAGAGTTCCAGTTTACATGGAAGCTTTCTGGAATAGTGCAGATTCAAGTTTTTAAAAATCATGGCCCCTGGGGGATAGGATGGGGCCACAAAAGGGGATAAATGTTTTATATGCAAAAATATTGGAAAAAGCTTTAAAAATCTTCTCCTGAACCACAGGACCAATTTCAATCAAACTTGATACAAATCATCCTTGGGTGAAGGGATTACAAGTTTGTGTAAATAAAGGACCATGTCCCTCTTCAAAGGGGAGGTAATCACAAAAATGCAGAAATAGGATAGGGGTCATTAAAAAATCTTAATCTAAAGAAGCAATGAGCCAGAAAAGTTCCAATTTACAATGAAACTTCCTGGCATAGAGCAGATTCAAGTTTTTTTTTTTCGTTTTTTTTTCTTAATCATGACCCCCAGAAGTAGGCTGGGACCAATATAGTGGATCAAAGTTTTATATGTGAAAGTATAGGAAAATATCTTCTCAAGAACCACTAAGTCAGAGAAGTTCAAATTTACATGGTCCCTGGGGGTGGGTGGGGCAACAATAGGAGATGAAAGTTTTACATGCAAAAATATAATGAAAACCTTTAATATGGGCCAAGGTAACTCAGGTGAGCAATGGGGCTCTTGTTGATCAGATAGTGACATTCGTCAGGGGTTAGTGCAAGGTTACTTGTGAAGATGCAAAAAATATAACTTAAGTCTGGATAAAACAAGTCCCCCTTCTTTCAGTAAGAAAGTAGTTTTAAGAATGGGCATGACAGTGGTTTAAAAATATTTAAATTTGTCATTGAATTTTCCTTGTGAATACTTCATGAAATCATAATATAGGGGACTCTTAGTACAAATCTGTTCAAATTGTCTTTGAAGGAGGGGAGATAGGCATGGAAGAGTTATCTTCCCTAAAAACCAGTGAAAACTTATTAACATTACTTCATAATAATCCTGTTAAACTTTCTGTGAAACTAATTTCAGTCTAAAATTTGTACAAACTATAGGGAATGGACACCTTTTAATAATTTTTCAATATCTTAGATTTTATGATCTCGTCAAAATTATAATCAATAATATGTGAAAATTTACTAAAATGTAAAACCTCATTTTCACTGTTGTTAGAGACACATTTATCTGATGTGTGTTAATTGAATTTTTTTCAGAACATATACTTATAGACATAATGCATTATGGGAATATGAAGTACTGAAACTAAATCTCAGTCATCAGTAAATGTTAAAACTATGGCAACATTAACTTTTTACTCCTTCATTAATTACTACAACTGCCTTTTATCGTTTATAATCAGATGTACTTAAAATTTATTTTGAATATTTCATTAAATATGAAGGAGAATTAATGAAGAAATTTGAGTGAAAATATAATTTTTAAAAAAAAATCTTAAAGCAATATAAGCTGCCAAAATTGCAATTTTTAATAGTGGCATTAAAAGAGGTTAAATGAACGTTGATATGATTGAAAAAAAGAACTGCATCGAATTTCCTCTCTTATGCATCGTTTACACACCTTTACGTGATGAAAAATATATTCCTCGACATTCCGATTGACCCTAACAACGACAGCTGATTAATCGTCGGCAACAATCCCGAAGATAACCGATGTTGACACGAATGATTCTGATGCTGATCAGGGTGGATCGGGTTGTATCCGGGTCATTAAAATATGGACGGCGAGGTGAGATAAAATTCTAGTTACCATCATTATTTTGGCATTGTTAACGATGTTATATGTTTTTATATCTTTTTCGTCCCGAATCAGTCAAAGTCGGCTTTCTCACTCGCTTCGAACCTTTCGTGTCAGACATCTTTCGTGCTTACCGGAAATATTGCACTTGCGCATTTGATTTTGCCGAATGAGTTCAACTTTAGGTCATTGCATACGGAAATAATGTCGGAAAAATTAAGGTACGGGAAGACTTAATTTCAACTGTCGAACAATTTGTACATTTAATGCAAAAAATACAACATGTCAAAAGTTTAATCGATAAAATCAAGTATTAGAAGGTAGATGTTACAAAATTTCGATTAAATTTTAGGGACCCCAAAATAACAATTTTGACAGCTTATATTGCTTTAATTATCATATCTTAGTGTTACATATATATTATTGAAAATAGTTTTGCTTGACAGCATAGAATTTCTATTCAGAACTTTCTTGAAACATAGATAATTTTCAAAGAAAACATACAAAGTTATTAAATTGGTGGTGTCATCTTGGATAATATAATTTGTTCTGATTCAGCTATGTCTTATTTACTGCCACAGAAACACAAAAACTCCAAGGAGATGTCTTCACCAAAGAGAAAATCCTACTTCAAGACTTTCCTTAAACTTTGGAACAAAAGAAAACTGCCACAGGTAAACACTTAGCAGGTAAATGCTGTAAACACACAGCAAACTCTGAAATCCAGCACACTTAGCAGGTAAATGCCATAAAGGTATATTACATACTGTGGCCATCTTCAGGTAGAGATCCAAGTAATTTCTTATGAAAAATATATACCATCTGTGATAATATAAATTATTAGATTATTAAAGCTTATGTACAAGACTGAAGTTAATTAGTTTTGCATTCTAAATATTAAGTGTACAAATAATTGATGTCTAGTATACATGCATATAGTCCCTGTTCCACCTATCACCATGACCATTCATATCTATCTTTCTGTTTTCTTTTTTTTTTTTATGGTACTAGTCTTTTCTGTAAATTTATGGACACCCTTTATATATTTTGCTACAAATATATATTGCTATAAATTATGTTTTAAATTATATAAAATATTTTATGCAGTCAAAACTTTGAGAACTTATCGTCACAAATGCTATCAGAAATCCAGATGTGTGTGTACCAATTTCTGTTATTGACATTTAATATCAGAAATGAAGAAAGTATACTTAAATTAATTTATTATATTTAAAAAGGAAGAATATTTATTCAGATGAGAATGAAACGGTTGCAAACATTAAAGAAATATACAATTTTATTATTATGTTTTATTCTATTTAACTTCTGTTTGAATTTCAATTATGTTTTAATGATTATAATACTATTTTTAGAACTTAATTACCATACAAACTTATTTTTAAAGAAAAGAACATACTGCTGCATGTATGCTAAAAATAGTAAAACTAAACATATCCCAGTACACATTTCCAAATGTGTCATTATTTTATGACTTTGCTACTATTATTAGACTCAATTATTAATTAAAACATTGTTCAACATCTTAATTGTGCCAAATTAGGTACATTTACAACAATGTTTTAACCTTTGTGGACAAACAGAAATACTACAGAGGAAGTGCAGAGATCCAGAGCCCATGCCCCACCCATCCAACTAGAACTTTCAGCTTTGATAATGAAGAGGTTGTTAGTTTCACACGTCCCAAGTCAAAGCGGTTGTCCATTGAGCCATGGGGACCACCGGATTCACCATTCTCCACATTTGGGAAAACACCACCTAAGAATCAACAGACATCAAACCTAGCTTTGTTTGAGTCACAGTCCTCTTTGGTTTGTTCATATTTTATACAAGTTTTAAAAGAATCAGAACCTTGAGATTAATGTGTATATGTTTGGTGTTGAATTTTTATGGTGGTTTTTTTTTTAACAGACAGACATGCTCCCCCCCCCCCCCCCCCCTTCTCCTTAAGGAAATAAATGTTTCTTGTGTGTGTGTGTGTGTATATATATGCATATATATATATATAGATATAGATATATATTGGGATTATTTATGTACAATTCACTTGCATTCTATTTTGCTTCTATATAAAACTACAAGAGATCTTGGGATCCATTACTTTGTCTGTTTCAGAGTTAGCATATTTTGATAGTTCCTGGTTTTGGCAAGTAAAAATATAAAGTCAGCTCTTGCATATTACAGAGGGTTGTATATAAAAGGGGGGGGGGGGGGTCTTTGGAACAATTTAATCCAGGGCCATTGCATTACTAGTTAGACATTGAAATCACACAAGAGGTCTTCATATTGAAGAGATAAAAAATAATTTTAGAGAAAATATCAGAAACATCATGAATGTCCTTGTAGTGGAAATCCACTTTACAGATACATGTATTTCGATTCTGATCATTTTTACCTGTGTCACTAACAGTGGTGGCAGGTCTAGTAATCACTTCACTCTGTCTGTCTGTTCATCCATCCATCTGTCATGCTTATGGGTGCATCCTTTGTATAATCTGTAACTCAAAAAGTATGTAACCAATATTACTCAAACTTTGCACAGTATTTGTATACATGTAGAAGATATGCACCTTTTATTATGAGCAAATTTGACAAATTTTTAGTTTATGTTAGTGATGGTGCATACCTTGTGTTATCTGTAACACAGAAAGCATCCAACCAATATTATTCAAAATTTGCTCATGCTTGTATACATATTGAAGATGTGCACCTTCTATTATGAGTAAATCTGACAAATTTTATATAAAACAATTTTTACTATGTTTGATATAGCCTTTTTGCTATGTATGCTATTGACAGTGCATATTTTGTGTACTCTGTAGCTCAAAAACTTTCCCATCAATATTATTCAAACTTTGCACAGTTTTTATATACATATTAAAGTTGAGCACCTCCTATTATGGTGAAAGTTGATAAATTTTTACTCTGATTTGAAGCATGTTTAACTTTAAATTCTTTACCACATATACTATTAAAATGTTACTTTGGCATATACAACTTTTTATGAAATGTGGAATCTAGAGTGAATATACTAAATGTGTGCTTTTATATGAGGTGCCTACAGTGATGCACGTACAGATATGTGCATGTAATTCGTCTTGTTGAATTCATGGTTATTATAAACAGTGTTGTATGTAAATCAATTTTCTGCTACATTTTAAAACCAGATTGGCATGAAATTTGAAAGATGGGGGTGGAGCTTATAAAGATGAAAGATTGAGGGAATCTTGAGTTAGATCTTTTATTATTCAAAACGTAGGTAACATCATATATCTATTTACCAATATTTTGTTCATTGATATAGAAATAGAATTAGTCAGCAGCACTGATGTCATATGATGAAATAAAGATTTGTTGGGCAACATATAGAGACAAGCAATGTGAAAGATGGCCTTGAAGCATACAATATTTGATTCCAGTAATATCACATACTGATATATTTTTACTTCATATTGAAAAATGTTAATTGATTCAGAAAAAAAAGTAATTAATATTTAGTATCAATTTCATTGATTAGGGTCTTTGGTTATTTTTAATAATTGGTAGTGAAGTTTCAGTTTTTGTTTTTTCCACAGTAGATATATTCCTCAGTTGTTCACCTTCTAAGGATGTTAGCTCCTGTAACCTGACTGATCAAGCTTAAGTAACTCTAGGATGCGTTTTTTGAGAACTGACTTCTCTTATGTAATTAAAGAATTTCAAATCAAGTTTATCAGAATACAGGACATATGAAGCACATTTGTACAATAACACGCATTGGCTTACTCTGAAACCACAATTAGAGCTTTAGATTAAAACTTGCCAGTCAATGACTCATGTGAGTGTTGTGGCCATTGAGTTTCTTGCTTTTTGGGTTGTAATGTCATGCAAAGAACTCAGTGCTATATATAACATTATACACTGTATCATGGATAGTATGCACATGTATCAAATGTCAATTCAATTTAATAAATAATTTTGACAGGAACTTGGAGAGTACCAGACGCCAAAAAATGCATTGCCAATGTCAGGTGCTGGAGAGTCCGCAGTTAGGTCCGAAAGCAGGTAAAGTACAGAAAGGTCCGAAAGCAGGTAAAGTACAGAGAGGTCCGAAAGCAGGTAAAGTACAGAGAGGTCCGAAAGCAGGTAAAGTACAGAGAGGTCCGAAAGCAGGTAATGTACAGAGGGGTCTGAAAGCAGTTGATGTACAGAGTGGTCTGAAAGCAGGTAATGTACAGAGTGGTCTGAAAGCAGGTAATGTACAGAGAGGTCCAAAAGCAGTTAATATACAGAGAGGTCCGAAAGCAGTTGATGTACAGAGAGGTCTGAAATAGGTGATGTACAGAGAGGTCTGAAACAGGTGATGTACAGAGAGGTCTGAAAGCAGTTGATGTACAGAGTGGTCTGAAACAGGTGATGTACAGAGGGGTCTGAAAGCAGGTAATGTACAAAGAGGTCCAAAAGCAGGTAATATACAGAGAGGTCCAAAAGCAGGTAATATACAGAGAGGTCCGAAAGCAGTTGATGTACAGAGAGGTCTGAAGGCAGGTAATGTACAGAGAGGTCCGAAAGCAGTTGATGTACAGAGTGGCTAGTTTGTAGATTTTGTTCTATGTTTGTAAAATAGTTTGTACTATAGGCCCTCCAAACATCTGAGTACCATTGATAAGTATAATAATCTATTATCTAAGGGTACCTTGACATAAGATATTTGGAGGGCCTTTGGTTTGTACACAATTATTTAAGTGTTAAAACACAAAACTCAGGTGACCTATTGCAAATGGTCTGTGTTCATCATGCATGAACAATTTAACATTTATAATTTTTTCTTGATAACTACCATTCCAATTCTTTTCAAGTTTGGTTTGAAGCATCTTTAGGACAAGGGGAACAAACACCCTGCACCCCAGGGACCTTAAGGGTGTGTAAAAATTCCAAAAAGTGACCCATTTCAAAACTCTTTTTCTTTCTCTTAGAAACCTAAATGCATAGTGATGTAGAGCAAGAAGGCCTCTGTCAGAATGGTCAACTTCCTGAACCTTGGGGTAGAGATTAAACTTGGTATATAGTGTATGCATGTTGAACATTTAATAAAAATCTTTTTTAATGCCATAGATACCAAATTGAAACTAAATAGATATTTAAAAGAAGTAGGTTGTCCTCTACCAAAATTGTAAATTTCATGATCCTGGGGGGTAAGGAGTGGAGCCAAAATTTCTCTAATGATTATTGTCTTTATCTTTTGAATGACTTTTTAAAGGGACATGGATATGATTTGACCTGAAAAGTTTTAGATTTTATTTTTCCACTTTCAATGTTTACATTGCTTAACTAAAGCATTTCTAATGGTCAGCGGAAGTTTGAATGTCAGTTGTCAAGTTACAAGAAAGATACAGAGCTCACAATTCTGTGTTATGTAAACAAAGCTTGTGTCATATTTTTGTTTACATAGGTTAAATACACTAGTTAAAGAATTTTTAAATTTACAAGTTAATTCTGAAATTAAATTAAACCATTTACAGTGTTTGTCAAATCTCATTTTGTTTTAAACATATTTTCTATTAAGCAAACTATATGTAAAGAAACACATGGCACGAACTTTGTTCACATAACAGAATTGTGAATGCTGTATCTCATTTGTAACTCAACAACTGACATTCAAATTTTTGCCGTTAGAAATACCTTAGTTAAGCATTATAGACAATAAGACTGGAGAACAAAAAATGAAAATTTTCAGTTCAAATTGTGCCCATGCCCCTTTACGTTTGCTGATACAGTACAGAAACTAAATGTATGTTTAGGAAAAGTAGAAAAGGATGTACCAAAATTGTGAATTTTTGCAAACCCAGGGTTTTGAATCTAGGATGGGTCCAAATTAGTCATATTATGTTAATGTTGCATATATTATGTAAAGCCCTTCATCAATATGCACTTTTGAGGGCATTTAAGTATGAAGAACACATCTTGTTTTATACTGTAGCTGAATATGAGAATTTAGCTTAGATATTCAGAACAGGCAATATTTTCTTCATTTCATAGCCTTTGGAATAGTAATACTTTTAACTAATACTCAGGTGACTGATAAGGCCTGTGGGCCTCTTGTTACTCTTGCATTTTGCCCCAAAGCTGGATCTTCATATTTTTCATGCAATAACATGATAAAATTAAAACCTCATTGATTTCCCATGAGATAAATATATTTGGGTGTTTATAACTTTAAAAAGTGGTAACATACATGTAGGTCTTTGTTGTGTAATCACTGACCAAGTTCTCAAATGAGATTTTATGGTAAGATCTGAACTCTTGGTGCAGTTTTCTTGCTGCTTGGTAATGCATATGAGATCGTAACATTCGTATGTGTGAAGGAAGTATTGCACAATCTCATCTCAGGTTTGTTTTTGTTTTTTTAGTAACCACGAGATTCAGCAGTTTCCTGCAAGGGAACTGTCAGGTACACCTACATCAGCTGTTCCAGAGAAGTCACCTGTGTATGCTGTGCCATGGAAACCCAAACCTACACCCAGGAAGAAGCCTCCTGTTGTTGACAAGACCTTGACCTCCCCACCCCCACCACCCATCCCCCCAAAATCATTTCAGAATGGGGAAAAGATAGAAGAAATACAACAAACTGCCCAAAACAAAGAAATCAGTGATACAAATACTGTTTCACAGTCAGGAAATATAATTTTCCATAAGCAGGAGACTTGTGGGAGACTTGGTGTGTCTGAAACCTGTGGTGCAATGGAGGTGGATGAGGACAGTCCAATAGGGCAGAAAATCTCAAAAGAAGATGGATGGCAGAACCCAATTGTAAGAAAGCCTTTTAGTCCACCAGTCAAAATCCGGAAAACTTTCTTCCCTCAAGAACAAATTTATGCAGAGATTGACTCACTTGAAATGAAATCTGCTGTAGGCAAAGAATCAACAAGAGATCCAGAGATTGATGATCAATTCTCCACAGTGCCAGTTGATGAATTACACAGCATAAGGTTTCAAAGTGAATCGTCAACCATTGCAGATTCAGACGCGAAACGTGTAGTTCTTGAAAATTTACAAACGACAAGGGAGAATCGATTTTCTTTCAGCAAGTACTTAATAACACCTGAAAAGTGTGCTGCTGCACCAAAGAAAAAGGTGCTTAAGTCTGAAAATAGCAAAGAGCCTGTTCCATTAAAGAAATGTTTGGAACAACCAAATGAATTTCCATCTTTAGAAAATAAGAACAGTAATAAGAAGGAAAAGCCAGAGATAATGCCAAGAAATATTCCAAAACTTCGAAATGACTTTAAAGTTACCATGACAATCAGGAACGGCCTCCACAATGTTCGGAACTTTGTGATAGAAGAAAACAAACAAACCAGATTGAAAGAAAATAAAGACATGAGAGTTGGTAATGTTGATCCAAGGAGAAGACAATTTGAGAAGGTAAAGCAGAAGGAAAAGAGAGAAAAGCCTCCTACAATTTCAGAATCAAGATTAGAAATGAATGAGAAATTCTCTGTTTCTGTGGATGGTTCTGGAAATCCAGAATCAAAGCTCCGGAAAGGATTTCTGGAGACTGATATTGATTCATTACCATTACCAATCATGGGTGCTAAAACACCACCTCAGAAACGGAAACCTTTGTCCAATCTTCAGAGGTCCAAGTCCTTGGAGACTATAATTTGGTGATCGACTGGAAGTTCATGTTTCAATACCATGTATATGCGTATGAGTTTAGAAGACACAAGAATGTCCGATTTATTCACTTGCAGCAATTTTCACGGTGAATTAGACATTGTGTAGAAACAGAACTTTTATTCCTAACTTTATGTAATTTAAAAGATTTCAGGGGATATTTATTTGATAAAAGTTATTTAAAAAAAAAACCAGCACTGTTAAAAGGCAATTTCACAGGAGTTTAGAAGGACGCCTTGAGCTGTGTAGTGTGTGTTCATCATAAGTCATTGTTTAGGTAGATTAATTAATGACACTGTCAGTAAAAGCATCAGGTGACAATATCACTGTCGGACATGAAATAGACATTGTAGATACAAGCCACTGACATGAAATAGACATTGTAGATACAAACTACTGACATGAAATAGACATTGTAGATACAAACTACTGACATGAAATAGACATTGTAGATACAAGCCACTGACATGAAATAGACATTGTAGATACAAGCCACTGACATGAAATAGACATTGTAGATACAAACTACTGACATGAAATAGACATTGTAGATACAAGCCACTGACATGAAATAGACATTGTAGATACAAGCCACTGACATGAAATAGACATTGTAGATACAAGCCACTGACATGAAATAGACATTGTAGATACAAACTACTGACATGAAATAGACATTGTAGATACAAACTACTGACATGAAATAGACATTGTAGATACAAACTACTGACATGAAATAGACATTGTAGATACAAGCCACTGACATGAAATAGACATTGTAGATACAAGCCACTGACATGAAATAGACATTGTAGATACAAACTACTGACATGAAATAGACATTGTAGATACAAACTACTGACATGAAATAGACATTGTAGATACAAACTACTGACATGGAGTATTAAATTATTTTATTGGCAAGCTGTAAAGTGTATTCTTCATTTGAATAGATATTAAAGTCCTGTAACATTTTAGTCCCATAATATATGTTATGTTTTGTCTTCATTTTCTACGTGATTTGTCAAGCATTAAGAGAGATTTTTTAACTTTTCTGATGATATTCAGTATTCTGTTATAACAAATGTACCTGGTGTATTTATATGAATTATACAGCATTTTGATACCAGCTTTATATTCATATTTAGGTATATTGGATTTCCTCTTTACAGCATCTCTTCGCATAAAGATGTACACATGTTATTTTAAGAAAATTTCATTCTGTTCCTTTCGATCCAAAGCAATAGCTGGGATGCGGTTTTCATTCATTCATTAAATACTCGTCATGCGGTGTCACACCAGTCTTTGTAATTCAATACAATATCGGTTTAAATTCTGAAATACCCTTCAATCAATAATCATGGTATTATAAATTGGATTTGAATACATCGTGTAAATATAATAACAATTTGTACCAATGAATGTTTTACTGCTTGAAAATATGACAGAAATAAACATCATTTGAAATACATTTTGGAAAAGTGTTGTGATTTCAAATTTATAGTTTTCTCATTGTGTACGAAGAGGATTAACTGTTAGAGTGATGGTCATCTGACCCTCATGGATAAAACAGATTAAAATGTTTATAGATCAGGTGATAACCTCCACTCAGCCTAAATTCAAGGTCATGTGATGGAATCCTTGTTATCTTCAAGTGAAAGAAGCGTTCATTCATTCAATACATAATTTCTTTTTTCAAACAGCTGACATTTTTTAATAATTTCCTCTTGTGATTAGAAATTGATCGTCGTATGAGATCAGCCGATGAAAATTGATATACTTAGAAGTGTGTCACGTAAGAGACATCCCTTTGATATTCCATTTAATTTATTTCGATACAGAATTCCCTTCTGAAATAGCTGAAGCCGGGCCAGATTTCTTCTAAGTTTTGGGCGCATTGCACAACGTGCTCCCGATTTATAGTATGGTGAATGTCTGGCGGGAGAGCATCCGGGAACTATTTTGTGTAATCAACTTCTTGCTCACATTCCCCAACCTCTGCACACTTGTTATGGAAACGTTGAAGATGTGCATGTAAGTCTCTGGAATTGCTCGGACATTTTTCGAAAAATCTTGCATGTAGATATACGTCATTTTTGGAGCATCTTTTGAATAGATATGACTGTGTTATCAACTCCAGTCACACCTTTAAGCTAATTTTCTTCAAACTTTGTACATTTATGTACCGCCTTGCTTGTCATATGAACCGATTAAATAGGGGCAGTCCTTTGAGACCGTAAAGTACGAGACCCTGTCACAGCAGGTGTGGCACGTTAGAGATCCCTTCCTGCTCAAAGGCCATAAGCGCCGAGCATAGGCATAAATTTGCAGCCTTCCACAGGCAATATGGTGACATCTCCATATGAAAGAAAAATTCACTAGAGGGGATATTAAACAATATAACCAGTATTAGGATCACAATAACAGATTGACAGATGTAATTCACTTGAACCTAGGTTCATTGATTAATCATAACTATCTTCATTTATTCATTTGGAGGTATGTTCAACTATGTTGAAGATGGATACAGATACTTGAAGAAAGGTATCAATATTAGTTAGGCGTTTCATAAGTACATGTAAATAATATAACAGAAATATTATTTGCACGTGAACCTGTATATTGAGAGTTCTCTCTGCGAGTCCCTCTGTATGTAATTATGTATAGACACCATAAGAGTTGCAATATTTGTTGGGAACGTTCGTAGCCTGGGGGGAGGGCACGGAAAGGTACATGTACATTTTTTTAGAGTTTTTTTTTTATTTTTCTCTTGGAGCCCCCCCCCCCTTTTTTTTTGTTTACTTGCGTGCGTGTATGGAACGCTAAAACTCAAATAATTAAATATATCTTTTATAATCTAAAGATATCTTGAACTGAATTATTGCTCTCATCAATTAAATTAATGTGCGCGTTTGTAATTATGCAATGTACACGTGCATTACTTGTATTTTGTCTTTTCGTTTTGTCGTTTTTTCGCCTCGAAAAGACGTACAACAAGACGAGTAAACGCCATGCGAAAATATATTTAGAAGCTATAAAAAATATTTTTTATTTGAAATAACGAAATTCAGAATTCGTTATTTCGATTTTAATTCGTTATTTCAAACTTGAGCATTCGTTATTACGGTTTAAATTTGTTATAATGAATTTGTAAACTTCGTAATAACGGACTTCACAATTTGATATAACGAATTAGATTTGAAATAATGAATTCTAAAATTTGTTATATTAAATTGCCTGATTCGTTATAACAAATTTTCATACTCCGTACTAATCTTGTGACATCTTCGCCAAGCTACAAGTATCACGAATTTTTTTTTTTTTTTACTAATTACTCGATTTAATAGATTGTATAAATTCGTTTGTTTGCCCCCCCCCCCCCCCCCCCCCCCCTGCAATTCCTTAGTTATCAAGAATTATATACTAATTTGATATTAACGATTTGAAAAACGTTTGATAGAATTTGATATAACCATTTCTAAAATTCGTGTTTTCAAACTTAATTCGTTAAAACAAGAATGGAATTCAATGTACAAACTGTTATTTTTGGTTTCCCCAAAAAAGAAAACATGGGTCTAAACCTTATAATCCTCTTGGTAAAGAGATATATTTTTCAATATTCAAAAAAAAAAAAAAAATAAAAAAAAAAAAAATGTTAATATTGATTGTAATGATATTTAGAGATGTATACACAATTATTACATTTTAGAGGGAAAACTTACAGAATTGACATTTTACCAAAGAAAATGGTCTAAATGGAAATGTCTTTTCAATGAATGATATCTTTCATTTTAGTTTTATCTCTTTGTCATATATATATATATATATATATATATATATATATATATATATATATATATGCAATTCCTTAATTATAACGATTAAATATTAATTTGATATTAACAATTTTTTAACCGTTATATCGAATTTTAGGGATCCGGGTTATTAGAATAGATCCTCAGTGTCCCTTGCTTGTCGTGCAAGAGGCGACTAAATGGGGCGGTCCTTCGGATGAGGCCGCAAAATACGAGGCCCCTTGTCACAGCAGATGTGGCATGATAAAGATCCCTCCCTGCTCAAAGGCCATAAACGCTGAGCATAGGCCTATATTTTGCAGCCCTTCACCGGCAATGGTGATGTCTCCATACGAGTGAAAAAATTTCGGGCGGGACGTTAAACAATATATAATCAATCATCAATCGAATTTGAAATCGAAAATAAATTTTGAGACTTGTTATAAGAAATTCAAAGAATTTCATCCGTTATAATTAACGAATTTAAAAGTTTGAAATAACAAATTTAAAAATTGTATTCTGGAAGTCGTTATTTCTCATTGAAAAAAATAGTTTGATGGGTCCTAATTGGGCTTCTGTATTATACCGAGTCTTCTTACCTTGAAAAGACGACGTGTAAAATGGCACAAATCAGCCACCATACATGGTCCCTCAATATACAATGCAAAAAATTCAAAACCATGCCGTACGAGCAAGATTCTCGAATAGATGAACTCGCATCAAGACTGCAAGGTAGAATGACTAAATTATAGGGGAGTGGAGTGGATGTGTCAGTTCTGACTTTTCTCTTTAGAAAAGACGGGCATATATAACCTACATCTGTCTGAAGAGAATTTAATGCTGTTTTGGGGAATCATATGAACCCATTATACTCATTTAATTTGCGAACTGGCCTTTATTTTCACTATTGTGCACTCGGTTTTCTGTCCGCTTTAACTTGGATTCGCTAACGTAACTCCGCTTACTATTAGATCCGCCGCTCGTGTGTTCACTGACTGGTTTCATCCTGTTGGGCCAGTTATAGCCTCGAAGGTCGTTACAAAAATATAATTTATGGATTAAAAATTTCTTAAGTTTTAATTTTCATTTCAATAAATTAAATTGATTGTATTGAAAATCTGGTAATCAATCCAATCCCTTATATCACGACATATCGCCTCTCCTCTCATACATGTGCATCAAGTGCACACTCGTGTTTATAATACTGCTTGGGAAAAAAAAATAAAAATCAGCAAATATGTACAAGTCTGCTTTTATTTATTTTTTTTTCTAAACAAAGTCACAACAATATTTCAGGATTGGAAATGTTTCAATTTTTTCAACGTCAAATCAAAACATTTGTCATATGGATTCGAGAGTATTTTCGCGTTGCATTGTGGTACATCAGTGTATAACATTGGCGCTCAGTGCCGAGCCAACAAGGTGATTTGATAATGACGGGTCATTGCGATTACCAAACTGAATTGGATTTAAGTAATCTCCACAAGGAAATAACTGAAAAACTACAGGTCAGAATTTCTTTTAATTTAATTTTAGACGATTCAACAATATTCTGAAAATAATGAAACATGCAGTCTCATGTCGAGGTCTGCTTCACATGATGTACACATGTCCTCTGATATTGACAACTCTTCCAGAACTATTACTTGATGATTTTAATTTTTTTTACTTCATATTTCCATTACGATCCTTTTATCAAACAATTATGCTGCGTCCAAAACATCTTCAAAGATATTTATCATGTTTGGTTGGCCACACTTGTGTAATTTCATTTTCATGGTGTTCCACTCTCGAAGTCGCAACCGGCAAGAAATCGGACTGGGCTCAGCGCCGCTTATATACTTAGGCGTCACAGATCACATGACTAAAGCATTCAAATCAATTCCGATTGGTTGATGATATTTATGCATGTTAATCAGTCCAATAAACGTCGTAAATATGGTGGTTTTCAGAGAAGTATAGGAAAAGTCACGAGGAGTATACGGGTTAACATAGTGACGTCAAAAGATCACTATGAATAAATTAAAATGGATAGGGTTACGATTCAATATTATTTACCGGATTATGTTGTATTATTATAGGTGTGATGCGTTTTAGAACTATTTTCTGTTAACTAAAAGATAAATATTTGAATATAAATAGAAAAGGAAACTGCATCCAAAACCACACGCAAGGATTAAAATCATGAAAGGTTTAGTCTAATATATATCTAGGAAGAATGTTGACCTTGCAAGCTATGTGTGTGTGTTAAACATTGGTATTAAATCTTACAGAAAGCTTAGGATTGTTGATACTTTAAATTCTGAAATATTCTTAGGGTAAATTTGATCTTTGCAGATACTAAGTATGGACTTGAAATATTTTCAGATGTAATTATTTTTATGCTGCAGGTAAATGGAAGAGTGAGAAGGAAAACTCGACACCGGGCAACTAAAAGCCCGCCTGATGCAAGTTCCCCTTCATCCCCCCAGTCACCTCGAACTGGTAAATGTGGGCGTCCAGCAAATCCAATCCCCAGACATAAAAGGGACTCCCATATCAAAGCTGAACATAGGAGGAGAGATAAAATTCAGGTTTGCAATGGCTCAAATTGAATTCTGATATATGTAGATTTTTTGTTTTTCTTTTCACAATGTATATTAATGTAACATATATATGGTAAGTATTGAACAAAGTAGCAAATCTTCATTTCTCTGGCAAGTCTTCTTTAGTTTTCTTTTAAGCATGATTTTATATGTTATTTTTTCATGAGTATTGAATGTAGTACGACTTGCAAAAAGAAAGCCTGACCATAATTGGCCAGTGTATCCAATATTTAGGCTAGGGAATTCGGAAAAGTGTCCCTATATCTCTTTCGATTCCAAATCAGGTAAGGCGTGTTTATAGACAGTGCAATCATTCAGGGGTAAGTTTGACTGGAAGTGTTGAGTAGTTACATACATTTTGTTGTGTTTCTCACTAAAACACTATTTGCCCAAAATATGTGAAATTGTAGAATTTATATTTTAGTTCTTAACAAAAAACTTTTCTGCATAATTCACATATTAAAAGGGCAATGTTAGTTATGATTCCCCAATTCAAACAAAAAAAGAAATGTCTTCTGTTTGAGAATATCGGGGTGATTGCATCACTTTTAAATAAAAATATATTCTTTAATTGTCAAAACAAAAGGAGACATGTCTTTTGGTATTTATGCATAATTTAATCCTGTTTACTTTTCTTTTCAGAATATAAAAGTCTTTTGAAAGTTTGATTATTTTGTTAATCCAGTTGGTTTATATTTACAGAAAGGATTTGAAAGTTTAAGGTCATTGGTTCCCTCACTTGAAGATGTGTCAGAAAAGGAGAGCAAAGCTGTTATGCTCTTTAAAAGTAAGTATCCCACCAGAAATTAGGATACATATAGACTCTTAGATATAAGGGGGAGTCACTCATGGGCACCTAGTAGTGTGAGGAGATTTAAGGATTTTTTTTTTTTTAGATGACACTGCTCTTTCTGTGCGTGCACTTATTTCACTTCTGTGCTCCAGGACACTTGATACAAATAAACTATGATGAATGCATGTATATACTTTTTGACTTCATTTGGTTGTAATTTAAGTACAAATATGAAATTTGTATAAAAGTAAGGGAATTGCAAATTTTCTACATAGTAAATTGTACTTATTTCACATATAAAAACATAAATTCAGTTTCATTTTCCAACATTTTTGAAAATTGTTTGTAGCAAGTGTAGTGAAGGTTTTAAACAGTCTTTGAAAGTTTCAAAGAACATTTGTTTCTTATCTGTAAATTGTGAAAATGCACAGAGAAAAGTTCACTTGAAGCCAGAGAGAGGAGTGTATGGGGCTTATTATGCTAGGCTCTGTTAAGTTTAGTTTGCCCCCTTTTGTGAGGGGGCATCTAACCCCAAAATTTTGACTTGTCTCCCTCTTGTAGCTGCTGAATACTGTCGGCAACTTAAGGGCGAATGTAGGGGGCTCACCGATGAGGCGGCTGCTTTGCGGCAAGAAATCCAGTCCCTGGGTACTCAGATTCAGTAAGTCAAAAACATTTTAAATGTTTGACCATGCTCTGTATGTATGATCTCTATACATGGTTGTATCTAACTGTGATTTGTACACAAATATATGTATATATATCTAGTAAGTGCTTACATTACTAAATCTCTCTTCATTTCTTCCAGATATTAGATATTGATGCCAAGTTGTTGGATACAAGATATATAAACTATAGAATAATATACGGAAACTTTGCTTTCTTTTGTAGGTACAATAAATCAATAAATTATATTGAATGTATATAGTTAGAATTTATGCTGAAATGTATCTGACTAATTTTTCTTTTTATTTCAGAAGAAGCATCAATTTGATGCACATTTATATAATAATGATTTGTTTCATTTTTAGGAAGATTTGGTAAGATACTCGTAGATAGTAATGAAATATGATAATACTAATTATTCTGTTTTAACTTCTTAGTATGAGACTAAAGTTAAAATTATGATTTGTATCTTTTGCAGGTGATAACTTCTAGTTAATTAGCTTAGTGATCCAACAACTTGGTTTTAAGGAGATATTTTCCAGTTGATGCCCCTCATTTTAATTACAATAAAAAAAAAATATAAAGAAAAAAAAATTCCAGATCTTTGAAGTTGAAAAAGTTTGATTCAGATCAAAATATTGCTATAAATAAATAATGAAAAGTCAGTAATGTTCTAGAAAAAATCTCCTTATAAAACTTTTGGGGATTGAATATTTCCCCTCAGTTTGCAGTGGGTATTTGGAAGATGGTTTAGTCTTTAAATCCCTCTGCATTTCCATAACTCGGACAACAATTGTTAACATGGTCGTTTTGAATTTTACAGTGACCTTCAGACAGAGCTGCCGGTGACAGGAGTGGACACTGTAGAGGAACCACCCAGCACAGACATTGACAAGCTTTACGAAGAATATGTGGCCACTCAGACCAGGAAAAACTGGAAATTTTACCTAGTATCCTCTTCAATTTGATGTAGATATACAAGTTTTATTTGTTGTGGTGCAATGAGGAGTTCATGTTGAAAATATTTATTTTGCACCAGTTAAATGTTTTTAAGAATAATTTATTTTACATTCGATAATCATGATAGTTGTGTCTTGTTTTCATGTAAATGACATTCATCTCTTGGTTTTTGGAGAGTCGCTGGGGCTCGGCCAAATGGCAGGTGCTCTATAGTAATCAACTGGTAATCACAGTCTGTCTGTCAGTACATTCAGTTACATACGTAGGATTTTCAGTAAGAAATAATTAAGCAGGTTAATTTAAAATTTGAGATTTGTAAAGTTGAGCACCATGGGCACAATTATGCAAGGGGGTCCATGGGGCATGTAGAGGCCCCAACCCACCCCCAAAAAAAATTGAAAAGAATTGTTTGAAATACAGCATTCTAGGGCACTATGGAGGATGATTCTTTAATCTTGAACAAGATTTTCTTTGACGTAACAATTAGATTTTAATATGGTTGAAAAATCAATTATGTTTTTTTTTCTTTGAAAGTTTTTCCATTTCTAGATGTACAAAAAAAAAGGGGGGGGGGGTCATATGAATTTACATGGTTGTAAAATTGTTTTGAGTGGAACTACATCAAAATATATTTACTCTAGGATATTTCATGACCTCTTACCAAGGCATAATTGCTTCTGTTAATCTAAATATTCTGGTGTAATCCTACTTGAAACAATTTTTCATCCATATAAATCCACAAGGCCTTTCTTTTACACCCAGAAATAGATGCAGATCTTGATACATTATTTTTCATTAAGAATCGCACCATGCATCACATTAGAGGTTTTAGCTAGCAATTTCTTTCAAAGCAGCATCATTTAGCAAGGTGTCTTTGCGATAACTTGGATTTTTATCAAATTTATATACTTGGATTAGACATATTTCTGTCTGATTGACTGTTAACACTTTCTATGATACTCAATAACTTAAGTTTCTTTGGGAAGATTTTCATTAATTTTATATACATAATACTTCGATTAGGCAGAGGAAAACCCCTTTCAATTTTCAAATTTATTAGCTTTGTCATTACAGAGTTATGGGACTTGGATCATTTTTTTATATCCTGTCTGCCTCTAAAACTTTCATTGCAGAGCCCTTTCAGATATGTCAGTTTTCTAGTGTTTTAATAGTTTGATCTCATATTTGAATCTTAGCAGGACGTTCATGTCATACTTGCACCTCCAGTTAAACTGGACCATAATTTTGCAAATAATTTTGTAACCATGCATACCAAAGTGTACTAATGAATGTTGCACAAAAGCTCAAAGGATAGGACCCCAATTTGATGAATTTTAAAATGTTACATTTTTCTGTATATGACAAGTTCCTTAAGTCTTGATCAGTTCAGTTTTATGATGAAGCCTTTGTTTGAATCATTTAAAGTCATGGTTACCTCGACAACATCGGATGAGTTTTCCCAATCAGTCAGCAACTGGGTCAAGGAAAAACTTTCACTGCCAAAACTAAGAATAGGTAATGCACTATTTATATGCTACAAATCTACATGGTATGTAAGGTGTACATTATTTGCTATGGAAAGGCTGTCAGAATATTCCACAGTTGCTGACATGTCATTTAATTTGGACAACAATGTTAGAGGCTGGCAAATCCTTTCACAGGGGACAGTTGCTCTTCTGTGAGAGCATGTAACTATTACACGAGTACTTATGCCCATGATCTATTTGTTTTTTTTTCTTTCTTTTTTTTTTTTTTTTTCGGAAGATTATATACATATATGTATTAAAATATCTCTAACATTGTGCAAATAAAAATTAGTATGTGGGTTTTATCCACTGTGTTGGTCATTACATGGAGGTCCAAAATATAGGGTAGGTGTGAACTATAAAGCAAGACAATGAATATTTAGATAATATTTCAGTCAAAACATTGTCAGTTACCCGCAGGTGCTTTTCATGGATTTTCTCCATGGACTTGAAACCATGGTTTGTGATGATGATCAAAACAAAATAAACTAGAGTTGGTATGTGTGAGTGTGTGTTTGTAAATTATATATGAATTTGAAAATATCAATTTGTCAGTCTCTGAATGCATTTTTGTCTGTATGTTTACTTAAAAAACACAGATGCATGCATACAGAGTTACACTCTCTGCTGCAGTAAATGGTGAAATTATTGTGACATATTGCATTGGTGGTCAAATTAATCATAACAGTCATGATACAAATTTATATACAGCTTTTTTTCCCCCTTATATAACTGGTACCGACAAATAGTACCATTCCCAATGCCAAAAAACGTTGATTTTTCCCAATATTGAGACTAAAAATTCCCAATTCACTTGCCGAAAAATAGACTGCTGACATCCTAATTAATTTAGTCTGAAATGTTGTACTAGTTAAGTAAAATGTTCACTTCCAGTATTATATTGAAAGTACAGATCATGGCAATGTGCGTATTGTAGAGCTACTACGATTCTAGAATGAGCCTACAACAATTCCTGATGTCTCACACCAGCAAATATTGCCATAAAAAAATTGAAGAAAGATGATTCCTGCAGAAATATTACTTCTTGTTTTGTTCTGTATATTTTATTTTTCTTGTAGTTGAAATCATTTTGCTGATACATTGGTAGAAAATTCCCAATTTATTTGATTCATTTGAATGGGTGTTGGTACCAGTACCATTGGGTGGAGGGGGAAAAAAAACCCCACTGATATATTATTGAACTACATTATACATGTAGGCGTAATGTACATTGATTGCTCAATAAATGATATTACTTAAGGAGGAATGATACTTCATTGTAATGGCTGACTTTCTTTTGGAACTTGAATGAAAATATAAATGTCAGCAAGTCATGTACCAGCTTATTCCTTTTTAAATCTAATTGCCTAGCTGGGTAGCTTTTTTGGCTAATGTGCCAACTACTAATCTGTAGATTGTGGGTTCAAATCTAGCAAGGGTTTCAATTATCCCCTCACAATTGATTGTGAGAAGGGTTATAGTAACAGACCTTTGTGTGGGTGAGTGTGAATGTGTGTGTGTACAACACTTGAGCTTGTAGACACACTACAGGCCATATTTTTTGCTTGATTAATTTGATACATCATATGTTGCTTTGTTATTAAAGAAGATGATTGGGTCACTATCAGACTTCATAGGGAAAAAAAACTAATTTACTGATTGCCTACATTGCGAGAGAATGTCATTCTTTACTTTTGTTTTGTTTTTAAATGAATTTTCCTTTTTTTTTTTTCTCAAACTGTATTTTTTATCTAAATAAGGTAAAAATGAAAGTTTTCAATTTTAAAACATTGTTATACATATCCTTCACTTTCCATCCATTTAAGATTTTTCAAATGTGTTACTCCTCGTTGACAACTAATAATAATGCTTGATAGCAGTTAACCACTGATACAAAGTTCAATGTTTCTTCTGTAGAATTTTTAAACTGCTTGAGAAAAATCAGCAAGGAAACAAAGATTATGGATGAACCAGAGCTCTTGTCCATGGAGGCTCAGTGGAGCTATGCAGGTAAATCCACGTCTTCACTGGAAGTGAAGATGGAAGCTGACCATCCAGTTGTTGACCGGGCATTGCCAATAATTAACAGTCCAGCCCCAATTACATCACATTCCAACATGTGGACCAATTCTGTGCTGACGACAAGCTGCGAGTTGACGACTGCTGGCAACTTTGTACCCCAAGGCAGTACTATGATGTCCACCAGCATTATCTCCGAGAACTGTGTTCAGTCACACAGCCTGACCGATGCCATAATGTGCACAGATTCCCAAGATCTTCACTTGGGCTCTCTCGCTGACATTCCCCTCCCAACCTGTGATACAGAGATGTCCATTGTGGATTCTTTTCTGAATAATCTGGAGAATACAGAATCTCTTCACCTTCTCCTGTCTGATCAGCCAGTCTCCCTTTGTGATATTACACCCATCCCCATCACTGAGGTCGATATCACACATAGTCAGAACCCATTTACCCAGACATATTCCTTGCAGCACAATCATCAAAATGCCCCCTATTCCCTCTGATGGAAGGATCGTAATCGATTGTGTATCCAGCATTATTTGTTTATTTTAGATTTTGTGTAATTCAAAAGATTTTTGATGATCTATTCAAGTTTAGTTATTCATTTGGAAGTTGTAAATTAAAGAAGGGTAACTGCCAGCATTGCCTCACATCAGCTTTGATTGTCTGATTTTTACATACAAGTTGGTGGCATTACATGCAGCCCTCATTAATTAATTATTCTCTTATTTTATACTATTCTATTCATCTCGGTGGTATGTATTTTTGCTGCATATTTTACAGTTTACGTAATGAAATTTTATACAATTCATACACAAGCTAGTTCGAAAGTATTGAAACTTTCAAACTGCTAATGGTTAAGTTATTTCTAATACCTGTTTTACAGCTTTATATGTTGTACCTCAAGAAAAATCGAGGTTTATTGTAGTAGTTGTTGGTCTGAGTGAATTATACTTTGTTTATGATAACCCAACATGCAAGCATGTTCATTTTGAAATCATTTGGTCTTTTACAATTTTCCGAAGTTTTTGTGATTGGAAAGAATGTAAATATGGGTATTTTTTGTGTATATATTTGACTGTTTTTAAGATGTAAGTAAATTGAGATGTAAATAAAGACTTGTTTTTATTTCACTCAAGGATTCTGTTTGTTAATTAGAGTGAATTTATACATTTAATGTACACGTCTATTAGCAAGCCATTAATGGGGTGAATTGCACACGATATGAGCCAAGGTTAAGCATCATTTTAGGAAAATATATGCATGTGTCAGTATATCCAAGACATAACAAACCATTTCATGATTGCAGAAAAAGGTGAAGACCAGTCTCGTGACTATTATTACAAAATTAAGAGTGGGGCAAACATGGACATACTAGAGATGAGACCAGGTGCCTAGGAGAACTAAGCATATCCTATCGACAGGTTACACCCGCCGTGAGCCCCGTATTTTGATCATTTGAATGGAGAATGGTGTGTGAAGATCGGCCTATTAATTGGTATGAAACGCGTCAGACAGCATTTAACCCAATGTCTTGTATTTGTAAATTAAGTCGTTTTAACTACCATAGGATTAGCGGAATGCTAATTTCAAACTAAACTGTACAGAGTCCTGTAACCTCAACTTATTTGTCAGTAGTCTGGCTCGATATAAAAACGTATGATGCGCAGAACAAGTTCTTGCGTATCGAACCGGTTGGAAGACAAACGCCATATGCAGGTGAAAATGGAATATTGCTTCATAAATATGAGATGACGATATAGAAGCCATCCCATTTGTCATGAATTGTAACTTTGCCGTGAACATCTATACAGCCCTTCCAAGCAGAGCTTTTCTGATCGATTTTTTTTTTTATTTTGTTGTTAAAATGTAGCATTCAGAACAACCAGACCAATTTCAAGCAATTGGTAGAATGTATCTTGAAATTTTACTTAAGCAATATAAGCTGTCAAAATTGTTATTTTGGGGTCCTAAAATTTAATCGAAAATTTTGTAAACATCTACCTTCTAATACCCGATTTTATCGATTAAACTTTTGACATGTTGTATTTTTTGCATTAAATGCAAAAATGTTCGACAGTTGAAATGAAGTCTTCCCGTACCTTAATTTTCCCGACATTATTTCCGTATGCAATGACCTAAAGTTGAACTCATTCGGCAAAATCAAATGCGCAAGCGCAATATTTCCGGTAAGCACGAAAGATGTCTGACACGAAAGGTTCGAAGCGAGGGAGAAAGCCGGCTTTGGAATTTTGCGTAATGTTTCGAGCGATCCCTTAAAACTATCATAACTAAAAAACATACTATCATAACTTAAAAACATATAACATCGTTAAAAGTGCCAAAATAATGATGGTAACTAGAATTTTATCTCGCCTCGCCGTCCATATTTTAATGACCCGGATACAACCCGATCCACCCCGATCAGCATCAGAATCATTCGTGTCAACATCGGTTATCTTCGGGATTGTCGCCGACGATTAATCAGCTGCCATTGTTAGGGTCAAACGGAATGTCGAGGAATATATTTTTCATCACGTAAAGGTGTGTAAACGATGCATAAGAGAGGAAATTCGATGCAGTTCTTTTTTTCAATCATATCAACGTTCATTTAACCTCTTTTAATGCCACTATAAAAAATTGCAATTTTGGCAGCTTATACCTATTGCTTTAAGGTATCCATTACATAACGGTCATATTTCGTATATAGTAAATGGATTGTGGGATTTTTTTAAGTCATGGTATCATTTTGTAGGGTTCATCACTCTTTCTCTTTATGAAAACATAAAAGTAATCATTTACCGCATATATGATTTAGATAATTAGATTTTTCTTATTTTTACCAAGGGCAGATAACTCTATAAAAAGTCTCACGTACAAAAAGGTCAGCTTCTACTCGTGTACCGGTCATGTGAATTTGATGTATTTCACTTTCATCATTATTTAAGAAACATTTATTTGATTTATATCATTCAAAATTGTTTAGTATCCCTTCGTTATACATTGAATATCTCAAGTTGTCTAATATGGGAATCAAGCTGTTGGTGTATTTGTGGTCATTTATTGATGTCGGTAGCTAAATGCGATTCTTGATATTAAGAAGTTGATTTTTTTCTACCAAGAATTCATTCAAATTTTTTTACGTGTTAGTTAAGGTATGGCACAGTGCAACTGTCCGCACCTTGTGGATCAGGTAAAAATATTACTTATGAAAGTCTAGGATCGTCAGACTTGTCGCATATTCTACCAATGGTTATAAGGGGAAAGAGCAGAATGGTTTTCATGGGCGAGATAAATTTCAGGGCAAGGGTAGTTTTACAGGTACAAAACAAGATGGAAACGGTACCAATCAACCTTTATATAAATTTTTCATTTGACATGTATGAGATATATAACGGCATGATGCTGTGCGTCTTTCCGTTGACTGTCGTATCGTTCAACACCGTGTGGAATGAAGGAAAAAGACCTAATGCGGCTAGGATAATCAAACCTTGTACGTGTATGCGTGTACACACCTGGTCATGATGGCGAAGGGAAGGTGTCCGCTATCTCTCTAGGTCAATGTAGTATTTAAATGGTTAATCACGATCGGAAAATAGCACTATTAAAGCTAGGATCGTCAAACATGGTGTGGTTGCCAAATAATATTATAATATTGCTTCTCAAATTATACATATATACTTTAATAGTATTTTTCTTCAATTATTTTTGGAACTAACATTTTATTTCGTTCTCTTGGATATTTAAGAAAGTGTCAAAAATAAACACTGTCGTAGTCGTTTATTGACCAAAGAATGGTTTATTTGCATGTTTCTTTGTATGAATATATTATGCAGACATACTTGAAGCGTGAGCGTGTTTTTCAAATCGAATTATACATAAGTAAACTGCATCTGCATGCAAATTTTAAAAAAAAAAGAGGGGGGGGGGGGTGTTAAAGGGATCGTGGGTCCAAACGTCAGCTAAGTAAAACTACTTCGGAATTTTGATATATACTTTGCGATTCTTCAGATATGGTTACAAAATAAAATTAGATATGTTGATGTGCTGAATGGGGGGGGGGGGGGGGGGGGGGCGGGGGGGGGGGGGGGGGGGCGTAATAAATTAAAACACATTGTCAATATGCTGGTACCATAGCAATGTACATGCACTTGGTGATCATCGACCCAAATATCGTGCTGTAAATATCCGAGATACGCGGACCAAGATTTATTCATATTATTACACAGTAAAGACCATCGAACCAAACGTGTTGTAATTTATCTGAGATAGGTAAATGGGGATTTATTTATAACATTACACAGTAGATTTAAAATTTATAGCATGGTATTGGAGAAAAAACCCTTTGAAGAATAAATTGGGGCCATCAGCATGTTATGGGAAAATTATATACAAGCATCCAGCACTAGGCTAGTGGTTTGAAAAGGGGAGGGGAGGGTCGAACACATTTGCATAATTAGAAATCGACGGAAAAGAAGTGATATCTAGAACTACAGAGAGGTGTCAGGTTGGATATATTAGTAAACGAGACTCCGGACCATGGACCACAAAAGATGAACATTTATAGGGTCGGGGTATTTATAACCCCGGGGCCAGCTCTGGTCTCCAAGGTCAAGGAATAAAGAAAATTGAATCTGCAATATTAATAGTTAAGGACTCTTTTGTATACGTTAGAATACCTGGTCCTTATATAAAACATCAATATGACTACAATTATTGTAGTCCGGATATGATCGTTAAAAAACAAACTTGAATCTGCGCATTAAAATGTACCCCTTATTCAAGTGAGTAATGCCCGTCAGTCGCCTGTCTGTCGCATGCAAACGTCACATTTTCACTTAAAAACGATTTTCTGGTCCAATTTCAACCAGAGAAATCGGGGTTGTTGACATGAAGAACTATATACCCCCCCCCCCCCCTTTCTCGGTGAATTGGGTATATGAAATAAGCAAGTTGTCCAAACACCCAAGGTCCACTCTGTTATGGAAGTCATGATTAGTAACTTGTATTTATAAAAACTTCCTTACATAACGAAAACTAAAGTCTGCTCCAACCATGGACCCCGCAATATAAATTGACAATCGTTTCCGTTCACCTCATTGTCCTATATGTGTATATTGTCATAATAAGGAAATGCTAATTATGAACGTTGTTTGCGGAACATCTGAATCTGCGCTGGGTGCTGCCTAACAGTCAAGATAACTCGTACTTTAGCCTGATTACGTCGTTTGTGTGATGATCAAACGTTCATATGGATGACAACAACTAATTATATATGCATGATGCTTCATCAATACAAGGTCCACGAAGTTACATGATCAGAGTCAATATTGAACAAAACATTGAAACTGTCACTACCCCATACCCTATAAACAAAGGGAAGGGGTATGTTATTACGTATTTGAACACCATGTCTGTTTTGATTGGCTGTATAAGTGATGAAAATCGGTGTTGTCACCCCCTTTTTTTGACGACGTTCATTCATTTTCCGTTATTTTATACAAAAATTCAAAGCCCCCCCCCCCCCCCCCCCCCCCCCCCCACACACACGCACCTCTTGTAGTTTTGGGTTAGCTTCCCTGTAAACTAAATTATAGGAATATGTTTAATTCTCTAAACTATTCTTTATACGATAGTAATTTAAAAACGATGATTTAAACTTCATGTATTGATAAGCCTTGTTTTTCATTCCTTGATTCCTCACTTTACGGATTTGGTCGGCTCAATCGATCGAGCGATCGATCGAGAGATCGAGAGAGAGAGAGAGAGAGAGAGAGAGAGAGATTTTGTTATACTGTCTCCGTTCATATGAAAAAAAAAAGAGTAAAAATCTTAAGAATTTTTTATGTGAATGTGGTAATATAAAAATATCAAAACGTTGGGTGACAGGGGACTTGTAGGCAGGGGGTATACATCAAAGTTTGGTTCTGAAATCATATTTCCTCTGTATGTCAATATTTGTATTTCATATTAATGAAAAATAACATTTCTTCTCTATGTCAATGTTTGTATTTCATATTGGTGTAGTTAATAATTTATGACCCTAAATTACATGTGATCCATACATACTGATGCTGATGTAAAAAACATGCTCTGAGCAGGTGCCCCTTTCTCACTTTGATTTTCTCTCATTTGGGCTATATCCGCACCAGCAAAATCCCATCAGAGTACTGTGCGAGGGGATTTAGACACTGTGTACAATCAAGAACTCTGTCTGCCCTTCTTAAAAATCTACCTTTCATATCGGGCCATCCACCTTCCCTCTTACTTAAAGATCTTTTCCTGGACCATGTGGTTTTCATCTGAATTTCTTCAGCAACTCACCACGTGGCTTAGTTTCGTACTTGCACCCATCTCTATGTTAGGAATCATGGTGACAACTGTGTATTACATATCAAGTTTTACAATAAGCACTCAGCTACACTTGACATGTATCTTAAAATTATTTACACATTTTTACACATGTAATATCACTTCAAATATGGGGTATTTCCACTTTTTAAGAAAGTTAACGGGGCCTATATAGTGTCAAACTGTCCCCTGCTACCTTGGAAAAGTAAATTCACTAAATTATCATAAAAAGGCAAAATTCCTATAAAAAAATTCTTAGCTATTTTGTACATTTTTTTCTTATGGAAAGCGACTTATTATAAGAACGACTGGTGTAAAAATATCGAGGAATTTCGGAAAATATGAAAAGCACAAAAAACAATAACAAACGCGCACATATACACCGATGAGGATCTTTTGCTTATAACTGTCTGCAAATTATGTTTAAGATTTTGCAAGATAGATATTACGGTTTAGAAAGAAGACAGAAACTGTACAATGCAGCGAAAGGTAAAGTCAAGAGTGAAATCTGCAGATGACATTTCTAATAATTTTATACAAGATTTGAGGAAGTAGATAAATTCAATAAAGTTAAAAAAGAGAACAAATTTTAGTCGAAGGTAGTAAGCTAAATTTTATCTACTATTTGAATGAATAACAGATGCCAGTGGCTCGATCGTTATTCGCTTAATTTTTGTTATGGAAAATCAGCAATGCTTTGCATTGTTTATATTAGGCCAAAATAAAGTATATGTGTTTCCTATTTCACTTCCCCAAAAATTATGTAGGGTAGGTAAGCAGAACATTTTGTTGTATTAAAACATTTTATTTGAAATCTTAGTTTTTGATTTGCTTTGAATACAGGTCTAATCTATTACAAATACTTTTCAAGAATTTTGAAGGTCCATAGTAGTCAAAATGTAAATCAGAGAAACTCAAACAAAAAAAGAACAAATTCCCCGTTTGAAAAATTCCGGATTTTTATTTTATTTAAATATTTCATCAATAAAATATTTAGGGTCAGCAGCAAAAATATAGGTATAGGGTCGGGAAACTGGAAACACGCATATATTTTATTTCGGCATAATTAAATATTTGTAAAATGTGACTACATAAGGATGATTTAAGGTGTGATGAACCAAAAAATTGGACTGCTAAAATAGGCTGAATGTCCTTTTGGATAGACTGTAAAGAAAGGATAGCCTTTAAGAAAACATGGATTCATGCAGGACGTCCATGAATCCCTAACTAGGTGATCCTTCACCTCCAATACTTGGTCAGTAGCAATCGAACAAGTCAGACCACTACACTCCCCCTCCCTCTAAAGGCAATAGAATTTCTCCTATCTCCGATACCTGGTCAGTGACAATTCCCAGATGTAAAAGTTCAGTTGTAATTCTGTCGCATGCTTATAGAGTGTTTATTACCACAAAATTTAGTCTGTTTATGCTAGAATAATATTCTGGGAAATTTTCTTCTAGAACTTAACATGTTACAGCAAACAAATTTTACATCATCTTTCTATTCAATGCTTACAAACATTGTTCTAAAAATAGAATGTTTAAAGTCTTGTCTAGGTCACAGGTATTAATCAAGTAGATTGTATTACACAACAATTACAACCCAGAAATTTCTGTTGTGCACTATTTAGCTGATGATTAACAATAACAAACTTTTTTAAAACTTTGAGTTGAATTTGAGAGGGAGGGGGCTCTATAAACTTGGTTAGCTGCTGGCCTTAGCTGTTCCTCTTCAATCCTATGCAAAGTTGCACGTAAGAATCCCCAATAACTTAGAAACAATGTTTATACTTGACCATGGATTTTCAGCTTGGAGTATTGATGTAATGGTCAACCCTTAGAGAACAGAATATACTGCCTACTCAGAATATATTCCAATAAATTTAAAATTTGATAGTATTCACCAGTTGTCTCATTCTTCCTTCAGTATTTATGACATGAACTTAAATCATATCCATATTTTCTATTATTTCAATGTTCTCGACACATATGGTTTACAACTACTAAATTAGTATTATTTATTATAATTTCTTTTTCCAGGAAATATTGATTTTGTTCAAAGACTGAAACTACATAGCAGGATAGAAGTTCATTCTGGATGTGTAAGGAAAATATGATTATACATTATACACAATGATTAAGTTTTATACCATTTAATTTCCAAGGGATTAATCAATGTCATGTTCATATTCATACAGTAAAACACAGTTATAGCAAACATGCTTACAGTGAATTACCATTTGTAACATA
Source organism: Ostrea denselamellosa (assembly GCA_024699665.1). Lineage (NCBI taxonomy): Eukaryota > Metazoa > Mollusca > Bivalvia > Ostreida > Ostreidae > Ostrea > Ostrea denselamellosa. The sequence goes on from JAMZEH010000018.1 coordinate 9,348,620, forward strand.
TTCATTGATGTGAAATGACACACTCTCTTATTTATCTTCAGGTGAACACAATCTGTTGGAATGAGACTGGCCAGTACCTTCTGTCAGGGTCAGATGACCAACACCTTGCTATATCTGAGCCGTTCTCTGGAAAGGTAAGCTTCGTATACGCTGTGAAGACAATATTTCTGTTCAGTACAAGGCATTAGGTTTAAGATAACTGCATGCATTACTTTTGTCCATCCTTCCCATCGTCTCTATTGTGTGTATTTTTTTCCAGTTTACGTCTGTGCGATCAGGACATAGAGCCAATATCTTTAGTGCCAAATTTCTACCATATTCCAGTGAAAAGGTAAGGGATGGTGAAAAATAAATTTGTAGTATAAAAAAAAGTTAAATATGTGTATTGTACATGATATAATTTATGATATATGTATTGAATGTGATTTACAATATGTGTACATGATATGATTTATAATATGTGTACATGATATGATTTTAATACATGTACAAAATATGATTGATAATAGATGTACATGATGTGATTTAGAAGTGTGGTGCCATAAAGAACTGCCTTCTAACTGGATGATAAACTGTAACAGAAATTATACTAGTTACAAAAATGAATTTAAGAAATTTTCTTTTCATGATATGTATCATTATGTTTTAATTTTCTTGTATTGTAAGGTACTTTTGATGCTATGTAGATTGTAAGTTGTTCTAGATACACACTGTATGTACTTTGTAGATCATATATTGGATACTATCATACATTGTAGATTGTAAGTTGTTTTAGATACACACTGTATGTACTTTGTAGATCATATATTGGATTGGATACTATCATACATTGTAGGTTGTGAGTTGCTCAGGAGATGGAAAGATCTACTACACGGATGTGGACACAACATGCAGAACTAACCTCTTTGACTGCCACTTTGGTACAACATATGAGGTACTTACGTAACATACCATCTACAAAGTAGGAAGAAAACAATCCGTTAAATATTGAACACATGTATTGAGAAAAATACTGTTAAATTATCTTGCTATGTCATTGTCTTGTAGGCAGAAAGGTTAGCAAGTACCCAGATTTGAATACATGTGCACGTTCTACATTTAAGGAGAAACTTTGACATTGATTATGATGTAATTCTACTTATTCATAGTGATTTTTGAGATTCTGAAATTTGCTTGATGCCATTAGTGCTAGTGTGTAGAATCAGAATTTACGTCACTCAGACAAAAGGAATTTTGCGGCATATTTTCATACCATGTGGCATCGGTAGCCTAGTGGTTAGTCTGTTAGACTCTCAACTGAAAGGTTGTGGGTTTGAGTCTTGGCCATGGCAGGGCTGACGTTGTGTCCTTGCAAAATTTCCTCACTCCACCCAAGTGTAAAAGAAGTACCTGGCTATAGACAGTGAAAGATTTTGTTAGAGTGTTAGTGCTCTAGTGCCTTAATGGCAGCTTGCAATGAGAAAGCTCTGGAATGTTTTTAGGTCTGCTGGGGTAATATTGTATTGTCAAGCACTATGAGCAGCATATGCTGGAAAAGCACCAAATAAAAACCAATCATTATTATTATTATTATCATTATTATTATTATACCAGTTTTATTTTAAAGGTAAAGTTACACTGAATTGATATTTCCACTTATTTAATTAACAGGTAATTGTGATCCCCAGTGAGTCCTCAACCTTTCTGTCCTGTGGAGAGGATGGCACGGTCCGTTGGTTTGACCTCAGGGCCAAGACTTCTTGTCTGAAAGAATACTGCAAAGATGTAAGCTACAGCCCTGCATTATAGAGAAAGCTGAAAAATAATAAAAATAAACAATGACTGGAGATGATATGTTTACTTTAATTAAATAAATGCAAATGTATTAAGACAGATTTCAAATATTTAAAATATATTCTGTTACCAGTTTATTTTCCGAAATCAAATGGTAAGGGCATAATGGTTTTGGTTACCTCTGTGTTTTACATATCTTTAAAAATGAGCATAATTTTGTTCTCTACAAGACCTTGGTCAAATTGGATGTGGATATTTTCCTTGATGAAGCGAATGTTGAGACTGAGGTCAAGGTCATACTTTGAGGTAATGGGACTAAACTCTACTGCATTTTGCATCACAAACACATGTTGTTTTTCAGGACATTCTGATAAACTGCAGACGAGCTGTCACCTCCTTAGTTGTCAATCCACTTATTCCTTATGAACTGAGTATTGCGTGTGCAGACAGCTCTGTGAGAATATATGACAGAAGAATGCTGGGAACGAAAGCCTCGGGTAGCAGTACAATGAATTTGACTATCATAATATAAAAAAAAAAATAATGATGTGAACTGTGCTAGGCATAAATCAATGCATTGTTGGTTTTTCTGCTAATTACTGTATATCAGGTTATCAAATAATGTTCTTGTTGTATATTTTATTTAATTTCATTCTTGATGTCTTTGAGGAGGGAGTAATGATAAATTGGTGTTTTTTCTGGGTTAAAATAAAAACAACACTCTCACAATCTTCTTTTATAGGTTCTCACAGCAGTAAGGGAATCACAGGTATGATCAGTAAATTCACTGCCCCAACACTGTCCAGCAGACCTCACAGAATTACCTCCCTTGCTTACAGTCCCAATGGAGAGGACATACTGGTTAGCTATTCCTCGGAGTACATTTACCTGTTTGGAGCAAAGGTAAATTTCTTTTTCATGCTTATATTATTATGATTTGAACATATTTTATTTAAAATTGAAAGATTCAGCTCAGGATTGAACAATTTGCAAGATTTTCACCAAGTTGTGCAAAGGATTTTATTGAATATTTGGGATTTGTAATTCTTATTATGCTTGCATATGTATATCCCTTAAAAAATGTCTACATTCTGTTGAACTTTTTATATTACAGGATTACAAGACAAAGAAGTTACAAGCTCCAGCAGAGGTCTTTCAGAAGTTAAAGGTGAAGGTAAGTTGCATGGCAAAGGTCAATGTTCATTAAGTTCAAATATTAAAGTTTACTGCATACTACAGATATCTTGAAATTCAGGAGACCAATCTTTTTCTTTCAATATCACCAAAGTGCAAGGTAGGTGAAGTTGGAAATGTCAACTATATTGGAAGATTTGTTTTATACAATGTGTCTCAATCACAATTACAAAACAGAACATAAACCCAAATCAATTGCCCTATTGTCATCAACATATTATCTTTTGTGGGAATTCTTCAGAGCTCTTTGCTAGAAATTGCTGTACTTGATGCTGTAGTAAATAATAATCGCTTGAGGAGATAGTCATTTATTTCTGTGTAATTTGTGGGTCTCATACATTTTATATTTCCATTTTGAGGAAGAATTGCTCAGTTCCAAACAATTAAAAATTACTGGAATGCAATCCAAAAACTCAACTAAGGGAAAGAAAACCCTGGAAAGAAACCAGTCCTCTTAGAAACTGATCATAGGGTCAATCACCCTACACCATAAAACAAATTTAGTGACCGAAACCGAGAACATGCAGAAAAGATTACAGGTCACAGACAGAATTGAAATAAATCTCAAACAAAGAGTGGTCTTACTCCCCTGTTATTTTATTTTCTCTCATAAAAATGCACAATAAAAACAAATCTAGTGAAAAAACTAATCAACTGACATCTTAATATCAACTTAGGTTATTATGAAGTCATCAACTGTGACAATTACTGTCAAGGTGGTCTTCATTAATCACTGTAAATGTTATATAAAAAAGACATCACTTCAGCAGACTGATAATTCATTTCAAAATAAGTGATATTTAAAATTAGGTGATTTCCGTGTAGATGAAATAAGTTGTATATACACATAGGTTTAGGTGTTGTTACTATTTTAATGGACTACAAAATACCTTAAATAGATTGGGGATGAAGTGTGTACAAGACTTGGAATTTGAAGAAGTAAATAACACTAATTTTCTGTAGAGTGGACGCACACCAAAGAAAGTGAAATCTTCTGACTGGTTCTCTGACACTCCATCAACATCAAAGCCACCTCCTAAACATAGAGAACCTGAGCCCCAGTCCTCCCCCAGGAGCCCCAGAGAACCCCCCACAGACCTACCAATGTCCAGCACTCCTTCTCGGACTTCTTCTTCACCTAGACAGTCTACATCAGAGGGGGTCACTTCTATGTTATTGCCCCAGAGCCCAACAGGGTCAGCACTGAGGCAACCACCAATTAAAAGGCTTCGTCTGCGAGGAGATTGGTCGGACACTGGGCCCCATGCCAGACCGGAGAGTGAACGACAAACAAGTGGTATGTAACATGTTTGTATTGTAGGATTTACATGCAGCTAAGTATTTGTTTTGGATGCAACATCGTATGTGGCAACTATTTAGTTCCCCACCGGTGAAGCAAAAGGAGACTATTAGTTAGGGCTCTGTCTATAGGAGGGAACCCTATAGTGATCAGCCTGTGTGTTCGTCTGTGCATTGACAAATTTTTTATTTGTTTGTTTGTTTTTGTTTTTTTTTTGTTGGCTATCAGTGAAGCTATTAATTTGAAATAACATGAACTTTTATTAGTGGGTTACAGATCAATTTTGACTCTGGGCTTTGTGGGCCTTTTTGTTGGCTATCAGTGAAGCTATTAATTTGAAATAACATGAACTTTTATTAGTGGGTTACAGATCAATTTTGACTCTGGGCTTTGTGGGCCTTTTTGTTGGCTATCAGTGAAGCTATTAATTTGAAATAACATGAACTTTTATTAGTGGGTTACAGATCAATTTTGACTATGGGCTTTGTGGGCCTTTTTGTTGGCTATCCGTGAAGCTAATAATTTGAAATATTGAACTTAGCAAATTTCATATATTTGACAGTTTTCTAGACTATTTTGGGTTATCCTTGCAGCTGTTGATTTGAAAATGTGTGAGTGAACGTCTATCAAATGGTTACAGATCAAATTTGACTTTGGGCTTTGTTGACCTTTTTATGAAACAGCTATGGGCCTTGAACTTGGCAAATAATGCCATAAAGCAGGGCCCTATTATAATCCTCGTCATCTCACTGTTATCCGTTTCCTCTATGTCTGTCTGTGTACAACTATCCATCTGTCACAACTAAGTATTCTGCAGTTTTCCCGCAATTATTAGGAAGCTGAAATTTGGTATGTGATTTCCTAATATTTTTTTTACAGACCAAGTTCACCACAGTAGACTAATTTTTATGAGATTTGTGGGACTTAGTGCTCAATATAGTTTTGCAGACATTCCTCACTTTTAGTGTATATGTGTTTGTTTGATACCCAGAACAACCTGACAGACAAACCACAATCATGCAGAGAATGTCTGACATGCTGACAAGATGGTTGGATGGAAATCTGAGACGGCAGGGGGAGGAGGGGAGGGAACAGGAAAACAATGAGGCCCAAGAGGGGAATTCTGAAAACCAGGCATCAGGAGGCCAGGCCGAGGGAGATGGACATGACAGAAGTAATGAAGTCAACGAGCCGACATCTGTTGTTGACGGTAAAAATTTTCTTAGATATAGAGAACATTCTGCATAATGTGCATGGTAAATGAATTAGAAATATTGAAAGTAAATAATAATGCTGTTGATGTTATCTCAAGCTCTCATGCTGATCAGGTAAAACTGAATGTTTTTCAATCATTGTTTACAAACGGTTTTATTCTATTCCAATAACATTTTCTCAGAGATGGAAACAGATGACACTTCTGATGGAAACAGACTGCAGAATTATGCAAACCAAGATTCTAGAGTGGTAAACCAGGACTCTGTTAGTAGTGAAGACAATCTTCAGCCCAACTGTGATAACCCAGACACCAGTTCCACATCTACAAGTGCAATACCAAACTCTAACAGTCTTTCCAACTTGCAGACTGCTGTATCAGAAGGTTATGCTAATGTTACTCCTCAATCTGGTCTCAATGAAACCACCAGGAGGACAGCAAATCTGGATCAAAGTCCGAGGCTTCCAGAGGTCAGGAATATAATTACGGGTGAGCAGAGGAGGCTCCAGGCAGGATTACTTGTTCAGGAGGAGCCTGTGATAAGTCTGCAGTATTCCTCTGAAGGTACCACAAATAGCACTGTCAGACTTGGTTTTGCCAGGTTTGAAAATTTAGAAGCTGGTATTTTAGAGAGAAGTGCTGAGAATGCTTCTTTACAACCATTAGTAAGGGAAGCAACTCCAACAGGAGGTACAGACTTTGAAAACCGCAACATTGATCAAACCCGACAAACAGTGAATACTGCAGAGGATAATGAGAAGGAAAAGGGAGAATCTGTAGGTTTTGTTGATTCAACAGACAGTAGTGATATCTTTGACAGTGATTCTTTTTCAGGCGAGTCTGTAAAAGAAGAATCTGCGGACAAAAGCGATAGTGCAATTGATAGTGTTGAAGCTAGTGCTGCAGCTGAATCTCATGAATCTGAAAAAATATGTGAAACTTTAACAGAATCGGATGTTGACACTCAGCCTTCATCTAGCTCACAGTCAGGAAGCCATTCACAGAGGGCTGGGCGAAGCGAGGCCAGTGAAGCGGTGAAAGAGAAGATCAGACAGATTGGAAGAATGAGGATTTTGGAAAGACTCTGTAGGGAGGGGGCCTCGGGGACTCAACAAACCAGGCACTCAGATGATGGTGGAACTTCAGAAGATGAAGAACTACCAGTTTCCAGGATCACTAGTCAAACAGGTGACCAGTCTACAGGTAGATACTTATACATGTACAGAGTATACTGGAAAGTTTAAATGCTTTAGCAGGTCATATTGCTAAATTGTGTGATTGACAGTTGTTTTGTAATTTTGGAAAAATTTTCAATTTAATGTGGTTGTTAAATTTATAAGACAGTGGTTGTATTGATGTGTAAATACAATACAAGAATTCTTCTCCGTAGGCAATGTAGCTGGGGTAGATTCAGTGCATCAGAGAGCTGGAATAACTGGTCATTCAGTTCAGGAGGATGTCAGCTCGGACGAGGAAGGGGAAGGTCAAAGGTCAGAATTTCACAATATTATGGAGTGTAACTGTAGTCCTAGATCCATTCTTATAGAGATCATGATTTGTCTTATTTCAGTTTAAAGTTTCCAAAACGCAAATCAGACTAAACATAGAATGCAGTAACATATATTTCAGGAATGAAAGGTGATTTCTACTCATTTTAAACATTGTAAAGTAAACTGAGACAGCTTACACTTTCGAAACTATGACAAATTTTATTACAAAACACATAAACATTCCTAACTTAAATTTATATCATATAGAATGAGTAGAAATTACTTCCATTCCTTATAATTCAATTTCAGCATGTTCAGAAGAACACATTGTTGTAATTCGAGGAATGTTCTGTGATGCTGAGCCCAATTTGCATCTTAACATCACAACTTAACATCAACTCAGTTTGTACATTAGAAGAAAAGTTGATTAGTCAAATACACCAAACAAATTACATTTTCAAGTGAAATAAAATTATTAATTATCAAATAAAATTATTAATTATCAATAATTGCAAATCACCTTTGTACATTATAAAGTTGGAAGCTGCCCATGTATTTATTTTTCATTATACATTGTACATGTATTTTTCAAAAAGGAATGTCTGTTTAGCGTGATCGGATACAAGAGCTTGAAAATACTTAGCCCATTTTATGTATGGAAAGGCCAACAAAGAGACAAACAATGTAATCTACATACAGTAAAGCAATTATAACCTGTATATGTGCATTGGAAAGGTTAATTAAATGTGTAACAGGAAGGGACAAAATGCAATGGACCAGACAGGGATTCAAACCCGGTCCCCCTGAATCTGTAGTCAGGTGCTCTACCAATTGAGCTAACTGGCCACCGGCAATCGAACCTGGCTGACCACTACATTCCTCTCTCCTTAAATTGTCTTCATTTTTGAAAACACAAACCCAGATTGTTTTGCCTCTGGCAAGACTTTCACTTGCAAGTCCAGGGGTGGTCAACTGCACCAATGTAACAAGAAGGGAGAAAATGCAATGGACCAGACTGGGATTTGAACATGGGCCCCCTGAATCTTTAGTTAGGTGCTCTACCAACTGAGCTAACTTGACACTGGTGATCAAATCTGCTATAAGTATTTGTATGTTTGGATTTTAGAGATTTACATGTGCATACATGTATCTGTTTTTAGGGACACCCTAGAGAGACACATCACTGCCATTAGACTACAGGAGCTGTACAAAAAAAGACAGGAGGAGAGGGAGAATGAAGAAATAGAGATGAGAAGTATTCACCAGCCTTTACACAAAATCAAGTTCAAAGGTCACAGGAATGCGCGAACCATGGTAAATATGGAGATGATACAGGGCTTTTCAATGTCAGTAACACTTCTATTCCTTGCATGATGTTGATAGCATTTCAGTTCATCATTCTTTCATTTTAACACATTGCTATGTGAATCAGTTCTATCAATGCAATATGCAAATTTATTTTTGGTTCAGTTGATATAATGCAAATGCCTTGTCATTAATGATAAACACTTAAGTAGACTGGTAAATGTAGTTCTGCAGAGTACTTTGCATGTGACAAAATGTCACATGGTGATCTGAAGCACTTGTTTTGACAGATAAAGGAAGCGAATTTCTGGGGTGACCAGTTTGTAATGAGTGGGTCAGACTGTGGCCACATCTTTATCTGGGATCGGTACACTGCCAAACTAGCCATGCTTCTAGAGGCTGACCGTCACGTTGTCAATTGTTTACAACCACACCCATTTGATCCAAGTAATTAGTTATTTTATCTCTCATTTGTGTATGTAAAATTGTTCTTCCTTCATACCTGGAATATTAGATTTTGTGATTGTTTATTATTTTAAGTGATACATGTAATATTAGACTGAAGTTTGTTACATAATCTTGTCTTCATACTTTCAAGACTCCGGTTTTAGTGACTATTCTTGTGTTTAATTGTAGTATCAACTGGAAAGCCCTGGAAAAAATAGTACATGCACTAATCATGTCACCTTCTTGAAACAAAATATTATCATTTTCATTATTATCATACAAAATGGATATACACTTTAATGCAAAATGTGCTCATAATTTTTGTTTTAAAGTTCACAAACTAAAAGGACAGTGTATACAAAATAAAAAGAATAGACCAAGTCGTATCCTTATCTATATTTCTTTATAGATCCTAATATTGGCCAAATGATTAACATTTAGGTGAAGTTAGCTGAAGGTGAAGACTGTATTAAATAAAAATTATGTTGTTAGTGCAATGAAATATGAATATACAGTAAAACATGGTTATAGCAAACATCCAGGGCCATTAAAAACATTGTAAACAAACTTTGTTATATCCAATAAAGTTTTTGTTAATTTTTCGTGCATTGTGGAATAAATATCACTTCACAATAAGTGTGAGTTTGTTATAAGCATGTTCATTAAACACATGTTTTACTGCATTATATCAGTGAGGTTGTGTTTGCAGTTTTAGCCTCCAGTGGCATTGACTATGACATCAAGCTCTGGATGCCTCTTGAAGAAAGTCCTCACTTTGAGGAAGAAGTAGCATCTGAGGTGAGTTACTAGAACTCGGTAATTTGCTAGATGAATGAAATTCAGTGTAACTAAGCTGAAATGCAAGGTTATGTGAAATGTACTTAAATCATTGATAGAAGAGATGCCTGTTCTGCCTTATTCTCCCAATGCTAACTTCGTAAAATTAGGTTTTAGAATTGCACCGAGACACATAAAAGATCCAGTTTTGTATTAAATTTTTGATATACCTAGGAAACTCAGGGGAATGTTGTGCATTGTCCCTTTTACTGAAACAGATGTTAATGAAATTTGAACACTATCAACATATCAAGTAATCTGAAATTGACAACGCACCAAGACTTACTAATATAGTACATTATCACTCCGAGTTATCTCTTTTGTCGGAGGAAAATACGTCTACTACTTAAAGCTTGTTTTGATCAATATCTCTTGTGTACTTCGTGTCTCTGTATAGTGTTAGAACGTCATCTATTTACAAATTGTGCATTGTAATAACAATCTAAGACAAATATTTCCTTTTCTTCCCCATGGAAATGTTTCATAGCATGTAAACCTTGACAATTCTAGATCATAATTAGTTGCTCACTATTTGATAGCCTTTAGAAATTAACAGAAGTATAATCAATATTTTATTGGAATTTGGATGGTAATTATCTCCTCTAAATTTGCAGATCATGAGGCGAAATGAGGTGATGCTGGAGGAGACTCGAGACACCATCACTGTTCCAGCAGCTTTTATGCTCCGAGTTTTGGCTTCTCTCAACCAGATCAGGGCAGGTGGGTCCTCAATAAAGATCATTAGTTTTTAAAAACGAGATATAATTATGTATAATGTCATTTTGTGTGTGTATGTGTGGGTATATATATACTGGACAAAAAAAGTTAAGGATCATAATTTTGACCTCAAAAATTTTTATTAACCAAATAATTATTTTGACAAATTTTAACATGTATAGTTTCTCCAATGTGTCCTTAACACAATAGATTTACCTGGTTTCATATTGACGTCATAAGTGCACGATTTTGTCGTCCAAACACAAGCAAGGGATCAAAATCAAAGTGTGCCAACGTGTATATTGAAATTGAAAAATTGTGATTTTCATTTTATTGTGGGTATTTATTGCTCTAATCGACTCTTAGGTGAACAATTATTGACATTAAAAGCCATGAGGCACCATTTAACTGCTCTGGAAGCTGGTCAGGCAGTAGGTATGCTTCAAGCTGGCCAAGTCCAGAGAACTGTCTCTAGACATTTTAATGTGTCCCAAAGTGTGATTTCAAGGTTGTGGAATCGTTTTAGGCAGACAGGTAATGTCTCTGAGAGACCGAGATCAGGTCGTCCAAGGTCCACAGCCGCTCGCCAGGATCGCTATATGTCACTTATGGCTCGTAGACACAGGTTTCAGAGTGCTGTCCAACTCAATACTGACTTTCATGCAGCAAGTGGGGTGCGCATAACACCACAAACTCTCAGACAGAGACTTCATGCTGCTAACCTTCGGGCTCATCGACCTGCTGTTCGTCCCATTTTGAGGAGAAGACATCGTGTAGCACGACTCAATTGGGCTCAAAATCACATAAACTGGCAACTGTGTCATTGGACGCCTGTTCTTTTCTCAGGCGAGTCACGGTTCTGCGTGGAATTTCATGACGGTCGTAGGCGTGTATGGCGCATGCGTGGAGAGCGGTACGCTGATTGCTGTGTAGCAGAGCATGATCGTTTTGGAGGTGGCTCTGTGATGATTGGGCCGGAATCAGTATTGGTGGATGTACTGACTTGCACGTGATTAATGACAATCTTACCGGTGCAATTTACAGGGACGAGATACTGCATCCAATTCTGAGACCTTATGCGGGAGCTATAGGCAACGACTTTGTGTTAATGGATGATAATGCTCGTCCCCACAGAGCACATAAAGTGACAGACTACCTTGCTACAGAGACAATTGAACGTATGGATTGGCCAAGTTGTTCTCCGGATTTAAATCCAATAGAACATGCCTGGGACATGTTGCAGCAAGCTGTTTCCAGACGCCCTGTACTTCCGACAAACCGCCAGGAGCTTACGTTAGCTTTACAGCAGGAATGGGCAAGGTTTCCACAAATTGCGTTCCGCAGGCTCATCAGAAATATGCAGAGGCGTTGTCGTGCCGTTATACAGGCTCAGGGTGGACATACACCCTATTGATATTGCCTTTATAAAGATTCAATCATTTGTAATGAAATTTGTTATTGTTGCTCATACCGATTTTCAAACTGTTTTGGGGGGTTACCTGACAATGGTTGCTCTGGCTGCTTAACGTATTGATGAATTTGTAAAAACAGGTTTAAAATGTATTGTTCGATTGTCGTTGAACATTTTAAGTATATATTTAACATAATTTATTTGGTTTTGTTATGAATAAAATAATTCTGAAATCATGATCCGTAACTTTTTTTGTCCAGTAAAGTAAATTAGGTAATAAAACAGTTATTTCATGCCTAATTGGGAAACAGTCAACTGTTGTCCCTTGGTAGTATAGAAGACCTGGGAAACTTGTCCTTGGCCATAGGCCTCAGACAACAGTTTCCAGGGTCTTCTGCACTATTTCTGTACAACAGTTTCCCAGGTCTTCTCCACTACCTTTGGACAACAGTTTCCCGGGCCTTCTCCACTACTTCTGGACAACAGTTTCCCGGTCTTCTCCACTACCTCTGGACAACAGTTTCCTGGGCCTTCTCCACTACCTCTGGACAACAGTTTCCCGTTCCTTCTCCACTACTTCTGGACAACAGTTTTGACTGTTTCCTGATTAGGCATGAAATAACTGGATACAAATTCAGTGTGTACTTTATAGTTCTGAGACAAAAAAACCACATTCTTATTGCTATTTACTGTACAATTCAATAAAGCTATGAATTATGTTGCAGGGCGTGCATCTTCCAGCAATGAAGCTGCAGCTGAAAACGACAGTTCATCCAGTGATTCCGAATGATGTTCATTAATTTTGAGTGATATCATCAGTTTTATTATCCACATTTTATCTACAAACCTGATTATGAAGCTAACTGTGTGACCGCTTGAGCTAGTATGTCGGCTCAAAGCTTAAAACTGACGTTAATAAGGGTTTACTGGAGAGATTGCAGACAGGAATGGATAAAAACACTGGAAATAATTGTTTTCTGTAGCCTGTCTTGGTATATTTGAATGCACTAGGTTGATTAAGAAACTAGTAAAAGTATACATATACAAGATGGTATGTATGCTGGTATTGTTGCTGATTAAATCGCAATTGTTTGTGGCAAAATAAAATTATTATAAAAGTACTACATTGTAGTTTGGATTTCCAGCTGAAAAGTTGCTAGTAATATATGATAAATAAACAACCAAGGAAGGACTGTACAGTGCAAAATTTATTAAGGACATACACTACATTTATGACATTTTCTCAAATATTATTTTTTCGTCTCCTCAATATGAAGAGTTCTTGTATAACAGGTTAAGATTTTGTAATGTTGTAATATTACTATATTTTGTATATTGGTCTGCATAGTTCAGTGGTTAGACCTGACTTGTAATGTAAAGGTCCTGGGTTTGATGCCCCATTGTTTGAAAGATTTTTCTCTCCTTCTTTACCACAGCAATGCCCATGTGTACAGTAGAGCTGAATTAAAATTTTTATATGCAACAACTGGGAACTATCAAAATATGCTTATTCTAAGAGACCCCAATTTTTTTGTAGATGTTAGATCAAATGCAAGTGAATTGTTTGTGAAATTTCACAAAAAATTATATATTTTTGAGAAATGTCGCATATGTCCTTAATTATTAAAAGAAAAATTCTGGAGCCATATTAAGATATCTATTTGTTGAACTCTATATGAATAGTTATGATGTAAGCGTTGACATTTGCTCTACTGTGGGGGAGGGGGAGAGAGAGAAGCCTCCGTGGCCGAGTGGTCAGTGCTTCGCGCTCATAATCACAAGGCCTCTCGCCTCTAGTCGGTGCGGGTTTGACAACAAACAATCAATCTTCTGTGTGATCTCAGTTAATTTTCTATATACCTATTCAACTCCATCAGGAACAATCAAGTCTTAAAGATTTGCCCTTTTGTAAGTACAAATGTTTATGAACATAATCTACAATCCAGTTATAAATGCCAAACAAGAAAAAGTCTCCGTTCAATGTCAGTGATTCTTTAGTAATACGCTTGTCTTTATTATTATGGTATAGCAACATCTGTCTGTCTATGGTGTGTACCTTCTGTGTTGTAAACTGCACACTTTGTGTCGTGGTTCACTGTATAAAGGGAAATATTTGCCCCATTCTATTTTAGCCCCTTTTTGCCCACGTTATCAGTTGGTAAATTTGGTCGACAGCAGGAGGTAATCTACTGTACAGTTAGTGTTTATGAAAGCAGGAGGTGATCTATTGTACAGTTAGTGTTTACGACAGCAGGAGGTGATCTATTGTACAGTTAGTGTTTACGACAGCAGGAGGTGATCTATAGTACAGTTAGTGTTTACGACAGCAGGAGGTGATCTATAGTACAGTTAGTGTTTACGACAGCAGGAGGTGATCTATTGTACAGTTAGTGTTTACGACAGCAGGAGGTAATCTATTGTACAGTTAGTGTTTACGACAGCAGGAGGTCATCTATTGTACAGTTAGCGTTTATGATAACAGGAGGTAATATATTGTACAGTTAGTGTTTACGACAACAGGAGGTAATCTATTGTACAGTTAGTGTTTACGACAGCAGGAGGTCATCTATTGTACAGTTAGCGTTTATGATAACAGGAGGTAATATATTGTACAGTTAGTGTTTACGATAACAGGAGGTAATATATTGTACAGTTAGTGTTTACGACAGCAGGATGTCATCTATTGTACAGTTAGCGTTTATGATAACAGGAGGTAATGTATTGTACAGTTAGTGTTTACGACACGTGCTACAAATATTTTTCAAAAATGATGAAAAGGAAAACTAACTTTAAATAAGTACATGTAATATAAATATAATTTATCCCACTGATTTCTCAGTAAGTCCAAAATAGTGCACTTGGTTAAAATTTTTATAGATTTTGAATAAAATTTGTGTAATGAGATAATATATCTCAAAGTTTGAACATTATAGAATATATTAATTTACAAGTTCCATATTTTTTTTTTTTTGGGGGGGGGGTCATCAACCCATATATCGTTTTTTGTATAAATGGTCCTTAGAGCAATTCACATAGGTATCGCGTAGTATTGAGAGTGATTCATCCCAAAAGATACTACAATATTTTTCACTCATATAGAGACGTCACCATGACCGGTCGTAAGAGGTGACTAAATGGAACGGTCCTTCCGATGGGGTCGCAAAAACTGAGGCCCCATATCATAGCAGGTGTTGCACGACAAAGTTTGTAGTAACAATTACCTTATCAGACACAATATATAAACACATAAAAACAATTTGAATAAGAAAGTTAATGGCTTTGCTTCTAATAAATATGTATTAAAACACTGATTATAATCGATAATCGCATCGAAAGGTTTCGCCGATTTTTCCGGTTAATCGATTATCATGTTTCAGCTGATTTCCAACACTAACTGAAAGGATGGAAAGTTGAAGTAATATATTGAAACTGAAAAAAAAAATCAGTGAAAGTAAACCCACAGAACTATCCAGGTATATAATAAAATTTAAAAAGATAAGGAATAAATTCTCGATGTTTATTTTTCAATATGTGTCGAAATTACGATATGTTTTTTTTTTCTTTTCTTACAGGATTCATATCGGCGCCAATTTGAACTGTATGTATTTTTGGAAGGAAAGATAAATATGAAACAGAACTATGCTTTTTTATTTGAATTCATTTTCACACAAGCTATCGTACATCCAGTGCTGAAATCAATTTTTTTATGTCTTTTATGTCTTACAATGAATTGTAAAATATAGCACTTAGAATAATCCGCATGGTACTCTTAAAATTCTTATGATATTGTTTCATAAGGCGTTACAATGATTTTTTTTTTCTTTCTTTCTGGTTTTTTGTTTTTGTTTTGCTTCTTGTATGCCTATACATATAAAGGATAATATTAGAAAAAAAATACAATTATCCCCCCCCCCCAAACAAACAATTACACCCTTCCCTCAAAAAAAGCTTGCAAATATGTGAAGGGGGTGGGGAGAAATCCCCCAAAAGGCATACAAATAGTGTTTATAAAAGCAAATGAAATCGAACAAAGTAGGATATGAATGTAATTCAAATGTATGGAATGTCTACATAATGATAATGGATGGAATGAAACAATTTCTAAAGTGTAAAATATGAAAAAAATACATATAAACAAATTTTAACAACGATTTAAAGAAGTTTAAACATTCTATCACGTACAGAAAGTTCTGTATACTGTCTACTACTAAACTATCTAGAAACAATGGCATGCCCGTCCATTGATTTTGGCTTGTAGATTTTTGTACATTTTCAACTTGGCCAAAATTGATATGTATCAGAAGAACAAACTCATGAGGCGTTTGAAGTGAATAGAACTTTTAAAATGATATATTCCTTATTAATGAACATCGAGGCATCGATAAAAAAACCTGTCAAATTCCTAATCCCAGGGTGGAACAAAATGTTAATACATGTAGATCATATAAACAAAACATTTTTAAAAATACTTCTTGATATATACAGCAGTAGACAAAATGTGCGTCTAGTTTTAATATACCAATATAATACAACACCATAATTTGTATAGCGCTCTAATCGATAGAAATATATAAAGCGTTTCACATAAAGAACATAAGATTGGAGAGCAATCTCATGATACGAGTTAGAGATGCTCAAGTGAGTTTCACGCACATTAATCTTTTAAATTAGTTTACAAGTTTTAAATATTTTATACCATTATATCTATTTTGATTCACGTCTTAAATATAACATAGATACAATTTCCTTGCATCTCATTTTCATTTAAAAATGATCCGTCAGAAGGATAGTGACTGTAGATTTCTATTTAAATGCATTGTATGTATGATTTATGTCTAATATTCAGCTAACAATAAAACAATTCTGTAGTATCTCTTCAAATCAACAATGTCCATTGTAAAACATTTTGGTATTGTTTAGCCATTGTACTTTAAAGCTAGAAGAAGGATTTCAAGTAATTGACTCCGCGTTGAAGTATATTTCCTTTCCCTTTCTTGGGAGCACGTCCAGAACCCTCGAATGTTTTACCAACAGCAGAAGAAATATCACTTTTTGTCTGCCGGAGATTTTCATCAAAGTTCTCTACTTGTTTATCTACCAGGGCCATGCGCTTTATTTCATTTAACATTTTTATTCGTCGCCTGTACCCTGGCTGTCTTTCTGTCTCCTCGGCTTGAATCATTAGCTCGATGTGTTCTACCACAGATAGAGGATCGGGTCTTAAGGCTATTTCTTTTAACCTAGCTTTGCAAGCTTTCATTTCTGACATCATCAAATTTACATTTTCAAAAAGGTAATCTACATCGTATGTGAGTTCCTCAATGTATCTTTCGTGTGTCAACTTAGAACCCCTTGCATCTTCGTATTTTTGTTTCATTTCTGTGTACGTTTTTGTTACCCTTTCAACTGCATATTTAAAGATATAGGGCGTGTTCTTATGATCTGACCAGATACATTTCCCAACGCATATTCTACAGTACCCATTTGTCATTGCCCAACACCCACTTTTTTGAGAGTCGTCTGCAATACGGCAATTCTCATGACATGTAACATTGCATTGCAAACAGTTCGTTACGTGTTGACCTCGAGGTAAATCAATCATAAACTGTTTTGTTTCGTCTACCTCATATGTGAAATCCTTATTATTTTCTATGTCATCCTTGTGTTTGTTGAATATCTCCAGCTGGTCTCGCAGCTCTGCCAGTTTTGATAAACCAGCTTTTACCTGAGGTAGAATATTAGCTATGATTATCTTTAGTTGTTCTCTTTCTTGCAAAACATCTTTTGTTTGAGAAAGACTTTTTGTTTCAAACTGATGCAGCTGCTTGAAAAACTTTTGAAAGCTATTGCACCCCATTTCCCAAAACATGGGTGACAGAGATGTGGAGGAGAGGTTTTTGTTTTCTGCAAATAAAGCAGAATTATTGAATTGAAAGGTGGAACCAAAGGGTAGGTTTGCCTCCCTCAAAGAGGCAAGAACGGGGGGCTCGGCGCCATCAGCAAATGTTATTAAAGTGCATATGTTTGACTCAATATCCTTGCCAAACAACGACATGATGGAACCAAATATATACTTTTGTGAAACAGTAAGGCGTGCATCTGGAGCCTTTACAATAAAGCAAATGGCATCAATGAAGAGAACTCCCTGATCTCCTTTAGCCGAAAACAAATGACGGATTTGGTCTATTATAGCATGATCTCTGTCTATTCCTCTGGTATCGCCAAACCCCGGCGTGTCGATGATGTTGAGAGTGAACGGCAATCGACTTCCCTTTTGTGGCGCTATTTTATAAACAGTTATCCACTCTGTTTGGGATATTGCCTAAAACAAATTACAAAAACTCCCAAAATTCTAACCTCAGAGAGATTTGTAGAGACTGGATATTTGGACTGACGCCTCTACCGAATTTCAGATCAGTGTTACCTGAACTTTGGCCGCTTTTTTGCGATTAAAATGGGTTAAACTGAATTTCTCGCCAGCTTCAACTTTTCGCCTTAGACATCCTATTGATTCCCTATTACAATGAAACATGCATTTTGCACCTTTACAGTGTGCTTATCCCACAGTAAATGAAGTTAGTTATTTGTTAACCCGTTTCAAATGGGCCACCATTTAATTAGCCTGGATCATTCTGACGTTTGTGCATACGCATTCGGCGTATACACAAACGTCGGAATGATTTAGATTAATCAAATGGTGGCCTAAAAATAACCAACACTATTTGCTGTGGAATTTATACTACGTAAAGGTAAGAAATGCTTCATTGTGACAGAAAGTTAACAAGATGTCTAAGGGAAAAGTTGAAGCAGGCGAGAAATTCAGTTTAATCCATATTAACTGCAACATGTGATCGAAGTTCAGGCAAGATTTTCCGAATCACTTTGTGTGACACTGGTCTAAGGTTTGGAAGAGGCGCCAATCCAAATATCAAGCCTCGTAGAATCTCGTTGAGATTACCAAAATTCAAGTTCACCAATATGTATATCAACTATGAAACAATTGAATATTGTTTAAAATTACAACAAGAAGAGACTTCTGATTTGCATCCGATCTTATCGTGCATATGATGTTTCCAAAATATCTGTATTCAGTATCATTAACTTTGGATTTGTTTATTTGTATATTGTTTAATGTTCATTTCGAGAATTCTTTTACAGGTGAAGTGCCACAAAATTTGAGCGATGCATGAAAAGCAATGGGTGTTTTTATCCTGCTTAGTATATCTTTATATGGAATCTCCTTTTTAAATCATATCCCAAAGATTTTTGAATTTTACTTCTTATGTCGGGCGTTTGGTGTAGGAACAATCTCTACCAATATAAAACGCCTCACGTTTGACTCGGTACTGGGATCTAGATTTTAATCCTAGACCTCTCGGTCACGAAGCGATTTGAAGCAATTGACAATTAAATTGAAACCTGATTATGTGTCTTCCTTTCTTCCTCTTCTAGCTGCACGAGGGTAAATCTGAACGGGTCATCAAAACTTACACCCATGACGTAATTCACAATACCATCAACCAGCGTACTTTTCCCAGAACCAGTTGCTCCAACTAGCATGATTGTTTTTTCATCTTCTGATCGCTGATATGGATTGCCTATAATTTTAAAGATTTAAATTAGCAAGTCTATGTGCTACATTTGAAAACTGGATCATGGAGTTATGTAACAGTTTATGTAAAATATCAGAATAAAAAGATATTAACACACCAAGAATCAACTTCCTAGTCTTTGCAGTAGGGTTTCTAGATGTTTTGCGTTCTTGTGTCATGAGCTGATACTTTGGTGGATTCCTCTCGTCTATCCGAATGGAAAATTTGAGCAGGAATGTAGCCAACGATTCATCTGTTTTCAAGGCATTATTTTCAGGTCCATAGTTGCCTTCCTGATCTTTAAATACACCTCGAACTTGGAAAACATACGTTGTAGCAGCCATCAAACCACTGATGGTTATCTGATTGTGATTGTTGTCGGTTTCAGCAAATTTCCACTTTTCTTCACCACCTTTACTTTTATAACGAATCTGATAATAGTCCACCATTTCTTCTGATTTTGTCCAAAATATTTTAACCGAGTCTGATCGGATTTGCAACGCTTTTGGTTTCCCAGGTGCCTGAAATTTAAAAATAATTAAAGGATAACATGTACAAAATGCCCCGTATTAGAACTGAATTCCGATAATTCAATTTACATATCATGTACCTTTGTTTTCTTTTCTTCAATACACTTTGAGACATATGTCCTACAATGGAGGAGACGTTATATACAGTTGAACGCAATTTACTGTGCATGAATTATAGATCTATCAAAAACCTCAAAATATTTTCATATTATTTGTTTACCTTCCAGAGGCCATGGTAGTGGAAGATACAGTTTCAAATCTTGCCACTTTACTCATGTCTCCACAAAGTGAATGACCTCTCCCAGAGCGTTGTTTCAGATGCTGATTTGCACAGTTCTGGCACATTGGTTCAGGATCTTCACAATCGATGCAAATCTGTGTTGCATCATTTTTTATATTTTCATAGCTACATGGTTCGCATAGTACTCTCTTTTTGTGTATATTACGATTGATTTGATGATTCCGAAATCTCTTCTGCTTCAAATGTGATTTTGCACACTCGTCACACATAGGCTTGGCTTCTTTACAAGTCAGACAGATACCAGAAGCAATGCGTATAGTTCCACTCTGAGTGCAATTTTCACACAAGACTTTGTTTAATGTTTCTGGCTCTGGGAAGTTCTCCAAGTCGTGACAAATTTTATGTCCTCGTGTTTTCTTCTCTCGGACATGTTGTGCTCTACATGTATCGCACATTGGCTCGGGTTCTTTGCACGTCAAACAGAAACAAACGGCTTCATTATCATCTTCATAAAATGTACAAGGTGCGCATTTAATCACTCTGCTCTGATCTGAGTGATCTTCCTCTGTTGTTCCTTCAAAGCCTTCCACAACATTGTAATCTCTCATATTATGACAAAGAATATGGTCTGCATACTCTTGTTCATGTTCTATCGAACAGTTATCACAAAGTAACAATGACTTACAGGAAATACAATAGGCAGAAGCAGGTACTTCGTCAGACGCATCACAGCGACCGCATTTCGGTAATGTGGTCTCACTCAAAATAAAAGCATGTGATATAATATCAATCCATTCATGATCGAGCAAGCCATTTGCCTGGTGGTCAATTCTGCACTCGTGACAGAAGTCAGTGTTGCAAGAATGACAATGGTGATGAGCATCAGCATTGCAGGTTAGACAAGGAAATTTTGTACCCAAAAATTCTTCTACGAGCATTGTGTGATGATCTCCAAAGTTGTGGGTGACAGAGCAATCCTCACATAGCCTCGTTTTGCAGGACATGCAAACATTTGCAACAATTTTACCTTCTTCACGGCAGATAACGCATGTTTCTTTTGGAAACAAGGCCTCCTGGTAAAATATATTTATGCAAACATAAAAAGGGAAAAGTGAACAATGTACTATAAAATAATTTAATCATCTCTCTGAAGGCCTTTAGTTAGAAACTGTCCCACAATGTTAGGCAAGCAAATACATGATTATGAGAAATCATTAGTCATCATTTGAATGTATTTCAACATTTCTATATTAACAGAATTACTTAGTTTGCCAATACAATCTGCTATTGGGTCAAATGCTGTCTGGCGTGTTTCATAAAAATTGTTAGGCCGTTCTTGGCACACTTATTTTGATTTCGGATTGCTACGTTTACTTGATCAATGCATAGGGCTCACTGGCGTGCAAAGGATTGACAGGGGACGATTACTCCTCCTATGAACCTGATCACACTTCTGGTATATCCAAGGGTCCATATTCGCCCAACACTTAATTATGTATTTTAAGTTATAAGATTGTTCGTTATTTTCACCTTTTCATGAAATTAATACAACAAAAGGTTCTGTTTGAAGTACCAAACAGGAAGTACTTCGCCTTTTATGACATACTATATGTAGTACTAGGCTAATAACATCATTAGTACTTATCAAGTGTTCATTGCAAATAAATGAATTATGCGATTATATTTATGAAATACGATTATTGGTTATTCAGAAGAGTGTGATTAATTTTGGATTATATATATACGACAGTGCAGGGATGCCTATATATATTTATTGTGCAAACGGAAAACGATATATACTTTCTATACCAGTGAGGTTATCAGTCTTCTCCATCAATGGCGATATTTAAAATGCAAACGATTTAAATATCATGATAGGAATAATATTTTCTGATGAAATCGAGATAAAGAACTTAAGCTAGTTTTGGAGAATCCACCGCATAAAACACCAGTGTTGTTATCAGCCTAAAGATTCGATTTAGTTAGATCATCCTTCATTCAACATAATGTCGGCAAGAATTGTTTGCAATACATTTCAAGAATATGTACCCCATGTCCGGTGCTGCTTCCATCCCGCATACTTCCATCTTTACTTTCTTGTGAAATATCGCCTTGAGACCTGTTGGTATAATTTACGAAATATAAAAATTTACATTATTGAATACCAAGAAAAAAAAGATGTATAAAGTAAATTAAACAAGGTTGTTAATTTTAACTGGTTTATAAAAATATTGAGAAATGGTCTTTCGGGGGGGGGGGGGGGGGGGGTGGCTCATTGATTGTAAAATGCAAAAAACAATTTTGAAAATAGAAGAGAAAAATAATACCTGTTGCTTGTTCTCATCAATGTCAAATCAGTACATATAGTATGGTTGACATATTCTGTACAATGTCGTCGTGAACAAGGTAAGCAAAACACCTCAGGATCCTCGCAGTCTTGACAATAACCATAACCTATTATAGAGGAGTCCAAGCAAAGATCACAAATCATTTTGCCGTCTTGAAGTGTCAACATCTCGTGACTTTTTGTTGTGTAATCTAGCTTGTGTCGCCTTCCACAATCATTGCACAAGAAAACATTCTCATCTTTACAGTGTAATGTTGCTTCAACATTAACATCATCTTCCTTGTCGGCACACGAGGAACAGCTGATTTTTACTTCGACAGGATCGTTTATCTGCACAGGTATGGAAATATACAAAAAACCTTTATGACTATATATGCTGTCTATATCTCTCAACTGATTCGATAAACAAGAGCTTGTTCTGCGTATGATCAGTTTTTAAATTGAGGCAGGCTATAAAAAACAAGTTGATGTTACAGGGGTTTCTACAGTCTCGTGTAAAGCCATCATTTTCACAAATTCTATGGTCGTGATAACGATCTAATTTGCCATTACAACCTGTCATTAGTTTAAATGCTGCCCGATGTATTGCATTCCAATTGTTAGGCCGTTGTTGGAATATTGATTCTGACTACGGATTTTCCAGTTAATGTAATGAAGATATAGGGCTCACGGCAGGTGTGACGGGTCGACAGGGGATGCTTACTCCTCCTAGGCACGATTCCACTTCTGGTATATCCAGATATCCGTGTTTGCTTGACTTTCTATTTTGTATTTTTTCTAGGAGTCATGAGATTGATCAATGTTCATTATTTTCACCCTTTCATAACCTTCGAATATCATATGATAACATTTTAGGAGTAAATGCATTTTGGGAATATTAAACAATGGAGTCATTTATACAGGAATTATCCCATGCTTCCCGTGTCTTGTTTGTTGATTTTGTAAAATTTTAATTCCATGTAATGTAAAAAGAAATCTATACCATATAATAAACTTTCTTCTCTTATGAATATATAATGCCTCTATTTAAAAAATGATCGCAAAACATGCTCTCACGTATCGAATCAATTAAAAGACATAATCACCATGTAGAGGTGATAATGGAATGTTGCTACATAAATATGGGAAGTTGGCGATGGGAATTTTAATTCATCCCGTTTGCCATAAAGTTGGATTGTTAATTTGTTTTTAAAATCTATGTTCAATAAACTATCCAAAGACTGTGGTGCATTCTATTTTGAGTTTATTAGGATATATCAAATTCACAAATGAAAGGAATTGGACATTGCTATTAATAAATGAAATGGGTCAATATATCTAAATGTTGCGTTGAAAGCAAGACAATTTTTCTTCTTAAATAGAAGCTTCTGAATAAATTCTGGTTTATAAAAATACAAGAAGAGCCTCATGAGCCACATCGTTCACCCGAGTCATCTTCGCCCTGCAGTTGTGATTAATTTCTTAAATCTTTATTCCCATAAAAAACAGAGATATGACTAACAAGATCTTGCTGTTCTGAGAGAAGATCAAGGTCACAAAGATTATGATATAAAATGAAAGATCTTGGCATAAGAAATCTATAAATAACATATAAAGTTTTAAAATAAATAGTTAAAGAGATATTGAATAGGTTAGATTTTTTCCAAGTAGGTCATACTCCAAGGTCAAGTGCACAACATTAACTTCCGTGTAAAAATGATATACAAAATTCAAAGCCCTTCCTGAAATAGTTAAGGAGATATTCAATAGGTTAAGTAAGTTTTCTTAAAACTAAGCCAACCTCCAAGATGAAGAAATGAAAGGACTTCCAATTAAAAAGTACATTAAAAACATACAAAACATTAACGTTATATCTTAAACAGATCAGGAGTTTTTAAATAGGTAATTTTTAAAAGCAGGTCAAACATCAAGGTCATAAGGTCAAATACGATAATATCACGAAACAAAGAACCCACATACAACATATAACAGTGCTTCCTCAAAAATAGTTAAAGAGATA
Organism: Ostrea denselamellosa; assembly: GCA_024699665.1. Classification (NCBI taxonomy): domain Eukaryota; kingdom Metazoa; phylum Mollusca; class Bivalvia; order Ostreida; family Ostreidae; genus Ostrea; species Ostrea denselamellosa. Next base: position 9,373,016 of record JAMZEH010000018.1, read on the forward strand.
TTGAATAGGTTTAAGTTTTCTCTTAGGTAGGTCAAACTCCAAGGTCAAGGTCACAGGACTAAAGACAAAAATGCCATGTTACAAGGAATGAGCATATTGAATATGAACGCCTTATCACTTACCACTCAAAACTTATTAGCAGCAAAGTTAAACAGTCGTAGAGACAGGATAATCTCTGCCCTCGCAGGGACATAAAAAAATTAAATCTACACAGCTTGGGGACATTTGCGTTTGGATTGAGTTAGTGTTGCCAGGCTACTTTTGAAAAGAAGTTGTTTGAATTCACTGTATAGTGCCATAAAAAATCCCCATATTGTGGTTTCACCCTACCCCAGGGGACCGTGATTTGAACAAACTTGAATCTACGTACTCTATGTTAGAAACATTTCATATTTTCCACTTTTCTACCCCAATGATTCTTTTTAAAACATTGTCCCTTTATATCTCATCCCATATGGTGGTCCCAACCTACTTCCGAGGGCAAGGATTTGAACAAGCTGGAAGCTACTCTCTATGTCAGGAGGGTTTCATGTATATATCAACTTTTTCTCCGGAAGAAGATAATGTTTTCCATACTTTTTCTGTTTATCGTTTTATCACACTTGCCTATTTCAACCCCAACCTTTAAAAAATATCCGAAAATTTGATAAACAGGACAGTTTAGAGCCCGTGGATTTAGTTTTATTGGTATCAGTTTATAATGTTAGTGCCTAGAATTTATGGTTTCTCGTATTCATACAATTGTGAATTTAATACACCTAACTAATTGTAACTAATAAATTGAGTCTAAACGCTCCTTCTGTTTGTTGTCAGGTTTCATTCTTAACTTTAGTGCTAGTTTGCATTCTTCTTTTATCTAGTTAGTTTTCCTTTCTATGTAAATATTCTGTCGTCCTGAAGAAGGGATAGGTCGTTCGGAAATTTTTACAATTTCATATTGTTATGTCACTGTTTATTTTAGTTATATATATGTATTACAATTTCAACTGCGATATACAATAATTTATCCATTGAATAAAAATCTTATTTTCACAGTGTGAAAATAACCAATTGTAACGTCATATTATGCATTACTATATATTGCTCAGGATTTGAAATAAACATATTCTAAACAAGAGGCCCATTATTAACGGTCACCTGAGTTCCATAACTCTTAGTTCATAGTCCATAGAAGGAGCCTCATATTTCCATATAAGCCTCAATAAAGAATCTTCTGTGTACATGTTTATAATCTTCAAAATACATACAATTTGTATTCAATTACAGAAGAAGGAAAAATGGATGCTTGAAGCATATAAATCATTTTAATATTCCCCAGTTATTTTTACACATTTCATTATGTGCCATATTGGCCCAGCACATAGTTTGAACCTCTGATCCAGGAGCCACAAATTTCACAGTTTAGGTAGGATGTTTCATTAATATAATAGTCATGCATAATAGTTTTACTCAAATATATATGGGAATAGAGAAGATCATTTTTCACGATTTAATGCATTATCACAATGTGCCCATATTGGGCCTACCCTAGGTCCTGAACCCCTCACGGGGTCATGAATTTCAACATTTTGATAGAGAGCTTCATGGATATCACAACCATGCATTTAGTTTTCCTCCCAAAGTAAAGAATATTTTTGACATTATAGTCTTTTGTATCATATTTGGTCCTTCCCCTGAGGTCCCAGGTGTGGTAAGGTAAAAAATTTCATAACTATATTCATCTTACCCGAAAGATGCGCCAGACCAAGAATGGTAACAACTTGCCTTTTTATTTTAAAGAAGAAGTGAAAAATATAAAATTATTCATGGAAGACGCACGATGATGGACGAAGACCAACGGCAATAGGTCAACTGAGTGACTCAGGTGATCTAAAGAAATACACTAAACAGAAATACTAATGTTTTGTAGTTGGATATGGAATTATGTCACTCATAATACAGCCTTACTCGTGATATGAATTCCAACTACAAAGCACTGAATTCTCTCTCTCTTTCTTTCTTTCTCTCTCTCTCTCACACTCCCACACACAGATATATATATATATATATATATATATATATATATATATATATATATATATATATATTGGGTGTGTATTTATGTGGGTGTGTAAATTCCACTCTGTATAAAAACAGTGAAAATCAATATACGACTGCTGAAATAAATTCTAACAGAATGCGGAACAAAGGAATAGGAGCGCCCTGACGTGTCGTTTGTCATTTATACTATAGGCAATTGTCTGGTAAATTCATAAGAAATGGGTTTACATTAAATGAGCTCAAGTTAAGTTTTCTCTATGTGATGTGCTTGTGAATATACGTATATTATCCTTGTATTTATAAGTATTTCAGACATGTTATCGTTATTTTAGACTTGACAGTTTGCTTCATTTACCTCCTTACAAATACACTGCAGCACAACAAAGAGCAAAGCCTCACTTAATTATATCACGTTAGCCGCAATTTTTGGAATTTACATTACCTATCGGATTGTCTGCATCGCGAAATGGTGATGCCTGAACAGTTATCCTTTCTATTTTAGAGAAAAAATACATTGCCACAACCCTTCCAGGGAAATTGGTGTGGAAAGGCGAATCGAGGACCATGCTGATACAACAGAAGAAATGGACATGTCGATAGCCAAACAAAAAAGCCATTCAATCGTACCATAGTAACTTATGCTTACATATGGGGAATGTCACAATTTGTCAAAAGAGCTATTGTTTAACACAAAGGTTCCGAAAAGCTTTCACTGAGTCATATGTAATAACATCCTGGTAAATCAATATGTTGAATAGAACATGTACCCTTTAGTTCAGGTGATTTAAAACTTAATTTACATGAAAAGGCCAAGATAACTAGCAATATTCAATCTCGTAATTCCTATAGAAATACAAATCAGAGAGATGGGCAAACACGGATCCCTGGTCATACCAGAGGTGGGATCAGATGCCTAGGAGGAAAAAGCATCCTCTGTCGACCGGTCACACCCGCCGTGAGCCTTACATCCCGACCAGGTAAAGCAATCCGTTGTCAGAATCATTGTGCCAATAACGGCCTAACAATTAGTTTGAAACAAATCAGACAGCATTTAACCTAACGGAAAGTGGTATTGGCAAACTAAATCGTTACAACGACCATAAAATGTGCAAAATGCTGACTTTAGATGAGACTGTACAAACCCCTGTAACATCATGATGTTTGTCAGTAGCCTGTCTCGATTTAAAAACTGATCATATGCAGAACAAGCTCTTGCGTATTGAATCAATTGGGAGATATAAACACCTTATGCGGTGATGATGGAATATTGCCATATAGATAAGGGAAGTTGAAGATGAAGAAGTTGAGATCACCCCGTTTGTCATAAAATTGAGTTGTTAGTTTGCCGCCATCATCTATTTTCAGTAAAATATCAAAGTACGAAGCAGATGTGGAAGACACTATTATGTCTATTATGTCAAGTTCACTGGGGTATATTGAATCAACATATAAATGAAAATAACCATTATTAATAGATGAAAAGTCCTCTAAATGTCAAATTGAAGGCCACAGCAAGAGATTTTTTTTCTTCTCATGTAGAAGCTCTTGAATGAATTCTGCTTCATACAAATATGAAAACAGGTCAGGTAACACAGGGGCACAATTCTTGCCCATGGGAATTGCAAGAGACTGTTGGAACATCTGATCACCAAAGACTACGAAGATATTATTAAAGAAGAACCTCTACTAGCATCTTTTTAATATCAACTTCAGAGTACTTATGCGTGGAGTCAGAGTGGTGTTTAACAAAATAATTTTTGGGATGACCGATCACTAGATATGAATATTTCATTTTACCATTTTCATCTTTAAAATTGTTACATCGTAAGAATAAAACTTACCGCTGATGAATCATCCTTTTCTGTTGCTTGTTTTGCTTCACTGAAAATTGCCACAAAATGCATTGTAAATTTTATATTATCCCGATAATAACTTAAAAACTTGAATATGTAAAAAGATCCATTTAAATAGTAAAACGAATTCAGTCTTCACACAAATATCAGAATTAAGTTTCTTGATTTAATGAAATTCCATAAAAATACATTACGTTTGGATATATGAAATATACTTGAATATAAACAAATAATCAAGATGTTTCAACCTTTTGGTCTGATCAATAATTTGCAAACAGGGTACAGGGCTTGAGGAGGTTTTGCATAGTTCCACGTCTGCCATTTTCTTTCTGGATAACCTTTAAAACTACAGTTTAAAATCAGTTTCTATAAGCAACTACTATTAGGTTTTGGGGGGAAAAACCCACTGACAAAAACGTAAAAAAAAAAATAATAATGTACTCGTGCATGACAGATTATATGAGGTTTTAATGAAGGCTCAAAATCCATTGTATCAGTACATCTTAGACTTTGCGTAATTCTTGATCGGGTGGGTATATTTAATTGTTTTTTTTGTTTTTGTTTTTTGTTTTTTAATTTGGAGTCATGTCCCGATGTGTTCAAGGTCCAGGGAAACGCCCTATCAACCTTACAACACGATGAAAACTTCTTAAAATAAATTATGTCATGTACTTTAAAAAGTCAACCAAAAATTTATTTTTTGTGAAAGTCAAAAATTTACTTACCTGTTTATACGTTTAGGTACTTCGTTCACAAATTTGATATTATTACATCAGGATTCTCACATTCATACGACCTTAATGCTAATAATGCGCTCTGATTATGCGCATAGGTACAATTGGGTAAATTTTATTTCTAGGTAATGCTATCGAAAGTACAAGGATTGTATTTTATTCCAATTTTGAGAAATTGTATGAATAACCAGAAAGAAAATAAAGACGGTATTTGTCTGATATACCAACAACGGGGTCAAATCAAGACAATTATTCATATTAAAAGGTGTTGTTAGAAATGAATGATTTGTTTCTTTGTTTTTCGTGTATTAGTCAGCTCTCAATTTCAAACACGCTTGAATGAATTAAAATTCTGGGGGAAAATGATGCCTAAGAAGGAAGTAATTCTTTAGAAATAGACTGTGTAATAAAGTTTTTATTAAGACGCTCATTTGTACTGACCAGTTAAAATAAGAACATCAGTAAGAATCTGTGTACTGAAACTTTCGCATAAAATGGTTACCGATTCTTGAGATTAGGGTACCCTTTGCATAGCAGTTAGAGGTCAAGAAAATCAATAAGCAGTGCATTCTATAATTAATTGTGCGTCACGGGAAGCACAGGGCACGGGTAAGGTTTAAGTATTCCCCCTATTTATTGTGTTTAGCGTTCTCTCTCTCTCTCCCTGTCTATTTATCTCTTGAGGTAAGAAGAGGCCGGGCTGACTAATTGTAGTGGGCAGGTATACATCATGTAATGTGTAGGTTTTTTTTATCAAGTGCAATATCTACCAAACACTGCGTACACATGAATGGGACTGGGCGTCAGATAACACTTATTTAACTTTCTCCCAAGGTTTACGTTAAATTTTAAATCAGTATCTTGGGGGGGTGGGGGTGTGTTAGCTTTAGAGCACTTTGAATTACCCTAAATGTAATTACAATCATTTACATGAATGTGGTTGGAAGATTATATACTATACATTTATTATAATTCTATTGCGTACCGTCAAAATTTGTCAATAAATTAATCTTAGGTGTGGATATAAAAGAGGATGGCCATGCACTTCGATATATAGATATAACATTCAAAGTATATATGTGGAAGTGGATTTTCCCAGTGTTCATAGATTCGCTCATTAATTCGCATTGCCTTACTAGTAAATTATTTAGTCTTCACTTTCTTTCACACAAGTAGTTTAGCGCGCCCCATACTGAGTGCACTTTTCCGCCCCGATGGGTGGGTCAACTGAGTGCACTTCTCCACCCAGATAGGGGGTTCAACCTAGTGCACTTTTTTGGTAGGGGGGTCAAAGTGCACTCGAGAGCAGGGGTCAAGGAGGCTTCAGATACCGCGTGAAGAGCGGACGCAGGTACGGTTAGAGCTCTGTGTTTACTTCGTGTCATTTTCTAAAAATCGATAAGATAGCTATGTGTTTACTCCGTGTCATTTTCTAAAAATCGATAAGATAGCTATGTGTTTACTCCGTGTCATTTTCTAAAAATCGATAAGATAGCTATGTGTTTACTCCGTGTCTTAATCAAGAAGAGATGTATGTGTTGACTCCGTGTTATTTCGTAAAAAAAAATCCATAAAGATACGTGTTGATCCTGTAATATTGCCTACTTTTTCCCAATATATTTTGGGTTTTTATATAAAAGAAAGAATAAAGCATTTTTGTAAACATTTACACTTTGTGAAAAGTTTTAACACACTGTTGAAGTCCACAGTTTTTAAGGAACACAGTTTACTAAGAACTCCGATTTCACACAGTGTTCACAGATTTTAACAGTCACTCTGTTCAGTCTACTGTACCAAGATTGTCCTTGACTCGCGGCGATCGGGAAATCTGGTTGTAGCATCTAGCTTAGTGTATTATGTTGATGTTTCGCTTCTTGGAAAAGTGGCTATTTTCTGAATGTCAGATAGATAGGAGAGCAAGCTATTGGCGATCGCCTGGAAATTCGATAAAGCCGAAGGCGCTATGACGCCACAATGCTAAAAATCGGCCGAGAGCGGTATGATGCATAGCTATCTTCGGTGTTTTAATCCTCGGTGCTAATGTTGATTGATTGATTATATATTGATTAACGTCCCGCTTGACAAATTTTCACTGATATGAAGACGTCACCATTGACGGTGTAACGACGAAAAGTAACCCCCGTAGAATAATGACCGGGGGATCAAATTTCTACGTAGAAAAATGACCCCCCGGTCATTATTCTACGGCAAGTAGGGTCATTTTTCGACTGTAGAAAACCCTTCCAGACCGTTTATTCTACGACACCACACACGTTGAAAAATGACCCCCATAGAAATATGACTTTTTCACTATATTATACAATAATATCTTATGAAATGAGATGTAATACTCAATATTCGTTCATCCCAGGGTTCGATAGGGTCGGTGAAAATAACTGTGTCTCCTGTTTTTTTTGGTTTTTTAAAAAATATCCTTAAATGTCGTGGAAGCAAATTTAACACCACTTCTTATATGGGCCCCATAAAATATGATTTAAGAATTCCTATTTCTTTGTGATTGGCTGAGATTCACCAATGTAAAGAAATGTTACTTCTATATTTATCTGCACATGACTTTCAATGTGTACGGGGTTGGGAAGGAGGTGGCTGTCATTTTCCCCTGATAACGCCCCCCCCCCCCCTCCAATCTATCCCATGAAAGAGCCTGGCATTGGTGTCCTCAATGGGACAAGGTGACATTTAATCTCATTCGTCTGCAAGTCTGTCTGTTTAAATTTGTCACAAAAACTTTAACCTTTGTCGTAACCTTTGAATGAGATAGGGCTTTCGTATTTCACATGTATATTACCTGCTACAAGATCTTACCAAATATACTATGATTTTTAAAAAAGAAAGAGATATGGCTATCATTTTACATATGTATAATCCTTTCTAAAACTACGTTTTCTGACCCTGTGATCTAGACCTTGAATGTTGACCTACTTTTCAAAAATGGTATATTTCTGTATATTTCTAGATTGGGAAAAGATAGGGGTTTCGTATTTGCATTCCTGAAACAAGACGTTCTCGAGCATGCTATGGTTTTTTACCCCTTGACCTTCATGTTTGACCTAATCTGCCAAAAAATCGCTGGAAATTACTTTTGAATGACATAATTATATGATAGGGTGTTTATATTTGACACAACATGCCATAAATAATGGTCTCCCATCCACTGACACCGGAAGCGGAGATCACAATTCTTTGATTTCATTTCAAAGCAACTAAAGTACATTAAAGAATTCCAAATTGATATATATTTTTATATATTTATTTATTACAACTACAACTATAAAAAGAGCACAGAAACTTGCCACTAACTTTAATGTATTTTCAACGTTTACTAAGGGGTATCATATTTCGATTTTTTTGCAACAAACTTGTCTTCCAAATCCTCCCATTCACACAATAAATTGAACACATTTGGATCTATTTCCTCGCTTAATTTTTCTAAACCTTTTACTTGATGGGGAAAATCTTTGAACTTCAATACGTATACGTCTTCTGGTCTTTCTAATTCTCTGACAATATTGGAGTCGGTTTCATTGTTTACCAGTGGAGCTTCAAGCATTCTTTTTGAAATATACTGGTGGTATTTCTTTGGCACGAAGTTTTTGATGTAGATGTAAGGTGTTCTGCTGTAAATATCCTCTGTTACATCCAATACAGGTTCGTAATGGTTTCCAATATTCATAATAAAAATGCATTTCGAATTGGATTCGTTTTTTCCCTCGTGTAGGGGAGGGTACGGCAGCCAGACGTAATTGTCGTTGTTTTTGTCATTCATCCCGTGCTTGCAGTAAACAAAGATCGTTGTATTGCAAATTGTAGCGAATGTACGGATTTCTGTATCAGTACCCCAGGAACCTTCATGTTCCATCCGTGAACGTTTCAAATATTTTGGATCCGCTTCCATGGTTTGCAATAGATGTTTATTCTCCTTCATAAAGCCAACAACTTTATTTCGTACATCATTGTGATATGATTGAACTCCAAATAAAACATAACTAAATGTTCTAAACTAGCAATTTCCATCTCCTCTCATAGACACCGTCACTGTTGGAATGGAATTCGCATTTACGTGCCGTCTACGTCCTGTTTTGAGAACATTCTTAACCTGGTGGCCAAACATTGCAGCGTTAATGTCTTGCCACTCATTATCCACTGGATAAAAAAGAATGCGAGATCTCGATTCATTTTTATTGGTAATTTCAACTTGTGGAATCTTGCGTTTTTTCGGTGGAAGCGGTATACCACGGCTTTTAGTTAATGGAGTGTCTTCCTCTTTGGGTGAATTCCTTTTTTTGTCAGCTTTTTTTCTGCGTTTCATCTGGTTTTCCATGTGTTTCATCTGGTTTTCCATGTGTTTCGCCTGGTTTTCCATGTGTTTCATCTGGTTTTCCGTGTGTTTCATCTGGTTTTCCATGTGTTTCATCTGGTTTTCCATGTGATTCTTCTCGCTTTCTACTCATTTCATCATCTTTCGATTCCTTGTAAATTTTCAACCTATTTCCATTTACTGCGCATTTCAGTCCCTGTAAAGTGTATGTTCCCTTCTTGTTAATACCTTCAACTATGTAAGGACCGCTCCATAATTTGTCTAGTTTTCCCCCTTTCCGGGTTAACTTTCGGGTATTGTGGAGCAAAACTCTATCTCCAACTTGAAAAGTTTTATTTTTTATGTTCTTATCATGATGCTTCTTTTGTTTCTTTTGTGATTCCTTTATGTTTTCCGCTGCCTCTTCTCTTTCACAAGAAAGCTTTATGAAAGCGTCGGAGCGCTGTTTCAAGAAATCTTCAAACTTGTCATTTTCTGGGATCGGCGAAGTGGGTAAATCAAGTTCAATGGGTAACTTGGCTTCGCGACCATACACCAGAAAGAATGGTGTTTTCTTCGTTGTCTCATGTTGCGCAGTTCTATAGGCAAAAAGCATAAATGGAAGTTTCGTATCCCAGTCATTTTGTAGTTCATTAACACAAGAAGATAGCATAGAACATAGGGTTCGATTGAAGCGCTCCGTATGCCCTCCTGTTTGTGGGTGATAGGGGGACGCAATCCGATGTTCAATTCCATAATCTGAACAGACAGCATCGTTTAGCTCATTGCAGAACTCTCTGCCTTGGTCGGTTATAATGACTTCTGGTACTCCGTGATCCGCAATGAACTTGTATAAACTGTTAACGATTGTTGAAGCCTTCTTATCTGCTATAGCTTCTACCTCCATCCATTTCGTCAAATATTCCGTGAAGACAAGTAGGTACTTATTACCTAAAATGAAAGAGATAAACGTAACTACGTTTTGTATCTTCATGTATGTTCCTAAATAGCCATATAGCTTCTTTATCTTTGAAATATTTTGTGAAAATTGGTCTGTAGTACTGCTTAAAATCACATGTTTTGTAAGTAAAATGTATTGAAGGTGATAACAAGCATTCACCTCCGATGATTTTAATTTTAATGGACAACTTCAATTCGTAAAAAATTAACGCGTAAAAATTAAATCACTCCTTTTTGATCAAAATTCGTAAAAAATTACAGCAGTAAAAATTACCCGTTATACGGTAATATATTTATAAATATATTTATAAATGAAATATCCAATTATCTGTTTTATATATACATGTACATAGGTTATAAATATCTATGTCTTAAAACACACACAAATAATTATATATCCCCAGTATATAAGTGTTATATGGAAAACTATTATAATAATAACAATGAATTTTGGATCACATATTATATAGTACCCCAGCAGAAAAAAACGGAGTAATACATTTCTTTTAGATATTTGTCAACGATTTATGGTTTTTTTTTTGTTTTTGTTTTTTTTTTGTGTGAGAGACAGTTGTGCGGGGTTAACGTTGCTAATAAATCAGACCTACATGTCAGTTAGATTCTAACAAAATGAAATCAAAGCCACAAGCTGCTCTCACTTTGTTGAAATTTTGAGGTCATTAGTTATTTTGCTGAATCTCATTTCATTGTTTCTCGTTTCGTGTTTTACACATACCCATTTTTTCATATATAGAATGAAATCATATTGCATGTTTAAAAAAATCCAGTCAAGTGGTCTAATACATCAGGAAAATACATAATAATCTGTTTCTTTCCAATTCGATAACCCTGTGTAATTACTGTTACTTTCCCTACATTAGCTAACCGTTAAAAAAACACGTTAGAATACTAGTAGGTTTTAAGGACCCTCTCTACACCAGTGCAAAATATTTTTTGGACATTGAGAAAAATACATTTTATAAAAGTGTTAATATTAACTATTAAGCTTATTTATAATTTTCACTATATGGCGCGTGGCATTTACCCCAGGAAAAAAACAATCAAACACTACACAGTAGTAGTATTAGTGAATACAAATGACTATTAATTACTTCCATAGAAAACAAGCTAATTCCGAGAATTTGTGTCCCCCGCTTAGGGAAAAAGTAAACCATGCGCAGTTCGGGGGTGGGGTCGGATCCCCTTGACTGAATTTGTAGAATTATTAAATGTATACATGTATACTGAAGCAAATAAAATATGCCAATATGGATAATTTATAAAGATTTGATTGCTTATTCTTTATTATGTGCATAGAAGATTCTTTTGATATGGAATATTTATTAAAATTATTATGATGATTTTATGAGTTTGTACAAGTCAGACCTCATATATTTTTCATTTCACATGCTGAATACTATCATTTAGTAAAAAAAAAAAAAAAAAAAAAGCATTTCGAAAAAAAAAATTGGATCGTCTGAGATGCAAACCCGGGCCCTGTCACGTACGAAGCGAGAGACATACCACTAGACCACGGAACTGCTTTATACTGACGCAAATTATATGCAAAGATGAAGTTACATACATGTATATTTTCACGTTCGATATTGTCAAAATTTTACACAATGCATGGTGTCTAATTTAACCTTTATTAAACATTTCTAATAAATGTAATAAGAATATAAAGTCCACCAAGAACCTGTTTTGAACGTAATAACTCTCCTCATACCCCCGTGCTAAAAACGCGACACATAATACAATAAATACTAATAAATCAAACGGGACGGGACACTTTGAGAGGGGTAAGAGAGGACCTAGGGAGTTTATGTATACAATTACATTGCAAAAGCTCAAAATCTTTTGAAATATCGCCCGGAAAGGATAGTGTTTCATACAGAGAGAATGTATCAATTTACGACCTTGAACCTTGACCTTTTGACCTCAAAATCAATAGTGGTCTTCGTTAGGCCACAGGGAGTTGTTATGTAATATTTCATTGCGAAAGCTCAAAGGGTTCTCGAGATATCGTGTGGAAACGAAAGCGTTACAGACAGAATGACGGACGACGGACGGACGGACAAACGGACAGACCAAATTAATATCCCCCACTTTTCAAGTGGGGGACAAAAAATAGATGAAAATAACATGTTCATTCACTTTATCTAGGCCTTTTAAAATGTTAGGAATATTTCAAGTGATTAAAAATTGAGTAGTAAACTGAATTTCTATTAAAAATTATCTAAAGGCAGATCACTTTAACTGCATAAAGATGCCATAGAACATGTATTAATTTTTACATTTTTAGAATTCTAGCTCATAAATTTGATTCATCGTTAAGTTTATGAGTTTCGATTATTTACATTAATTCCAGTATTATGGTTTCACGTGTGTCGATGGAACATTTATTTATTTCAGAGTTTGAACCTGTTTAACAAATATTTAACTAGTATATATTTCATTCGAATGTTCACTTTTCGAGTAGTTTAGAAGTGGCATCCACATACTTACCCTCTCATTAAAGCACATGAGCTGCAGATTGCGAAAATAAAATACAGGAATAGGAGGCCAGTCGCATATTGATTTAATTTTAATAATTATTAATTCAATAAACTCAAGCAATTATTAAATAATAAAAAAATGTTTTATTTCATTTAATAAAAAGACGTTAATTTTTAATTACATTCGAGCGTAAACTTATTTAATGAAAACACCTCAATACATTTTTTGCAATTTTATCTATGCATGCTGTGAACTATTCTTTATAAAAATGTATAGAATTCTTTATGAACTACCTCTGCTAGTTTCTAGCAATGGTCCAACTATATCCATTCCTATTTGCACAAATGGCTTTGACTTTACTGGTATGGGTCTCAATGGCTGCTTTGCTTTCTTCAAGGTAGATTTCCTTTGGCACCGATCACACCTCTCTACGTAATTCTTAACGTCATCATACGACGATGCCCAGTGATATCTTTCTCGAATTTTCTTCCATCTACGAAATATATTCATTTGGAAAAATTTAAGTAATAAATGCGGTGGAGAAGCAAATGTTTAATCTGAAATTTCTGATTATAACTCAACAATGCCTATATAATGTCTATTTTTGCCAAAAAACAAAGGATCAGTTCAGACATGCAACAGTTCATTCTATGACCGGGCAACAGTTTTGACTAAGCCCCCCCCCCCCCCCCCCCCCCCCCTCCGGTTTTGACGGATGACAATAAAAGACAGTTATCTTCCGAGGGACAATCCCCAAGTCAAGCATCAAGACTGCACCCCTCCTAGCTTCTGATAATCTTATAAGACACAATTACCTATTAAAATACACGATTTCCTTGTTTATCATTTTCCTATTTCGATATTTGATATCATTAGATTGACCCTATACGGAATATAAAAGTATTTCCAAGCTTTTGTCTGATGAAAATTTTCACAAGCTTGGGAAATTGGCGGGGGGGGGGGGGGGGGGGGGGGGGGGGTATTACACCATCTATTTATCAGGTGCCTTTAAAACAAGTACAAGTGCATGCACATGTCTTATTAGTTGTATCAAATATTGTTTCAAAGCCAAATACAACCAATTACATCGTAGACCATCAGAAAATTGGTGCATGCCCGGCCTCCTCTCTCTCTCTCTCTCTCTCTCTCTCTCTCTCTCTCTCTCTCAAAAGATCCGTATTATGTTTATACGAAATTTCAGACATTTTAATTCTTTAAACTCGGAATCAGACCGATGCAAAATATAAAACGTGATTTTATATTTTCTCACTAAAATAATTGAATTGATATACATTATCTTTAGAAAAAATGACTGGGGTATCTTTGAAATCGATGTTAAACTTGTCACAATTGATTTTAAGAAATACATGAAATATATTCACATAAATAAATAAACTTACGTTTTATTATTGCCTAGGTGCCCACCACTCGCTGTAATATGGGTATTGCTGATAATTTTTGGAACCTCCTCTTCTTTTGCAACTCTTAATAACCGTTTTTTATGATGGTAATGTAGAATCCCATTGAATAGAACAAATTTACTACATTTTCGTCGAAAGTTGCGCTTTAAATTTTTTGGCAAAAATTTAGGATATTGTTTCTTTTCCACGAAAAGCGATATTTCCGTATATTCTTTCGAGTCCATGGTGTGAAGCAAAATGACGAACAGAATTGTTGCCTTTGAAACTTCAAAGAACCGCAAAATGACGAACAGAATTGTTGTTTTTGAAACTTCAAAGAACCCCGCCTATTTGATGGCATCATTTTATCCTAAATAAAGTGATTGATGTTTTAAGCCTATAATATTTTTCCCATGGGAGCAAAGTTTTGAAATCAGACTGTGTTGTCACAATCACTAACAAAGGCAGCTGGTAAACGATCAAAAATAGCCAAAATAAATAAAACGCTAGAATTTGAAAGGAATTTGTGAAACGAAAATATTCTTTCCAAAACCAGCCTTTTGCATCAAAAAATGACATAGGGTCATTATTCTACGGGGTCATTTTTCTACAATCCACACGGAGAAAAATGACCCCAAAGCCATATTTTCTACGAAAAAAGGGGTCATTTCTCTATGTAGAATATTGACCAGGGGGTAAAATTTCTACGTAGAAAAATGACCCCCGGGCATTATTCTACGGGGGTCATTTTTCGTCGTTACACCGGTGCTAAGATGTGTTAATAATCTTATGATGCGTTTAATAATCCTCGGTGTTTTAATCCTCAGTATACCTTCAGTGTTCAATTCCTCAGTGTTGTTTTTTCAATTTTAAACTCAACACACATAGTGTAGTCAGCAGTCACCGTTTGTTTAGATTTCACACAGTGTTTGCAGTTTTTGACACTGGCTCTGCCCAGTCTTCTTCCGGTTTGCTTATGTACCGAGTGCGTCCTAGATTCGCGGCGATCAGGACCCGCTGTAACATCTTGATATTTTGGAAAAGCAGCTATTTTCTGAAAGTCAGACTTTGCTTCATGTAGGAAAACAAAAAACTTTCGCGATCGCCATATAAGAAAAATACATTGCTTTAATGCAAAGAAGAAAGAGTTTTTATAAATATTGTGTGGTCAAATCATAAATCTTTTGTGTGTGTGTGTGTGTGTGTGTGTGTGTGTGTATTTTCTACAGTTTTTACTGAATGCGTTGTATAGTTTTACGCCATACAATCGGTCTGAACTCATAATTCTTGAATCATTTCAAATAGTAAAAGATAACCCATTTTGTAAGTTTTCCATTTTTATTAAACAGCAGGCAATTTTTTAAAACATTCAATTTCAGAAAATAATTTGATGAAGTTTTAATAGTCCTATTTCATTTTTATTACCCAGTCACTTCTTGAGGTTTGTTCCACTGTCTTTGTATCTGGTTCTGGGACAGTCACTGATCTAGTGCTGGATAGTCTCTGATCTAGTGACCTTGCTGTACGCATTTGTAGCTGGGATCCGTTTCCTTAATTTTCTTGCCTTGAGAAAATCTGGTGACTAATGTCCCACAAGTGTAGACGGGGTTGTTAGTTTGTTGACAAGGATGACAGCGTGATTTAACAAGGATGACAGTGTGGTGATATGAATACATTGATTCTATTAACATCTAAGAAAGTAACTGTCTGTAGTCATGGGGCTATTCCAAGCTCTAGTCTTATCCATTGTCTGGATCATTTCCATTTGTCTTATCTTGCTTCTGAGTCTATCAGCTATGATGACCTGCGATACTCTGGTGGAGCCTTGTTAAAAACGCTTTTTATGATTTTTACGAAAACTCTTTTCTATCCTTTGCCTGATTGGGTGGCTCCAGCTCTGGCACTGGCAATCAAAGAAACGAGAATGGTAGATATTTCATAACCTTTCTGACGTCTGACTCCACGATGGACATGACGATACCCAGAGAGATCATAATGTGAATGCCGATGGTATCGAAATGTTTTTGTACCCCGTTTCAAATATTCAGCTCTTATAGGTTCCCATTTAGCTTCTTATCGATCCTCCAGATGAAATGTACAAGGAACCACTCTTAATAATTTTAATTCGTTGGAGCCTACCACTTGAGGATCCATGACATCGCAATACACATACATATATAAATTTTAGATTTTCATATAAATCCATGGCATTGTTAGGTAAGTAAGTAACGTTGATCCATCTACTCATGGGTTCATTAATTCTGATTGATTGATTGTTTGTTTTACGACCCGTCGAGACGTTTTAACCACCGAGTTACCGCGACCGCTTCTGGCTTTACATCCCGAGCTTATAAGCTAGGAATACAGGGAAACGAACGCATAAGGGAGTTTTTCGGAGTAATTTTCCGTTACACGGATACATCACTCGATCATATTTGTCGAAATAGCCTAATTTCATGAAACTATCTTCCCTAGGATCAATGAGCGTTTTTGATATTTTTGTTCTTTTCAACCCTTCATTGATTTCATTGGTTAAAGTTGTGAAATGGATGTAAGTCCCAGGTCTAAAGTGAATTCTGATAACATCCATCATGCCGTTGACATCGATGAGATGAGTCCCATGCATATGAGTCCAATCCACCAGTACAGGACATTGCTTTAAAACAACCGAGTCTATATTTTTCAGTTGCTATTTGTCCCATTTAAAAATATTGGATCTTTGACATAGGCAGCGTAATTTTGAAGGATAAAGATGTCAAAATAAGCCTCTTCCTGCGTGATGTTTTTCAATGAATTGGAATACATCATTTCGATTAAAGCCACTTTCCATTCTCTGTCTGTTAAATCCAGGAATTGTGGTAATGCAATTTTGAATTGAGCGGCTGCATTGTTTGGAAATACTTCTATAGACCCATCACTGGGGAGAGTCAGATAAAAACTTCGTTCAGCCATGATTTCACAAATGATGAGAATGATTAAGACCTCGGTCTCTTTATACCAGTATACATTTTTTTTTCATGTGATTTTGAGGAAGACTCATTTTGTAGTTTACAATTTTTATTCTAATACATTATTATTGATAAATATCAGTTGATCAGTAAGAGATAATCTATTCTCTCAAGTATAGAAATCAATGTTGAATGAAGTCTTTAAAGGCGGTGTTCATTGGTGGTTGAGCACAGAGATTCTGTCACATCAGTTCACTTCCTCCTCGTTGTCCTTCTCGTCGTCTTCATCATCGTCTTCATCACTGTCGTATTTATCTAGATATGGTTCTAGTAAATATTTGTTTTTGCGAATAGCCATCTTTATAGATTTCTTCAGTCCATGATTGTCCGACACAAATTCATCGATGGCATCTGTGACCTGCTCGTGCGTCGTGTCTTCTTGCAATTCGTACATATCATAGAGGAATCGCTCGTATAGTTTTCTAAATTGTTGGTATGTTTCTCCTTTTGTCTGCCCTGTTACTGCCACTAACTACTGGCAAACCAGATACCATCTACACTAACACGTCTGCCAAACTGGATCTTTAGTTTTACATTTCTTTGTATTACAATACTAATCAAGTATTGTTAATATTTTGCATGTACCACCCAATTTTTTCTAAAAGCAATACAAGCTGTAACTGACGGTATTTTTCAACTATAGAATTATGCATTAATTAGTATAACTTATAAATTCCCAAGATCTTAAGAAAAAATCTGTAGAAATAAACAAGGGAATATTGTTTGAGAACATACCTTCAATAAGCGTATTGTATAAACCGCCATTGCATCGTATACATGAACATGGGAACGATGATTGCCGAACATAATCGCGTTCCACTGAGACTGAGGTCATATAAGGACGGAGACTGACGTGAATAATTATTATTATTAAGTGTGATAGTGTTTTGCTACGTGTTAGAATTTGGGTAAGGTCTTGTGACATTTGGGTATATATAGTAATGACACGAGGTAGTGCGGCATTCTACGCCGCTCGCTAGTGTAGGAAGTATTTACGGTAATAGACAACGAAAAACGAATGGACATTGACGATAAAATTTTATCTGGCAATGAATGCGGTTTAACTAACGGCGAGGCAGTGTCTTTGTTCAGTTCATCTTTATGTAAGGCATTGGAAAAGCAGAGCACCGTTATTGTTAATTCTATGTCCGAGCAGTTAGCAAAAACCACACAGGTCTGAAGTGTTTCACACGTGGCCGAGTCTATTGTGTTCGAGTTTAATCACGAAGGACAAAAGATTCAGCATTCATTTAACCAAGAGAGGGTTTCCAAGTTATCTGAGATTGAACAATGAATCAATGACGGCGAATTTTCCATGGTGACTGATTTAATCAAAGAATAGAAGGCTGCACTGCATCAACAAAATAGAATTCTAAAAATAGCTGACCGCCATGGCTGGGACACGGTGCATGAGTATCTGGACGGCCCACTGGCAGACAATAATGAGGACGCCACAAAACTGCGTTATGCTGTTGGGAGAGTTGCTCGTAAGCGTTCTTATCGCAACAGACCATACGAGAAGCGCAGAGGAGGTTCGTTTTCGGCAAATGACTTTTTTCGTAGCTTTAGCAACTCGAGTAACTTCAAGTCCAGTTTCGGACAAGGAAAGCAGTTCGAACAGAGGGTTGATGGCACAGCCTTCCTACCTAAAAAACGCACATGTTTCTTCTGTCGGCAATCAGGACACATTGTCAGAGATTGTCCCTTCACCAAAAGTCATTTTGAACACAATTAGATATGGTTATGTTATACCATTTGTTCAAGCTCCACGTAGAGTTGTTTTGAAAAACGATAGATATGCATTCAATCATAAAGAATTTGTTTGTTCAGCTATTTCAGATTTGGTTTCCAATGGTTGCGTGGAAGAAGTAAAAGTACCATACATAGTCAATTCTCTTACGGTTTCTGTCAATAGTAAAGGGAAAAAACGTCTTGTTTTGGATTTACGGCATGTTAATCAGTTTGGTCAAAAACAAAAAGTCAGATTTGAGAGTATAAAAGGGTATTTGGCTTATGCCAAAGAAGGTCAATTCATGATAAAGTTCGACTTAAAATCCGGTTAACACCACATAGATATGCATCCAGATTTTCAAAAATATTTAGGGTTTTGCTGGAAAATTGAAGGGAAAACGATATTCTTTAATTTTACAGTTCTTCCTTTCGAGCTTTCTTCTGTAGGGTATATTTGTTTTTACCAAGGTAGTCAGAACGTTAATAAAATATTGGAGGTCAAATAGCATTCCAATCGTAGTGTATTTAGATGATGGATGAGCTATTGCTAGGTTTGATGCTTGTTTAGAATTCTCGAAGTTTATTCGGAAAACACTCCATAAGACAGAGTTTCAAGTAAATTTTGAAAAGTCGCAGTTTTTTTCCAACTGATACGTTAATTTGGATGGAATTTTTATGGAATTTGGAGGACGGGGTGTTAGAAGTCCCAAGAGAAAAAAATGATAATATTCTTTCAGATATTTCCTATATTCAAGATAATATAGGTCAGGCCAGTGCCCGGAGGTTAGCTTCCTTTGTTGGTAAGGTTATTTCTCTCGGATTTCCTTTAGGGAATATTTGTCAGCTGATGACACGCCATTTAAGCATAGCATTGTGCAACAGGAAAGGTTGGGATTGTATATTGGAAATTTCCAGCGAGTGTAAAAGTGAGCTTTCATTTTGTTCAAAAAATTTAAGAACATTACCATATTATAGAAAAAATCTACAGTATTCCTGAGAAAATAATCCTTTCAGATGCTAGTTGTTTTGCTGGTGCGGGGTTTTTTGTAGAGAGAGTTAGCAAGATCGTTCATTATATGTGGAATGATTATGAAAAAATGTGTAGTTCTACATGGAGAAAAATAAAAGCAATTTTAATTGCGCTCTCGAGTTTAAAAACACAATCAGGAAAGCTTAAAGTGTATACAGACAATCAGAATACTGTGAAAATAATTGATAAAGGTAGTATGAAAAAAGAGCTGCATCAGCTAGCTTTGGAAGTGTACGACTTATGTGTAAACAATGCAGTGAAATTGGAATTGGAGTGGATTCCAAGAAATATGAATGCTTATGCTGATGAATTAAGTAAAATATTTAATTATGATGATTGGGAAGTGTCAGAAAGAATTTTCAGATTTTTTAACCCTGTATGGGGAGAATTTACTTGAGATTTATTTGCAAATAGTAAAAATTGTAAAACGGAGAAATATTTCACTAGATTCTGGATTTCTGCCTCCGCTGGTGTAGACGCCTTTGCTCAATCTTGGGTGAGGAAAAATTGATGGATAGTTCCCCCCCCCCTTCATTGATATGTAGAGTTTTGTGTCATTTACAATTGTGACATGTATTTGGAACTATGGTTGTGCCGAAATGGGAATCCGCTTTATTTTGGCCTAGGATTTGGGAAAAGAAAAGAGACAATTTCAGATCTTTTGTCAGAAAGTATACTGAGTATGAGAAACCAAAAAATTTCTTTTTGTCAGGATCGGATAAAAACAGTATCTTTGCAATGAGTTATTTTCCGAGGAATGTTTTAGTTTTACAGGTGGATTTTAGATGTTTATAAAAGGAGGAAATCATACACGTAACACCATATGTTTGCGAGAATGAAATAGTGATGTGATCGTGTCAAATGGAGCAAAAAATGCTTATATGATGCCTGCATAAATAAAGATGCGATTTTCATTTATGTACATGTATTATGCCATATATCAATATGGATAGGCATCCGAACAGTATAATGGAATATGCCATGCAACATTTTATGTGAATTTAAGTTCATGTGCCATGCACTACAATGAGAAATCATGAAATTGCACCATGTGTTTTATTATAGCATTTTATTCACATTATCGGTGATTACCACTGTACTTATGGAGAGATATGTGGAGTGAATATTTGTTCAATTTAGTTACAGATGGGAAACGTATGGTCAGAGATTGAGCTTTTATCCAAGGGCAGTCGATTGGCTAATGCAGCTTTAGATATTTCGCGAATCATCAGGAAAGGGAAGAGTGATAATTCCAACAGACTTTATGATGCATATTTTCATAAGTTTAGATCGTGGTGTGTTCTACATGGCATTTCGTAATTTACCCGCCTCTGTGAGTGCAGTGGCAGTATTCCTCAGCAGTTTAGTACAGCAAGCAGTGTCCGAATCAGTGTTAAATACATATTTTTACAGTATCAAGTGGTATCAGGATTTCAACATTTGTGATAATCCGTGCGATTCAAGGATTCTACACATGTTAATGAATGGAGGGAAGAGAATCCTATCACGATCTATTACAAAGAAAGAACCAATTACGCCGAATATGGCAGAAAAAAATTGTAAATTAATATGGACAAGGTTAATTTGAAAGCAATCTGTTCTCTGTTAGGATTTGTGCATTGGTGTTATTAGGTTTCGCTGGTTTCCTGCGTTTTAATGAACTTGCTAGTAACAGAGTGATAGATATTTCTTTTCATGATTTATATATTTCTGTACATATTGAAAAGAGCAAGATTGATGTTTATAGGCGTGGAAATAATGTATTAATAGCCAAAACAGGTAACAAAACTTGTTCAGTTTCTTGGTTGAAAAAAAATATATAGATTTAGCAGGCATTTCAAATAAGCCAGATGATTTTATATTTCGCGCTGTTCGTTTTTTCAAGTCAATCAAAAGTTAGAAATTATGTGACAAAAATATACCCATTTCTTAAACCAGAGCTCGTGAACTATTTATTGAAACATTAAACTCATTTGGTTTGAATGGTAAACTATTTGGTTTACACAGTTAGCGTAGTGGGGGCGCAACATCAGCTGCCAATAGTGGGGTAAGTGATCGATTACTTAAAATTCACGGGAGGTGGAAATCAAATTTGTCTAGGGATAATTATATCAAAGACTCTTTGGAAAACCAGTTGAGTGTCTCAAAGCAGCTTATAATTTAAGTCGTTAGAATTTTTAAACATTCTTCACTTTGATTTTCTAAATGTGCTGGCGAACACCATTCCTGCTTTATGTATTCTTGGTTTTTATATTCGGACGAACGTAGTGAGGCAGAAATAATGATTATTAAGTGAGGTAGTGTTTTGCTACGTGTTCGAATTTGGGTAAGGTCATGTGACATTTGGGTATATATAGTAATGACATGAGGTAGTGCGGCATTCTACGCTGCTCGCTAGAATAAGAAGTATTTATGGTGTTTTTTTTACAATATGTTAATGTAGATACAGTTTATGATGTCTGTGGTTGGTGAATAATATCATTATTGATTATTTATTGCTTTCCGCCACGCTCAACAATTTTTCAGTTACCTGGTGGCGTCCAGATATTGTTGGTGAAGGAGAGAACCCAGATACAATGTACCTGGGAAGAGACCACCGACCTTCCGCAAGTAAACTGGCAAACTTTCTCACATAACGCCGCGGCCGAGATTCGAACACGCGCCGACAGAGGTGAGAGGGTTTGTGATTTTGAGCCCGATGCTCTAACCACTCGGCCACGGAGGCCCCTTGGTGAATAATAAATGTGCCGGCGAGCAGCATTCCTACTTTATGTATTCTTGGTTTTTAACGTAGTGAGGGAAAATATAACTACACGTTTCGTTTGTTTTAAGATATTACAACCAGTCATGAATGACTGTAAGTATTATAAGTGTAAGAAAGTAATTGAATTATTCAAATGTGCCACTCAAAAGAAATTTCATTAATAAATTTGGTATTTTTCCGAAATGGCGACTTCTGAGGTCAGTGCACATCGGATATTAAGAGCAGGAATTACTATCGGGATGACAGTGTTTCATGAATCGACATTTTTGGATGATTTGACGGGTTTATTGATTCACCCTGACTCTATGAAATTATGAATGTTCAATCACAAATATTTTATTATATTTGGTCTTTTATTTTTCAATTTATTTACCGTCAGTTACAGCTTGTATTGCTTTAACGCCTATAAACAACATACTACCACCCATACATCCCAAACCATCACTAATGCACTACAAACCTCCACTCATACACTACATACCATCACCAATACACCACCACTAATGCACCACATAGCACTACCCACACACCACAAACTACTACCCATACACCACATTCCACCGCTATATCACCATTTATACACCACATTCTACCTATACACTAAATACCACCACCCAAATTTACTTCCAAACACCACTTACACTAATACATCTATCTGATTCTTCAGATTGACATTTCTTTGTATAACAATATTAATTAGATTGCTCTATTTTTAATATTTTTATAGTAACAATACCATTCCCATAACACCGCATTTTCATTAGCACTATCACCCCCACTCATACACCTCAACCTATACACATACTACCACACATACACCACAAACCACCACCTATACACAACATTCCACCACCCATACACCACTCAAACACCACAAACTACCACCCATACACCACAAATTATGACCCACATACCACATATACACCACATACCACCATCCATTTAGCACAGACAATCACCCACATTTTCCTTAACACGCACATTTTTATGAACACTACGTACACAACACTGCTGACACACCAAATGCTGCCACTGATATTGTAACAGGGGGTCCGTATTTGTCCTACTCTCCATGGTGATTGTTCATTATTTTCATTTTTTTTTTCATTAACATTTCAATGACACTCATAAGACTTTAAATAATTAGACATTGCGAAAACCCAGATCATGAATAACAGACAACAGGACATCAAATTTCTCAGAAATAAATCATGATGTATGCATGATTTTATTGCCGCAATCCAGGTTTTGACATCCAGAGAGTAATAATGCAGGCCTGCAACTTAGAGGTAGGATATTTTACCGCAATGGTCAGCTGGAACAATGTTTTTGCGAGTGGATATGTAGTATACTGATATTGAATTATTCTCTACATTCAACAACAAACTTTTGAAACTTGATATTTTACAGCAGATCACGAATGAAATATTATTCCCCAATTTCTACCAATAAATTGGAGTTAATAATGCGAAATCTCTAAAATAAACCTAACGTGGATTATTACACAAGAAGATAGTTCCAGATCATGATACTTTTAATTCAACTGTTTGAATTTCCTAGAAGGGTGAAAAACATTGATTGACACTTAAATTGTGTTATCTTTCACTATTTGAAATGATCTAAGAATTATGAGTCCAGGTTAATAGTATGGCGTAAAACTATGCAATGCATTCAGTACAAAATATAGAAAATATACACAAAAATCGCAGAGTAAAGATCTGACCACACAATATTTATATAAACTCTTTCTTCATTGCATTAAAGCAATGTATTTTTCTTATATGGCGATCGCGAAAGTTTATGTTTTCCTACATCAAGCAAAGTCTGACTTTCAGAAAATAACTGCTTTTCCAAAATATCAAGATATTACAGCAGGTCCTGATCGCCGCGAGTCTAGGACGGTATCGGAACATAAGCAAACATGTAGACGACTCAGCAGAGTGAGTGTCAAAAACTGCAAACACTTTGTGAAATCTAAACAAACGGTCACTGCTGACTACACTATGTGTGTTGATTATAAAATTGAAACAACAACACTGAGGAGTTGAACACTGAAGGTACACCGAGGATTATTAAACGCATCATAAGATTATTAACACATCTTAGCACCGGCAATGGTGACGTCTCCATATGAGTGAAAAATTCTCTAGCGGGACGTTAATCAATATATAATCAATCAATCAACCTTAGTACTGAGGATTAAAACACCGAGGATAACTATGCATTATAGCGCTCTCGGCCGATTTCATATCGTCATGTCATTGGCATTATGACGTCATAGCGCCTTTGGCTTTATTGAATTTCCAGGCGATCGCCAATAGTTTGCTCTACTATCTATCTGACTTTCAGAAAATAGCCGCTTTTCCAAGAAGCGAAACGTCAAAATAATACTCTAAGCTAGATGCTACAACCAGATTTCCCGATCGCCGCGAGTCAAGGACAATCTTGGTCAGTAGACTGAGCTAAGTGACTGTTAAAATCTACGAACACTATGTGAAATCGGAGTTCTTAGCAAACTGTGTTCCTTAAAAACCGCGGACTTCAACACTGTATTCCTAAATTTGCTGTGCACTTGTGTTTGTGGACTTCAACGTGACTGGTGCCTAAAACAACTTGTGTTTATGGATTCAACGGTGACATTTTCATCCTATCTTGTTACAGGATGAAGATATACTGCCATCGCAAAACAAACCATCTTCGAGTACATGCAACTCCGATTGACCTGGCCTTGCTTCATAACTGGACCCATTGACATTTGAAGAATGGTCATGCAACGTCAAAAGCGGACTGCCGGTGAGATTATTACTCAAAGGATTTAGAAATAAAATGAAGCAATGAAGCGGAAGAGCTACTCATAGTACACATGTAGCATTACACGGAATTTAAGAATGTATTTAAATGTTTTAGAGCACAATTAGCGAATGAAAAATGACTATTAAATTGTGGGAATAAATCTTAAAGGACCAGTTTTGCGAATACAAAACGATGCGTATGGTTTACAGCAGCGAGACTCTAGCATGTGAGGATACCCATGGTGACCTACACTCTGCTCTTAACTATGAAAAGACAATCGAATGTTCTTCCAATCAAAAGGATTTTGGACACCTGATCTGTCACTTTATGACCTCCTATTGATCTGGACAGAGTGGACAAATTGGGTCAGTGATAAAATAGTCGTGCACATAATAGGTGATTAAAAAGCATTCTGAAAAGCTATAAAGAGCATACCTTTTCATATTTTCCAACCTGAGTGGATCATTAAAACCCTGTTTGTCACACATAAAGTATACAGTCCATAAAGATATAATATCAAAAAAACCAAAATATTTTGAGAACTTTATCAATGCATTTTGTTGCAGCTGACATTTCATGAAGTTTTGCATGTATACAGCTAATATACACATTTTGAAAGCGCTTCTTTGAAAAGGTGATTACCAATTATTACGTTCTATTACGTTCCGTCACATTCTCTTCGTCATAAGATACATCACAATAAGTGATATGCTATATATATTTCAATAAAATGATAATACAAAAAAAAATTAAAACTAAATGGCGAAGTCCATAAAAGGATAAATTGAAAGGAGGGGCCTACAGGCCTTATCGGTCACCTGAGTATTAGTCAATCACTGACCATTTTGGTCCCACCCTGATACCAAAACTACTACCCTACGATCGTGAAATTAACAATTTCGGTAAAATACTACTTCCTCATTCTAAATATCTATTTAGTTTCAATATTATTAAAGAATATGTGTATTAAATATTTACATGTAAACTCTATATACCAAATTTGTATGCCCGGGGATAAGGAAATTTCCAATTTTGGTACAGGCCTCCCTGCTCTACATGATTATGCATTTAGTTTTTGTTGACTATGTGCAGTTGTAGAGATTTTTAAAAAGGCCCCGGGGAAGGAGTCCTGAAAATAATAATTACCAAATTTGAAAAGAATTGTAATGATAGATATCAAGAAGTTACAAATGTTCAATTGTTATCGCACGACGGATGGCGATGGATATTGACTAATTGCAGTAGGTCACTGAGTGTAATCAGATAACCTACTGAATGAAAAATAGAAGGAAAAAAAGGAACAAAACTTGCATGAAATATTAAAAACAGTTCCTGAAGGCTTTAAATTAGTTCTCCAAAAAACTTTTTCATCATGTGTATTCCCTTTGAAACTACACCAGGGCTATTCTTAGGCCGTCGACGTGTCTTAATTTTACGTCTTCCAGGGAACTCTTTGCCTACAGCGCTAGTTATGTCATTGCGAGTTCTACGGAAATTCATGTCTAAATTCTGATAATCTATGTCGACCAGTGCCATTCGTTTCATTTCTTGAAGCATTTTGATCCTCTTATCATACCCTGGCTGTCTCTCAGCTTCCTCTGCTTGAATCATAAGATCTATGTGTTCAACGGTAGAGAGTGGATCCGGTCTCAAGGCAATCTCTCTCAGTCTTGTCTTGCAGCGATTCATTTCATTCATCATATCCATAATGGTGTCCATCAGTTCATCAACGTCAGTGGTCAGTTCTTCTAAATACTTTTCGTGTGTTAGTTTTTCTCCAATCGCTTTTTCGTATCTGTCTTTCATTTCTTGGTACGTTTTGGTAACAGTTTCAGTCGCATACGAAAATACGTATGGAGTATTTTTGTGTTCGTCCCAATAACAATTGTCAAAACAGATTCTGCAATAGCCATCGGTCATTGCCCAGCAATTCTTCTTCTTGTTGTCGTCTGCAATACGACAATCCTCATGGCAAGTTACATTGCACTGCAAGCAATTCGTAACATGTTGACCTGGAGGCAAGTCACTTACGTATTGCCTCGTTTCTTCTACCTCATAAGTAAAATCTTTGTTGCTTTCAATGTCAATTTTGTGTCTGTTGAATAAGTCGAGCTGTTCTCGTAGCTCACTTAACTTGGACAGCCCCGCACTAATTTGTGGTCTAATATTGCTGATGATTGTTTTCAGTTGCTCTCTTTCATGCAAGACATCCTTCGTCTGTGATAAACTTCTTGTTTCAAAGTTCTTCAGATGTCTGAAAAATGCTTCAAAACTTTTGCAACCCATTTCCCAGAAAAATGGCGACAGTGCATTACTCTGGAGATTTTTATTAACTGCAAACAATGCAGAGTTGTTGAATTGAAACGTCGAACCAAACGGGAGTTTAGCTTCCTTTAAACATGCTAAAACTGGAGGATCTGCTCCATCTGCAAATGTTATCAATGTGCAGATATTTGACTCAATATCTTTCCCAAAAAGGGACAAAATTGCATGAAAGATATATCTCTGCACTGGTGTAAGACGAGCATCTGGTGCCTTCACAATAAAACAAACGGAATCCAAGAAAAGAACTCCTTCATCTCCTTTTGCCGAGAAAAGGTAGCGGACTTGATCTACTATGTTATTGTCTCGATCTATCCCTCTGGTATCTCCAAAACCTGGCGTATCTATGATGTTAAGGGTATAGTCTAGTCTACTTCCCTTGTGCGGTGCAATTTTGTAAACTGTTATCCACTCTGTTTGCGATACTGCCTGCAAAATGATTTGCAGTCATTTCATCAAAACATTATGTACAGTAATCATTTCATAATTTTCAGTCCTCAACATTTTGAAATGTTCTCGTTTGAAAATTGCAAGCTTACTTGGTTTCCTGTCTTACGCTGTTCATCGTCTTCTAGCTTAACCAATGTAAATCGGAATGGATCTTCAAAACTCACACCCATTACATAATTAACAATGCCATCCACAAGCGTGCTTTTGCCAGATCCAGTGGAACCAACCAACATGATAGTTTTCTCGTCATCTCGATTTCTTCTATTCGTCATATCTCCTACAATATTACACATGTGTTAACCAGAATCAAAAAGAATTTACAATCTTTCTATACATACGATTTAACAATCATCAGGCTTTTGAATGACTAATACTATTACTCACCTAAGCATATTTGACGAATTTTATACTGTTCATTTCTAGCCCTCCGGTTTTCTTTTAATGGTAACTCAAATTTTGAAGGATTCCCATTAGTTAGCCGAACTGAGAAACCCAGGAGATGCGATGCCAAAGACTCTTGTGTTTTTATGTCCTCATTTGCCGGACTGTAAGATCCTTCAATATCACCTTTCACTCCTCGAACTTGGAAAATATATGTGGTATTCGCCATCAGACCTTCTATTTTTAATTCGTTTCTGTTCATGTCTGTCTGAATAATTTTCCAGTTTTCTTTGCCGGATTTACTTTTGTATCGTATTTGATAACAGTCCACATCATCACATCGTCGCCAGTGCAACTTCACAGAATCTGATTTTATCATGGCTGCCATTGGTTTACCAGGAATCTACAAAATACAATAGATAATTAAATTAGAAGTTGGTATAACCTGCATTTCCCGGTGTTATCATTTATGAGCTCTTTGCAGAATACAATGGACCTGCCCTAAATCAGAAATCTAGCCTTCGGAATCTCTAGTGAGGTGTTTTAACAACTTAGCTATCTGACCATCGGTTATTGATAACGACTGTCTGCCACATTTTTGAAAGGGAAAATTATTATGTTTATGAACCAGCATTGCTACTAAAATAGTTCTATTGGTTTGAATATTAATCACGGTAGGTTAGTGGTTATAGTGCTTGTTTCGTGACTGAGAAGGTGCGAGTTCGAGTCCCACTCATGTCATGGCCGTGTCAAACCTAAAACGTGAAAATATGCAGTGTTTGCTATATTCAGAAATGAGAGTCGGCTTGTCGTAAGAGGCGATTAAATGGGGCGGTCCTTCGGATGACACCGCAAAAACCGAGGCCCCGTGTCACAGCAGGTGTGGCACGATAAAGATCCCTCCCTGCTCAAAGGCCATAAGCGTCGAGCACATGCCAACATTTTACAGCCCTTCACCGGCAATGGTGACGTCTCCGTATGAGTGAAAAATTCTCGAGCGGGACGTTAAACAATATATAATCAATCAATCCGACATTCAGAATTATAACTAGCAATTTACAAGGATTGCAAATTGGAGTAGTGCAGTACATCCGAAATGCAAGAACGTCGATGAAAAGGCCAAGATAACTAACAGTATTTAATCTCGTAATTCCTATAGAAAATACAAATCAGAGAGAAGGGGAAACACGGGCCCCAGGTCATACCAGAAGTGGGATTAGGTGCCTTGGAGAAGTAAGAATCCCCTGTCGTCCGGTCACACACGCCGTGAGCCCTATATTCTGATCAGGAAAACGGAGCAATCCGTAATCAGAATCTGTGTGTCAACAACGGCCTAACAATTGGTATGAAACATATCAGACAGCATTTGACTTAATGGTAAGTTGTATTGGCAAAGTAGATAGTTATAACGACCATAAAATTTGCGAAATGCTGACTCTTGACGAGATTGTGCAAATCTCTGTAACATTAACTTCTTTGTCAGTAGCCCGCCTCGATTTAAAAACTAATTATAAACGGAACAGGTTTTTTGCGTATCGAATCAGCTGGGAGATATAAAACCATATGCAGGTGGTGATGGAATAGTGCCACATAAATAAGGGAAGTTGTCGTCATATAAAGTAGCAGGACGTTTGAAACTACACACATACATGTTATAAAATCTCTGATTAGCTAATCTACTACTGAGTTACATTATACTCTCAAAACATCAAATCAATGAAACATATCAAAAAGTGAACAATGTTGAATTTCATAAATCCCACAAAGACTACAAAGTCAAGAAAATTGTAAAGTATGGTCTCTGCAAACACCAAAGGTGGGAAAAGATGCCCACTGAGAGTAATTATTCCCTGTTGACCGAAACACCCGCCGTAAGCCATCTGTTTTACTAGATGTGGTACTTTAGCTACAAATATTGTTACTGATAATTAGGTTCAACTTACATCTTTAGGTCCATTCGCCTGCTGCTGCAAATTTCGTATGCTGTTTAAGTAAAATTATAGAGGAAAACGCATAAATATTTTACATGTACAAAGACTGCTCATTTAAACACAACAATTTAAATACTGTAAGTATACAAATGTACCTAGAATGCACCATTCCTTTCTGTGATCCAAACTGTCGCATGCTTTGGGACAATTGATGACCTCTGCCAACCTTTTGTTTCAGATGTTGTTGACCACATGAACGACACATCGGTTCCGGTTCTTCACAGTCAAGACAAAAGTGTGTGGCATGGACTTTTTTACTTTCAAATCGACATGGTTCGCAATGATATCTAGGTGGGACTTGCGGTGGCGAAACTGTGGATTTGGAGGTGGGCACTTGATGTTTCACAATAGGTTTGCCGGTCATGTTACCATTTGTCTTTGATATCAATGTTTTAACGGAAGGTGTCTGCTCATGCCTAGATGGTCTAAAAAATGTGATATAACTATTAGAAAAAATTCGGTTTCAAACTCTGTACAATTCTACCACATCGCTCAATTAATACGTCTAAACATTAACAAATCATTCACCTTGAGATAAATGGTAACATATGTTGTAGAAATATTGCCTTACGTCGATTTTAGAGATTCCAAATTCTCTGAAATATTGTGATTTCGGAATTTTCTAGACACAATATGTCGTCTGCAACACTTGTCACACATTACTTCGGGTTCAGGACAATCAGTGCAATACCCAAATCCAGGGACAGCCTCGTCTTGGCAAAGCTCGCAGAATAAATTTCCAGCATCTGGTGGTGTGTCGTCCTCCAATTTTATGACGTTATGACCTTCTGTGGCTCTTTGCTTCTTGTGTCGCTTAGTGCATGCCTCACATAGCTTTTCATTGCAGTCCGATTCTTTGCAAACCATAACAGCTTCTGCATTTTCCCCAATTGCTGAACATATCGTACACATGGTTTTCTGACGTCCCTGTAGATATAAATAATTAGGACTTCTGAAATAACCATCAATATTTAACATAACAATAATAAACATAATTATGCTAAGTTTAAAAAAAGACCTAAAAGAAAACATTTGACAAAATCCAAATAACAGTTTAAATCCTATAAAATAAAATAATCTACCTTAGTTATGGGTCCAACCTCACTACGGTGTAAAACGTTTATCATCTACATAAGAATGTTTGGATACCAATTTGAAAATTATAAAAGTTAAACCTGTGCTTCTTGATAATACAAGATTTTCTGACTTCCCTGACGTTTTAAAAATATATATATATATATAAAATGTATGAACTTCTTGAAATAATTATCAACATTTAATGTAAAAAGAATAAACATATGCTAAGTTTAAAAAAGGTTAAGCTGAATTTAAAATAAAAAGATCTAAATGATAACATTTGACAAAACCTGAGCATCACTGAAGAGACATTATTTGTCGAAATGCCCATCTGGTGCATCAAAATTTGTACCGTATATGTTTTATATTACAACCACTGCGTCGATGCCTCTGCCGGTGGATTGTTAGTCCCCGAGGGTATTCACCTGCCCAGTTGCTAAGTACTTTGGTACTAGCATGAATTACGTATAAAAATTTGCTGTGATAAAATTAAGACGTTCATTTCAAAATTAAGGATTATCCCCCTCGTGCATATCTCTGATCCTTTGCCGGATTTGGCTCCACAATTTGGTATTTTTGCTTCTTTCAGCTCTTCCAAGTTTGTTCTTATTTCGGATTTCCAACATGTTTGATCTGAGTATCACTGAATAGATATTATTTATTATCTGGTGCATCACAATTGATACTGTATATGTTTTATATAACAGTTTAAATCCTGGAACAAGAGTCGTATGTTCCACAATACACCTCACAAATTGCATTTCCAAATATAAAATAATAAATTTTAATGATGCGTCTAACCTCTCTTTTCATTTACACTAAATACGGATGTTTTGATAGCAGTTCGAAAATTATCCAAGTTCACTCTTTTGGTAAGAATTTATCAATGAAATGGTGAAGATAACAAACAAACATCTATGTATTACGTAAAACTGATAGCCCTTCTAGACTACAGAAGTCTTGGGTATGGAATTAAACTTGAACTAAGAATACAATAGGATGCTTGCCTATTAATTTGTAAAATAGCACCATTATCGTTCTTGAAGAGAACATTTTCAAAACGCTTTTTGCTCCACTATTTGGTATTTTTGGTTCTTTTAGCTCTTCAAAGTTTGTTCTTATTTCGGATTTCCAACCTTGTTGACCTGAGCATCACTGAAGAGACATTATTTGTCGAAATGCGTATCTGGTGCATCAAAATTGGTACCATTTGTGTTTAATATCCATACGTAAAAGTTGAACCTCTACTTAAGTACAGTCCTGTCATCAAGGTTGATATACCTTTTAAATGAACATTACAAACTACACTGTATGATTATAACTATAAGGTTCTTGAAATGAGAGACCATGGATCACAATGCTCACAGTCATATAAGGCACCATGATCTTGTTGTTTTTCATCAGAAGATTTTAAAAAGATTTCCAATAACAAATTTTTACCTCATATTAAGACTCAAACTTTAACAAATGGGTTAGAGCTTAAAAGAATTTGATTCCATACAACATGTGATGCTTCAGTATCAATATACCTAACATGGCCATAAGTTGTTCTTCTAGAGACGGGGATTTTGTAAAGATTTTAAATATTTCTTCCCCTACCTTCATGTATTATGTAAAATTTGATCCACGATTTTGGCCCTATCCTAATCCAATGGTTCATACAAATGAATTCACATAACTTTGGAACGTTTGCAAATTGATATGATTTGATAAGATTCTGACACTCTCAAAAAGATATGTTTAAGGAAAGCGAATTGTAAAAAAAAAAAGCATAAATCGATTCAAACCAGGTTATATACGTATAATATACCCCAGAATTAAAGTCATTTCTTATACTTTAATGCCGAGACAAAAGTGTTAATCTTCGTTTATCGCAA
This sequence comes from Ostrea denselamellosa, assembly GCA_024699665.1. NCBI lineage: Eukaryota > Metazoa > Mollusca > Bivalvia > Ostreida > Ostreidae > Ostrea > Ostrea denselamellosa. Next base: position 9,406,244 of record JAMZEH010000018.1, read on the forward strand.
TCTACGTAAGTTCGGGAAAACAAAACACAAGTCACTTGAGCCGCGTAATGATTCACTTGTCAACCATGACGACGCGTCTAGCTGAGCTGTGAAAGCTGCCATCTTAGTTCTATTAAGCCTATTTTTCAAAATTGTAAACGTAGTCACAAGTTAGTTTGAAGTTTGTCATAACAGAAAATATGTGTAGCCTATGCAATGCGTATTTCGCTGCCCTTTAAAGATGACTTGGAAGTCGCTCAGCTCCAACAGATTGAAAAATAAGGGAAATTGCATTGTTTAGGCCGACCCAAAATAGGTCGTCATACATCATAAAATGCAATAATTTGCGGCTTTTAATTCTATGAAACTTTCTACTACATGGAAACCCATCCTTGCGTGTAACATTGTCGTTAATAGATAGGAATAGTAAATCGAAACTATAAAATATGCATCAAGTGACAAATGTATCGCGATCAGCATGCCAGTGTGAGTGGCGTCATCTGATAAAATGTAACGAATGTTTTGCTTTGTTGAGAGGCGGATCAAGCAATGAAGCAATCATCCCCCTTTCCCCAGTGAGAAATGTATTTCAAAATGAACAGGGCAATGTTTACTCGGTAAATCATTAAGTCGAATATAATATCTTTGTTTTAATCTATCAATCGGCCATCATACAGAGAGATATGTGTTGCAACTGTAGTGAAATGTATACCAACCTATTCTGTTGTGTTTTCCTTGCTTTCATTGTTGTATGTTTGCTGTCATCCCAAGCATAAAGTAAGGCATTGCTATTATGACTTGTGCTTACTATTAATTATTATGTAACATTTCAGCTACACGGCACAACAGTGGTTAGCATACAAGTAGTTTCTATACGACTTGTTTGACATCGAGAAAATAATCTGTGTATAAAACCAACGTATCTTATTGCACACGTTGATTTTCTATTTCGTAGAGGGCCTAAACAGTGCTACGATGTAAATTTAGAGAGAAAAAAGTACATTCGGCAGCTGTCTGTCAAGGAGTTGGGGTCACATGCCAAACCAGGTTATACAAAAATAACCTGCGTTCATCAGTTTGAATCTGACCAATCAGAGACTAGAATGCAATATATATATATATATATATATATATATATATATATATATACTGTACCCCTATTTAAGCCTAACCCTACTCAAATATGAATCTTCTTACATAGGAATGCTTGCATATTAATATGACTGATGATTATCAGAGGTTCTTAATAAAAACATTTTCAAAGATTATATATCTATTTCCAACTAACACTTTGACCCCGAATTAAGGTCCCATCCAATCTAACTAATACCCCAGCCATGATTTGTAGAAACCTGAATATTCAGTACCTGATGATGGTTGCATATTAATAATCATGGACTGGTGTTGAGAAGGTTTCTATATTTAAAAAAATCCATATGTTGCCTTGTAAAAATCTGATCCCTTATTGTGGCCTCACCCTACACTCCAAGGCCATAATTTGGATAGAATGAAATCTGCACTACCTTAGGATGTTCTCATATTAAAGTAACTATTAAATCATGACCCTGCTGGTCTTGACAGGAAGTTTTTAAAGCTTTTATTTCTTTACCACATATTACCGTATAAATCTTTACACCATTCAATCTGCAATATACCTGTTGATGTCTGCATATCAATATGACTAACCATGGCACTGTTGCTCGTCAGGAAAAAAAAATCGAAATTTAAAGTTATGGAAACACCACTTACATTTCCATATAAATCTTTTACCCCCTATTATGACCCTCGGACCACGATCAAAACAATTTTAAATTTATCCATTCATTAAGGAAGCTTTTAACATAAATTTGGTCTTTCTTGGTCCAGTGTTTCATGAGAGAATTTTTAAAACAAGCTATCATAATTTCATAATTTCTCAATCATCTCCCCTTTGAAAATGGTGTGACCCTTCATTTGAATAATTTTGAATCCCCTTCATCCAAAATGCTTTTTATTTGAAATTGACACTAGTTTTGGAGAATAAAACAAAGTATAGTTCATGTACAGACGGATAGACGGACTGGTAGGGACAGACGAACGCCGAACAGCAAATGATCTGAAATGTGCAGTTGAGCTTATATATCACTTGAGCACTTGAGCTAAAATAAAAAATGGAGCGTAAATGTGAATGATTTATTTCAATCAAGGAACACCAGTAAAAAGCACTGTTATACGGCTCAAAGTGTATTTGAAGAAAACGAACGTTATATGATAAAAGCACCTGAGAATATTTCTATAAACAAAGTTGATTATATTTATATAGATAGAGATCATTTTATCAATTTTCAAATTGTTTTCTCCTATTGTAATTTTGTGCCAAACCTAACATGATTTACATTCATCTGGCAGAGAAAATGCAGAGTTCAGACGTGAATATTGATTGTGGGAAATTTCCACAAATCCTCAGTGTGCAGTGGAAGGGTACACGTCATGATCGACTTATGACCATACTGTTGATGTTAAGTTGTGTATTTAATATCAGTATATAAATCTTATAGACAGCTGGGAAATTTACAGTGGAAATCGACAACCCGGGGAAACATTCGACAACTAATGTTCAGCTAAGATAGACAATGTCAAAATAATGTTGGGGGTTGTTATCTCCAGTGTTACTCGCAGCTACAAGAAACAAATTATGCAAAAGGCTAATCGCATTCTTAAATTCGACCTTTACAAAACTGCATTCGTATCCAACAGTCCACGAGGCAGCGTAGCTATAAGATTCAGAATTGACATTCTGATAGTGACCCGATGATAAGTCAACTGTCTTGTATGATAAAATGATGAATGGTTTGAAACATCACTATAGAGACAAAGTATGAGGCTTTTCTAATATTTTTATCTTTTAAGCCTGTAGACCTTTACAAGCACACTATTCTTATTTTCACTGGTTGCAACGTATCTTACTGGAAGACTTGAACCTTCATTTGGGAAAAAAGACAAAACACGACACTCCATTCATCGAAGCTCCTAATACTGTGAACTGTCGTTGGCCAAATTTCGGTCATAAACATCTTGAAAGTAAAAATCGAAAGTGAATGTGAAACCTATAACAGTAGACAAACTTGACTGACTACAATCAGAAATGATCCACTCTCCCATTTTCATAGAAGCTCAGAATAAATACATTTTACTGTCATTGTCTAAAATTGATCATGGGCTCTTGAGGCTAAAAATCATGCATGTAAAACCATAATAGTAAACAAATAACACACAAGTGACAGGCTTCAATCAGAAAACTCTACTCAATGTGTTGACTCAGTTGAGTTAAGAATTAGTAATACGAAATACATACCACGATGTTTCCATCTTTCCTTTTAAAACTGAAATATTGAACAAAAAGAGATATCTATAACAGTAAACTCGGTTGTGGATTGTATTGCATTTTTTCTACTCACAGTAAATTGCTTGGTAGATCTCGATTTACCTTATAAATGAGTCTTCTCCCCTGTATTCATCGGAGTCCTTTATATCACTGGGTGCCTGTGCCATGATTAAACTGCAGAGAATTCAAAATGCATTTCTATACAGGTAGTTTTTAAACTGTTATTTCCTAACTAAGGAAATTGATTCAGTCATTGTCTGAAGCTGGTTACTATCAAGAGCTGTTGGCACATGCCTCGACATCTGCCGGCGTTTCCTAGTGCAATATTCAAACTACACGCTCATGGGACATCCCAGTCCTCAGCGCTAGTGTATTCCCTTTATAAAACAATAATTACAGTCCAGTTAGGTCACACATCCCTTTTTGTGGTCCCGTTTGAACCAAGTAATCATGGAGTGGACAGACTTAAATTTAAACTGCATGTGCCCATTTGTATACTTTCATATGAATTTGAAAAAAAGGTGCTTTTTTGCTTTCTTTATCATAGCCCCGCCTGTGTGTCATGGAGCAAGCAAACTTGAATCTACTCTATAAAAGGGTGTTTAATCATCAACTTTACAAATTGAACTCTGCAGTTTTGAGAAAATCTTTCTTCCTATTGTTGCTTCATCTTGATGGCTACCTGTGTGAAAACTTTGAATCAAGCTTAGAAACTTCATTATATACACTAATGTTTGCTAACCAAGGATTTTCGGTCCACTTCGCTCCCGATGTTCATGAGGAACAGATCCTTGGCTAGCGAAGATGTATATTTAGAGCAAAGCATATCTAATTCAGAGATCGATTCTATTTGTTCTAACTGGTCCTGAGAAGATTTTTAAAAACGCGTACACTTTTTTTTCACTTTTACCCTTGGAAGGAGAACTGATCATTCTTTCAGATAATAATCCCTGCACCCCAAGTTGGATTTGACCTAGTTGAAAAATATGAAATATTTGTAGTCGACATTTAGATGAGAGACAAATGTCACTTGCTGACATGCCAGTAGGAATTAACAGCTATAAATAATATCTGTAATTAATAGAACTTCGTTTTTAAAAATATTTCAAAACGTTTTGTCTCCATGATGTCCAGAAGTAAAGAAGACGTTTCTTTCCCCTAAGGCATCGTATATTTTCAAAATTTGACCAACCTAGCTCGGCCCACCATGGGTACTGAACCCTATAACCGGGGGGTCATGAATTTTGGTAGAGGCTCGATGAAGACTTTTTCCCTAAAATATCAAACATTTTCAATATATGAATACTTCAACTTCACTTTAGGGCCTGATCCCTGATCCAAGTGGCCATGACTTCCATTATTTTGGTAGATGTCATTGCTTATTATAACCATGCAGACAGGTTGCTTCCTTGTCCATGAGTAAAGATGATTTTTTAAGTTATCATGTATATGACCAACGCAAGCCCATCCTGGAGTCTGAACTCAAGGGCCATAGATTTCGAAATTTTGGCAGAGGGCTCATTGCTCATTATAATCATGCAAACAGTTTGAATGCTTGATGCGTATGAATAAAGAAGATACTTCGCTCGATCAAACGTTCACCGTGAACAAATTTACATTGTCGACCGAGAGTTATCGTTCCTTACACTCACATCTGCCTCAGAAATTGGTTTTGACTTCAGTTAGAAAAAATTTACATAATTAAATCAATATCAGGCAGATATTTAGTCTTTCTGTGACACAACAAGCAATGAATTGTATTGAAACGAGGATTTCGTTTTATTACACTACATACAATGTAACATGGGTATATTTGCATTGCAGTGGAAAATAAAAACTACAATAAGATGCTTGTCCTACATTTTTCTTTTATTTTATGAACTAGTTCTTATTTTTATTTTATTAACCGTGTGAAAACAAAAATTTACACATGGAATATAACGATGCCAATTTTATGGCGTTGGGAAAGGTTAAATATGTACGTATAAGGAACGATAACTCTGACTTTATGGACATAATTTTACATCTCATAGATTTCAATGAAACAAGCTTTACTGTTGTTCTTAGTGAGCAGTCACATTGAAGGAATGGCATTGCGTGGTCAACCAACTCACTATATCAAAATGTATATGCTTAATCACGTGACGTGATAAAGAGCTCTTCGCTGTTGTTGAAACGGTCGATGGTACATGTACCTATATTCTTTAGCAAATGTGTGTCAAATCAGTCCCACCCACATAGAACATTTATTTAGTACTAATTTATAAGAATTACTATCAAGTACTTAATATCGTTTTTATCGAACGATAGCCCTACTTCCAAGATTGTATCAAGACGTGAACCACGTACACCAGCTGGTGGTATGTTAACGTTGTCTGTGTGGATCTAGGTCACTCACGTTGTCAAGGGCATGCATGAGGAATGGGTACTCGTAATATATGATATAGTGTCTCGCCAGCAGACGAAGGTTTACCACTTACTCAATAAACTCGGTACTAGTATGCATGACTTAAGTTCATTTTCAATTTTCTGATCTCATACCCTCAAAAGGTGAATTAATGTGCAAATATTTTGAAAGATGACACAAATTTTGTGGTTGGGACAAATTCATTTTGAAAGTTCTGCTTACTTAAATGATTAGAAGCGTGTACAAATCTGACTAAAGCACAGAGTAAATTAGAGATTATGTATATAGCAACTTAGTAATTAGCACTTTTTAAAATAAAAAAAAATATAAATATGATATCTATAAGTGAAACTTACCATCACCGACATGACCTAAAAGCCGTCCTACGTACGAGCAGGTTTGTGTATACAGACCTGCAATAAATTTTGCCACCACGTTCTGGAGTAAACACGCGGCAACGATATGCCTGCTGTAAAGTGTGGGGTCACATAACTCAACAGGTCAAACAGAGCTAGTCACTGTGTATTGTGCATACGAGGGAAGAATATGGAGAGAGAGAGAGAGAGAGAGAGAGAGAGAGAGAGAGAGAGAGTAAAACGTGTAAAGTTAGGACAAATTTTAAAATTTGACAGAAGTTGTGAGGACAGAACTGCACTGTGAGGACAAAAGTTCTGTCCTTACAATTACATCCTCAGAATTTAAGTGACCGACAGCATGTGAAGTTAAGATATCAGATTAATGAGGACAAGTAGTGGTGTGAGAACATGTCCTTAGTAGTATTCTATCTCAAAATCTTTTTCTTTTCTTTTTGTTTTATCTTTTTCCATAATTTGAAAGAGAGTGTTGGATAAACTTTTATAGGTGTCCCTAGAGCTGTATCTAACATAGTGCGTTTTAACCTTTAAAATAACGTACGTGTGTATATTCTCTTCTAGAAATTGTGAGGACGTTCTCACTTCACAAATTTGGTCGGCTAGAGAGATCTATAATATCTTAATTTTTACATGTATAGTACCTATAACATGCACAGACTAAGAAAAAGTTGCAAATACATACAACGTACAAGAATAGAAGAAAAAAATGATTGTCATTCGGCAATAACGTCATAATAGCCGAGACGTCATCAGATGAAGACTTTTTTCCAAAATAATAATTTTAAAAAAAACTTTCTGATTTGCGTTCACCCTTTTCACAATTTGTTCCTGTCATTAAAGTGAAATTTAGATCTAGAGTGGACTTATCGCAGTTTTATTGCTCAACGGCCAGGCGTACTCGTTTGTTTGCACGTACATTAATATCATGGAAAAATGCATTATCGACTGAATCAACCACGCGTGGTTTGTGTTTTGTGATGTACCTCACAAAATATTCAAGAACCTCCAAGCACTTGTCTATTTCTGAGAAAAATATAATCAAATCTGCTATTCTAAAAATGGAGAAACACTATATTCTTGTTTTATATTGCACTGTAATCAGTGCCCACACAGAAACACTTACCCCCCCCCCCCCCCAAAAAAAAAATCCCACCCAGACAAACAAAAAACCCATTAACTTGAAATATCCGTTAGTATTCCATCAGTTAATAGTACATATTTAAGTATAACTGATTGCCTAAAAAGTACGATTATCTCAAGATGTAACATTAAATGGTGAGCCCACTGAAAAAGGATCGCAGGAGGTCATTTCTTAACGGTGCATATGTAAAAATTGACTCCGACCAAAATTTAACATTAAGTTATGATCAAGAACGGTTGTTGAAAGGTGATTAATGTTAAATTTTGATCAGTAATGGGGTCATGTGTTAAAATTTACTTGTCTAATATGGATTGACCCCAATGTCAAAATGGTTTCCTGCACAATCCATATCTTAGTCAAATGGTGGGGTCATATTTCGACATTGAAAGGTGACGCCAAATATATAAAATGTCTTTGTGCAATCTATATCTCGGTCAGGTAAAAGGAGGTCATATTTCAATATTGAAAATTAACCCCAAATATACAAAATGTTTTCTGTACAGTTTATACCTTGGTCAATTGGTGAGGGTCATATTTCAACTTTTAAAAATGACCCCAAATGTATATATTATTTCTGTACAATTCATGCCCCAGTCAGGTAGCAGGAGTCATATTTCAACATGAAAAATACCCAAATACTAGTATACAAACGGTGCACTGTTCAGTCCATATTTCAGTCAAGTGGTGGGGTCATAGTTCATCATTGAAAATTAACCCTAAATGTACAAAATGTTTCCTGTACGGTCATACATCGGTCAATTGGTGTGATCATATCTAAAATGACCCCAAATTTACAATTCTTTTTCTGTGCGATCCATATCTCAGTCAGTTACCTAGGGATCATATTTCGACATTGAAAAAAGACCCCAATGTACAAAAGGTTTTCTGTACAGTCCATATATCATTCAAGTGGAGGGGTCATATTTCAATATTTCAACATTGAAAGATTTTTTTGTATTTGGGGCATTCTTTCAATGTTGAATTATGACCCCACCATGGGCTGTCAGAACACCTTTTGATATTTGAGGTCTTTTTGTCAATGTTAAAAAATGACCAATACTACCTCACTAAGATATGGATTACACAGATACATTTTGCATATTTGAGGTCATTTTTAATGTTGAAATATGACCCCTTCTACCTGAATGAGATATGGATTGCACAAAAACATTTTATATATTTGGGGTCATTATGTGACCCCCACCACATGACTGAGGTAGGGACTACACATACAGAAAAGGCTTTTGAATATTTGGGGGCATTCCTGCAATGTTGAAATATGACCCCTACTATCTGCATGAATGAGGTATGGATTGCAAAGAAACATTGTGCATATTTTGGTCATTTTTTAAATGTTGAATCACGACCCCACAATTTATCCAAGATATGGACTGTACAGAAAATATTTTTTAACTTCACCAGGAATAATCTTTGAGGGTCATTTTTTAACAAGGGTCACAATTTCACGTTTGGAGGAGTAGGTAGTTAATGATCTGAGTCATTTTTCAATGCTCAAATGATCCTTGGGGTCGTTTTTGAACGTGGTCACTATGTTACAACGGTATGTGCGTATATTATATGCCCTCTGTCAAACATTTTTACCAAGCTACATTGTACTTATGATTTTCGAAAGAAATAAAGTTTTAGAAATTCAAATCATAACTTCCTTATATATAATGCCCTTGATTAAATATATTTGTAAACTTTCAGCTATTGAAGGTCTATCTAAAGAAGCTTGGAATCGTGGGTACCACCATCATAAAGTATAAGTACCTAATACCTTAGAAATCACTTAAATTTTCCTACAAGAAAAAAATTTCCTAGCGACTTCAGATTTTCGTACAAAATTTGAAACTAATGTATTTCCCAACAAAATCCTTTGGTAACTGATTTCTAGAAAAATGGTATAATTGTCCTATGTCTGTATGAAATTAAAATCCTTCTCTTTATGTATCAAACACTGAAATATATATTTCTATAACGTTAACACCCGGTCCCTTACGATTTGATTTTTTAATGATTTGAATAAGTAAATTGAAATCGGTCATTTTTGCGTTACATTGTTGAGATGATATCCATTGGTATGTTATCTGATCAGTCCTGGTATACGTAAGAGTATAAATCCCTCAATATATTTGTATATCGTAAACTAAAATATATGGAGTGATTTGAATTTCTCCTTCTTGTTTCTATTGCTTAACCTAGCAATTAATTTGACAAATTGTAGTGTAGTAATCCTTAATTAAGGAAATTTTCAAATAGAAAAAAAATTGTATACTCCTGATAAAGCTGACCTTATCCTCCCAAAACCTATAAAAATAAATTACATTTCACTATCTCGTAATTACGAAAGGATTTTCACATAATTACGAGAAAATGTTAATTGACGTCACGGTGCTTTGTTGGGAAATGAAATGTCTAGATCACAACGCTGTTGTTGGGAAATGTTAATTGTGCATCACAAGAGAAAGGAAAACACAGAAACAATGAGAGTTTATTAGAAACACACATTGATGAACATACCTTGTATATACCTGTGTATTCTGGGTACACTACCATAATAACTATACACCTTGGGTGTTATTCATTTGATTCAATACAATGTACACCTTCACTTTCTATCTGTTAAACAATGCTTACTTTTCAAGAGCTTACTACAACATGACTCGAGCTCAGTATAGTCTTAGGCATTGATGTAAACACCATTTGATTATGTTGCATGTTAGACCACTGTATCTTCGTCATTAATATAGACATTATTTTATCATGCTGCAGGCTGTGCCTCTATAAACCTCGCAGTGTCTCAGGCAGTGATTTAAACAATATTTTACAAGGTTGGAATATATGAATCAACTTTTCCTTGTATCTTCAACAATACTGTATTTGAGTACATTGCATGCTGTAGGTTGATCTACATTGACCTTCTCCATGTATCTAATTAGACACTACTTTAGTCAATTATCTAATTTTGTTGCAGAATGGTCCTCTGTAAAGCTGCTACTTATGTGTCGTGCATTAGTGAAATAACAAACAAAGCTTCAAATCTTAATCACAATTTTATTCTGTGATAAAAACGCCCTTCAAAGATAATTTCCATTTTTTCTTCAAAATATTGATGTTTTGTATATATATATATATATATATATATATATATATATATATATTCTCAATACGTAACCTCATTTTCAAAACATATAATTAGAAATATAGATCTACATCCTAAAACAGGGACAGTTATGTCAATTGAAGTATGACTGTGAAGTTTTGAAAACCTTTTATATTAAAACATTGAAATGTTGTGATGTACAGAACTGCAATTGAAATTGAAGACAAATGTATTTTATTTTTATCTTCACATCTCATTTTATCCTTAGCTTTAATTTTAGCACTCTAGTAATAATTCTTGTTTAAGTACAGGTGGCAGTTCCAAATTATTGATTCTTGAATTTATGTCTTTAATTTGTGTCCCTTTGAAACATTCCATAATTCTGAAGCGTATTAATTTACCTGTCAGTATTTTCAATGTCGGTGGCTTTGACGACATTTGTCTTAAACTCCAATAAATTTGTGGATGATTTAAAAATATTTGTAGATCTTCTTGTTCTTTCCATTCTTTTAACTCACTATCAAACACCAGAGCACCTGCATTCAAAAATAAGTCAATTAAACGTAGATCTTGATGTGCTGTAGGGTTATGCAAAAACTTAGAAAGCGGTGTCACACCATAGATGTTTGCGGAATTCACATTTGCTCCATAGAGAAGTAGCTGACGCACTGTTTCGTACGAATTGGTTTTCGATGCCAAAATAAGAGGCGTGTTTCCAAACACATGCGTGGCGTTTGGATCCGCTCCCCTTTGAAGAAGAGATGTGGCGATTTTGCTGTATCCGTGAAGAGCAGCCACATGGAGAGGGTGTAAATAAGTCATGTCATGTAAATTAACGTTGACAGTTGGTGAACACAATACAGCATCTACCATTTCACAGTTTCCGGAATCAACTGCATGCCAAAGCGAGGAGCATTGCCGCATGTCTTGAAGGTTAACATCAAAGCCTGCTTTCACGAGGATGCTCGCTATTTCCACATCTCCGCGAACGAGACAAGGATACATACATGTGTTCTGCAGCGAAAAAGAATCAATCAATTCTTTCGTAGCCCCTGGCCAGTTGCGCATCTTTCTGACGTCAGCACCATGGTCCACAAGAAACTGAACGACTTCTTTTTGTCGATTAGCCACTGCAAGGTCCAGCAAAGTGTATCCTTTGTTTTCACAACTTGAACTTGACTCTTTAAAAGTAAAATCAACACTCAAATCTTTCCTAAGTTCTTGTTCAAGGGATTCTATGTCACCTTCTTGGATTATTCGATTGAGGTGTTTTTCGTCCATCTTGACATTTAAGCGTCGTAATTCCCAAGGACATTTCTAACTTCAAGCACCGAAGAGCTATATTGCTATTTTAAGTCGGGTTCGCACTATTCTCTAGTTATTTTAGACTGACAACATTATGCTATAGTGTTATGTACAGATAAAGAATTATCTTTTGAAAAATTAACTTAAAAACCTTTCGAACTACAATAGCTGTAAAAGAGATGGATATAACAAAAATTTAATCGGGCTCAATATCCAGGTTATTTATTTCGTGCAACAGTCAGAACATTCAAAAAACTTTAAAAGTAGTAAAAAGCCTGAAAGTGAACAATTAAATAGAATGGATCCAACGAAGGTAATTTTGAATTTATATTTTCAAACTCTTAAAAAAGAAAGTCTAGGGTTCATTTATGTGTGCATAAAATGAGCATAATACGCGGTCACCTAATTTGAAATTTCTCTGTAAACGAGGGTCACCAGGGTGTATTTTATTCGGTCCCTACAGGAGAGACCAAATATAAAGTACCCCCCCCCCCCCCTCCCCCGTTTCCACAGAAATTTCTCGTCACAACACTGCATCCGCATTATATCTTTCATTTTAAGTTTATAATGTGTTATGTAGGTCACTTTTATCTGTTTTGTGCCTATGTCAAAAAGGCAGTTGATAGGTCAGATCAGGTGAAGTATTTATCCAGATCTAATTTGACATAGACTTTGCCCCCACCCCACCCCTCCCAAATAAGAAAGATAATTATTCTTAGTGTTGTTTGCAGTATTTTATTTCAATGGCTATAGAGAGGTCCAGTTTATGATGAAAGCAATATTAAAATGAATTATTATTATAGAGTTACAAATATAGACCAGTAAGTCACAGTGTATAAAATAATGTCAATGCCGGATAAAAAATTCAAATGAGCAAGTAGAAATTTGGTGGCAGCAAGAGACACATTGATCTAGTAATTTATTTCCATTGCACATGGAAGAATTAAGGTAGATGACTACTGTATATTGACAACATTTCATGTAGTTTGTCTGAAGGTATGTATGCTCCAATTTTTATGTTAGGTTTTAAAGAAGATATATTAATACTATGTATAAAATATTCTATGATTAAAATGAAACAAAAACTCTATTAAATCTGCATGCAAAAGACAACAGTTGTAGAGATATAAATAAGAATAGTTTCAAAAGACAACCTGTCTTTTTACACACTTTCAATTTCTCTCGAAAATGAGCAGAGTGCAAACTACTTGACTGTCATATTAGCATACCATGTGCTATGTGAATTTTTAGGTTTTACTTCTTGATATTCAAAGTCAGAATATAATATTCCAGATAGTTCAAAATATTATGAGTTGTATGTGAAATGCATACCCGACTTTGATTGCCCTATTGGTATATTTCTTCAAATTTGTGCGATACTTGAGCACACTGCAGGGTGGCTAAATTTTAATGAGACTGTATGTATGTTGAAGTTCCGTCCCCATGGTGATGGAACTTTGTGGGGATTCAACACACTAGAACGAACACGAAGACTAGGGCAGCAAACATATCAGCGTGCACTGAAAAATCATGCAGCATGGATGAAACCTAAAAGACAGAAATCTGCAACAAATCCAGTACATCAGGATAGGCTACAGTGCGGGGCGTGTCCTATTTGTGGTGTAACGTATTTCATCTTGTTCTTTACATTATTACAGTTACGTTGATAAAAATGATACACATATCAAAAGTGATAATAAAATTTTCTAGAAAATCAGTAAAGTTATGTTCAAGGGGTTTTCTTCCTTTGATTTGATAGCTATTCAAACATTGATCAGTAACAATTTATTGCTGTAAAGTGTGTTTTATATCAATTTTTTATGGTTCAGCATATGTTGAGAATATTTGCCTTTTATTTAGATATATAGTGGAAAAATCTGAAGTAAATGAATGTTAAATGACCATGATTATTAAAGAGAATTTCAGAAATTCAATTCAGTGAATAGTAATACATATGTATTATTTTTTAAAATGTGTGGGGTTTTTTCTGTAATCATATAACACAGTGTTGTCATATTGTTATAATTCATTTTCTTCATTTCCTTATTGCAAACACAGCATAGAAAAGCACAAAGTTGGGTTATTCCGTCATTAATAAGGCAGTAATACATGTATATGCATTTCCTGTAGAAATCAGTTGAACCCAATCTTCAGCTGGAATCAGCCTTCTGTAACGTCAGGAAGATGATGCATCAGATTTCTCAAACATGTCAGGTATTTTTCACTGCTTAGGATTATGCTGATTGGTTTTTTTTTTAGTGCTGTATTGTATAAATGCATCGCACCATACGATAGTGTATAAAAGTTTAGAAGCTTTTTTTAAACCATATTATGTAGCAAACTTCTCGGCCATGGTCCATTGGTCTTCTCATTTTTAAGCAAATGAAAAGCGTTGGTGTTTTATTATGGGACCATTAAGGTGTTTTTTTATTCTGTGGATGTAAAATTTGGGAATTTCTAAGTCAAAGGTGTATGAATAATTTTAGCAAAATATGATATGAAGTTACAAAACATGAATTGATAAGCAATGTTAATATCTTATCTGTAAAATTTTTTACTCTCATCAAAATCCACAGTAGTTTATTCATCTTCCAAGCTGACGAATGCTACATGTATCTTTAACTTAAAAAAACTTTGTTATGCAGGATTATCTTTCTTGCAAAAATACGTATTATAATCATATATATATATATATATTGGTGCAAAAAAATTGGCGGCATGACACCAGACCATGAAAATAAGCCAAAAATCATTGTCATGATTACCCCACAGAAATTATGCTTTTGAAAATCCTTCAATAAACTACCAAATTTTTTTAACGCTTTTTAGCTCACCTGAGCTGAAAGCTCAAGGAGTTTTTGTGATCATCCGTTGACCATCTGTCTGTAAACTTTTGATATTTTCAACTACTTCTCCAGAATCATTGGACCAATTTCATCCAAACTTGGTACAAGTCAACCTTTGGTCAAGAGATTCTCAAGTTTTTTTTTCAAATGATGTGCCCATTGCCCTTTCCAAGGGGGAGATAATAGCGAAAAAGCAAAAGTACATTGACAAATTTTAAAACTCTTTCTTCTCTAGAACCAGCAGACCAATTTCAATCAAACTTAGTACAAATCACTTTTGGGTGAAAGGGGTTCAAGTTTGTTTTAATGAAGAGCCATGCAAAAATAGAGTGGGGACATTTAAATATCTTCTTTTCAAGAACCACTGTATCAGAAAAGTTCATATTTATGTGGAAGCTTCTTGGCAATGTGCATATTCAATTTTGGTAAAATCATGTCCCCCAGGGGTTGGTTGTGGTTGCAATAGGGAATCAATGTGAAAATATGCTCAAAAATATTCTACTCCAGAAACCGATCACGGTGGCTAAGTGGTAGAGCTCTCGCCTCGTGAACGGAAGGTCGTGAGTTCGAGCCCCGCTCGGGCCGGCCGCGTCAAACCTAAGACGTTAAAATAGGTAGTGATTGCTCCTTCGCCAAGAGCTCGGCATTACGAAGTGAGGGTCACGGGTCTTTCGGATGGGACCTTATAAACGGAGGTCCCGTGTCGCAGCAGGTGTGGCACGTAAAAGAACCCTCACTGCTAAAAGCCATTAGTGCTAAGCATAGGTCTAAATTTGCAGCCCCGTCACCGGTAATAGTGACAGTCGCCGGATAGCTGAAAAATTGCTCAGGCGACTATAAATAAAACAAACAAACAAAAAAATCTACTCCAGAACCACTGGGCCAATTTCAATCAAACTTGGTACAAATGAAGGGGATTTAAATTTGTTTAAATGAAGGGTCACGTCTCCTTCAAAGGGGAGATAATCACAAAAATGCAAAAACAGGGTAGGGTCATTTAAAAATCTTCTCAAGAACCATTGCACCAGAAAAGTTCAAATTTGCATGGTCTGACACAGTGCAGATTCAAGTTTGTTAAAATCATGGCCTCTGTGGGTATGGTGGGGCCACTATAGGGGATCAAAGTATTAAATATGAATATATATAGGGAAAGTCTTCAAATATGGGTCAAGGTCACTCAGGTGAACAATGTGGTCCATGGGGCCCTTTTTCTTAACTGGTAAATGTTCTGTTGTGTACTAGTTAATCTGTAAGTAAGAGCCTTGGTTGATGTTCCTATGCTCCTGTGGTAAGGTCAAAGTAAAATATGCATGTTTCCTATTTCATTTCCCCCAAAATTAGATAGAGTAGGTAAGTAAAACATTTTATTTTATTTAATTGAAACATTTTCTTGAAATCTTAGTTTTTGATAAGCTTTGAATACAGGTCTCCATGTATATACATTACAAATACTTTTTAAGCATTTTGAAAATCAATACTATGAGAAACGTTAACACTCACAAAAAAATATCATTTTGAAAATTGCAGGTTTTTATGAATCTTTAATAAAATATTTAGGGTTGTTAGCATAAAAGTAGGTAGGATCTGGGAAACTGGAAACATGCATATATTTTATTTTGGTCTAATGAAAAGTAAATAAATGAAATAAGATGAAAATAAAACAAAGAATATACATGTTAACATAGAATAAGAATGTCACTGCTAATTTACTAGCTAGTTGGAGAAGGGTACCAGTTTATTAAACATGTAGGTTTATAAGAACATTCCTACTCAAATGACATACCTTTCCCAACTGGAACCTTTGCTTACAGGCATGGACTTCTTGGGGGAAAAAATTGAGTTTAAATTTCAAATACATGTAAGGGATTTTTATAAGATTGTAATAAACATGGAGGTGGTGATCAAACCACTCACCATCAGGAATGGAATTTTATGTTGGTGATTAGATACTGAGAAACTGGTCACCCACATAGCAAAAAAAGTTGTTCCTTGGGCATTATTCCCATGTGTTTAGATTTGAATTTTCATGAATAAATTTATCAACTTAGAAAACATGTTAAAAGAAAATGTGGTTTATTGAAGAGTTTTAGAGGCCTTAGAAAAGTGTTGATTGAGATTGAAGAATATAACACAGTTTTAGTATGAAAATGGTAGAGAAAAAAAAACTGTTTTGAAAGAGAGAGAGAGCATGGAGAGTACAAAATATATAATCATTCATATCTTGTCAAATATTAAATTATATAATATGGGCCATTGAATCTCAGTAAAGTTTGAAAATCAGGGACCCACTTGGCCCCAAAAGTTTTAACTCTTAACCATGACCCTGATAAATTATTATAATTCATATGATAGGCAACATAAAACTGACACTTACCTTAGTTTCTTAGCCAAGTGAGCCATTCAGCCATGTTCCAAAACAAACAGATTTTCAATAAATGATTCTCTAAGCTGGTTTTCAAGAATAACATAAACTGTGATACAGCTTGTTTGACAAAGTGTATTAGCTCATTACAGTATGTTGTACATGTGTTACAGAAGTATTATTGCTCAGAAGAGGGTGAGCCCCAGACAATGCATGATGTGAAGCACTGTATGAGATATCACTGTTTAAACCTAGAGACGACGTCACAAAAAACAGACAGTCAGGAGGTAAAGCCCATCCATCATCAACAATGAATGAAGAATAATAGCTTGCATGCAATACATTGGAATATACAAATGGAAAACATGCAGTAATATGGCTGATATACCACCACATTTTCTAAATTAATCAGGATAATCAAACTGAATGTATAATGTATAAAGTGATTGAGTTCATGGCTTTCTCAAGCTCTTATGAAGGGCCAATATGGTCACATGGAGAAAATGTATAAATCTATCAGATTAAATCAGGGAATGTTAAAATGATTGATATACTTCAAACTTCCTATATATATATATATATATATATATATATATATATATATATACACACACACACACACTATTGTGGAATATATATATACTATACTATTTCTACCTAAATTGGGAAATTCGTGCCTCCTGGATCAGGGGTTCAGACTCTTGTGTGGGGCCTATGTGACTACATTATAAAAATGTATAAAACTAATCAAGGCATGTTAAAATGATTTATTTGCTTCAAATTTTCATTTCTCGTTTTTATGTAATTGAATAGAAATTGTATGTATTTGGAGAGCTTATAAACATGTACACAGAAGATTCCATATTGAGGCTTATATGGAAATATGAATCTCTGTATAGGCTATGATACTCAGGTGACCGTTAAGTCCCATAGGCCTCTTATTTCTGATTCCAAGGAGTCAGATATCACAGATTTTACATCAAGTTTACAGTTAGCAATTAAAAGTAAATGTTGTATGTTTCACGAGATTTAAAAAGGTATGAATTCAAAATTACAGAAATTCATTCTTGTTTGTGCAGATCCAAGAGCTAAATACAGCATATGAAGATCTCTACATGTCAGAAATCAGGAAATCAACATCAATTCATTCTCCACAGGTGACATCAGGAACCAAATCCAGAGGGCAGACATCCTTTGATATTACAGCATCTGTGCCCCGTGCCGGGAAAGTCAAACATGTCCGATTTTCTCCAGGGGAAACATTAGAGGTCCATTTCAGTATCTAAGACCCTATGTCCGATTTTTACCAGAGGAAACATTAGCGGTTCATTTTTGTATCTACAACTTCTGGTGTCACAGTATTACTCTTAGAACTGTTAATTTTTCAAAATTCTATTGTATGGTTGTTTATTATTATTATTTTTATTTGGCAGTAATTTTAGCAATCATTAAACCATTCTCAAGTGCAATTTTTTTGAAGAGTTTGATAAACGTGAATTGTTTTATTTTGTTAATAAAAATGCCTCATAAATGATGACACAGCATTAGAATATTTTGGATGATTTTAGGATATTATAATTTTTTCATGATTTTGAAATCAAATATTATTTTACATATGATTTTCAAACTTCAAAGAAAAAACATCGGTAATGCAATAATCAGTGAAAATCTGTGATCTGCGATTCTTGCCATTTTATAAATGTTTTTACAGCACAAGTCTTCCAAGATGTTGTCAACGGAAAAGTGTGTGATTAACTTACACATGTAGTGTTTATTGATCTAGTAATACAAGCATGTTTTGATGCCACGGATTGTTCACTTTCCTCCGTTTACACTTTTCACTGCAATTCCAAATCTCTACAATATAGCGTATCTCAATTTTAAAGTGTGTTCACCATTTTATGACTTTTGTAAAGACCTGTATTTATACTCAGAATGTGTTGTATTTTGTTGATTTTACCGTGCCTTTCTAGTCAATAAAGTCTGATTTTTCATATAAATGGTTTTTTGGTGAAGGGTGGGTTGGGGATTGTTTGGTTCACTGCTTCAAGGTCTATGTTTGGTTGCAAACTGAAAAATGATGTCAAGTTTTAGCAATGAAACTTCTCTTGAATTCTCCCTTTTGTTATGTTATGAGTGACTTGGGGGTGACCTAGCTAGTTACTGCTATCTGTTCATTATGTGTCAATCATAAACTTGAGGAACATTTTCACCCTCTTCATTGGAATGGCTGAATTTCCATCAGTTTTTGTTTATAACATCCGTGATCAAGGGGAACAAAAACTGTGAATGTCACACCGGTACATATAACCCAATGATTTCTAAAGAGTAAAAAACGTGCCTACTCGGGCGACCATGGTCCTTGTGTTGGATCAAGCTGTCCAAGGTACCTGGGCTGCATGTGGGAAGAGATGGTTGGCTTTTCTGATATCTCAAATACTGTTCACGCTTTAGCAGCGAAATTGTTGGTCTTTCAGAGTTGAGGATGACTCATTTTGTGTGCGAGGTTGAAGTTGATGGGTATCCAGAAATATTGTGAAAAATATGGTCTCTGGATGTTTACTATTGGAACCACTCGCATGAGGAGACTGAGTCCTTATCACTTCTGAGATCCAAGGTCAAGCTTGCACAAGATAATGAAGTGGGTATTTTGATTTATTTTTGCACCAAAACTTAACATGTACAAATGAAAAACACATTTGCAGCTCAAAGTTGAGGGGTGATGAGCATAAATTCTCTCAATTTCATTTTATTAGGTAAATAAATTTATACCAATGTGTTAAATGCAAAATCTTGATGACTTTTTTTGAGAAATATTAATAATTAGTGGTATTTTGTACTATGAGTTACATGTTTAATACTGAATGAACCAGACCTGGATTTTAACAGGTGTCCTTACATCTACAGATTGAGCTCACTGACCATTGAATCCAACTGGTAGTCACTCCTCCTTCATAGTCTGTGCCCCATAAAGACACAACCCAGCATCTTTATGCCCTAGCATGTTGCACATGCCTCTCAAAGGTCATCTACAGGGGCAGGTCTAGATAAACAAATGAAAGACACCAGAAAAGGATTCAGACCTCAGCCTCCCAAAGCCTTTGCTAGTCAGGTGATCAAAAAAGCTACATATATCTTGTCATCATTGACTGAAGATGGCTGACCACTTCAGCTACATAATGATTTAAGTGCGACAGTCGGACAGGTTTTATCATTGGTGGCCAAATAGCTGTTTGGCGAAACATCCAGGGGACCTGGGTTCAAATCCATCTGGTTTGTTGCATTTTCTCCCTTCCAAAAACAAATGACTGAAATATTGTTTTTGTTAATCCTACATTGGAACTTCAATTTACTAATTAGGGCAAACATGTTAGAAGACTGGGCTTGCAGTAAATTCAAAGTACTTCCATTTATTTGACATGTGCAAGTTTGACGATACACTACGTTTCTCCACTGAAATTCAATACTTCATGTTAGTAAGAATAAGGAGGGTTTTAATTTCAACAGTACCAGAGAGCATATTACTTATTAGATAGGCATTCAGATTAATCTTTAGAGATTTCAATAAAAAAAAACAACAGTAAAATTTTTATATATATACTTGTCACTTTCAAAATCTTGTTCATATCATAACTACTTTTCATAGTTAAAGATCTTATATATATATATCAATCACACACACATAAAGGATTACTGGAGGTTTCGACAATGGGAAGCTCCAGATAAACGAATTTCGTATCCATCTCGTTATAGAGATCATAGTAGTTTTGTACCTTCTTCAAGCTTCATATCAAATGAGTTTACATTAATAATTATGGGCCTTGAAATCACATACAGTGCATCTTTAGGCACATCTGAGGAACATTCAGATATATCAGTTTATAGATCAATTCAAAACATGAAATTCTCTCCATTAAGTTTTCTTCTTTAATTTTCCTGTGTCACAACATTAAGCACAATGATCTTGTAAAGCAAACATTGGTTTGAAATAAGCAAATCATTTTATTCATCATCTAAGATAACTTAATTACATTTTTAACTAATGATGCACATCTCTCCAACATGTCTTAATGTACCTGTAGCAATTAAATGACATCCAAAGTCAAGTTCCGATTTCAAAACAAATGTTGATATGACTCAAATTGTAAACTAGAAATAAATTTAACAAAATATGTATAACAAATAGCACAGTGCAATTGGAATGTCTTACATCTGTAAATAAAATTGTTAACAATGCACACATAGCTTCTGTTACCAAAATTCATCTTAAATCTATTGAATACGTTTCACAGTCATGGAATTTAATCTTAAAACTCGAGTAGCTGTGGACAGTAGCTCCTTGAAAAAAAAAAATGAAATTCACTAATACAACCTTGAATTGCAAAAAAAAAAAGAAAAAAGTATTGGTTAATGTATTTATAATCATGTGTCTGCTGTATGCTATGTATAAATATTTTAAAATTATCGGGTGAGATCGTGTTATCAGCTATCAGTGATTACAAATATACAGTGTATTTCACTTGTAGATAATTAACATGCATATTAATTTGGTAGAAACAAGTGATCAAATTTGACATATTTTAAACAGTTGTGAAATGAAATCAAATCAAACATGATTTGATTTTTAACAAAGTAATTACCAAAAAATTTTGACAGTACGAATATGGGCTTCACCAAATGCTTTGGAAACTTACAGACTGATACATGAAAACTAGTATGGAATGCCCATGCAGAAGTGTATAAAGAATGAACAACATTTACACATGATCTTTGTTTTTAGATAGATAGCAGGATGAACTAGATTATATGGTAGTAAAATGTCTAAAAACTTCATTAAGGAGAAATAAGACATTACCAAAGTTTTCTAAAAAAAAAAAAAAAAAGGTAGAAGACCATCGATGCTGAAAGAAATTGAGACATCTTTTCTGCTTTTAGAACAATACCCTGACAATGCCTGTTTAACTCAGCAGATTAAGGTGCTACGTTGGCAACCTACAGGACATGTATTTAGTTCCCACTAAGATTTTAATATTTTTCTCTCCCTATTATTTCACACTAAGTTTGCAACTCTGCTACAGCAAAATTTAAAATACCCATTAACTTAAATACACTTACATGTCCCCCCCCCCCCATATATATATATATATATATATATATATATATATCAGGACAATTTGCATTGGATTGAAATTTTATACATGAACTTAACAGCGAGCTCATCTGCTTGCTGACCAGCAATACTACAATATTTTACACCATTTTAGTTCAGAGAAGACATCAATCTCTGTCACAATATCACAAATGTTTTTCTCCAGATCTATAGTACTTTGTTCATGTGGTGAATTATTCTATTCTTTACACTGGCAAAAATGAAAAAAATACATAAAATGAGCAAAAGCACTATCTGTAAATAAATACATATATAATACCTATCACTATCGAACACAAAACCCCTTGCAGGAGACAACAAATTGTCAACAATAAAGTAAAATTTGTATTTAATACGTATAATTCAAAATAAACAAATTTAAATTCCAACACTGGATTCACTGTCACATATTCAAACACTAGTTTGACCAACTCGAGATTTTCGCTGGTCCCACCCAGTATACATATGAACAGTTCATGCACTAATGGGGAAAAAAAAAAACGAGTGAGTTACAAAAGGTGAATCGAGTCACACATATCACTTCAAAGTACATGTGACTTCACATTTACTTCAGCCTCAGTTTTGTCATGTATACATACAATGTATATCTCTCTCCACATCTTCCAACGTAACGTATACAACTAAGACGAGAATTTTAATGATATTTTAGCATACTGTTAGTATCATTAAAGTATATATTGCACCAAGTGGTTATTTACTAAGGTACTGTAATGATTTTGTAGATTTGTATAGTGTGGGATGATGGCCAGCATTTTAGTGCAACACCTAACACTGACCAGTCAATCAGCATAATTGTACAGTTTTCCTTCTATATCATTATTATGAGCTCAAAGTATCCTTCAAAATTCATACATTTACAATTTTTTTGCTGTAAAACTTTTATGCTCATGAAGTTTTCAAAGACATAAGAAAGTCTAGTAATGTATGCAAGCACCAAATCGTGAGCATCTCTATCCAAGGCTCAGTATTGCAAAACAAGCATGAGCACATTCAAAGTCAGCTTTAAAAAAAAATGTCATAGTTGAAGCTGTGTTACATGTACCCAGCAACTCCCCCCCCCCCCCCCCCCCCCCCCAAAAAAAAAAATAAAACAAACAATTCATGCTACAAACAAATAATAATAATAATAATAATAAAAAATAATAATACAAAATTAAGTCTCTCATGTGTATTTTTGAAAACCAGCTTTTCAATCATATTGGTCATTCTACAAGTATCTGATCCACAATTCCCCAATTTTCCCCCAACAATTGAATTATTACATGGTCTGAAACAATATCAGATCAAAGATAATTAACACACAATGTGATTCACCAACAGAATTTTGAAAATTGATAAGACATATATAAACGAAATCCATCAAGTTAGTTGACAGTAATCGCAGTGAGAAAAATGTGTTTCTGTCAAATTAAAGTCAATCAAATATAATTTCCAAAGTATGCTCAGAGTGAAAACTCTGTATTACAATAGCCTTTCAAAATATGCAGAAAAAAAATATAGGTTATAAAACAAAGCATGCAGATATTCCTTTTTTTAAATTTCTACAAGGGGAGATGATTTCAACAACAAAATTGAAATCATGATAAATAGTCCTAGGCATCACCTACTATCTACCATCTCTACCACCCTAAAAAGTTGACACATCATTTTTACAAAAAATTTACTGCGAGAGTACTTTTTGGTGAATATAAAGGCTTAATTTCCGTTTGCATTCTTGTGCATGTATATTTATATATATATATAAAAACAAACAAACAAAAAAAGCTGATATCAAATCACTGCAATATTCATAAATTGGGGTATTCTGTCATCTTACACGTACTTTCAGTTTCACCGATACAAAGTACATTGCTTCAAAAAATACCGTAAATGTATTACATTTGGCATTACATTCTTTTATATTTACATTTTCCAAAGCTTTTGCCTTTGATATCTTTACAAATTGCAATGATAGTCATTTCCTCATGAACATGCTGACTACAGTTGTAAAGAAGGGCATATGAATACAGATTTACATGATAAACATGATGCATCTATTTCAACAGCTGATAATTAAAACAGAAATGAAAGTAGAATGTAAATGTAAGAAATCAATTTCATCTTTGAAAATATATATATAACCTCACCTGAACTAGACAGTTTACTCAGCATGAAGTAATACTCCACTCTGCCTGTATGAAGCATCAAAGTTCATACTCTTAATGTAATACATTTACAGTACACATCCTTCACATGTCACAAATGCATCAATGTTTCAAATACATCGATACATGTTTTATCTGTCAGTAAAAAGATGCAAACCCAATTACAAATATCATGAGAAAACCTTCAAAACATTTACAGAAACAAATTCAAATGGCTGGAAAGAAAACTAACTGAAACATATTTACTACAACATCATAAAAAATGAACACTAACTTATGTATAACATGTCATTCAAAATCTACACAAAAATGCACCAATATCATCATTGCGGTAACTGTTTGTAAAACGTACATTTGAACATTTGAACTATACAATATTTCCATCTCAATATTTACATCCCAAATTCCTTGTTTATGGGAATGAAATCCACCAAACGAAAAAAAAAATAAAAAAAATCCACCACAAAAAATTTCTATACTGATCAAGTAGCACAACTCTTGGAAATAATGATATCACATTCAAAAAGGAATTCTCCAACAACCAAGACTGAAAATGCTCGTTCAACAGGGCAACATGCTAATTCACCTCAACTATACCAAATAAACTCCAAATATGTGAAAACTACAGTGTAAGACGTATGTCTAAGCAATACCTTCAAAAGGCTCCATCTATATATAAATAACAACACGAATGATAACCTGGGGGCATGTTCACGAAGCTATCTTAAAAATAGTCTTAAGACACGTCTTAAGATATATCTTAAGACATATCTTATGACCACTCTGAGATATATCTTAGGATGTAAACCGAAGCTATCTTAGTCATATCTTAAGTTATGATGTCTTAAGTTAGTGATATGCAAGTAAGTCCATGTCGAAAAATATCATTTGTATGAATAATAATATTTAAAAAAAAAAAAAACACACACACACACACAATTTCACATTATTTTTTATATAGAAATGACAAAAAATATATTGAATTTAAACAAGATGTTTGTACTATCGATCAAAAATTTATATTTTAAAACAACGTGTCTACTGATTGTGTTTATGCAGTAATTTGTCCTTTAAGTGGTATACATGTATACGTATTCGCACCAATTTAGAATCGTCCGTGCGTTCAAACCTATTGTATAGATCTATAGCCACAATCATGGAATCACTGAGAAGAAAGCGAAGTCCAAATTTTTCGGAAAGTGAACTGCAAACGTTATTGAAAGAAGTGGAGAAAAATAAAAGTATTCTCTTTTCTAAACTTTCATCTGTGACCACAAACAATTCAAAGAAACGGTGGTAAACAACCGCCATATTTCTTCTCGAGTCAAGATAAGACAGCTTTTAGGATGTCTTAAGTTTATGACAAATTTTAAGATGCATCCTAATTTAGGATAGCTTCAAGAAACTGTCTTAAGACTAAGATGCGTCCTAAGAGTAGTCTGAGACATATCTTAGTCTTAAGATAGCTTCGTGAACATGCCCACTGCATCATATCACATTCAATGATTCAACAACTCTAGTCA
This sequence comes from Ostrea denselamellosa, assembly GCA_024699665.1. NCBI lineage: Eukaryota > Metazoa > Mollusca > Bivalvia > Ostreida > Ostreidae > Ostrea > Ostrea denselamellosa. The sequence goes on from JAMZEH010000018.1 coordinate 9,431,965, forward strand.
GGGTTTTATTTTTGGTAAATATATTAATGCAATACTTGCATCTGTGCTAGAGTGTATATATATATATATATATATCAATAAGTTTTGTAAACTCACATTTGCATGAGATATCTGTTAAAGAGACAGGAGAGATAGGCTATTACAAATTCAAGTCTCGGAATGCCAAAAAAAAATAAATAATAATAATAATAAAATAAATAAATAAAAAAAAAAAAAATAATCTGTGAACTTAACAAAAATAGATCAGCATGCTTTCTATACAAAGTGTAACTTTGAATTAGTAAGACATTGGTGTTACTGTTACAGAACGTAAAGGCTTAACAAATGAAGCATGTTAATCTACATACTGTACAGGTATGGAAATACTAAATGCAACATATATATCTCCAAAAATAACACACATACATATATATCTATATATAAACAAAAGAAAAAAAGGAATTTGCTGTAAATAACATTTCAAATGCCAAAAATAAATATCCAATCTGATGAAAATTTAGTTTCAATGAATTGTATTTGGTTAAAGCTAGGAAAGTGTTCCTGTACATTCCACTGTGTAGAGCTTTTGCTGGGTCTCAGTCTTGTCAATTTTCTGTAAATCCAAGAATGTGGTGATTGATATGTCTGTGAAAATCTTGTAGAAACTTTTTTATCAGAGTGCAGTAGGAAGAGTGTTTGATTGGTATACTTGATCTTCACACTCGTGTACTCAGCTGGGAGACAGCTCGGATCAGTGCACTGTTCTCCAACTGGAGTTTCTGGCTTTCATCATCCAACTCCTCAACGTCCTGAAATTATAACCAATTTGATAATAAATACAGATTGATGATAATACAGAGACCTTTGGAGTTGATAATATGTTTTTAGAATCATTTGCAGCCACATGTAATTTATATGACACCTATAAGATATTTAAATCTATATAATAGTTTTTTTTTTCCCTTGAAAGTTTCTGATATCATTGACACTTTAAAAATGACTGAATTTGCAAATTTCCATCAATGCACTACAATAAACATTATGATTATCATTCTGTGCATTTAATCTGTACTGCAATCTAATCGAGGGTCCATAAACCAACTGTTATTTACATATAGCCGATGATGGGGAAAAGAGTTCACGGTGAAAAATCTTCCCTAGAAAATATAGAATTTCACTTAATGCAAACACACTTAACTGGTTTATGAAGATAAATATTGTGAGAAAGCGTTCCCCATGAATCTGAAGATTTTTCTCCCATAAGAATAAAAGTTGGTTTATTGTTTGTGTATCAAACATTCATTTACTACAAAGGACATACCAGGATATATAAAATAAGAAGTTATATACACACAACCAGCATAACTGAACAAAGTACACAATTCATATATATACTGTACATCAATCTGATGACAATCACTATGATCAATTCACTGTCTTCTTCATATTCTGTCTATAACAGTTGATTACAGTGTTGAACAGAGATATAAAGATCAAGGATTCTAATCAGATTGACCAAACTAAAAAAAAAAAAAAAGGAAAATGATAAATTATTTAAAGAACTTACAACATTTAAATACATATTGTACACTCACAACAAACATCTACAGAACAGAATACAAATGAAAATAATGATTTGAAAATTTGAATAACACTGTACTGAAAATGAATTATAAATGGCAGGCCATAGGCTACATTGCTCATCTTAGCAATAGCATCTTCTTATGTTAGTCTTTAAACTCCTGTTCTATGCATGTGCCCCCTGCCTGGTGTTTCAGGTCAAGGAGAAAAAAACCCACCAAAAACCAACAACTTGAAATGAAACTATCTGAGAATACGAGTTTGCATATTGTTTTGATCAAATTGTAATCTTGAAATTCCCAAGAAATTTTTCATATGTATTTTTCCATATAAAAGTTTAAAACACCTACTTTGGCACCACCCTGGTTCCCTGGGTGTCCTAGTGTGAACTTGAGAATCTACACCACATTCACATAAAATGCTTGCAAATTAATTTGATTAATGCACCCTCGAGGTTCCTCAGATGGAGATTTTTGAACATTTTCCTATATAATCCAAGTGTAGCCCCACCCTTGTGTCAAAGGTCACATGTGCATGTACCTGAATTAACACTACTTGAGGATGCTTGCATTATATCAAGATGACAAATAGTACAGATTTGTTTTTACGTTTTGTTGCTTCTGTTACAATAGTTGGTAAGAAAATGATTATTTTAAAATTCAAAGCTATCCCCCCCCCAACTATTTCTTAATTATCTTTCCTTAGGTTCCTTAGGTCAGGGCTTTCATTTGAACAAAAGTGAATCCCATAAATGGATACACTCTGACAAAATCTGGTAAAAACTGTCATGTTTCAAGGTGAATGCTGGACATACATACAGAGAACATAAAAACACAAAGACAAACTTTAATCAGAAAAGCTCACATGAGTCTATGGTTCAGATGGGACAGGAGAACTAAAAAATCTGTGAGTTTAACAGTCAAAAGATTGTATGTATATTACATATACCTTAAAAAGTCAATTTTCCTAAAATCATACAAAAAAACAGTGCATCATGTTTTGCCTTACATAATTCTCTACAGGTAAAGATATTGATTAATAAAGTTTCACATTTTACATTTTAGAAATTTTACAATATATTAAAAATCATCAATAGTTGTTCTGCATTTACCCTAAAACATCAGTGGCAATGTGAAATACATGTATTATATATATGAACATGATGAAAACAAACAACTGCAAGATCCTTTTGTATCCTATCTGCATTTATATTAAAAAGATTTTCCATTGAGAACATCCCCGTCTGTTCTTTATGCTTTCCTTCCATAATATATGTGTCCATTATTTAAACTCTCACCTTGTTCAGAAGGAGGACCTCGCGCTCCAGTTCCGCAATCCGCCTGTCTTTGTCTTCCAACATCTGCTTCAACCTCTTGTTCTCCTCTTGCTCTTTCTCCAACATCTACCAAAAAAAAAAAAAGGACAGGTAGATATACATCGAAATCTTCAGAATAATCAACTCAGCTGTCTTGCTTCAAGCATAAGAATTCTCTTTACTGGAAACCAATAAACTTGGAAATTGTCACCAGGAATACACGTGTGAAATAGTCTAGTCACAGGGAACACAATGTGAAAAACCTGTTCTAGTTCATAATAACTCAAAAATAATTTAATACACAAAGTATACCTTTCTGAGATTAATTTTCTCTGGGTCTTCCCTCGTTGTAGGAGCAGCAACACTGCGGAACTGGCTCTGAAATGGACTGTCCTTTCGAAATCTATCTCCAAAAGTTCTGTAACCTGTGGTAGAATTTGTGTCTGTTTCGCTGGGTTTTCTGTCATATTTAGAGATAATGGAAGATATTCCTGCACCAGTAGCGGTCGGCTCCTTCTCCTGATTCAACACCTCTGGACTGCGCCATTTGTATCGGTTCAGTATTGAGGAGGGGGAGGAGGAATTGGAGGAGTATGATGGTGAAGTCTTTGTTTCATTTTCACTGGTGTTGGGTGAAAAATTTCTGAAAGACTTGGGTATTTCTGGGGAGTTAGTGAACCTGCCAAAGGTCCGACCTTGTCCCATCTTTGGACTAGCATTTTGATTGGAAGACTCTACTGAGTCAGACTTCCCGATCAGGGTGAGATTGGTTTCTGACTGGCTAACGGTGCTGTCATAATCCTGGTTATCTTCTAGATCAGCCTCCAGATCTGATGGGCTTGAAACATACACCACATATCAATATATATACATATGTATGATAGATGTAAATACACTTATTTCCTATTTTCGTATGTAGCTTGTAAGACAAAATTCTGATATTTACAAATCGGGTGTAATAATTTCCATATACCCGACTAAAACCAGAGGTAAGTTAAAATACCTCACAATACTAAAGTTCATTTACATGCAAAGGAAACAAATCCAAGATGCTTGTTCCTAAGAACATATAAATCACAATTAAATATATAATAATGTGACAGTATTTATCACTGGCTTGTAAAATCTGATGTGAATTTCCTTATTTTAATTACTACATAATTGTTACCTTTAACATCAGCTGGTTATATAGGGAGGAAAAATTATTATCCAGGGTCAATCCAGGGTGTAAAGGGATATATACTAAGAGTTTGTTTTCCATACATCCTTCATGTATATGGAATACAATCCAGGGTAAATCCTCTTACACCCTTGATTGGACCTGCATAACACTGTAAATACTCCAAATAGCACATACGTGTATATTCAGAATCATGCAACTGATTACCATGTTCATCAGAACATAATATTGATTTCAATGCCAGCAATTTTCAGTGAATTTACACACTGATAACTACAAAAACTCTTTCTCAACCAACTCCAAGATATTAATTGGGGATCCATAAAATTAGTGGCAAAGTGGAGGAGTGGGGGGGAAAGGGAGGGGGGAAAGGGGGTTGACAGTTTTTTTTTTCTCACCCCAAAAAAGGAGATTGAATAGCCCAGAGTGGCAGAATAGAACTATATTTGTTAATCAAAGGCCTGAAGGGCCACAAAGGCGTCAAGTGCAATATCATATACATCAGGGTTATAAATAAAATTAGAGACAGGTGAAATTAGAGAAAGTAGAAGAAATGTTTGAGTGTCGCAGGAGGCATTTCTTTATTTTTAGGTACATACATAAAGCATTGAAATCATCTGTAAAATGTCAGCAAAATGTGTTTATTTACTTGAAAATAAAAAAGATGAGATCTTGGCATGAAGTTATTTTTCTAACAAGTACATACACTCCACTCCCCCCCCCCCCCCCCCCTTTCCTATATAGCATATTTTCAAGACTAGTTACTTTACAAAGTCTATAATCATTAACTTCAAATTGCAGACGAAAAATGTTGAACGGAATATCACTTATTCATAATGAGACTACTTGTTCATAAAAGTTGTATCTTTTGTTCATATATGATGTAACAATTATACGGTATTAACTCTCCGTTTTCAATAATGTCTAACAATTAACAAGCTCACTGTAATATGTAGAAAGGTTATTGGAAATCTGAACAAGATTCAACTCCCCATGAATGCTACCTAGCCTGGGGTTCTTCACGAAACAGCCTGTTATTTTCTTTGCAATGTACATGCTACTTTCCTTTTGCTTAATAGAAAATCGGGATTACCAAAAACAAAACCTGAAATAGTCTGTGTTTTTGGAATTAGCAACCAAACTGTGACATGCATTGCGCAATTTTACCACTATAGCATTATCTGTTTCTGCTGATCTGAAATAAGGATTCTTGATGAAACTACGAGACACTAGATATAATTGAAAACCAAATTTGAGCAGGTTATTTTGTAAGTATTTAATGATATCATGTGGCACAAATTTCATGGGAAAAATCTGTTTCGTAGGAAGTCCATCTGCGAATAATGAACTTCTCTTAACAAACAATCGTTATTTAACTATTGGGAATGATATAATAACAAACAATGACATCAACTACAGAAATGTTACTCTGCCTTTCAAATATCAATTAAATTCCATATTTCAAAGTCTTGAATCTTAAGAAATGCTCAAAAACCAACTGGCACTATCTAGATTTCACCCACTGAGATTGGTTGAAAGGTGGTGTAGAGGCAAAATTTGCATGATCGCTAGAAGGCTCTTGAGCAAGCTCGATGCTTAAAAAATATTTAACCAATGGGAGAGGTTGCAAACCCTGTACCCTCTCACCTCTCTACATCCCCCATTGTATTTTTTGTACTAGAACTGTAAACCACTCTTTAATCATGAGACTCCAACATTTTAGTGTAAATTCGCAATGTTATCTTAATGTGAAAATAAAGTTCTCCTAATTAATTTTGAGCACACATGTATATTACATTGTATATATACCTATATAGTATTGAACAAATTTTCTCCAAAAACTATGCCTCACTGATAAATCCACAAGGCAAGATAGAAATATAATCTAAAAAATGTATTTAAAGTGATATCAAGTCTCGTACTTTACAGCATGGTATGTTGACAAGTGCTCTCCTTATGAGGAATCATGATAGTATGAGATACTGCACAATGGCTTATAGCACCTGATCCTTACCTTTTATTTGATCTTCGTGAAGAGAAAGCTCTTGGTACTCTATTCTGTTAAAAGTCAACAAAAGAAACATCAGCCAAGCAAACGAAGAATCTGGAAGATTGTTTTTACATTTTTATTTTTGGGTGTAAAATTCATCAATAATTGAATACATCATGTCAACATCAAATACCACACCAGGGACTTGGACAGCCCATCATACAAGATAGATTTGTTCCGGAAAATTTTAGGAGGATCTTTACCTCGGCTGGAGTCTGCGGATTATCCGCATCAATGACTTCGTTGTATGAAGTATTCCTCTTGGCCTCCAGTAGCTCCTCATCATCCTCATCATCCAAGGAATCCCCCGTACTCTAAAAACAATTATATAACATTTACGCCTTGTATTCTAAATACCAGATGGTAACAGTTCATAAATCAGAATAACTTTGCATGCTGTTACTTAACACTATTGAGTCAGCCTGTTTTATGTTGAAATCAACTACATTGCTGTATATTACTTACATTTGCTGTGTGTTTTTGTTTCAGTCTAGTTAGATCCAGTTTTTTAGTGCCGTACGTCTGTGTGTGAATTATCGGTATACACATTCTACATAATCTGTGATGTATTTCAAAGCATTGGTGAAATACATTTTCTGGTTTAATTTTTAACTTTTCTTTTGAATTTAGAATAACATATAATGCTTACCTATTTTATACATCAGTTTATTTCATGACTTTAGAGTTTGTCAATCTTAGACAATTTCTCATTACCATCGTTCAAATATGGAAATCATAATCAAATAAACTCTGAGAAATTAAGCTCAGGTAAATTTTAGCTCTTATGTTTAAATAACTTAGAGGTCAATAATATCTATATTTTATGTACTTGGAAGTTTTTTTTATCAAAAAGAAAAATGGAAAAACAAATCATAAAATGATTTCTTTGGTTTGTTAAACAGGTTAAATGGAAGATGAAGGACACAAACATACTGCAGAAAAAAATTATGTTTGCGACCTTAATATCCCATCAAACAAACCAAAGAAAGCATTTTATTATTCAAATATCAATTGCAACTTCACACTAATACTATCCTCAACTTTCAAAGAAGTATACACATTATATGTAAATATTAAATTGTGTGTTGGAATGTGAAAAATGTAAAGATTTCCGATATAATTGCAGACATCTGCTTCACAGATTTAGCAAACATGTTTTAATCCAAAATAAATAGTTCTCAATCGCATCTCCTATCAACTTCCTCCTACATATTTGAATTTGTCAAAAAGTCTAATCAATTTTACCCTTTTAAATTTGAAAGGAAATAAATCCAATTCATTTTGAAATATCAAAAGTACCTTGTGCCTTGATTCAAGTAAAATACCCATTAAGAACATTTATTTCTCATCTTGGAGCTCAAGATGTGTGCATATTACATGGATATACATTTCATTAATTTGATCCATCAATAATTGATTGTAGAGACCTTCCAAGAGTGAATTTTTCTTCTGCTAAAAATACACTGACATTACATTCATTTTTTTTTTTATTATTATTATTATTTCATGACATTTGAAACAGCCAGCTCCTATAATTCATTACATGATGCACCATGCATTTGATTTGAAATAGCCTGTCAACAGCATATTATCTAGAAATATTCTAACAAATACATACTGTAGAATATCATATAGTTTTATTTTGTATCTCAGGGAAACTGTCAAAACTATTGCCCCGTGATGGTATGGAAGACCTCATGAATTACTGAAAATTTGGAAAATTTTGTCACTTAATGTTTAACAATTTGCACTTTTGATCAATTTTCAAAAGAATGTAGCGTAAAAAATAAATTCACTTAAAAATAGTGAAGTTTTGTTTACATTTAGCTTGTAAGTCAGTACAAGGAAGTTTCATTAAAAATAGGAGAGTAGGGAGGGGAGGGGCACTATACACAGGTATTAATAGCATTGCCAAATTGTAGAAACCAGTTCAAAAATAAAGGTTTCTTGTATGATGATTTGTTCATGAACAATATAATTCAGTTTTAGAAGGAAATGTATATAGATCTATGTGTCTTATTTATTTATTCTTTTATTCTCTTATATTAATGCATTTTAAAACATATAGTATATATGACTGTTCTTCTATATTAGAAAAAATAATGATTTGAAGTATTAATTTGCAAAAAATTATAAACCAAAGGATAAATCTACAGCATTTTCTCCCAAATCTACAAAAATTAGTTGATGCAAAAAATTCTTGATTTACAGTTCTGGAGCTTCTCCACACCAGTAAGGGATAATAGTTTTAAACCTTTTCCATCCGGCCAGTGATACATGAAATAACTGTTTTATCATCCAATTAATTTATCTGCTTATTTGCAAATAAAAAAGCCACAATTATGTATTTTAGATAATAATTAAACATACATTATTTCGATCCATCACATTCACAACAAACTTAGTCACTTAATCCGAATGTGTTTCTCTAACCCTCAGCTCATGACTAATTAAAGAGACACTACAGCTCATTTTGCTCCAAAATCGTAAAATACAATTTGCCCAGAGCTTTCTCTAATTTTGTTGCATAGTTGAATGTATAAACTTTGCAAAAATTACACATTTTTAAAGTAAAAAATTCTGGTTTAAATGCAAAAATTAATAGTTTTGAAGACCCTTTTTTAACAACATTGAGACTTCCTCTTTCGGTTTTCAGACCCATGCACACAGAGGGTAAATAATCCAGTGAGAGTTAGCGTACAATGACTAAACCCAGAATTTTGACAGATTATGTGAGAAAAGGGTTAAAATAGAAAGAGATACAACACATACGTACTCTAGAATTTATGTGGGGATATCACTATGACCCTCTAGCTACGAGACTCACACATAGGGATTTAATAGTAAGTGCTATTTTTATCAAAACATGTGGCATGCTTTAAAAAAAAAACATCATTTGGTTATAGGGACATGAAAGGTTTTCTGTTATAATAATGCTTTATAATTTCTTAATTATAAGAAGCAGGAAATAATCCCATACTCGAGAAGCAAGTGTGGACCCTTTTTAGGGGTATTCAAATAAGCTTTTACACTACTCGTGCGTTATCATAATAAATCACGTGATGTAAAATGTCCGAGTCAGAACGAAGACACCATTGAAGTCCGGATGATCTTTAAAGCGCATCTGAGAGCAAATTAATGCATCCCTAATGTTCAAAATTGTCAGTAATGTTATGATTTTTATTATGATAGAGAAGAGATAGAAAGAGACAGAAAGGTAACAAGGGAGGGCAAGAGGAATAGGCAAGAAAAGGGAGATGTGGAACAACAACATACACACACCCACCTTATTATATACCTGTTTCAATACAGTAATGCATGTTAGACTATACATCTTTTTCAAATCTTTATCATAATCATACTATACACTCTGTATCTTCACTCATAATCAAGGGAATGTAATAAACAAATATAGAATGGAGGGAGTTTTGATTATGAATGAGCTGCACATTTTGAAAGCAGTGATCAACCATACATGTCAAAATTATTTTCTTTCATTTTAGGTCTTTCTTCAAAATGAGTTGTGTCATATCTAGTAGTGTTAATTTTATACACATTTACAAGCACAACTATAAGCTGACGGAATCATGCTCAAACTTAAAAATAAAAGGCGATGTCCACATGCATTCCACATGACCACTAATCCACATGCTGGCGCCAAATATGGCCACATGAAATGGTGATTACGTAAATTTGAAATCTACATGTACCTCTGTGGAGGGTAGGTTGACAACTCCAGTACTGCGTCTCTTCTCTCGAAGTTTGCGTTTGTCTTTAGGCAGTTTTCCTTTGTGCAAGTGGTTGGGTCGTCTTTTGTCCCGGGCTCGAGATGCAGCTGTGGAGCGGGAGGGCGACTCGTGCTCGGGAATAATGTCCCCACCCCCTTCTCCATTTCGCGGGGATTCCCGATCAAACCCGTCTCCAACCTTTGGCATCATGGCCCTGGCACGCCTTACCCTACTTTGGCGGGAGCTTATCTCGTAATCCTCGATGTCCAAACTTTCTTGACTAACAGAACTGGACGCCATCTTTTTAAAAATAAATAATGAATAATCCTATACGATCTCTATCATAGGGTCATTATTCCTTTCTTTTCTAGCAATACTGACGAGACACTTCTGTTAATATCTCTGGAGGTACTGGGATATTCAAAGTCCTGAATTTCCGCCAGTCATGTTTTCCTTCAGATGTGTATTACAACTCACCGACAGTATCAATACACATCAAGCCTCGTTCTGGAGTGGGATTGAAAATCGATAAAATTACGTCATATCAGCATTTTCACTTTCGTTTTATCTTCCCGAAGGAATCCTGAGTATTTCACGTATTTTTTGTTTGTGTTTACCAAGTTTTACAAGAAAACTGTGGTTAAAATACAACAGATATAAACACTAAGTACTTAAAATGATGAATTTTATTGCATATTAAAGTATAATTCAGAGGCCACCGACCTAAATTACTGTACGGTCTTACAAAACAATATACACATGGAAGAGTTTTCAGTAATCGGGCTGAGCATTTTTACACAGTTATTGAGGATAGTGTTCATAAAAATGTTTCATTAAAAAATTAGTTATCAACAAAGAGAGAGAGAGAGAGAGAGAGAGTACACACACACACACACACACACACACACACACACACACACACACACATATATATATATATATTCATTTAACAACATTATTTCAGAATGACTCATAAATTAATTGTTCTCTCTACAGTGCTGCTACAGGTATATGATCAAATCCAGAAATCTCCCCCCAGGAAAGTTAGTTCCTTAGGAGTCGAATTGAAACTATGTGGACAAACATTTAGGAATATATGTTACAACTGGAGGTACATACAAATTTATACTGACATGTGATGTGTAACGGGGATTTTAGGAAGAAAACTCAGAGTGACAGGTGAAAATGCCTGCCAGGGGTTAAAGACCCTGGGTTGGTGTTTTTAAGGTGTGAAAACATTTATGGAAGGAGAATGTGGCAATCAGACAGGTTCGATGGTCGATGGCCAGATAGGTGGTATAGACTACAGAGCACGGGGGGGGGGGGGGGGGGGGGGGATCATTGCATTTTGTACCTTCCTCGTTACACACGTAAGGAAATATATTTATGTTCTACCTAGCCCAGGGGTGATGGGTTCGGACACTTCATTCCATCCCTATATGCATGTATAACATAGCCTCTCTCATTGAGATTAAGATAGCTGATTCAAAAGAAAACTGGGGAAATCTGTATTGTACAATGACACAATAGGATAATAAAAATCATCAAATATAAATATACTGAAATGTCAAAATAAATCAAAGTTAACAGAAATGTATTTATAAACAATAAATATTGATATTGATGATTTTTTTTTTTAATATTCATAAAAATGTAACTCACGTGTTACTGGGAAGTAAAAAAAAATCATTTTACTTATTTTGGCTGAATCTCTCTCTCTCTGTCTCTCTCTCTCTCTCTCAATGAAACGATATATATATATATATATATATATATATATATATATATATATATATATATATTACATTAAGATATGAGATGAAAATGGTATAGTACTTATAGTATCCAAGACATAGGACTGTAGGCTGTAGGGACAATAGAGTAGTAACGTAGGTGGTTCATTGATCACTGCACTGACACGTGACACGTAACTTACACTGCCAGAGTACCCCATGGTGTACAGTGCTTTAATTACATATATAATATGCACCTCTGCATTTCTTCACCAGTTCATTCCACGAGCTCTTTGCGTATTATTTCAGATGACTTTTTTTTTTTCAAGCTTCGCGATCATAAAAAAATTTTGAATTTAAATTTGTTCAGATTAGGATACTGCCCGTTGAATCCCTAGTGTGCAAGGGTCAAACACGAGGATTCGCCATCCCAGTCGATCTTCTGCCGATTTCTGGAGTTGTTCCAACTTTCCTAAAGTTATTTCTTTTAGTTCTTCCTCCACCAGATGAATTTCGGTGATGCTGTCCGGCTGCTTTCTGAACACAGGCCTATCCATCTCCAGTGTCGTGTTATAGTGATGATGGTCACGCTCACTTGTTGGCATCTGTCCAGAAAGTCCTTATGACAAATTACCACTTACCACTGAGAGACTGGATGATGGTCTGATGCCACCAGAGCAGATAGAAATTCTACAAAAATTGCATATTTGTGAAATAGGGGCCATTTAATTTTGTTATGAGGCTATTTAAAAGAATTTTGAAAAGTGTATTTACTGATAAAATTCCATTACATACCAAATGTTTTAGAATATCACGACCCCCCTCCCCCTCTTACAATAAATAAACCACCCACCCCCCTAAAAACAAACAAACAAAACAAAACAAAACAAAAACAAACAAACAAAAAACGAAACAACAAATGTAAAAAAAAAAAAAAAAAAAAAAAAGAAAGAAAGAAAAGAAAACCAATATGCTATTAAATCTATCAACATTTAATGAAAGAATAAATGAAGTGGTCAACCCTCCGGGTTCGTGCTATGATATTCACTGTTGTATATGTACCTCAGCATGCATGTACATACCGATTAGGTATTTCTCTATGTCATGTCTATTGACTTGAAAAAATGAATGTAATTGAATTGATTTTGAAAAAAGAAGAAGAAAAAAAAAATCGGGAGTTTAATACAATTTGAGAGAATACGGTGCGTAGAAGATGCGAAAATGCAAGACGTATAAGAACCAACTCCGTGCGGACCGGGAACCTGGAACGTATGTGTTAGCGAAATAGTCAAGAGAAGAAAGAGGCGGGGGGAGGGGTCTTATTCATTGGAAGGTGCACGTGATCGAGCCCAAAGTTACCCATGCCTTTGAAAACTCATCCATCTTGCCCGAGATACATGTTGTAAAGAATTTTTTTAAAAACACACCGAGTTCTAAAATTTTGAACACCATCAAGTCTGACAGCTGATGCTTCTCGATGTTTGATCTTTGTACACTATCAAGTCAGCTGATGTTTGCTCGATGTTTAAGTTTTGTACAACGTCAAGTCAGCTGATGTTTGCTTGATGTATAAATTCTTTATGTTTTGTCGTCACAAAACTAGAAAATGTGTTGCACAGTGTCTAAGACTCAATGTTGTACAAAAATAATATACTGTACGATGCTATCCATGCCGATATTCAACAATCACGTCATATCTTAAGATGTGAAGAGCAGCAGTGTGTTAGGGATAGCATCTTCCAGCTATGGCTTCCACAGGCCTTTCTGCTCCGGTTTTAACGAGTATTTTACCTTGGAAAATACTGGATACTGCTCAACGGCGATCATACAAGTGAGCACCCGAGAAGTATGTGCAGAATGTAATTGATCAATTTTGAAAAGCTATCATTGACAACAATGTCCGTGCGAGAGTCTGTAAAAGACAGATGGATTGACCTCCCCTAAATCCCGTATGTATTCATGAGAGAGAGAGAGAGAGAGAGAGAGAGAGAGAGAGAGAGAGAGAGAGAGAGAATCAACATTCCTGCTGGAGATGGAAAGTTATGATTTTCGACTGTAAATTTCAAGGACCAAACAACAGTGGAAATTTGTGATTCGAGTTACGTTTCTGAATTTATGCAAATATTTATTGGTTTCTAGATTTTGTCGGCTGGGACATAATTTTGCATAGAATGCTGTCTCTGGGGTGGGTTGTTGTAACAGCTGTCTCCAGGCTGTTGCATTTAATTCTATGCTGTCATTCTGGTAGGCGCATACAAATGTATAAGATACACATTACATTGTTTCTGATTGCGTCAGTTACATATCGTGTGTTCTTTGTAATGTATCGTCGTGCACACCGAACCTTCCTTTAACAGCTGTGTTTAGGGTAACAGAGCCCAGGTTACATGAGAAACTTCAATTCCATCATTTGCTAAGTTTATTGATTTCCAAAACGTTTCATAAAGATAAACCAGTGCATTCGTGAGGTTTTATAGAATTTATTGACAAAGGGCAATAACTCGTAAGATTCCTTAGCCCACCTTCCGTTATTTACCGTTTTGATATGCAGTATACTTCTGTAACAAGATACTAATGTATTTAATACAGGCGCTCGATATTTTAGATACCTATAATAAGAAAAAAAAAATTTTCCTGCAAAACAAACTATTAACAGTTTGTTTTCAGGAAGACAATCTTTTTTATTATAGATTTAAAACATCGAGCGCCTGTTGTATATAACTGCTGTGAACCGTCTACTAATTGAAATACAAACTGAACATAGCATCATCTAAATCTATTAATTAATGATTCAGATGATATTGTGTTCATTTTAATGATCCCGTGGGGGTACGGGTTAGAATAGGTCCTCGGTACCCCTTGCTTGTCGTAAGAGGCGACTAAATGGGGCGATTCGCAAAAACCGAAGCCCCGTGTCACAGCAGGTGTGGTACCATAGAGATCCCTCCCAGCTCAAAGGCCGTAAGCACCGGCCTTATGCCAAATTCTGCAGCCCTTCACCGGCAATGGTGACGTTTTCATATGAATGAAAAATACAACTAACCATTATCAATGTTCCTCGTGTTAAGTAAAAGCAATTTAACGTTTTTATAGCTTACATCAGCAACATTTTGTTGAAGTTGTCTTCTACTTCTGTATTCCTGTATTTTAATGCAGGCGCAGATCCAGCTTTTTCATCCGCGTAGGGGTCCAAAAGGTCGGGGATCTGGGACCTGGTTCTAGGGCGAAGCCTACCCAATTTTCAGGTTTTTGCGGATAGTAGACTATATGAAATCTGAACATAAAATTGCGGTACGATAATTTTCATATTATGGCATGACTTTGAATTTTACAATCGTCCCCGGTGAGCGAATAAAGTCGATCGAGAAAATTGATGAAGCAATATTAAACGCGATGTTAGGGTGAAAGATGACTATATTTTCGTCCATTCTTTCAGTTGGAAATTCCAGATCCGCGCTTGTAATGCACAATATTTCATATCATACTGGGCGCTTCAAAGTAATATTAGACACTAATAATTGAATGTAAGACTGGAAGGACGAAAGAATGGCGTCTCGATGTTTTAAATATCCACACACACACACACACACACACACACACACACACACACACTATATATATATATATATGCATGCATGGCGACAGCATCACTATGTCCGTTCCGACTTGATATGAAGTCGGTTATTTTTTTTTTAATGTGAGACTGCTGTAATTTGAAAAAGGAAAACTGTACTTGTACGAATCTTGATAATGAACACACTTAAATCTTTAATGTTTTGATATCAGCTGTTAGTTTGACCCAACGTCAGACTATATTGGTAAAACGACCACAGAATTTGCGAAATGCTGACTTTGAATGAGATTGTTGAAACCATTGTAAGATCTATTTATTTGTCAGAAGCCCACGTCGATATATAGTACAATTATCAATGACAAATATACTATATTATTAAGGATCACAGATGAATTGTTTAGTTAATTAAAATACTTTTCGTGTTTTCGAATCGTTTATCTTGGCTGGATTTGGGCGAATTTTAAATTTAGAAATCAATGTTAAGAAAATAGCGATTTAGCAATCACTCTGCGGTTAATAAGCAAACGACTTGACACACTTTTGTACAGAAAACACTGAAAAGTTTGTCCAAAGCCAAGCGACAGGAAGTCCAAATGTCAAGAGACTTCTATTCATGCATTGCACAATACTTAGCTCCCAGGACGATAGAAATTTAGATGTTTCAAGTTGGTATGTAACTTAGATGCTTAGATGTAGCTGAGATACAAGGAAAGTCATTAGTTGCTCCGTTTTTCCCTATTCCTGAAGTAAGATTTTGTTTATTATTCAATTTATATATAAACTTAATATATTATCTATGCAAAATGTGACTATTTTTAAAAAAAAATACATACTCATAAGAATTTGTAAGTATGGAATTAATGGATGTCAAATGTTTTTGTATTATGGAGGTATACGAACAATGGAGACGCAAGTAGTACGTACGGTCAAAATGAAAGGCATTGCATTTATGGCGGTTTTTATACTTTACATTCACTTAATCTTCTCTTAAAACTAACAATGCTTTCATCTTAGACAATCAGAGGTTAAAATATAAAAAATAGAATGTTTTCTTTGTTGTATATACAGGGTGATGAAAGCACACCTACATGTAGCAAGCAATGCAGAAAAATATTTACTTAATCCGCGCAAGCGTGTTATGGATATTTTTATCTTCCGTGCAGTACTTGCTACATTCATCATGCACCGATAAAACTACACAGAAACATTTTATTGTTTAAGTATTTAAATTTGCAATGCTTTCACCTTTGCTATCTTTACCAATTGATATGATAGTCATTTCCTCATGAAGGTGAGTGATGTGCGTATGAATTTTGAAAAATATAGTAAGACTATTTTAACGGCTTTGAATTATGGTATTGACCAGAGTGAAAATAGATTATAAATATAAGAAATAAATTTCTTTTTTTGAAAATACATGAGGGTGTGAACAGCAACGCTTCAAGCCAGTATACTTTTCGTGAAGCGCTAAGTAAACGTGATCTGTGACGTATGCTAGCGTAAAGCGTCGTGTTTATACCCTCAAATGCAAAGCAAATTTATTTCTTAAATGAATTATGGTCACGCAGGACAACATGTGATATTAAATGATACTGATTTTAATGTAAAATATATTTACAGTCATTTTACATCGATTAATTAAATTAATGCGCCATGTAAAAAACAAAAAAAACAAAAAAACAAAAAACAAAACAAAAAAAAAAAACAACAAAAAAAACCCCCAAAAAACCAACAAAACAAAACAAAAAACAAACAAACAAAAAAAACCAAAAAACAAAACAACAACAACAAAAAAAAAAAAAAAAAGACCAAGAATGATCTTAAACACCATACTCATAGAATGACTGACGCGTGAACATAAATTTTGCAAAATGTGAAATAAGTAACGGACAGCCATTTAGAAAATCTTGACATATGTTTTCTGCATGCTGTTGCACTCACGATTACGTATTGTCAAACCACTCGGCACACCTCGGATGATTAGACCGAGTTTACCGGAATCGGCCCAGGCTTGCCGTGTGATAGTTAAACCGCGAATCTGAGAACCTGCAGATTTAGCGTCTTGAACAAAATGATGTTTTATTTGACGTGCATTGAATATATCACATTTTATTTGAAGTGCATTGATTGATTGATTGATTGTATATTTTTTATGTCCCGCTTGAGAATTTTTCACTCATATGGAGACGTCACCACCACAGGCGAAGGGCTGCAAAATTTAGGCCTATACTTGGCGCTTATGACCTTTGAGCAGGGAGGGATTTTTATAGTACCACACCTGCTGTGGCACGGGGCCTCGGTTTCTGTGGTGTCATCCGAAGGACCATCCCATTTAATTGCCTCATACGACAAGCAAGGGGTACTGAGGATCTATTCTAACAACTCGGATCCCCACGGGGTGACGTGCATTGAATATATCACATTTTATTTGACGTGCATTGAATATATCACAATTTTATTTGGTGTGCATTGAATATATCATATCTATTTTTTTCTCTCTTGAAAATGACAGTTTAAGTCTAGAATTTTTACATGTATATGGAATAGGTTTATGGAAGACATGATGATTTCGAAAATTAACATCTCTTCATGATTTCATAAAGTACAAGTCAGATTAGAATTCTCTGTTTTCATGATAATTACAAATATCGTGTTTAGTGAAGACGTCCACTCACAGATGTTAAGTAGTGTATCAGTAATTTAAGCTTCTAATGACGCCGGAGTCAAAGACTAAATTTCCACATATTTTGAAAGATTCTAGACAATGTGTAAACAGGACAGCCATCAATTTGTTTTACAGCAAAGCAATTTAATCGGCAAACTGCATGCTCTTACAAAATTATATATGAAAGCCTTACTCATATCCTCCGAGGTTAATGATCTCGTTTCACCGTGATATTACCGTACATTGACCATATTAGTTTGATAATGAGCAATAAATGTTCTGCCATGATATTTGAACTTGGATTTCAGCAAAATATACTCAATAAAGATGAATATCAGAACACGGTGATGCTTCACTTAATTTTTTATCACCAATTTTCTTTTTTCTTTTTTTTAAAGTTTATTTATTTATTATTTTGGTTTATTTTCATGTTTTCTGTATCTTGACATGTCTGTATTTCAAAGAAAAAATATTTAACTTCAGGAAGAAAATGTTTTTTTAAAAAAATTACTTTTAGTGTATTTCAGCTTTAGATTCTCTAAGCACAGAATGTTGATGACAAAAAACATTATCCTTGCCTTTCAGTTCTGAATCCGGTGGTTCAGAATTTAGATCATGGGTTCGAGCCCTGCACGTAACTTAGAGGCGTTGAACATAACACGTAAATTAAGGTAGCGATTGCCCCCTCACCATTCATTAGACATTTAATGAAAATTGTGGGTCTTTTGAACTGAAGTCCCATGTCATGACAGGGATGCCAGTATAAAGAGCCCTTACTGCTGCGACCCTGAGCGTCTTGCATATAGGATTATAAATTTGTGGCACTTCATCCACAGTTGGTGGTATCTCAAGTTAAACATTTAAACAGAAATCAAAAATACGTTTAGGAATACATTTGTTTTATCAGTACATTTCCATTGAATTAATGAAGATATTGGAAAATTGTCTTTTTTTTTTCCAGATTTCTAGCTTACTAGATTATAGGATAACATGTCTACTTCGGCGATTCTTCAGCAACCGACAGCAGGTTCTGGCAATCCGTTAATGGTGACCGGGATTCACGGACACCGAAACTGGAGCACAGGACTGTTCGACTGTTTCTCGGACATTAAGTCATGTAAGTTTTCAATTTTAGAAAGGACTACCAACGTGAGTGAACTGTAGTTTAGAGCTGCAGAGTTATGTTGTCTATATATTTGGACTAATGGGTTAGCAAATCTGCAATGCATGTATTTTTTCGTCAGTTGTCAAAACGTCTCAACGTTTCTTTTCTTGTCTGACTTGTTGTTACATGTATAAAGTGAATATCAAGTGTTATAAGCTATCGATACAGTGGTGCTTTAAACGAAGAGAAAAACGTGCAGAGTACCAGCTGCTGCACTTTACTACGAAACATCCGTTCTGTTAAGCACTCCAAAGGAATTAATTGTATGCCAGGTATACTGACCAAAATAGTCTGTAAAATGCAAACAGAAATGTTGAAAAATGTCATAGTCACCTATGTAGGCTTTCAAATATACACAAGAAAAGAACACTTAATGAAACTATGAGGAATTCCCTTGCACTGAAACTCGGGAAATCAACTGTCAATTGCGTTTGTCATCTTTTGTGACGTAATTCAATGTCAAACAAAGTGTTTTCCAAAACGGTACAGGAATTAAAACAAATATCAATTAATTCTTTAAAAAGAAAATTGCCTTTTTTATAGTATCTTTCTTAGTTAAACACTAAGACCTATAATTATAGTCCGACAGTAATTAAACCCATTGGATGTTGTAACATTTTAGACTGACTTTTATTCATAAAACATCATAACCATGAATGACCAGTATCATTCTATAATGACCGTGATCGTTCTGGACAATTGGTGCGCATTCTGACAAAATGCGTTACTGAAGCCTTATACGAGTTATCAACCATCTTAAAAGGACTTGACAGTTACTGAGCTGGATTTTAACAACCATTAAATTCAGTGAATCACCGGCTGAGAGTGATGACGGTGAATTTGAAATGATTCTACGTACCAGTACTTCCGTTGCTAAATAATGATATTCCTGTTGAAGATTACGCAAACTACAGTAGACAAAACAAATGAATACTTATCACTTAAACACAGGTCTGACTGGGCTGTTCTGCTTGCCTTGTACTGTCTGTAACGTGGCCTCCAGGACCGGCGAGTGCTGCTGTATGCCTTACTGTGTGTCCGGAGGAACAGTACTCATGAGGAGCAGAATTAGAACTATGGGGGGCATTCAGGTAATCAAAAATCATCTTGTTATATATTCATTTAACAGGCATGGGCTTTTTCTTCCTAAATCTTAATATTGAAATAATTTATGGACTGATTATTACTAGTGATAGGTAATACAATTATTTAAGTTTATCATTTTTTCCCTTGTTTTCATTACAGGGTTCGGCATGTAATGATTGTTTGGTAATGTCGGTCTTTGGCGCATGCGCAGTGTGCCAGATGCAGAGGGAACTTGACAACATGGGAGTTCCATAATGACACTGCTTTCTTAGAACCAATTGTTTATCCGACATTTCCCGGAATGGCTGCTTACTTATCAGTATTCTATGGATTCTGTTGCATCTCTGTATCTTAATGGCTCTTTACCTATCAAAGAACATGTGCTGATACAATCAGATACATGTGAAGACTGGGGGTATTGACCATGGACTATATATATAGTGCTATCTTTCTCGTGGTACATATAAGGATTCCTCGCTTGTGCTTAAGCATTTTTTCACGCTAACTTCTCATTTTCAAACCATAATTATTTTCAAATTGTACGATTGTGTAAGTTTCGAATAAATTTGATAAATGTGTTCTTAAATATTTCTAATCTCATTAAGGGACTGGAAAACAAACAGCAAAACCATTTTTTAAAACATTTACATCGAACGTCAACAAAGAAATATACCAAATTTAAAGAGGGAATATTAGTTGAATATTATATATTTCTAGCAAATCATTAAGGGTTTGGTAGACAATTAGCGAAATCATTTGTTGAAATATTTACATCGAAAGTCACTACAGAAATACACCAAATTTGAAGAGGGAATATTACGAGGGACACTTTTTAAGTTGGTAGAGTAGGGCGGTCTCTTTAAAACCGCTTGAAATATCAATTTTTTTTTTTATCTAAGACCTTCGAAATATGCCCCGTCTGCCTCAGTACACATTTTACACCGATCTACCCATTTCCGGAACGCCGCCCTGTACATAGCGGATTTATGGACCGGTGCGTTGTCATGGAGTAATTTGATGACATCGGTGCGTGGTTTGCGTTTCTGATAGAAATCAACAAGTTGAGTAAGAACACTTTCTCTGTAAAACTTTCCGGTGACAGAACTACTTTTCGGGACTGGAATTTGAAGGACTGGACCTTTCGTATCAATGAATATCGCATACAACATGCGGTTTGATGTTTTGCAACGGCGCGCAATGACAGGTCTGTCGCCCTCAGATGAAACCCAAACCTTATTTTTAGCCTTCGAATCGGGTTGAAAATGATAGATCCAGGTTTCATCACTTGTAACTATCTCTACCAAACGACGTGGGTCACATTTATCATATTTTTTTTATAACTTGCGATGCAAGTCTAACCCGACTTTGTTTCTGCTCGTCAGTGAGGAAATGGGGCACCCAGCGCGAGCAGATCTTACGTAGCCCAAGTCGTTCACGTAAGATCTTCAAAACGCTTGACGAATGAATGTCATTTAATTCTTCTATCTCTTGCACGGTATAACGTGCGTCTTCCTCAATTAACGTTTTCATAGTAGCAACGTTCTTTTCCGTCAAAACGGAAACCGGCCTACCCACTCGAGGGTCATTTTCAATTGACTCCCGACCGTCATTAAAACGACGTACCCACTTGCAAACTGTAGCATATTTTCAAGCACCATTCCCATAAACCGTCTGCAAATTAGCATGATTTTCTGTTGACGGAAACTCGAGGTGTGCTCGATCTTACAACATACCCTCTGTCCAGAGATTTTCCATCCATCTTGAACGCTATATTTTACTATAATTTATAAAACCACGTGTTGAAAATACCCAGCGCAGCGCGCACGTGGACCTCGTGCGCCGCATCCCGTGATACCGTTCGAGAGAGGAATGATTACGCAAGTTCTGTGTAAAAAATCGTGCAACTTCATAATCGCGATAAAAAGTTATAGGTTTACTCTACGAACTCAAAAAGTGTCCCTCGTAGTTGAATATTATACACCATAGTACAGTATCTAAGAAATAAATTAATCTTTATCAGGTTTCTTTTCATAGGATGCTAGTAGTTGTAGAATGTGAAAATTAGACAATTCTTTAGAAGGAAATCTAAGAAAAGTGCGATTGACAAATATCGTGTTTAGTACGATAAGACACGGGAGCTAACTGCATATTGAAGTAAATTGAACATGTACAGTTTGTAGTCAATTATTGTTAAAAAAAAAAACCCAAACTGAATCAGATCTAAACACTTCGTGGGTTGTCTGAACTCGTACATTAATCATTATTCAAGGGGCGTGTTCCCTGAACAGCTACTCGCCCACATCCATTTTCCTGTGAAGTGAATGGATGGCGGAGGCTGGATTGCCACTAAGGATATACAAGATCCCCCCCCCATAAATTTAACTAAAATAAGATATTACAGACCCGGAAGCGTACTTCTATAAGTTCATTTTCTGTTCTGTTCTCGACTTGAATCGTTCCGTTCCGTCCAAACCGTTCAGCGCTCCGATTCCAGACCAAAGCGGTTTATTCCCAGACCAAACCGTTCTGTTCTCATCCGAAACCGTTCGTTCTGATAAAGCGTTCGTTCCATCGAACAGATCGTTCCAGCATGGTCATTCGGAATTTATTTAGTAGCATTATCGAGTCACTGGTCTAGTCGGAACGAAGAAGAAAAAATAAATAGAATTTTGAAAGAACAAGAAATTTATGTTGTAACAGATTTTTTCCGGATCATCCACAGTGGGGTTTCGAAACAAACAAATTGTGTTAGTGTTTAAATTATGTCTTGATTTGATAAAAAAAAAATGGCATGTTTTGGTGTAATTGTTGGGAAATTGAAATTATTCCCTGATCATAATCTTAAGCTGTTGTCGTCTGAGAAACTACTTTTATGAGTTGCTAGAGCAACGATGTACTACCATTTGAATAAATGAACACTAGACCACGCCTCAGATGCAATTAGCTGTGGAGTCCTTGGTATTCCCCTCTGTGTCTTCAAGTGTCAAAACAGGACTTGCCGGTATACGAGTGTACCGCACAGAATGCGATAAATTGGTGCACTGTTAATTAACTCACCACGAATATTAAAACAATGCAGGTAACCACTTACTGAATTAAAACACAAAGCATAGTGTACTGTATACCATGTTTGTAAATGTTGTTAAATAAAAAAAAAAATATTCACTGAGAATTTTCATGAAGTGGGTGATGTTCATTTTGAATACATTACTTGGATCGTGATAAATACACATTCGTCGTCTATATCGTACGTTCAATGTATTACTAGCCATGTTTTAGATTAGATCAACTGATTCGATACACAAGAACTTGTTCTGCGTATGATCAGTTTTCAACTCGAGACAGGCTACTCAAAAATAAGTTGATGTTACAGAGGTTTCAACAGTCTCATTTAAAGCCAGCATTTCGCAAATTCTATGTTATATAGCGATGTAGTTTGCCAATACACTTTCATTAGGTCAATGCTGTCTGACGTGTTTCATATGAATTGTTAAGCCATTCTTGGCACATTGATTCTGACTACGGATTGCTCCGTTTACCTTATCGGGATATAGGACTCATGGCGGGTGTGACCGGTTGACAGGGGATGCTTACTCCTCCTAGGTACCTGATCCCACCTCTCGTATGTCCAGGGGGTCCATATTTGTCCAGCTCTCTAATTTGTATTCCATTTAGCATTGATGAGATTGGTCACTGTTACTGTTCGTTATCTTCGCCTTTTTATTAAAGATGTTTTGAAAAAAGAATTTAAACTTTATATTTATGGAATCAATAATAACATACCACAAAAAGGATGAGAAGTGCTTCTTTTCGATTTCACATAAAACTGAAAATACTTGCACACTAACTGCGGTTATAACAACTAATACAATCCAAAAACATTAAATGAAACAAATCGTTAATTAGACTACCATATCTCAATAGATTGTTGATTCCACCCATTTCCACCAGGTTTACAAAACTGGTGACATGTACCTTACGTTTTTATCTTTTAATGATAATGTTAATTTTAGATAGACAAATACAATTTTTATCCTATACTTACAATCCATTAATTAAATTCCCTAGGAATGATACATACATAAATTGACAGTTTTTTTTATATCTGCAGTAATCGTGCTGAAAATTATTTGGAAATCATATGAGGAACCTGTTGAAATTTCTGAGTTAAATGGTACCAATTTTATCAAAATCAGACCTGGAATGGCCCCATGAGAATATGTTATATGTATAAAAGAAATACAATCTGCAGGCCTGGTATATAGGTGATATTTCATGTGAACGTATATCACGTATATGTACAGTCTCTGAAACATTCTACTTTACCATTTTCCCGTTTGCTCAGCGTGTATTCACCGTGATCTCAGCGTGTGTTGACCGTGATCTCAGCGTGTGTTGACCGTGATCTCAGCGAGTATTCACCGTGATCTCAGCGTGTGTTCACCGTGATCTCAGCGTGTGTTGACCGTGCGCTCAGCGTGTATTCACCGTGATCTCAGCGTGTGTTGACCGTGATATCAGCGTGTGTTTACCGTGATCTCAGCGTGTGTTCACCATGCGCTCAGAGTACATTCACCATTTGCTCACTGTGTGCTTTCAGTTCACAGTTCACAAATCGTTCAGCGTGAGTTCACCATTCCTTCATCGTTCAGTCTTTGTATTGTTATTCGGAACATCAATGCGAAAGGAGCGATATTCATTACAAGGAGAAAATGAAAAAGGAATGTGTACAGAAGTAACTATCAATCATATATGCAGATGGAATTAATTGCTGATGTAATATGTCACATTCCTCAATTTTCTCAAAACAAAATAACATTCGGGATCAGAATACCATAATTCTTTCATAAATCTTGTTTTCTGGTCAAAATATCGCTAAAAATGCATGTAAATACTGTTGACAAATATACAACATTATTGCATAGTGTTTCCTTAACTGGTATAGCTATAAATAAACAATCATACTGCATTAAATTTGGAAATTTTAACAGAGTATTCTAAAGTACCCCAAGGTACTCTACCGTGCTCTGTTTAGTAGTCAGGAATTCTAAATATGACACCAAACATGCTTTTCTTTTCTACTTTTACATCTGGACATGTAACTCTATATGTAATACTGCACACAATGTACATATGAAATTTGCTTTTGTTTGTGTATGATTGCTGCATGCATTGATGTAAAATTACACTCATTCCATGAGAAATATACAACAAATGTAGTATGCTTTGTACAGACAGAATATATTTAGAACTGTAGAACAAACAGTTTCCCGATTCCGTTTATTTTGTTATTTGTTATATATATATATATATATATATATATATATATATATATATATATATGTGTGTGTGTGTGTGTGTGTGTGTGTGTGTGTGTGTGTGTGTGTGTGTGTGTGTAATTTTTCTTATCTGATTGTGAAATAAATATATTCCAATGGAAAAATCCGAATAAATAGACAATCCGTTCTCTATAGAACAGTTCCGTTCTCGCTGAAAACAGTTCCACTCAAACTTTTCAGCGCTCGTTCATCAATCAAAACCGTTCGTTCAAACACCGTTCATTCACCATTCCACTGATGTAGTAACGCATACACATACACACACGCGCGTGCGCTGTGTAAACGAAAATAATTTAAAGTTGTCTCCAATATTTGTTATCTACTACACTGTACTGAAAGATTAGATGTTTTAATCCGAATTATCAAGGCATTTCATTTAACATTGATGCACGATCCCTGATCATATGTTGACCACTAGACGTTAGAGCTTTTAGAGGTACTCTTGATCAGAGAATGAACGTAAGCGGACTTCAATTTCTTTCAACTTTTATGTAAAAATGTTTGAGAAAGAACCCTGCTCACACACAACTAAATAAAAGAAGTAATGAATTATCTCCCATTGCTCTCATATTACACAGCATGTGTGCAACTTAAGATACATAGACAGTGATAATAGTGATATTGTGACCCAATTGAATTTATTACTAAGTTGACCTTTCATCATTTGTTTGTAGAAGATAAACAGATCTTATAACATGAAACGACAGGAGATTTTTCAGACTATACGTGTACATAGATCATCTGAGGTCGACCGAGATTCGGAAAATTCCATCGTGTGTCAAGGTAGGCAGAACACAGTTTGTAACTATAAAATCTTTGATATGAAATTCAAAAATGCATATGAAAATTATACATGTGTTATACATGTATCTATAAATCCTTAACTTTATCAAAGTTAATAATCATTTGATATCTATATTGAAACACTAAAATGAAATCAAATTAGGTGAAGAACGAGAACTTTATATTATTTTTGAAACAAAAGCTATTATACTGTCTCACACATACTATGTGAAATTAGATGATTACAATGCTTTGTGAGGCGTAGTATTTCACATGTACTATATATATGTATATCAAATCTATTATTGCTCTCATCAATTCAATTGATGAGCGCATTAATTCAATTAATGAGATAAATAATTGAATTGAAGCGCGCATTAATTCAGTTGATAAGAGCAACAACTGAATTTATGATATCTTCAAATAATTAAAGATATCTTACATTATTTGAGTTTATGTTAATTTGGCGCTCCATACGCTTATAATGTGTAAATATTTGATAAATCTTTACAGTTTTCCTTTTCACTTTTGAATATAGCAAACATATCCTAGATTTATTTAAGGGTTGAATATTAGATACGTTTGTATGACAGGGACATAGATTAATGGAAAGGTGGAGTAAGATATCAAGGTAACTAGATAACTGTACCCCATGCTTTCGTGGCGAGAGAGAGAGAGAGAGAGAGAGAGAGAGAGAGAGAGATCTACTTGTTTACAATTTAAGTCACAAGTGGAAGTAATATGTCTGGCAAATACTAGCTTCACTGAAAGTACTTTATCTTTACATCCATGATAAGTAAAATGATGACGCCACGAAAACACAATTACCTTACTCCCTATGATCTAGACCACTGCGATAAGGACGCACACCTAATTTTTGTTTTAGTAAAAGTTTCAGTGTATTGATGTTTGTTTAATACTGTGACTTTTTAATGTGTTTTTTTTTACCAAAATGCGACAACATTTGCCATTTATATCTTCTATAACGAAATCTGTATTTCGGGTATGGTATTATTTTGTGGAAATGTTTACGTAATAAAATATCTAAAATGGTAAGAAATGCGGTTAAACTATTTTAGGGAGAGGCTACAGTTTGACTTGAATTTCGGTATTTCCCACCACTGCAAAATACATCATATCATGTCTTTTTATAGACCTGAAAACTTCTAAACCTTCTCAGTGATACATTATGCATGCAGAGATAAATTGTTGAGTAGAGTAGAATCACGCACCTTTCTTATTAAAATATTCCTGGTCACAAGGAAAAATTGTAGGACTAGAAGAATCTTTACACATAAAAGGTAAACATTTGAACGAATTTCAAACATTTTGATTGTTGTTTTAAATTTTGTGATTAGATAATCTAGATTATAAAAAGATTGATTGTTTCTAAATCTATTGATTACGTACATGAATAAAAACGTTTTCAAAAGTGGTCATACTACGATGCATGATTTTTGTTATCTCCACTCTTTTCATGTACAAGTGTTAACGAACTAAAACTAGAACCCTCGTGAGACCACGTTAATGATATCAACATTGTTGGAAAAGATATTTTATACGTAAATATGTAGTTTGAAATTATAGACCTTTCCTCAGATCGTTGTATGGCCCATATACCATAGAATTTTTTTTTTCAAATGTGGCAAACCCTCACGTGTATGCCTCCTGTATAATGATTGGTGTATCTAATTCAGTGCTATACCAGCGGTGTCGTCAGTTGACGTTCGTTTCCTAATTCTCCTCACATTTTACTTTATTTTGCTATGTTCTCTGTTCGTCATACTCTCATCCCTTTTCTTTCATCTTTCCCAAATGATTTTTTGTTTAATTAAGACTGACTTGAAATGAAATAATGATAAGTCATTTTTGATCGAATTTCAGTATAGAAAATTTTGCAAGGCGCCAAAATGATTTTGACAAACGTGAAGAGCATTCTTTTCTATTTGGGATGTGTTTGTGGTGATTCTGGCTGTTTCTTTCTCATTTAATACTAGAGGTCAAATAAATTTAAATATCCAATGCAATATTAGGGGATTTCAGCGTTATCAGAAAGTGAGCAGTTAACCTTTTATCAAATTTGGAAATTACAAAAGATACGTCCACATGTCCTTTTTATTTCCTTTCACAACAATTATAGAAAAAAAGGTTATTGTCTGTATTCTGCAGATACTTTACGTTCCGTCAAAAGCTGGACAAAATGGCGAACCAGGTAGTTGTTCAACAGCCAATGGCAAATTCTGGTAATCAGTTAATGGTGACGGGGATTGAGGGCCACCGACACTGGAGTACGGGACTGTTTGATTGCTTCACTGACATTGCGTCATGTAAGTATATAATATGAACGCCATATGAAATTGTCTATGTCGAATATCATGTTTTGTTCAACACAAGGACCTGTATGTAATTTACATGTATTAACTCTCAGGTGCGACGACATCACATCGAAGAGAAATTAACACCCTCGTTAGTATTTTTATCATACAAGCACTGCCAGCAATAAATACCAGCATTGACTCATATCAAATCAGTATTTGGTATCAGGTTACTTGCAGAGAAAAGGGACAAAACCTAATGTTTAGTTAGCCATCTGAAAAAAAAGGATAAACACAACAATATGACTTCAAATATAATCGATAGTTATTTGACAAAATAGTGGTAGATTTGGTTTGACTTAGACAGTAACAGTCGTTATTCAATATACTTCCGGTACCACTAATTCTATTGCCGGTAGCATTCTCTCGCGTTGTCAGCAAACGTGAACTTGTAATAGGACGGAGGCAGTACAACAAACAGATCTACCATAGGAAACAGTAAACCGTGTTAGCATTTAGAACCTGTAAGTGATTAGGAAAACCAGAATCAATGCTGCAGTAAGATTAAGTCACTTTAGTACAAGTTTGAGATGGTTTGTTTTATAAGCTTATTTTTATAGTAATTCATGCATTTCATGATTTTAGCATGAATGAGGTTAACTGATAAACTGCTGTTCGGCGACTATCATTATGTTTGTATGGCGTAGTATTTCAAATTCAGTATTTCAAGAACCACTGGAGTCAACCAACATTCCCATGCATTTTTGGTTTATGGAAATTCAAGTAAAGTGACCTTTCTAAAGAAGTTAATTAACAAACAGAGAAAACAGTATACAGTGCTAAAATAATGTGTTCAAGCACTACCGACAAATAGAAAAGTCAGAAGTAGATGAAAGTTATGTTTGTTGAGAGCATGAGATGGGACTAGGGTGGGTCACAACAGATTTTCATTGGAATGTATAGAAAAGTTCTTAAAATATACTTTTTTCGGGAAGGACATTGGTAAAAGTTTGCAAATTTACAGTAAACTTCGTTTATAACGTACTCGGTTATAAAGTATCTTCGGGTGTAAAGTAGCCCTACTGTAGTCCCTGCAAAATGTCTATATATCTTATTGGAAAATACTGCTTACAACGTATTTGTTTATAACGTAGTATCACTTATAAAGTATTACAATTTTGGTCCTGTTGCATACTTACATCTCTTGTAACATATTCTGACTGGTTTCCCCACCTTTCCAATCGATCTGCTCGGTGACCGAGCATTGTCACGGTTTGGTGACTCCATAGCTGATCCGTAATGGGTGTTTTTATAACAAGTTTTTTTGTTGTTGATTTGAATAAAGTTCATCATGTAGATGTACTTAAAATGATTGAATAAAATTTATCTTTGAATCCGTAAAATTAAGTTAAAATGGCTTCTCTGGCTAAGAGCTTTCAACTTTGGCAGAAAAATGGGAGACGGTGCGAAAAACATAGCCTGACATCGAATGTAATCTAAATGAGTACATTGCTGGTGACGAAAATTTAATTGTTGCAAGTAGTATGACTGAAAATGATGCAACCGAACAGGAGAAAGAAAAATACGGCGCGTGTATACCATCTACCAGACGATCAAAGGGCATTTGTCCGAAATTACTACATATGTAAACTCGTTTGGAAGACAATGTTTTCTCCGCTCTGGCAACTCTGGAGACGTTTGGAAATAAATGTCGTCAGACCAAACAGACTAACATTACAGACTTTCTTTTTTAATGATCGTCAGATCATCAAGATCGTAATTTTGAAATAATTTGTTTGTGATGATAAAATGTTAATTGAATTTTAATCTTTCTTAACACAAGAAATAACACCAACATGCCCGTAAATCATTTATTCATATACTATATATATTTTAAAATATCAATAACACACCAGTGGTTTGTAAGGTGTTTCCGGTACATGAACTGAATACTTCCGGTCTCCATTGATATAACGTAGGATTTATCACGGTCCCTGGAGACACGTTATAAAAGAAGTTTACAACCGGTCGCGGTAGCTCAGTGGTTAGAGCGTTCGCTTCGTAACCGGGATGTCGTGAGTTCGAGCCCTGCTTGTGCCATGACCGCGTCAAATCTAAGACGAAAAATAGGTAGTGATTGCTCCTTCGCCAAACGCTCGGCATTTAGAAGTGAGAATCACGGGTCTTTCGGATATGACCTTAAAAACGGAGGTCCCGTGTCACGGCAGGCGTTTGCACGTTAAAGAACCCTCACTGCTACGGCCCTGAGCGCTAAGCATAGACCTAAATTTGTAGTACTTCACCTACAGCTGGTGACGTCTCAATATGAGGGAAAAATTCTCGAGGGGACGTAAAACAAACAAACATAAAAGAAGTTTACTGTATATAGAAGCATCCCCATGTAGTGTAGATTTCAGTGTTTTACAGTATGACTTTTGGGTCATAGGAGAGGATTCAATAAGGTTTTAATATTTTCTTATACAATGAATAAGAAAATGTATTGTTTATTCTTTTATCAAACACTGCGATGATGAATCCTTTGTTTTAACGGAAATCGGTCCATAGCGAATGTTTTCTGTCAGTTCTATTCATAAGATTATTAATGAAGGAAATGATGGACAAGTCATTTTAATAATTTAAGTGCTACTGGTACAGCTATACGTTAAACTATTATCTGCGCGTGCAAAAATTGCGATAACAACGATATTCCACATACATGCCTGATTTCTAAATAAGCGAAACAAATGTCATGTACAACATAGATATTTTGTTGACATGTATAATGCGGGTTTTGCTCTATCCAAAGAGCACCGTCACATTCTACCTTATTTCACTCGGTTTTTAATTGTGAATTTACCTGTAAATATATAGAATACATGTACACTGTTATATTTGTCCGTTTTAACATGAACTATGAAATGACCATGTTTTGCCTAGGAATAGAAACATTGAGTGTCGTTTTCCTATAAATGTAGGTTTGATGGGGTATTTCTGCTTGCCTTGTACTGTCTGTAACGTGGCCACCAGGACGGGCGAGTGCTGCTGTATGCCCTACTGTGTCCCAGGTGGATCTATCTTAATGAGGAGTAGAATAAGAACCATTGGAGGCATCCAGGTAATTAATCTGTGCTTGTTACATTGAAATCAAAAACAGTTGTTTTTCTGAATATTTTCCCTTAATATTTGTTTTGTGAAATTATGAAACATAATATTGATATGTGTTCAAATTCTGTTATTAGGGTTCGGCCTGCAATGATTGTATGGTGCTGTCTTTCTGTGGCGCATGCGCAGTGTGCCAGATGCAAAGGGAACTCGACAATATGGGAGTCCCATAAAGGAAAAAAAATCATCTCCCCAAAAAAATGATGTTTTATCCTCTTTTCTCATGAGCCAGTTTCCTTCACAACAGTTGTTTTACATATAAAAACACATATTATTGTACATGCTGATGAGGTAAATCTATATAGTAGAAACAAACTGTAGACCTAATTCAACTGAATCTGACATTATGAAAACAATGTATGGATGTAAAGGTGCTTCATCTCAAATTATAGAATAGAGTTTGCTCGGCTGTTTCTGAATAATCTATAATCTGCAACTTCAAGTGATGTGAATAAGTTATGATCATAACATTAATGATCATGTCTATTTATTGATTTCTTCACAATAAATTAGATAATTTCTGAAAAGAATTCATTCATCCAAAGAATCACATGTGATAACAAAATAATGCGTTAAATGTTAATGCATTGATTTCCCTTGGGAGTCCCGGAAATAAAGCAAATAATTCCAACTATCAACTCTTCATCACTGATACCCAGTCGCTTAAAAATGTATAGTTCCCTGAGACTCGGTTGAAAAATAGCATTATTAAGCTGATACCTGCCGAGAAACTGTGATGTACTGAAACCTAGTGCGCCACTAATAGAAGAGTTAGTTAATTATTTGTATATAACATCCCGCTCGA
Source organism: Ostrea denselamellosa (assembly GCA_024699665.1). NCBI lineage: Eukaryota > Metazoa > Mollusca > Bivalvia > Ostreida > Ostreidae > Ostrea > Ostrea denselamellosa. The sequence continues at coordinate 9,464,425 of JAMZEH010000018.1, forward strand.
GAACTTATCATTCATATGGATACGTTACCATTGGCGGTGAAAGGTTGAGAAGTTGATGTTACAGGGGTTTGTAAAGTCTTGTTTAAAGTCAGCATTTCGCAAATTGTATGGTCTTTATAACGATCTAGTTTGTCATTACAACTTTCTATTAGGTGAAATGTTGTCTGGCATTTTTCATACCAATTGTTAGACCGTTCTTGGCATATTGATTATGACTACGGATTGTTCTGTTTACCTGAACGGGGTGTAGGGCTCACGACGGGTGTGACCGGTCGAGAGGATGCTTTCTCCTCTTGGGCATCTGATCCTACCTCTGGTATGACCAGGGGTCAGTGTTTGCCCATCTCTCTGATTTGTATTTTCTATAGGAATTCTGAGATTGAATACTATTAGTTATCTTGGCCTTTTCATGGTCATTGTTTTGCCTCGGACTAGAATGACGCGCCATATTGTATAAAAGACATCAATGATTTCCGTCTAAATGTTCTATAGACGGCGAGCAGCAAAATATAGACTGCAATATGACATCTGGAACGCCTTTTACATTGTGTTTCATTCTTATACACATTTGTATATTAAACATATTGGTCTTTGACGAAACAAAACATCTTTTAGATTTGTTACTGACTGTCTACATAGATTTAGACAGTCAGTAATAGTACTAATAAGTAATAGAATGTCAAACCAGAAACATAGCTGTACAGAGAATGGCGACACTGTCGCACCGAATGACATCATTAAGTTACCTGAAATTGTAACAGTGAAATGTTATGATGTTCTATTTCTCAAAGAAAATTTGTCATTGGGTCGAATGGTGCCTGACGTCTTTTTTTTTATTTATACAATTCGCTATACCATTCAAATGTTAGGCCGTTCTTCACTATTTAAGACTACCGATTGCTCCATTTACCTGATCAAAATAGAGAGCTTAGGGTGGGAAATATTTATTCCGTTTAGGCTCATGATCCAACATCTGGTATGTCCAGGATCAGTGTATTTTGTATTATTTAAAGGATATATGAGGTCACCTTCACTTATTCATACCGGTCCTATTAATGCTACAGGTATAATATACAGGTTCTATTACTCCTAAGTAATACACATGTCCTGTTACTCCTAAGTAATGCACATGTTCTATTAATTTTAAGTATTGCACATGTCCTATTACTCTATTTAATACAGATATCCTGTTATTGCTAAGTAATACACATGTCATATTACTGCTTTGTAATACACATGTTCTATTACTGCTAAATATTACACATGATCTATTACTTCTAATCAATATAGATATCCTATTACTGCTAAGTAATACACAGGTCCTATTACTGCTCTGTAATACACATCTCCTATTACTGCAAAGTAAAACAAAGGTCCTATTCACGTTATGCAATACACAGATCCTATTAGTGTTACAAACATGTAATTTACAAGCTCTGTTAGTGTTAAGTAATAAACAGTGCCCATTAATAGTAAGTCGCAGGTATTCTCATCACTCACAGGAATACTGCTACCACATCAATTAATAAATCACTAACAATGGGGGTGGCTCCAAGCTTGAGAAGCGTTGTAATATTCGGGAATATTTCCTATCATTTCATGCGTTATACCTACCTGCAAAATTATGAACTTGTCTCCGCTTGGAATAAGAATGAGACTGAAGTACACAGATGCTTAAATTGACAAATTGTTCTTGTGTATTTATTGCAAGATTAACTAATACAAATGGTTGTACCCATTACATTAATGCAAATTACTAATGTTCATCAAGATAAAGCCAGGAGACAGAAAATTCATACATGTCCTTTTTACATAATCAGAAAATACAGCAATACACAAGTCATCAAGTAAATAAAAAAAGAATCTATGATGCGTGCCTTATCTCCCAAATATTCAGCGTTAAATGTTTAGGCCTTATATTATAATCAATTTATGTCAAGCATTGAAACTCGTTGCATTCTAAGAATACACGTTCAACAAGTTTAACTTAAAACATTCCAGAATACAATAAACAAATAATAATTCAATTTACGGAACCCATGCTGAAAAAAAAATCATATCGAAACGACTTGGTTTAACATCATGATAAAACACGGTTTAACATCATGATAAAACACTACCTTTTTCTTCCCTGACTTCGAATGCTTTCTGAGTAAATGACAAGTACAATATAACACGCAGTTTATTCGAAATGCATTTTTACATCTTAAGTATAAATCTTACTTGAAATAGGTATGAAATACAGAAACATATCGCATAGAAAAAGCACATACATATCGATGAATATTTCCAGTGATTTTGTCAGAGTGTAAATGAAACAAACATGACTTTTATCTATATATGCGAGTCCTACCTACAAACACATATAATGCAACACTCTTGTTGTATTGTAACAGAAAGTGTATTATGTACGAGGGAAACTTATACTGAATGCCCTTCACTTGAATATATGCAAAATAGAGAACACAACATGTTACCTATTCAAACATTGTCCTAAAACACCAGCATGTATTATCTAGGAAGGTGTGTATCTTTCAGACATTACCTGATATGTGTAAATGTAAAGTACATTCATACAGTTTCTAGAGGTTCCAAATGCATCGATATGTTGCAATTTGCCTTTACTGCTTATATAAGGATATACAAAATATAATACTTCTGGCATACTTACAAAGCTATCTAAGAGCTAAAATGTGCTCTACATGTGTAAATACATCTTACGAAGATCACCATACGTTTGTAAGCATGACAGCAAACATGATAATAACGTACATACCTTCTGTGATACGTGAAAGAATGTTCAGAAACATTGGCTACCCTCTGGATTACTATTATTAGACTAGTATTTGAATGGCGAAGTAAACAATGTGTAAATCGTAATTATAAATCCCCAAGACATATACAAATTCGAGTGTAGGGCAACACAGACCTCCGACAAAGCGAAGGTAGGATCAGGTGCCAGGAGTAAGCATCCTTTGCTGACCGGTCACACCCTCCGTGAGCCCTTAATCGAAAATGGGTAGACGGGATTACCCGTCGTCAAGACGATTCTATCTTTGGCCAGCAAAAATTACTCAATGTCATTCTTGAGCAGAAAAAAATGTCAATTTCGAAAACACAGTTGATGCTATTGCCGTGATGCAAACACGCATAAAGCCACTATTTGTAGACGAAGATTTATATGTAAACATAATGCATCAGTGTTGAGGTTATAAGTATTAAGCAAACTTGGTAGAAAATTACTGTAACATATTTTTTTTATGTCACCAACATATATGTAGTTATGAACAAAAAAAAGTACTTGTCTCCTAATCATTTCCTAAAAAGACGTTGGCAAAATCTCATCTCTCTATATCTTTGTCGCTTGAATTCCTATCAGCTCCTTGTTTCTTCAGGGAAAATGCAATTCACAGAAAGTGAGTTCATTTGTTCTTCCTTGCCTTTTCCAATACCACCTTGCTCACCTGCAAAATTACAAATTTATTCATAACGAAAACTATAGTGACGCCTTTTACTTTAATATTTCGAGACTATCAGATCGATTTAATGATTAGCTTTGAAGAAAACAATACAAAGCACAAACCTCACTTCCAAAATTTAGTGATCGTTCTGTTTCGTTTCGACACTCCACGCTTGGGGAAACATTTACAATCATTAATGTTTTGCTATTTCCGCCTAGAGAGGTTTCCAAAAGTCTCGTCAGTATAGAGTTTCTATATGTCACATTCTCCTTAAAAAAGTATAAACATTCTCATTGTTAATATTGCAAACATTACCAAAGCACTGGTCGACCTAAAGGGTTCTAATCCTCTCTGATAGGGGTCGTATTCTAATGTTTGCCTATTTCTGTGAAGACTCAATATAAAATACTAATTGTTAGAATGGTGATATAAGCTGGGACCCCAGTTAAAATTACCAAGGATGGTTTACCGCATGCTATAATAGATATTGGTTTGCCATGGGTACAAGCTGAGCTGGAGTTTCTCATTGGCAATAATTACATTTTTTATATTCTTCTGAGGCAAATTTTTTTTTTAAACGCTTCCACATGACACTAAAAATATCTCGTTTTAGCCCTCAACTCAACATTTAGAAACATCGACGACGTTTTATCTCTTAACAATACTCTGATCCCAGTGACCTAAAAATCATCGATACCACAAACTTTTCCACATCTTATATATATTTTATTGAACATAGATGTCAACGACAATCTGACAGCATAACTTTACGACAAACGAGATGATTTCAGTTTTTCCATATTTACATGTATGCAGCAATATTCCTTTATCACTTGGATATTGTATTTATGTTATCAGCTGATTCCAGGCACGACATGTGCTGCGAATGATCTTTCTGTTTAAATCTAGACAGGCTACTGATAAACAGGTCAACGCTATAGGGGTTTCAAACGATCTCAATTAATGTCCGCATTTCGCAAAGTCTATGGTGATTATAATTATCTAATTGCAAATACAATCTACCTATGGGTCGAATGGTGTCTGGCATGTTTTACACCAATTGTCAGGTCATTCTTTACATACCGATTTTGACTATGAATTACTCCGTTTACCTGATCAAGATATTGGGCTCACGGCTGGTGTGACCGGTCAACAGGGGATGCTTACTCCTCCAATGCAATTGGTCACACCTGTGTTATATTCAGGAATCAGTGATTGTACATCTCGTAATTTTGTATTCTTTATATAATTTATGGCATTGATCACTGTTTGTTATCTTCGCGTGTTCATTAAATAGATTCTCTACATCCTACTAACTCAATATCATTACGACCACACACAAACCCATAGCAGTCGTTGTGCCAAATTCAAACTTCTGATAGCTGAATATGTATGCTTATATGGAGGCAGTCAGATTTTATGTCGTTCTTTATCGTATATATATATATATATCTGTGTGTGTGTGTTTGTGCGTGTGTGAAAAGGCCAAGATAACAAACAGTATTCAATCTCGTAATTCCTGCAGGAAATACAAATCAGAGAGAAGGACAAACACGCACCCCTGGACAAACCAGGGGTGGGATCAGGTATCTAGGAGAAATAATGCCTAGGAGTAAACCTCTCCTGTGGACGGGTCACACACGCAGTGAGCCCTATATCTTGATCAGGTAAACGGAGTAATCTTTAGTCAGAATCAGTATGCTAAGAATAGCCTAACAATTAGTATGAAACACGTTAGACAACATTTGACTCAATGGAAGGTGTACTGGCAAACTAGATCGTTATAACGACCATAAAAGTTGCGAAATGTGTACTTTAAAGGAGACTGTGAAAACCTCTGCAACATCAACTTGTTTTTCAGTAACCTGCTTCTATGTAAATGCTGATCATGTACATAACAATGTGTTGCGTACCGAATTAGTTGGGAAATATAAGCACCGTATGCAGGTGATAATGGGATATGGCAACATAGATAAGGGAAGTTGAAGATGGTGAAATTGAAATCACCCTGTTTGTCATAAAGTTGAGTTGTTAGTTTACGGCCAGGATGTATTTTTAATAAACTAAGATGTGGGAGGTTCTCTGGTGTTTGATTTCAAGTTCACTTGGATATATCGAATAGACATATGAATGAAAATGATCATTTTTGATAGGTTAAGCATAATCGGTACCAATTTTGATGCACTAGATGCGAATCTCGACAAATAATGTCTCTTCCGTGATGCTCAAGTAAAAAAATGTTGGGAATCCGAAATAAGAACAAACTTGGAAGAGCTAAAAGAATCAACAGATACCATATACTGGACTCAAATCCGGCTAAAGATCAGAGCTATGCATGAGGGAGATAATCCTTAGTTTTGGAATGAATTTCTTAATTTTATCGCAGCAAACATTTCTCATATTTCATAATAGTACCAAAGTACTCAGCAACTGGGCTAGTGAAAACCCTCGGGGACTAACAGTCCCACAGGAGAGTCATCGACCCAGTGGTTATAATATAAAATATAAACGGTACCAATAATGATTCACCAGATGCGCATTTCGACAAATAATGTCTCTTCATTGATGACGTCGTCGATATATCTAAATGTCGAATTGAAGGCCACATCAAGAAAGTTTTTCTTCTCATGTATAAGCTTTTGAATGAATTTTGCCTCATAATAATATAAAAATAGATCAGCTAACCAAGGAGCACAATTCTTGCTCATGGGATTTCAAACAGACTGTTGGAAGACCTGATCACCAAAGACTGCGAAGATATTGCTGATGAGGAACTCTAGCATCTTTTTGATATCAACTTCAGAGTACCTGTGCGTGGAGTCAGAGTGGTGTTTAACAAAATACGTTTTTGGATGACTGACCATGTGCATGACGTTGAAATGCGTAATCTTTAATTTACCATGAGGTATGGTCTTGTAAAGTGTAATAAAGCAATAGGTTTTAATGTTGTTGATTTGAAAAAAGTTTAGTAATTCCAAAGGTCTTTAGAATATTTAAGAAACCACCTTTGATTTACACCACTTCTGGCATATGTAGTTGCACAGCACGTGTGAAGTTTGTCCTTCACAGCAGATAATATTTTCGTATGAAGCAAATGACAGCGGCTTGGTAGAACATTTACTGGAACCAGGTATGTATCTTTCATTGTAAGGATTGTTGTGGTGTTTAGGAATCCAGTATAGGTACAGCAACTCATACTCATCCACTCCATTGACTGTGGTATTAAGTGTGTTAAATAATGAAGCATGATTTTGAAGAATTTCATCTTTTGAAAGAAGGGCAGTTGGAGTACAATTGCGATTACTAAATATGGAATTAATGCCAAATTTGTTTACAGTGCAGTCTTACACACAAATACAATGTTGTTACACGCTTTGCCAGCTCGAATCAAAACATATTGCTCCTGTAGCCTATCTAACTCTTTTATCACTTCTGGTTTACTAAACACAGAAGAATAGATAGTATGCATTTTTATTTTGACATTTCTGATACGGACACCTAATATTCTTCTTATACTTTTTATCCATTCTGACAAGGTATTAAGATCTTATTTTTCAGATTTAGTCCATCATTTGGCATAATCTTCGACAGAATTCATAATAGAGACGACATTCTGTCGCCAATTGAAAGACCGTGGTTGTCTGTATTTAGGACCTTTTAAAATAAGTGATTTTAGGTCTTCATTTTTAACTATCAACATCACCAGTAATGACATGCCCAGCTAGACTATAGTTAAAAGAAAACGAAGAACAAGAACAGGTGTAGTAAGTATAAGATGGTCTATTTCTAGGCACTATAGAGTTTGCTTGCAGTTAAAAAGTTTGGATGCAACAGTGAGTGTATATTTGAAGGAAATACAAGGTGTAGACTTGCGCTTGAGATATTCTGGAATACAAGACTGGTCTTTTTCATGACGAAGAATATTGCTTATGCTGACGGCATCAATTCCTTTGTTAGTACATTTGAGTTCAAGGAACTGGCGGCTTGATTCGGAAGTAGTATCTTGCAAAACCCGCGGTGATTTAAAGAGCAACATCCATAATCATAGATTTCAGTCGACATTCTGCTGTGGAAAAATCCACGTATGAATCTTACCAGATCTTATGTCTTTTTAGTATATCTATCTATCTATATATCTATCTGCAAAACATATTGAATGGGAAAGTTACCTTTTTGCGTAAACTTCGGAGAACTTTACCCAGCTCTAACAGACTTAAATTGATCTTGTTTGTTTCCTGCTTTGTCGTTACTCCTGCCTGGTGGTCTGTCTTCTCACTTCCGGCAAGATCCACAAGTGTAAGAGTTCCTGTTATAAATGGCAGGTAAAATCTTGAGGTTATTGCGTGGTGGACGAACAGACAGAGTGATTGCTATATTAAAGTGAAAGATCTTCTCAAGCAAGTTACTGCGTGTCGTAGAAAATGCCTTTATCTTGTTAATGTCAATAAAACCAAATTGCATAAGTAACTCTGTTAAGAGAATACAGATCAATCTGAAAATTGAAAGAAGTCTTTCTCTGCCTAATCTATGTATTATCTAAACTATTTAAGAAAATAGAAGTGATGAAGGAAGGACGGAATGTTTAATATAGATCACACTTCATTTAACAGAACCCTAAATGTTATTCCGAGTGCGGAAATCATACGAGGGCTGTTTGATATGGAATGTGTATTGTAACACAGCGCGATAACGCTTTGCATGATTTCGCGGATGATGATACTCTTCAGCTACACATAGTTTTAAACTTACAGTCATTTCAATAGAGCCAGTCGTTGACCACTGTTGTAAAATGGCTGGGAAACGGGTTGAGAATATTGAAGATATTAGAGCTTATATAGAAGTTCACACACAATTCAGTCATTCGGTAATGCAGATTTTTACTGAATTGGGGGACGTTTACGGGTCTGATGAGGTATCTTATTAGACAGTTCGTAGGTGGAGAAAGAAATTTCTGACTGCCAGAGTACATCAAAGATGCCGAAAAATCGATCTGAGACTGTAATAGGAAAGGTAAATGTCTCGAAAGTCAGGGAAATAATTGAAAGTGATGGCAGGTACACGATACGTGATATTGCCAAAGCTGTTGGGATATCGCTATTGCGGGTGTATTTCGTGTTGAAGCGTATTTTGAAAGAACGAAATATTTCTGCAAAATGACCAAACACGGATACGAGTACAAACACTTCTCAGTTGCTCAAAATATTTCCCAAATTTAATCAAAGACAATTTGCAAACATTATTACTGGTGCCAAAACATGGGTCACTATTTCCAATCAGTAAGAAAAATTGGAAACAAATTATGGCTAACTAAACACGGTAGAAGGTCTGTAGTTGCCAAACGAACTATAAGCAAAATAAGGTTCTTTATTCCATATTGTTCTCATTCATGGTATAGCCGTAAAATTCCGGCGCCGAAGGGCAAAAACATTACAGGTCGGTACAACCGAGATGTTAAACTAAACAATGGGCAATAAATATTATCATAAACGACGGCCTGTGTCAGGATTTAGACATGTTCGTGTAATTCATGGTTATGCTCCATCGCATACATCTGAGTTTGTGAAGCCATTTTTGAAGCCTGATAAGTTTACCGTCTTGCCAAACCCACCATACTCTTCAGATCTAGCCTCATGTGACTTTTTCCTTTTTTCGAAAACTTAAAAAGTTCTTATCTGGTCGTCATTACAAGTCCCAACAAGCCTTTGGCTCAGCCATCAGTCAGTGGATCAGAGGTCTACCTAAATCAGCATACCGTGACACATTTCAGAAATGGATTCAGAGATTGAAGTTACGTATTTCAATCCACGGAGAATGCATTAAAGGGATGTAATGTTCATTTCACTATATGAGTCGAATCGAACAACCTTCGTACGTTCTCTTACAGAATTATATCAAACCAAAACTTAACAGCTATGATTGTCAATATATATATATATATATATATATATATATATATATATATATAAAAGTTTAACCTGAACACGTGTCGTTCCTGCCTTCCACATCTTTGACCATTCCCGTCATTTCTAACCTGAATACAGCGTGACTTCTCGAGGACTTTTCATTCATTCTCGTCTGTGAAGATGTCCTATTCTTAGATGCGTCATTGTAGAATGCCATCACCTTAACACAATTATAGCTGATTAGCATCACTCTACAGAGTAAAATTTAATACTGAATTAATTATTAAGCTAAGCAGGTGCTTGTGTTTTTAACATAAGGCCCTGTGGTTTCTCGGGCTTATGAAATGATTGCTAGTATGACAATCTGTTTGGAGTTTATATAGAAAATGACGTGCAATGTCACATTAAGTATGCCGGTTTGTGTGCAGCATCACGGAACTACTTTCCTTGTAATATGAGAGATAAATATAGCAACTCACACATTCATAGAACAGTTCTATTAAACAAAAAAGTTTGCGAGAGATTTTTATATTCAGATCGATTGCTAGCCAGTTTAGCTGATGCTGCTTCATTTTCATCTTTTACCTTTCCATAATTTTGGTAATGCTGATAATGCTACCGGAAAAAGGCTAAAGTAGTAATGATACTAAAAGTATCAATACTTGGACAAGTGTCAATATTATTATATAAAAGTATAGAGTGATGCTCTTTAGAATTATTTTTGAACGATCATTAAAGTTTGATAATCTTTAGACGGATTTATCTTTATTCTAATTTGGAAATATCAGATTTAAATGAAAAGGTTAAGATAACAAAGCAAATCAGTATTGCTTTTGTACCATCATCATACTATATTCCCTCCAAAACTAATGCAACGGAATAAAGAAAAGTTTTTGTATGATAATTAAATTTCGTTTTGTAAAAGGAAACTCTCAGATTCGATTCCCAGCAACTACCTCAAATCGAAAACGCCTCAAATAGGTGGTAGTGATGCACTTTTAAAGACGCCATCATTAGGGTTAAACAGGGGTTCTTGAAGTGAAGTCATAGAAGTAGAGATCGAGGTCCAGTGTCGTGAAGAGCGTTTACACGATAGAAACTTCTCCTGTATTAAACCTTGAGCGTTTAACATCAAAATGTGCATCATTTCGTATACAAATGGTAACAACCCTATATGCATGATTGAACAATTCATAAATGTGACGTGCAACAACACCACAAAAAAAATTCTTTAATATGTAAGAAATAGTCCCCTCTACTTAGCATATCACTTTACAGTTAAAACATCGAAGTTCTATGTGAAGTACCTTTTCCTTGGTATCGAGTTTACATTCAGTAAGATTAGTCACATACACTTTGCCATTTGAAACACCCTTAATTTCATGAGTTTCTTTATCATTAACTCCCTTGGACAAGTCCCGTATTGTTTCATTGTACAGCTCCAGGTAAGATGCGCAGAATTCGTACTGAAATGTATGAAGGATTATGCCACATAACAATGAAAAAAAGTTCCTTAATATCCTGAAATACCTTTTGCCTCTTAGGCACAAAGACAAAAAAATAATGAGGGAAACTATTTAGACTATTATATATAAGTTGAATAAAATAAAAGCGCAATATATTACTCTCCATCCTCCAAATGTTGCCTTTTCCGAGTCCTCAAACACCTGTTTTATTGCTCGTGGTATGATGCCTTCAGTATCGGTAGTATTTCCGCCGTCCATTGTATATGTTTTACCAGATCCAGTTTGTCCGTACGCAAAAATACACAAGTTATATCCGTCAAGAAAACTCTGTAAAATGTTGCAAATATAAATTCGCAACTCTCAAGATAACGCAAGCAATGCTGTATGTAATAGAGTGGGTAATGCCGATTTTTATATGAATCCCCCTAACAAAATAGATACATCTACTTTACTGGGCGGTAAATAATAATAAAAAAAATAAGATAATAAATAAATCAATAAATAAAATCAATAATGATAATAATAATAATAACAAAACACGGTGAAAGTGACATATGACTAGGTCGATAATTCATTTTATTATGGTTTTTTTAACTTGAATACATAACATTATCATGCATTACAGATTTATTGCAAGATTCGAGAACACAAATGTTTTGTTTTGGTTTGACAGGAAAATATATGTTATTATGAGTCATATTATCACTTTAATGCCACATTCAAAAGACACGTGGCTTTAACGTCTTATGTCAGGAGACTATTTTGGGTTTAATGCAGCGCCGGGTTATAGAGAACTGAACCCTGATCTCCGACGTCTATAAATGAAATAATTCTCGAAAGGGACGTAAAAGAAAATACAAACAAACAAAATACCAAATATTTATAACATGCATTTACAATTGTGTCAACTTTTTATTGATATTCAGTATTGAAGTAGCATTATTTTTCTAAACTGTACCTTATTCATTCTATTTTTTATAGATAATGACAAAATTCGTCAATTTGTTGGGATATTGCAATTGAACAGTTTGTAGGAAATTTGAGAACATTGAATTTCATTCAGAGCCACAAACTAAATATTTTGTTGTGGAATAGAAGAATCATTATACATACTTAGATATTCGGATTTCTTTTCTGAGTACAATCTTCAATGTTTTCAAGAAATAGAACGTATAACTCACCCGAATCAGTTCTCGAATTTCATTATAAACATCCATTTGTTTGCTATTCTCTTCAAAAACTTTTTCAAAATTGAATTCTCGATTTGGTTTCTGTTCAATAGAAATAAAGTATCGATTATACATAGTATATTTAAATCTCCAATTATGAGAGAGAGAGAGAGAGAGAGAGAGGGAGAGAGAGAGTAGCAAAGGAATTACCCCGGTGGCTGTAAGTTTTACTGATGCACTATTTCCCGCCACATCTAAACATTTCTCTTTTTCGTCAGTTTTCCGAATGCGGCAAAGTACCCTTATGTTTCCCTTTAATTTTGAAATAAAGCAGACCTTAGTGTTTATTCAATACATAAGAATAACATATTTACCCGTTTTCTAGACCTGTTTACATATGTAATCATAATTCTTAAACGCACTTGTTGCTAATGATAATCATATATTATTGATCATGATAGAAAAAGAAAGAAAATTGTTATTTTCTTGATAGTACGTGTAGTATTCTAAATTCCGATTAATGGGATTAAATGATACATAATTTTCCGTGTCATTTCAGGTACAATTCACACAGATCCTATCTTGTTTCTGTAGATAAACTTAGGGTATATTATATTACCACGTATATTTCAGAGGTACTCTATCTTGATAGTGCCTGATTGTGGCAAGTACAATTCTCATGCACTGCAGAACGTTATACATATGGACATCGCTAAGTGAAGGAGAAAAATCTTGGGATAAATCTGAGATCGACCGAACCTGAGGTCTTTGTATTACTATAGTTAGGTGATCTAACTACCCGATAATCAGACCGATATACGAAGCTGTTAAGAATAGTAATATTACTACAATACAACTTTAAAATTTATATCGCAAATCATTCTGGAACTTTTCTAGAACTTTTCTGATCGCGAAAACACAATTTTACGGAAAAAAACGTTGCTATGACCGTGATTTATTTTTACATTCCAACATTAGTTGTTTTGTTTTTTTTTAAACTTAAAACAACCTCTAGTGTTATACCACAATGCCAAAAAAAAACAAAAAACAACAACAACAAACAAGCATTCAACAAGTAACATTGACTTGCATATAACAATGACATCACAATGTCACGCAATATGTTAATATCACAATGTCATACAAGCTGTCACAAAATACTAGACAAAAATAGCATTTTATTGTCTTTTTCGTGGTAAATGAAATGTATTGAAGAATAATCCAATTAAAATCGAATACCTTTGCTTCTTGTAGTTTATTATTCAACTTTTTGCACTCTTCATCTTTTGCCAGATATTGTTGTTTCAAAGCCAAACTTTCCTTTTCTTGTTTTTGACTCTGCTCAGCTTTCTCTTCAGTTTCCATGGACAGTTTCTTAATTTGTTCTCGCAGTTTTGCCAGCTCTGTGTCTTTTACGCCACCTATGATTTAAATGTAGATATATGTAAGATAATAAAAATGTTTCTTGGAAGCAGTTGACTTAAGTTGCAATATCAGGATTGTACATTTTCAGATCTGAAAGACATTTTTCAATACATTGCATTCAGTTTATCAGCATAATTGAATAACTGCATCATTTTCAGATAGAGATACTGATCGTAGGATGCGCTCAAGAAGGTTGAAAACTAGAAAATTGATTTTGGTTTTGATTCCTTACATGTACTATATTAGCTATAAAAGTATTTGGGCAATAAATTCTTGTCATCGTCAATGATATACATTATTTTCAAAACACCGTTTGCTGAATATGAAACCTTAAATGTTTAACGTCCCTTTGAGCACCTGTACGTCATATTAAGGCGGCACTATTGTTGAATGTGAAGCACCACAGATTTAGATTGATTAATGATTATGTATTGTTTAACGTCCCGCTCGAGAATCTTTCACTCATATGGAGACGTCACCATTGTCGGTGAAGGGCTGCAAATTTAGGCCTATGCTCGGCGCTTATGGCCTTTGAGCAGGGAGGGATCTTTAACGTGCAACACCTGCTGTGACACGGGACCTCGGTTTTTGCGGTCTCATCCGAAGGACCGCCCCATTTAGTCGCCTCTTACGACAAGCAAGGGGTACTGAGGATCTATTCTATCAACCCGGATCCCCACGGGGCCCACAGATTTAGACGAGTGAGAGGTCTTTAACAGTAATTAGTTATGACATGATATTGATTGTTTTTTGTTTTCCGCCACAATCAACAATTTTTCAGTTTTCTGGTTACATCCATTTTATATTGGTGGAGGAGAGAACCCAGATACAATGTAGCCACTACCGATCTTCCGAAAGTAAACTGGCAAACTTTCTCATTCATATATATATATATATATATATATATATATATATATATATATATATCAGCGCGAGCGAGAATCGAACCTGCACCGACTAGAGGTGAGATGTCTTGTGATTTTGAGCGCGATGCTCTAATAAATCGGCCCCTAATGACAGGAGACAATAAATTAACATCTTACGATGTGTGATAACAATTAACAAATCAAATTTTGTGAAAAAAAAGTCACTCTTGTAGTAATGTCACACGATTTACAGACACCGCACATTATGACCTATGCACGGCGCTCGGGGCCGTAGGAGTGAGGTTCTTAACCGTGCCATGGTCAGCAATCACAAGGTCACATCCGATAGAGCAGGGGAGTTCACTTCTAGTGACGGGCACTTATCTTGATGAAGAGACAGTTATCGTCATATTAAATGTCTGAGGTTTAACGCGGCGCCGGAAGTAAGCTTTAAATCTATCAAGGAGGAAAGAGAGTTTGAACGAAAGGTACCGTATTCTATCTCGTAAATATTCGAGATGATTAAATCCGAAAAATACAAAATAATGAACTCGTAATTTCGAGTAAAGACGATTTTATTATTATTTTTCTCTCTTTCCGTGTAATCCTATCCTTCGTCTAAATATAAAATGCTTATCAATGAAAAAAAAATCGTAACATTATTTCATTTATATCACTTATTGAAATCAAGATGCAGAATATAAATGATTACTATGAATATTGTCAGTAACCCATCGGTCTTGAAAGTGATTATTTTCATTATTATCCTAATGAATAAGTCAACGCCATGGATATTCCTCTATCATTTCGGTGACGTGATGATGGAACGTACTTACACTCTTTCCTCAGCTTTTCAAGTTCTGCACTGCTTGATTTATTTTCGTTTTCAATGTCTACCTTGTCGTCATCTGAAAAGCAAAATGCATACGCAATCTTTGACATTTTCTTTCAGGTTAATACACTGTTTTACGTACCCGAGAAGTTAGACATTATACTTCCAATGTAGCTATTGAGTAATTCATAACATGGATAGCCTACTAATCGAAACCTAGTCGGCCATCTGTTTTTACAGCTAGAGTGCAAGGCCTATTCGAAAGTGCTTAGACAGCGAGTTAATATTTGTATGAAATATATTATGTTTATTATAGGATTGATTAATTCAAAACATCGAGATCGGCGTACCAAATGATATCTGGTCGGCCATTTTTGTTTACAGCGATAAGGCAATTCCTAGTCGAAGTGATCAGAAACACGGCTTTCGTTAAAATACCGAAACATAAACCTTGAAACCATCAAATTTGGAATTCGTAATTAAGATTTGATCTGATGTAAAACTAAAAAAAAAAAAATCAAATGTTATATTCACCTCGAAGGCCTGGGAAGGTGGACATAACGATTGATTTTTTTTTCTAGTTTCTTATAACTTGGCCATCAGGAAGATTGGACTTATTAAGTCATATAAAAGACTATATCACGACTAGTTTGTTACCTTACTTCGTTATTTGTATAATCTCCAAAATACTCACTTGATGTCAACGGCTCTAATTCGTTTACAGGATCTGAAATATAAATCACATAATATATAAAATTTTGAAAAACGGTGATAACTCCACATTCGGGAATGCCATATCGAAACCGCCATGAGTTTTAAAAGGTCAGTAAGACTATTACTGTCTTATATATATATATATATATATATATATATATATATATAAACTTTAAAAAATCTTACGGTCACCTCAGTACCATGCAACAATTCTTCAATGGATAGCCTAAACAAACAATTATTTAAGTTTGAATATATTTAGTTAGGCGAAGGTAACAAACAGTGAGTATTCTGAGACTCACGACTCTTACAAAAATACAATATCAGTAGTAGGGTAATCATGGACCAGAGTGGGATCAGGTGCTATGCAGGAGTAAGCATCCCTTGTCGACAGATTACACCCACCATGAGTCCGATATTTGAATGGGGTATATGGAGTATTCCGCAGTCAAAATCAGTTTGCAAATAACGACCTCAATTAAACATACGAGACATTTTACCCAATTACAGGTTGTATTGTAGTTACTCTAGTAGATCGATATATTGACTATAAAATTTGCAAAATCCTGACTTTAAACGAGACTATTGAAACACCTCCTACTTTAACATATTTGTCAGTAGTCTGCCTCGATTAGAAACTGATCATATGCAGAACAACCTCTTGCGTATCGAATCAATTGAGAGACACCATATGTAGTTGAAAGATCTGATCACCAGAGGCTACAAAGATACTATAGCGTATTTCTATTGTGAGTAGAATCAGATTGGCGTTTAACAAAATATTGTTTTGAATATTTCCTTCCTACGTTTTTATTGTCGAAGCAATTTTCTACAACGTCAAACATTGTAGTCTTTAATTTATCGTGAGGAAGGATTGTATAACGTGTTGAGAAGTTATATGTTTTGATGTTGGTGATTTGAATTGTCCTTCAAATTAGGGATTAAGTTTTTTGTTGATGCTCCAAGTGTTCAAAAAGATCGTGTACTGTGTGTGTGTGTGATTGTCACTTCCAGAACCGCCGGAAACTAGATTTTTCTCAAAGTGTGAATGCTCAGCTAAAAGACAACTCGAACTTGAGTTTTAACTTTTTAAGAAATACAAACCAGAACCACTGATCCTAATGTCATGACTCTCACGAAATAACCATATACTATAATTTCATTATCTAATGTCCAGGAGGGAAATAAAATGTTGCATTTTCATTCTATGAACCATAATGTCATCTCTAATATTACATTCCGTAACTCAGGAACCATGAATTCCACAATATTAGTACTGGCCTCTGTTAGCTTTATTGCTCTATACCCAGTTTAGTTGTTTGGTGTCTAGGTGCTGAGAAGACATTTAAGATAGACAATCTATATGAAACCATACATCATACCCTAACTTCAGAAACTCATCACGGAAAAGGGGGTATAAATTGTACGAGAGGGGCATCCTTGCTCATTGTGACCTAAATACGCAGGTTCTTCCCAAGGTACGTTTGCCTAAGAAGGAAGTTTATAAAGCCTGCAGAAATTTGCAAACGTTTTGACCAAATCTCTCACGTCCTAATACTTTTCCATGCTATCAATCGCACAGGTCATGATTGACTCTCGTAGCCTACACAGAATTTTTTTTATTTGATTAGAGATAACCATTAGTTAGATGAGACACAATGAGACATTAGTAGAATGCGCATTGATTCATTATCCATTCCCTGAGGGTATCCCCCTTCGTATATTTTGTACATGTAAGGAATTGATCGAAAATTAATTATAATATCATACGAAAAAGCTCATACAACACATCTTAAATTTAAATCACATCAAATATAAGTTTAAATCGCTAATAAAATTGACAAGTTTTGGAGTTGAATCATACATGCACATATTGCATAGTTTTTATTCATTTATTAAACTTATATCCATGATAAATATTCTATTTGATAATACATTTGGAAGGACGTCCTTACCTACAGGCTGTCTTCTGTCTCTTAATTGCTTTCTTCTTCGAACTAAAACTATCACGATGATCACTACAACAAGAGTGACGGCGCAGGGGACAGTTATCGCCGCTATAATCCTGTAAATAGCAGAGTAAAGACGAGTGATTGGAAGCTTTCCTCTGTATATATCGGTAGATCTTAATTACTTTTCTCCATTTAAATTGCGTTCATATGGTTCACACAATTCATAGCTTTCTCTACTCTTTGAAAAAAAAAAGTTTATTGAAATTAAGTGGCAGACGTGATAACTCTATATTAATGTACGAGTACTTCAAATTATAAACTAGCAATTAAATCTAACAAACTTTTATTTTGCTTTATATGATTACAACAACGAATATATATGTAAATAATGTACGTGTTGCCTATTAAATCTTGGTTGAATATTCGATGTAATGTAGCGGTGAAAGAAAATATATAATTCATCACGGGGCACAGTCTACGCCGGATATATTGAAATTCAGTGGACTGACCTAAATTGTTCATCATATCCAAAGTCTATTGTAACCCATGTTAAACCATATGAATAATGTTACTGATCAATTATTTTCACTTCAGTTTAATAAATACTTAAATATTTTCGATTCCAATACAAGCTGAGTATACTGTATACATCCAGCGTTCATCAGCAGAACAGTATTTTTTCTATATCCGTTTACTCATAAATCATTTTATTGTTTAAGAAATATTAAAAGTTGTCTAATGCACGTGTCTGTGATAAGATGAAGTAGATAGCGTGCAATGTGTTACTGCAACTATTTTTTTTTTTACATTTTGGGAAATGTTTCAATATATTTCATAAAAAAATAAAATATAAGCTACTTTAGATGTCGTGACACACTCTATTCTGTATTTACACAAATCAATCTGAACCGTTTGCTCGACGGTAAGTTAACTATTACATTTACTGTACGGAAAACAGTCAACTATGGTCGTAAACCAGAAAAATGGAAGCAAAACGTATAGTAAAAATGGAACAAATAAATAGGAAACATTACTCAAACCACTTGAAAATGTCGGATTCAATCGGACGGATTATTTCATACTGTGTTAATTTGTTTTAATTGTAATCACGCATTGGCGTAAAGCCGTCGACACTAAATTCGCTAAAATATAAACATAATATAGTATATGAGGTATTCCTAGCAACAAGGCCCTTATCGTATTCAACAATGATTTGAAACAGCTGAATAAAAATGTGATTTCATTGTTTAGCATACATTTAAAGAAATACACCTTCATTACCATTCACTAGTTGGTTGTCATCTATGGTTGACTGTAATATCTTAAAAACAATCAATATTGCTCTAATATTTTTGAGGGATTGGTCTCTATATTCATACTTTAAGATTGTCGTACTGAAGAGACCCTTTTTGCTTGGGTTCATATAGTTTGAACTACATGCTAATTGTCACTTAAATTGAATAAACTTTTATCCAACTGAATCCTACTCACAATTATTTGCTTACCATGTATTTGACGTATCCTCTGTTTGACCCACAGGGTATGTTATATTTACTAGGCTGTGTACCACTGGTGTAACATAAACTTTGATAAGGTCATAGCAGGCGGAGTCTGGAAATCCAATATTACATTAAATTAGTTGAATTTGATCACATCGGCAATGTGAAATATATAGTAGTTATTCATCGCTAGTAGATTTTCATTATCACATGTAGTCTCAAACTCCACACTCAAAATCACCTTTAACAGGAATATTTACTAATACAAAATGGTCAGTGAGCTATAATAATTTTGTATTCGTTTCGTTGGAATAGGCATGTAGAATTTCAACAAAAATGAAAGAGAGAAATATATTTGCTAGAATACTAAAATATGAACATATACATCCGATATGCATTAAGATAATATTTCATTGCCCTACACTCGAACTATATGTCTTGGGGATCTATGATTACGATTTACACATTGTTTACTTCGCCATTCGATATGCAAATGTTCTTGCTCACTTTCTATGCATACCAGTAATATTCAGTTAACTACTTCAAAACTAACTCTCCTGAAGGGTTTGTCTCCTTCACGCACAGCATTTAAGGGTTCCCTTATTGCTAAATCAAAAAGAATTATGCGCAATTTACTTACCATTGCCAAATATGTAAATACCATTTTAAAAACTTTATTGAGATAGAAAGTAGAGAGGCATGTGATTAAAACCTGTAAAACCAGAACGGACTTTTGGTAGAATTGATCCGATCTCTCCACTTCATATCTCCGTATTGAAAATGGTAATTTTTCTAAACTAAAAATATATCAATTTGAAAAGAATACACAATATAACAATATTAAAACAAGATAAAGAATAACTTGTATCGTGTTACAATCATCACTTCTGACTTATGATTTCCGTCGTTTATCATTCTGTATGTTTGTGTAAAAACAGGAATGGGAGGTGGGGTTAAGACGACGAAAAAAGGAGGAAACCTTCATCGAAGTTTTGTACATTGATAAAATACTGATGAGATGCAGACTCGTGTTTCATAAGCTTATCGTGCTGCTGGGGATTTGTTGTTGCAAAATAATCTAATCTTCTTTCCCAACTCACTTTTAGATTCTTGTTACACTTTGGTCGTATCCTATGTTTTATATGTGATTATATCACATCTTCAATCAAGAGTTTAACATTAAAACCTTTGATCCCCTCCCCCACCCAAAAGTAATTGAAAATACAAAAATACTATTAAAAGAAAGTAGGCGATATTGGATTTACAAGGAGAATGAAATGCAGATCAAGAGGTCAGGAAGAAAATAAATGACAGAAAAACATTAAGGAAACATTTGTCAATTTATTCGAAACCCTGTGTACAGTCAGAAAAGGACAGATTCTCCAGAAGAAGGGTCGACACCAACACAGGGTCACAAATCAAAGTTAGCACCATTGTGAAACAGAGTCAGTAACGAGTAAAACCCCTCATTTAGCCAGACAAGCTCGGATTCGGCGTTGAAAATTGGCGTAGCCCTTGTCCAGGCATGTCCCAAACATGCTCGATGGGGGAAAGGTCCGGACTGAGTGCTGGCCATGGTAATGTGGTGGTATTCTGCTGTTGGAGATAATCTGTAATGACCCTGGCCCAATGACATCTGGCATTGTCATCTTGAAGAATGAAACGGCGGTCATAACGACGTACAAACGACACAACATGGGTATCCAAGATGTTGTCCCGGTAGTACTGCCCTGTGACACGTCCAGCAAGAACATGCAAGTTTGTTCTGCCGGCAACAGTGATGCCTCCCCACACCATTACAGATTCACCCCATACCGATCATGTCTAAGGACGTTAACGTCATGGAAACGCTCGTTACGTCGGCGCCAAACCCTACTGCGCTTGTCCGGGAAGTCTACAGTGAATCTCGACTCATCTAAGAACATCACGTGGTTCCATCGGCGATTATCCCAGCGTTGATGGTGACGACACCATTGGAGTCGGGCCCTTATGTGACGATCGCTCAAACAGGTAATGGCATGAAGATGTCGGGTGTGTAAATGAAACCTGTGCAGTCGGCTCCTGATGGTCTGGCCACTCACTACCAAGCTAGTATCCATTTGAAGTAGAGACCTTATCTGATTTGCTGTTACCAGACGATTTCTCAAGGCAATAGTGCGGATGAATCTGTCCTGAGCCCGAGTTGTTGCTCTTGGTTGACCAGATCATGGTCTATCCTGAACAGACCCTGTAGCATGATGTTTGGACCATAATCTGCTGATAACCGACTGGGAAACATTCATTGCCCTTGCCACAGTGACCTGTCTTGTGCCAACCTGTAGCATACCAAGGGCACGTAACCTCTCATCCTGTGTTAGACGGCGCATGGTCTCAGTTAAATTAACGACTTCAACAACTGAAAATATGATGTTTTCTCTTCAAAAACTTCCTTAAGAGGGGCTGTAACCTTCGAATACAGAGGCATGCAATTTTGACCATCAGTAGCATCCCGTGCAGATCGTGAGAGTGTGATTGATGTGTTTGGGTGATGAATTTCGTTGAAATGCTTTCTCGTTAAGGAACTATACAATATGGTTTCTATACCCTTTGCATATGTGAACATTCTGATAACAAAATACAGTACCCCCAGGTTTTTTTTAAATAGTATATTTCATTTTAGCATGTTTATGTAAAAAAGGCATACCAGAAGTGAATATATTAAGATGCTTAAAAAGTCTATTATTTTGCACAAACAAAATATCCACGACATGTAAACATACATTTAAATGCATCCGTCGACAGGTATCGACTGGGACATGGGTTTGCAAATCTGGAGCAATCCGCAGCTAATAGGTTCCGAATTCTGTTTTCGTCAGTGTTGAAGTAAGCACAATAACCTGTGAAATAAACAGAAATCGTAATGATATATTGACGGACTTTAAAAACGCAACACTTGATAATTTTATATATTATATTCTTATAAACAAATTCATAGTGGTATATTATAAACCATATTAACTGAACACTGCTCATTAATTTTGAACATCATTTTATTCACAAAAAGGCTACAGTAGAAATAAATGTAAATGAAGGGTGTGTCAAAAATGTGGTTTTGTTCACTAGTAACGGGTATGACCTCCATTAGCAGCGACGACGGCGAAGGTGACGTGACAGTGATTGACAAACATTTCGGATGGTCCTCTGAGGAATATTCTGCCATTCCTCCAACAAGGCTCTCCCTAATTTTTGCGGATTCTGAGGCTGGCGGCTGCGCACACATCTCCCCTTTTACCTTTTACCTTTCCATGTGTTTGATAAAAAGCCCTGGAAATTGCGTGCGATGCTACATGTATTCACAACATGTATGTACTTTCATAATCACTGGCTGAAATCACTTTCGCTTTATGCACGCAGGTAAAAACTGACACAATTTTAGCAAACATGTATCTGAATTTGAACGATTGATTGATTGTTGTTTTCCGCCACACTAAACAATTGGTGGCGTCGAGTTTTTGTAGGAGGAGGAGAGAATCCAGATACAATACACCAGAGAAGAGACCACCGACCTTCCGAAAGTAAACTGGCAAACTTCCTCACATATGTCGGCGCGAGCGAGAATGGAACCTGTGCCAACTAGAGGTGAGAGGTCTTGTAATTTTGATCGCAATGCTCTAACCACTCGGCAGCCGAGGCCCCCATTAAGTTGAACGAGGAAAGAATTCTTAATGTACCATGAAATAAAAGAACGGCCGTATCAAACAGTATCGTCAAAATGATGTGTACTCGTTTAGCAAAACCTTACAAATATTTTCACGATTTCAAATATAGATTCAGAATGTAAATATTCTCTTTATAGGAGTATACCTAATATGACTACCTGGACATTATTCTTTTTCTCATTGATCTACATCTAAGCAAAATGATCTATGGTTAAAGTTACAACCCAAAGTTTTTATTAAGCAATACAGAATTATTAGTAAACTTGCCTCAGTACCCTTGCTTGTCGTAGGAGGCGATAAAATGGAATGGTCCTTGGTATGAGACCGCTAAAACCGAGGCCCTGTCTCATAACAGGCGTGACACGATAAAGATCCCTCCCTGCTCAAAGGCCTTAAGAACCGAGTATAGACCAAACTTTGGCAGCCTTTCACAGGTAATGGTGACGTCTCCATATGAGTGGAATATTTTCGAGCGGAACTTAAAATAATATGCAATCAATCAGTAAACTTGCCCTTCATGAAGTTATATTATCAACAATTCAACTTTTATATTTAAGTATGAAATCCTACATCTCCCCATTACAAAACTGTTGCCCAGAGCGACATCCATACCAAAAATTTAATTTTAAATATCTCTCTGTTACAAAGTAAATTTCAACAGTGACCTTTCTCTTAGTAAAGTGAACTTGATTTGTGTGTTCATTTGTGTTACGTCCCTTTGAGATTTTTTTCACACAGATCGGGACTATCATTGTCCAAGTCGAACCATGGTTCTACGTACAGTGCATTTACTTTCAGAAATACAACTCGGGGTAAACAATTAAACCTGGATATATAATAACTAATTACAATCGTTGTTCTATTCATGCGTTAGACTGACATCGACAATAAGTTGTTCTGAGAATCTATCTATCTATCTATCTATCTATCTATCTATCTATCTATCTATATCTCTGTGTGTGTGTGTGTGTACCTTGTAGGTATTTAGGTTCAGCACACACTTCCACTGTTGCATTCATCTCCTTATTAATGACGCAGTGATATCTGGACTCTGGACATTCTGCACTGCACGTCTTTCGTATCGCCGCAGCATTCCACCCCGACTCTGTACGAGGGCAGTCGGGTACCAACTGAACTGTTTTACGTAGATCCGTACAGCCCAAAACAGATAGCTGAACCTGTGTATAAAATGCACGTAAGACAACAATGGACTTTCTAGAGACTAATATATGAGATATTTTGAAAGTGTGTATATTATTTACCTGGTACAGTGCTAGCAGTATGAAGAGAGGTGCTGATCTCTTCATTTCTTTCATCCCAAATGATATCTTAAATCTAAGAATAGAAACAATTCAATTTTATAGAAATACCCATTTTATGCAGCGTGTGCAAAGCACATGCTTCCTGTCTTGCAATAGTTAGTGTGTATTTGGTAAGTAATTAGAGTATGTAACAAATGACGATGTTTATCCTTTATCACAATTCAGACCCGAGTCCAAGTACCATTTATTTTTCAAAAGAGTAAGATGTAATTTTGTTTTTGCTGCAGCATCATTTCATATGAAATAAAATTCACCTATTGCTCATATTCAGAAAAGTAACACAAAAACATCACCTCTATAAACATACGAATGATACTATATCACACCAAGATGTACTGAAGCATGAACAGGATATGACGGTGGTTTACATGGTCACATTTGTTAGACCGGTAAAGAGTTTAGTTACACAATAAATCTTATATCGTACATATGAAATTCTCCTATACTATATATAATGGAAACCATCGTCTAATTAATAAGAACCAAACAAATTATTATAAACAATTATTGACGTGTTTTAGGTCAATATAATGTCTTTGCTATCTGATAAGAACAATATTCACTAAGATCAGAGGGCGGGGTGAGTACTGTATTTCGAGGAAAGCTAAAATTATCGTTGCCTAGAAAATATTAATTGACTGGAAGATTTCAAACACTAAATCCGACCACTAGAGCCTATGAAATGAAACCTGTTCAGACATCCTTGTTTACAGCTAGAGTATAAGACCTAGATGAAAGGGAACAACATTATCGACAGTTAACGTGACTGTTGCCAATTCAGCTAGGTATTTTCAATAAAACTGCGAATGACAAGCTTCATTACATTAATATGTAATTATCTCTTCTTTTTCAGAGAGAGCAGTCGAATGTGTTGTTCGGATATAAACGTGATTTAAGATTGTCGCTATATTTTCGGTGACGTGAACGATTCTCAGTGTGTGTGTTTTGTATATATTTGAGTTAACGATAACAAAAAGGTCTTGGAGGTAGTGGATACATGATCAGTTAACTGTAGATGCCTATTCCTCCAATGCATCTTATCCCACATCTGGTGTGTTGACGGTCCTTGCGCACCATACTATTAATTTGATATTCCTTATAGGATTTGTGAGATTTTTTGTTGTGTATTATCCTCACTTTTTCAAAAAAATCAGTGCCAGAGATCAAGATGAGAGCTATAATGCAGGACATCAATAGTTTCCAGATTACTTTTCGTGATGCGACTGGACAAGAAGGATCGACATTTAGATGAATCTACGAAGGCAGTGGGGTCGAAAATAAGTAGAAGCGAAAAATTGGAGAATGCGCAAAAACATGATTGATTAGTTGTATATTGTTTTCCGTCACACTCAACAATTTTTCAGTTATCTGGTGACGTCCAGTTTTTGTAGGGGGAGGGGAGAACCCTTATACAATGTACCTGGGAAGAGACCACCGACCTTCCGAAAGTAAACTAACAAACTCACAAGCTAGTATCGAACCCGCGACGACTAGAGGTGAGAGGTCATAAAGTGGATGAGAGATTAGATGATGTGACTCAATTGTAAGTAAATACACAAACCAAGCAAATTATAGATTTAAAAGCTAAGCTGTTGTTGATAGAGTTATGTCATTTAATCTTTTATAAATCAATCAAAGGTCCCTCAATAATTAATCTTTGGTAGAACTTGCCTCGGAATATCAATTATTTGTTCATGTGTCATCAAGCGTAATCTCGCTAATAGATAAACCATGTACATAGAAAGTTAGAGTATGTTAGGTATCTTCTTACCATGACTTTCAATGAAAGATTTTCCAGACTTTATTTTCCTCCTTTTTTTCGTTTTCTTTCAACCTTTCATTTGCATATGATAACTTTGGGGAAGCATTTATTTGTAACACACAGAGAACAACAGTGCTTAGAAGTGAAACAAACTCTAAAAAATCTTATCTATACATAGCTGATAATGAAATACTTAGTAAGGCATAAGTTATAAATTTCAAGAACGTCTACAACCCCCGGGGTCTTAAAGGCTGGGTAAAATTTGTTAACAATTGATCAATTTTCACAATCTTCTCCAAAACCGCTGATATAAAAGAAACACCAAATGCAATCATATAAAGTGAGGAAGCCGCCACCAAAGTTGTAAATTTTATTATCCCGAGGTAGAGTTTCTGAATGCAGGGAGGGATCAGACTTTGCATGTACATTTGGAGTATATCAGAAAAAATATGATAACATCAATCATGTTGATACTAAATTGAAAGTAAATTGATATTTAGAAGAAACAGGCAGCCCTTATCTAAAATTATAGATTTCACTATCCTAGGAGTAGAGGTTTTGGTTATGTACTATCAAGATTTCCAAAAGGGTCCTCCAATGCTTAGTAATATGATAGTGTAGTATCACTTACATTGTTTTAGTTTCAAATCGCATGCTAGCTTATATCTAAATGATTTCATATCATTTGATTTTTTTAATTGCGGTAATAGTTTAAACAAGAGGCCCACAGGGATTATCGGTAACTTAAGTTTTTCATCAAAAGTATCACCAATCCCAAGGGCGATGAAATTTCGAAAGCAATCCTGTTCTGCATATCTTAGTTAAGTTCTAATATTCGAAACACAGTTTGATAAAGGAATTATTCTTTCAGCTTAAAGGCCCCTGAGAGTGCCTACGCTAATGGGAAAAAATATTTCCATAAATCCTAGTCAATTGATTTGATGATTATGAGTTACCGTACCTGTATTGGATTCCCAAACTCCACAAAAACCTTTACAAAGATATATTGCTGGATTAAGTAAATATTCTATATAATATAAGTCCCTATCTTTGCTTCCCATGAAAATATCAACTTCTGTGAAGGAGAAACTTCAAATGTACTGTGCCACTACATATGCCAGAAGTGGTGTAAATCAAATGTAAATTAAAAAAAATCTTTTTTTTTTTTTTAGAAAATTTGAAATCACAACACTTTTGTCAAATCAACAGCTTTAAAATGTATATGCTTTTACAACACTTTACACAATCATACCTCACTATGAATTAAATTCTAGACTTTTTGACATCATAGACAGTTGCTTCTTCAGCAACAATGGGGAAAGGAAATATTCATATCTAACGAAAATCGTCGAAAAACTCATTTTTAAAACACCACTCTGACTCCATGAACAATACCCTGAAGTTCATACATAGTGATTCTAGAATTCAGTAATGACAATATCTTCGTAATCTTTGGTGATTAGGTCTTCCAACAGCCTGTTGGAATTCCCATGGATGCGAATTGTGTTGCTTTGTTAGCTGACCTGTTTTTATAATCTTTTGAAACAGTATTCGTTTAAAAGCTTCTACATGAGATTACCAAAATATCTTGCTGTGGCTTTCAATTCAACATTTAGATATGTAGAAGACGTTTTTTCTATTGCCAATGAACATTTTTATTCACAATAAACTCGAAATAAAGACATCACATCAATTTTCCGTATATATGTAGCCATTATCGGACGCATATGGTACTTATATCTCTCAACTGATTCCATACACAAGAGCTTGTTCTGCATATGATCAGTTATTAAATCGAGGCAGGCTACTGACAAACGAATCGATGTTACAAAGGTTTGTACAGTCTCGTCTAAAGTCAACATTTCACAAAGTATATTCTCGTTATAACGATCTAGTTTTCTAGTACAACTTTATATTAGGTCAAATGCTGTCTGACGTGTTTCATGCCAATTGTTAGGCCGTTCTTCGCACACTGATTCTGACTTCAGATTATTCCATTTACCTAATCAAGATATAGAGCTCACGGTGGATGTGATCGGTCGACAGGGGATGGTTATTTATCCTATCACAAGATCTCACTGCCGGCATGTCCAGGAGTTCGTATTAGACCATTTCTCGATTTGTATTGTACAGAGGAATTACGAGATTGAGTACTGGGCCTGGCGTTTCGAAATCAGGTTAACTTTAACACAGTGATTAAGTTTAACACATTGGTACACCCTAGCTAAGTGATCAGCTAACGCAATATTTAAATTTTGTTTCTCAAAAGCAATTTAACACAATGATTAGCTAACACTGTGTTAACTGAGTTAACCACTTGCTAATCACTTTGATATTACCTATGAAGCACACTTAGTTCCCATGTAAACAATAAGACTATTTAGAAATTCTCGTAAAGATAGGGGGGGGGGGGGCAGAAACCTCAATTACTCAGAGGTATCATTGATTTTATTTTGTGTATTTCATAAATTAATATTTTAGTCATATTTGTGGTTTATTTCTTTGTATTAATTTAAGGAAGTTGACAGATATTATAACATACTTATTTGTTAATGAATTAATCAATTTTTATACAAGTATTATTGATAGTATTGTTTTAAAAAGTTGGGTGGGGGTTAAGGGTGGAGGACTGATATATGCCTTGGAAATTAATCTAAGAAATAAATCATAGTGAACTACAGTGTTTGAGTCATAACTGCACAAAATTTATGGAATGATTGTAACAATAATGCTATAGAAATACATAAACTCCATTCTTAGTTTTTTTTAATTGTATTTTAAACAGTTAAATATATTCACGGAAAAAATGGCAAATTACCTTATCTTAGTTTGTTAAGATAAATACCTACTATATTATTTTAGATTTGTGTTTTCTTATGCATTTAGTTATTTTTAATATTTTTATTTCTTTATTGAAAGAATAATACTTGAGCCAACACACTTTTTTAAAGGGAGATTATTGCAGTTCATTTCTTTAGCTCAAGTTCTAATTAACAACTATTCTGTATAGCGTTTGAATTGAATATTGTTTATATCAAATAATCTTAGAAAGAAAATATGTAAATTTCATGCATGTAAATATTCATTTGAATCCCGCTTATGATGGCGAACTGACAAATTTGAACTGATAGCTTAGGAGATTCAAGATGGAACAGCAAACTCAATCACCTACTACAAATGGTGGTCTACTTTCGTTTTGATTGATAGACTGGTAGAGCATAAATAATGACCTTGCATTATGATAGACTGGTAGAGCATAAATAATGACCTTGCATTACTTAACAAGAGAGGAGGTACAATTGCCATATCATTTTGTGGTTTATAAGACAGTACTCAAAGATAATCAACATACCTGAAGATTTACTGAAGCTACCCTGAAACGCACAACACAATACAACATGTCCAAATATTCAAAATACTAAAGTATCGAAAGTAGAACCTGGTAATACCATTTACTATTAATAGCATTTCAACTTTCGGAATACAGTTCATTAAATATATATTTAAAACATTTTTTTTGACGTCATTCTTTGGTTTTCAGAAACCTATACTCTGAGACCGGATCTAGTACAATATTATTCTGGTTGATCCAATATAGCTAATACTGTGTTTGGCAGTAACAGGTTTAGGTCTCATCGATCTTTACAAAACGAAAAAATGATAAACATACATGTTGCATAAACGTCCATGTTACATAAAAAAAAACATTCGCTGGAATCCAAATCAATCGTAGGAAATGCTACAATAAGAAATATCGCACAAACCTTGAAGCGTTTGAAACACCTGTACGCAAATAGGAACCTGTAATTAATCCATTAACTTTTCAGTAATAGTGATATGTTATTGAGGAATGCATCCCTTCATAAATCTAGAATCCAACAGAAGTAGAAAAAACTGTAGGAACAGGTTAACATCCTGGTGGAATAACTGCAGGGACAGGTTAACATTCTGGTGGAATAACTGCAGGGACAGGTTAACATCCTGGTGGAATAACTGCAGGGACAGGTTAACATCCTGGTGGAATAACTGCAGGGACAGGTTAACATCCTGGTGGAATAACTGCAGGGACAGGTTAACATCCTGGTGGAATAACTGCAGGGACAGGTTAACATCCTGGTGGAATAACTGCAGGGACAGGTTAACATCCTGGTGGAATATCAGTTTACTATTAGCATTCATTCGAATTACTCCTCGTGAAGGCATTGCGTTTTCTAAACCCGAAGAGCCGAGAAACGGTGTTTTGCAGTGGTTTAGTTGCAATTTTGAAAATGATCATAAGGTTGGATCCATCATCTTTGATACGATGCAAAATATTTTAGAATGTACGCACATATCAAATCTTTTTAACTCACATGTTAATGATTATCGCAACGATAAGTACTGTATAATGTCAAAGGGATTCAGTGATGAGTTTTTCATTAACAAAAACCCTATAAACACTTGTTTTATAATGATGCTATCCCTTAACACACCCCATCTACCTGAAGATGTATACAGAATTATCCAAACATGTATTATGCTAATCAAAAGGTGCTCGCTGCCACTTTTGATAGTCACATAATTAGGGCACTAGTTTCGTAACTTGGATGTTCAAGGTTCAATTTGCAATCCCTGCACTGCGTCAAACTTAAAATATTTCAGATATGTAAAAATATTTTTAAAAGATAAAACAACTGAATGGTATGTTTAATGCTTCTGTTTATTCCTTGATGAAATTCTTGTTTGTTTATAAAATAAACTCTATGTAGTTATTCAGATGCGTTTTATTTATTTCGTACCCGGGTTGTTAGAATAGATCCTCAGCATCCCCTAGCTTGTCGTAAGAGGCGACCAAATGGGGCGGTCCTTAGAGAGCGAGATCCCGTGTCACAGAAGGTGTGGCACGTTAAAGATCCCTCCCTACTCGGAGGCTATAAGCGCCGTGCATAGGCCTAAATTTTGAAGGCCTTCACCGGCAATGGTGACGTCTCCATATGAGTGAAAAATTCTCGAGCGGGACGTTAAAAAATACATAATCAAACAGTCAATATTTATTTCGTCATTCTGCTATGATGTCAAGAGAGGTGAAAGTGCTGTACAATTGACTAAAATATATTGGAAGCGGTGATTGTATTCATACACAAGTAAAGAAAACTGATCATGTGAATGACTTTATGTTATTGAAAATTGAATGTCAATTTCGCTAGTAGGGTGATATAAGACAAAACATTAGCAAATGTAAATATTACACTTAAATAGTATCAAAGTAAAATAACATATCGTTTATTTACCATGAAATATTGTCCCTTAAACACACTTTATCAACATACCTTGAAATCCATTGAACCTACCCGGAAAACAAAAACACCATATAACGTTTCAGTATTCAGAAAATAGTTGGATATCAAACGTGCAATCAGGTAATACTATTTACTATAAATAGCGTATTACGAAAAGGCAAAGATAACGAGGAGTGATCAAATTGACAATTCATATAAAGAATACGAAATCATGCACTACGTCAAATTTTGGATACCTTAATAAATTTAAGGTATGACTGTTCCTTTCAACATTATAAATGCAAGTAGTGGTACCATTGCCATAGAAAGGTAAGGTTTTGCGGCATTAATACCTCGAGATGGTGGCGTCTCTACATGAATTTACATTTTTGGAATGCTCCTGAATATAACGAACTAATCAACGAATTGCGACAAACATTCCTCAAAAATTCGCTCTTCAAAAACATTTTATTAATTATGACAAATTAGGAAACTGTACCGACGGGGTGTCATCACTCCTAAAGCTTTGAACGACATCCATAGCTGCAAATCAGTAACACTGCAACTACAGGTAGTGAAGTCTGTATATGAGTGAAATATTCCCAGATAAAAAGGTTAAGATAACGAACAGTAATCTATCTCATAACTCCTATAAAAATACAAAATAGAGAGCTGAGCAAACACGGACCCCTGGATATATCAGATTGAGATCACCTTCCGAGTGGTAGTCGACCGGTTACATCCGCCGTGAGCCCTACATCTAGATCAGATAAAAAAAATATCCGCAGTCAAAATCAGAGTGTAAAGAACGAACTAACAATTGTTTGAAACACGTCAGACAACATATAACGTGAAAAACGTCACACTATACTGATGTGATTATGTCATACAAACGTACTGTGGCACCACATGTGCCAGTAGTCGTATAAATCAAATGTGTCGTCTTGAAATTTCTAAAGAACTCTTAGCGAATTTGACATCACAAAAAAAAATACAACACTTAACACGACCATAACGCACGGTGAAATAAAGACTAGACTTTTTGACATAATAGACAGTGGCATCGTCAACAAAAATGGTAAAAGGTATAGTTATCGCTCATCCAAATATATTATTTTGTTAAACACCACTTCGACCCCACGCACAAGTACTTTGAAGTTGATATCAGAGAGATGTTAGAGTTCTTCATTGACGATATTTTCGTATTCTTTGGTATTAAGGTCTTCCACTAGTGTGTTGGAATTTCCATGACCTAGAATTGTGTTACTTTGTTAGCTGACCTGTTTTTATATTCCTATGAAGAAGATTTTTTTCAAAACCTTTTACATGATATGAAACAATATCTTGCTGTGGCCGTGGATTCGACATTTAGGTATACTGACAACATTTTATCTATTAAAAATGATCCTTTTCATTCATATGCCGATATATCCCAGTGAACTTGAAATAAAAGAAACTAGTGTCTTCCACATCTGCTTCGTACTTAGATATCGTATTCAAAATACATGCTGGCGGTAAAGTAAGAACTCAACTTTATGACAAAAGGGATGATTTCAATTTCTCCATTGTCAGTTTCCTTTATCTTTCTGGCCATATTCCATCATCACTTGCATGTCGTTTTTATATCTCCCAACTGATTCGATATGCAATAGTTTGTTCTGCATATGATCATTTTTTTTTAATCGAGGCAGGCTACTGACAAAGAAGTTGAAGTTGCAGGAGTTTGTATAATCTCGTCTAAAGTCAGCATTTCGCATATTTTATGGTGGTTATAACGATCTCCTTTGCCAGTACAACCTTCCTTTAGGTTGTCTGACGTGTTAAATACCAATTGTTAGGCCCTTCTGGACACACTGATTCTGACTACGGATTGTTCCGTTCACTTGATCGGGATGTATCACCTCTGGTATGTTCAGGGGTGCGTGTTTGACCATCCCTCTGATTTGTATTTTCTATAGGAATTACAAAATTGAATATTGTTAGTTATCTTAGCCTTTTGATGTAGATACAAATTATTACTCGTGTATAATAAAAATATAGAATGTTGGTCATTAAGCAAACGAAGATGACTAACAGTTCTCCGTGTCGTCAATCCTATTAAAAAAATCTAAAGTAAGACAAAGACAAACACGGATTCCTGGACATCAAAAGTGGGGCCAGATTCCTACGTGGTGTAAGCATTATAGTTTTTTTTTTTTTTTTATCAAAGACACGTGGTAATCCGTAGTCATATCAGTGGGTGAAAACGGTCTGACAATATTATGAAACACGTCAGACGGCATATTGATACAATGACAACTTGTATATGCAAAATAAATCTTCATAAGAACCACATAATTTGCAAATAATTGACTTTAGGCGAGACTATTGAAACTAATGAGACATCAATTATCAAATACGTAATTAAGACGTTCTTTTCATAGTGATTTGGACTACGGGTGACAGGTCACCAGAGGTTGCTTACTTCTCATATATATATATATATATATATATATATATATAATGATTTTAAATTGCAAGTTGAAAACGCTAGTTAACTCGCCCGCGTCCATAATCTCGCTAACCATTCATCCTCAGATAACATATCATGACTTTTTAAAATTAAAGATAAGTTTTATTTGTTCACTCAGTTGTTGAATTAACGATTAGATTTACGCAGATTGTCCACGACACTTTAAATATCTGTGTGTGTTTTGTGTGTGTGGGGAAGTCATGTATTTTTTCGAAAGGGCATGTCCTCCGAATTTCGTAGAATGATATGAAGATATGAATTTGATTCTATTGAAGTTGTTTCTGAGCAGTGTGCTGCGCATAATCATGTTTGATCGCCATTTTTAAAATAAATATGGCAGCGGTCTGTGCGTATTTTTGATTTTTACATTTGTGTCATTACACTTGCAATATTTTTTAAATAATTATTTATGCAATTAAGCGATATTACTTACGCAGCAATAGTGATATTGTATAGAGAATTCTGCTTATTGGCGTACTAATATTTTTTTCCATTAATCTAATATGCTCAGAATATGTATCGGGAAAGTTCTGAATATTATGCATTTCAATAATCTTATTTGCATATTATAAATAGCCTTAACTCAAATGTGTTGTGTTCTGGTTCTTGAGAATCCTTGCTGGATTTTCAACGTCTGCTGACTTTTCCGTGACGACGACAATACTTGATTAGATTAAAATTAGTCTAAAAGTGATGTAACCTACGGATTCCTGAAACCGACAAAATATTGTCCGATAAATTTGACTTCCAATTACTCCAAGAGGAAGTCCTTATTTACCACTACAGCAGGTTTTCAGCCACACATTTCCTGTCAAATTTTCTACTGAGGCATTGTCAGTCCTACAACGAAATCGAGTCTATGTTTTATTGTTTTTCATTATTTTGACGGTGTATTGTAAATAGAAAAAAAAAGTAAGTTGACATATTTTGATTTTTTGTAGAAACACAAACACAGTAAATGCAACCAAAAAAAAAATGGCATCTTAGTAAGCTAAACTTTAAAGGAAAAAAATTTGAATGACTATCCTTGAGGTAAGATAATATAACACGTAACATGTCTTATGCGAATAGGATCACATGCATTATTTAAGGTATAAATTACCGACACTATTGAAGTTTTGTCTATTTTGTCTTGCATAATTCATACTAAATTTACCTCCATTATTATGGATTTACACGACATTACTCGATGTTCATAAATTTGTAGTGTTATGGTGTTTAATTTTCCTCAAGTAGATAGTAAGTTTTATAGCTCTTTGCTACTTTCCGTACATACCAAAAGGAGATGAATTTTCCTGGGAGAGAGAAATACAAGGGACTCTCTTATCTGGTTCCTTAAGGAGGAGTAAGCTACTGAGGAAATTCGAACGGAGAGTGCATGCTATATAACTGGATGGAGACGACTGATATTTGATTGGATGATGTCCGTACTCATCCAATTCTGTCCATACATCCTTAATAAATTAAGTCTTAACATACGCGTAAGTGAACAGAATGGTACAGAAATAATTCTAATTAAACGTTAATAAAATGATAATGTAACAAGAAGACCAGAGGACGAAGGGAGCTCACTTGATGACCATGGTACAATTAGTACAATATAGAAGTTTCGTATGCAAAGGATAGATAAATAATGGAATACTTTGGAATGTTAATATAATATTATTAAACGTTTTTTTCTTTTGTTTTTGTCATTGGCAAAGATAACGATTAGCAACCTCAGTTGATGTTTCCCCTCACATGAATCATTATACAATCAGACATTAGATACAATGTTGTCTTACGTGTTTCATACCAACTATAAGACAGTTCTTTACACTGATTTTCACTACGTGTTACTTCGCTTAGCTGATCAAGATATAGGGATAGGTGCGTTTGAGGGACAGGGGATGCTTACTCCTTCCATGCCTCTGGTATATCTAGGGGTCGGTGTTTGCCCAATTCTTGATTTTGTATTCCATATAGGGGTTATGAGATTGGTTATTGCTCTTTATGGTCACCTTTTGATTTTAATGATTTAAATTTTTAAGACTTTTATCTCTATATAGAACTTTTTGTGGCATACACATGTAGGTAAATTAATCATTAAACATTATGGTGGCAGCCTCAGTTGCCATTTCCCCCCGTATTAAGATAGCGATTTTAATGATTTTATTCTTAAAAGATAAATAGGTAATGTCATTGAAATTGTAGTTTCAATTCTAAATCCATGTCTAAAGATTACAATTAGCAGTCTCCGATGACCTATTTCACCTCATTTAAATGATAATTTTAACGGTTTAATTTCAAAATAATCTAATTACGTAATATCATTGAAATATCTGTGC
This sequence comes from Ostrea denselamellosa, assembly GCA_024699665.1. Taxonomy (NCBI): domain Eukaryota; kingdom Metazoa; phylum Mollusca; class Bivalvia; order Ostreida; family Ostreidae; genus Ostrea; species Ostrea denselamellosa. Next base: position 9,500,591 of record JAMZEH010000018.1, read on the forward strand.
CATTTGTAAAATCATGGACAAAGACTATTATTGGCAACCTAAAATAACCTTATTTTACATCATTTAGATGGTTAGTTTAATAGTTCAAATTTGTTTCAAAATGAATACGTAATATCATTGACATTTTGTAAATACATAGTCAAAAATTATGATAAGAGGGGGTGGGGAGGGGGGCTCACTTGAATCGTTTTCCCTCAACTGAATGATTATTTTAATGATTTGAGTTTTTGGATAAATCAAAAGTATATGTAACAGCTTTGAATATTTGTAAATCCATGGCCAAAGATTATGATTGACAATCTCAGATGACCGAGTTTTGCATCTTAGTGAATTTTAACAATTCATTATTTTAATCACTGAAAACTTATGCCATTGGTAAATTTATGTCCAACGATTATGATTACCATTTCCAGATGACCTTTTCTCTATATTGATATGAATTTTTGTGGGTCAAATAAAAACAAAAATTCATTAAAATTGTGCTGTCATGCATGACTAACGATTATTATTGATATCCTCAGTTCACATCTTCAAATGGCCATTTTAACGATTTGAATTTTTTTAAGAAATCAAATTTACGTAATACCAGTGAAGCTCCTTTGTCATTTATAACTTTGTGGCCAAATATTATAATTTGTATCCTAATCTGTCCTTTTGACCAAAAAAAGAAAAAAAAGAAAGAAAGAAAAATTTCATTTTCGGGGGAAAACACTATCAAGGGCAATTGTTATAAGGGAATCAAAATGCATTTATTGCATTATACTTTTGTATGTAACTATCATAGACATGTATATACCAAATATGATCCTTTAGTCATCAAATAATGGTAAATTTTTTACAAAAATTATAAATTTAAATTCTCCCCATCTTTAATTCATAAATTTAATGACTACTACCTTTCACTATATTTAACTAATTGATTCCCTTTGTTTAACAATGACATGCACGAAATTGCAATATCTGACAGCCCCTGGCCTACGGGTGCCTTGATGCAAGTTGGAAAGAAATTGATCCATGGGTTGTTGATATGTGGCACAAATTCTGAATAAGTTTATGCCAATCTAATTAAAATTATATTCTTTGACCCGCTCACGTATATCGCTACACAAAGATCTAACAAAACTGCGTACGAAGGTCAAATCCAGTGACCTTTTAATTTAACCAATCAGCGCATTGCCTAGTAAATCGACGGTGCGAATTCGGATCATTTGGAACATTACAATATTACTAATAGCTAGCGAAGGATTCTGGTAATTCAAAATATGTAAGACTGCCATACAGTCCTTATTATTCAGCACAACCATTAACATGTCTTTTTTGGTTCCTCTTTTATTGTTTGTTTGATTGATTTACGTCCCGTCGAGAATTTTTCACTCATATTGAGACGTCACCAGCTGTAGGTGAAGTACCACAAATTTAGACCTATGCTTAGCGCTTAGGGCCGTAGTGAGGGTTAATTAACGTGCCAATGTCTACCGTGACACGGGATCTCCGTTTTTAAGGTCATATCCGAAAGACCCATGATTCTCACTTCTAAATGCCGAGCGCTTGGCGAAAGAGCAATCACTACCTATTTTTTATCTTAGGTTTGACGTGGCCATGGCACGAACGGGCTCGAACTCACGACCTCCCGGTTATGAAGCGAACGCTCTAACCACTGAGTTACCGGGACCGGTCGCTCCTCTTTTAAAGACTAAATTTTAAAACCTTTTAAAACTTTCTCAATAGCGTGCTCCAACTTCGGTCGCCATGATTGTTGTTTTCCCGAACTATTTGTTTACCGAATGCAAATATTAAGAACTCTCTCATTGGATGAATACATCGCAGAATATGTATGCTTAAAAGGTCACTGGATTTGACTTTTATATATGGTTTCGTTAGATCCTTGTCTAGCGCTATACGTGAGCGGATCAAATGATCTAATTTTAATTAGATTGAAGATTATGCACACTCCAAATCACAAGCTAATCCTGGGACATTTGATATAATCACTTGTACTTTTGCCTAACGTAAGCTAAAATTAAGAGTACATTGGAGGAAATGTACATCTATGCTATGCAATTATCACAAAATCTCACGATAAAATTTACCACTATTTTCATATAATGAATATACATAATTTTCAAAATTCTTCAACAAAATGTTTCTTGCATTGTCTCTTTAGAACGAATACTTGATCAAATAACTATGATAACGCTTTTGTGAGGTCATGTGCAAACTACTGTGAAATTTACAGAAAAGCATAACGTTTTATACATGATATACTTTCGTAACATCTTATACACTGGAAAATGAAAATCTTCAATTTTCGTTTAATTCAGAGGATAATATAAAGCCAGACGATAACATTGTTCATAGCAATTAAATATAAGGGCTGTTCAATATGTAATGTGTGTTGTACCACAGCGCGACACCACTTTGCACGATTTCGTAGTTGACGATATTCATGAATAGTTCTTGCCACACTCACCATGTTTTCCAGGTCTAGCTTAAAAAAGGTTTTATATGGTCGTCATTACAAGTCCCGACAAACCCGTGGATCAACCATCAGTCAGTGCCTCAGAGGTCTACTTAAATCAGCGTATCGTGGCGCATTTCAGAAAAGGATTAAGAAATTTAAATTATGTATATTATTCAAAAATAGGGGATATTGGATTTAAAAGGACTATGAAATGCAGATCATGAAGTCAGGAAGAAAACAAATGACAGAAAAACATTAAGGAAACTTGTCAAATTTATTCGAAACCCTGTGTTCAGTCAGAAAAGTACAGATTCTCCAGAATAAGGGTCAATTCCAACACAGGGTCACAGAACAAATTTACCACCATTGTGAAACAGAGTCAATATCGGGAAAACCCCCCTCGATTGGCCAGACAAGCTCCGATTCGGCATGGAATATTGCTAACGAGACATCCCAGGGCATTTTAGGGGAGATTATTCCATTCCTGATGCAATGCTGCAGCATGTTCTTGGACATTGGCGGAAGGTTGTTGACGTTGGCGTAGCGGCTGTCCAAACATGCTCGATGGGGGGGGGGGGGAGATCCGGACTGAGTGCGGGCCATGGTAATGTGAGGATATTCTGCTGTTGGAGATAATATGTAACGACGTGCAAACGGCACAACATGGGGTGCCAAGATCTTGTCCCGGTAGTACTGCTCTGTGACACGTCCAGCAACAACTTGCAAGTCTGCAACAGTGATACCATCCCCATACCGATAATGTAATGTTTATTTCACTCTTTGAATCGAATGCTTTTGAGACATCGTACAAATCACTTTACGTATCGAACAACCCTCGTATACTTCATCTCTTGTTTTCATGTTTATGAAATCAAAGAAAATAGTCTAGCTATATTTATCTTGCAAGATACAGATAATTCACATGATATTTTTAATGCGTTTTTCCCTCATGCGCACTTATATGTCTTTGAAAAATATATGTCTTTTCCTTATTGTTTTCCTTGTCGCATTCGTTTCTCTTTTCCTAAACGACTAATGAATTTCAAATTTCGAGATCACCCATCAATTCATGTATGACCATTTTTAAAGTACTTATGTATGCAATGAAACTTTTAGAACAAAATGTGCTTGTGAATGCTGATTGATTGTTTGCTATTTTATCCTATACTCAAACATTGTTCACCTATCTGGCGGCGTCCAAATTTTAATTGGTGGACGAGAGAACCCAGATACAATATACCGGGGAAGAGACCACCGACTTTCCGAAAGTAAACTGGTAAAATTTCTCACATATATGGGCGCGAGCGAGAATCGAACCCGCAGCGACTAGAGGTGAGAGCCCTTGTGATATTGAGTCCAGTGTTCTGACCACTCGGTTACGGATGCCATTGTTAATACGAACAAAAATGCCACAATCATTATATTTTCGAAAAATCAAAGAAGGAAAATTAACGAAACTTCATAATGGCACGCTATTGAGCTTGATATGATGCTTAACATAGTGATTTAAGACACCTCGAACTAGTTTCAGTTTGACAGAAACACCCTGAATGCCATTTTACTCCAGTGTTACATATTGTGAGGACATTGGGTATACAATTTGATATCAGCAGCACTCACTTTATCTACAAATAATCTACCTCAACTAAAATCTTAAACATTGAAATAAAGGATGACAATGTGAAGAATGCGTGTTTACCTTATACAATTTCCCCGTGGGGATCAGGGTTAGAATACTTCCTCAGTACCACTTGTTTGTCGTAAGAGTCGACTAAATGGGACAGTCCTTCGGACAATACCGCAAAAAGCGGTGTTCCGTGTCAAAGCAGGTGTGGTACGATAAAGATCACATCCTGCTCAAAGGCCATAAACGCCGAGTATAGGCCTAAATTTGGCAGCCCTTCACCGGTAATGGTGACATCTCCATATGAGTTAAATATTCTCAAGCGTACCTCAGGGATCTGTCCTTGGACCTCGGCTCTATGCAATTTTCTCCAAACCAATTGGCGAAATTTGTCGGCGTAACAACGTCTTACATCATCTTTACGCCGATGACACACAAGCCTATCTGGTTTTCAAACCAGGAGAGGAGTGGCGAAATACTGCCAGCCGCCTTGAGTCATGCATGGATGAGATTAAAATGTGGATGTCAGCCAACCTGTTAAAACTTAATCAGGACAAAACAGAGTTTCTTGTTTTCTCTCCGAAACATCTAGCCATTGACTCATCATCATACCATCTTAACTTTGGTGACACCATCATCCGTGAAACACCGTTTGTGAAGAACTTGGGTGTTTGGTTTGATAAATCTTTATGTATGCAAAAACAAATATCATCTTTATCCCGTGCATGCTATCACCAGCTTCGTAATATCGGACGAATACGGTCACTCATTACAGAAGATGCGTGTAAGACCTTAGTCTGTGCCCTTGTGACATCTAGGCTCGACTATGCCAATGGTCTTCTGTTCGGCATTAACGCATCTGACCTGGCAAAACTGCAGAGAGTGCAAAACATGGCGGCAAGAATTATCACGCGAACTAAGAAAAATGACCACATTACCCCAGTGCTGACTTCCCTACACTGGCTTCCCATAGACAGTCGTATCAAGTACAAGATTCTTGTGTACTCGTACAAGGTGGTTTACAAGATGGCGCCACAATACCTGGAAGAGGTGATTACCGTTTATAAACCTCAACGTTCTTTAAGATCGGAAAATTCCCTGACACTGATGATACCTAGATGTCGAACTTCCACATATGGGAAAAGGCGGTTAAACGTGGCAGCTGCGACACTATGGAATGCATTGCCTGATAACCTTCGTCGGTGTCAGACTTTGAACAGTTTTAAAACGCAATTAAAAACATATCTTTTTAGACTCGCTTATTATTAAATGTCTCAATTTTAATCATTTTCACTTTTACTTAATTTCAAAAAAAAAAAAAAAAAAAATCAAAAAAAAAATCATTTACTTCTAGTACTATGTAACCTGTCTTTTAAAAATTAGTATTTATGTAACCTGTCTTATGATTTATGATGTACAGCGCTTTAGAGCGTTTATTTTGATCGAATAGGGCGCTATATAAAATGATTATTATTATTATTATATACTCTGAAAGTTCTATATGATCAAATTTTACAAAAATGTCATTTCTTGAATGCAGTGGTATTACCGCATGCTGTAAACAGTGAAAAATCTGGATAATATATTAAATTCACCAATGAAAGAACGTGTCAATATTTAAGAATATAAATACGAGGTTAATACGGAAAAAAGTATATTGTATCATTTATGATCAAGTATTTCCGCGTTGTATTTAGTAACATTTGTTTTAACCGTCTCCAGTTGTGATAGACAGGCACATACTTGAAGGTTATTCAGAACTTAATACTTGATTGAAGTTTGATGTTTGATATACAACGTGCAATTTTAAAAGCTACAAATACTTTCGGCAAGCTTATCATAGAGGTGGAAGACAATATGAATATGTTTGTTCAAGTGAAATTTTTCCCTTTGCTGATGATCCACTGTGTGTATGAGCATTTTCTTTTCATGTGAGTTATGTTTGTCTATTACGTTATATCTATCTATCAATACTATATTTTCGTTTCCTTATTTCTTTTACAGAAACACTCGGAATACTTGCCCTGAAAATGTTTCATTTAGTGTTGTAAAGGGAAAATGTACAGGTAACGTCTTCCTATTCATATAAGCAATACTTTAGACATTCCCTATCCTTAAAATGCATCGAAAATATGTACTTTTTTGCAGAATGTGTCGCAGGGTACTATGGTGACAATTGTTCTTTGCCTTGTCGATTCCCTAATTACGGGTTTGACTGCCAACGTAAATGTGACTGTATAGAGGAGCTTTGCAACCATATATCAGGATGTCCTTACGGTACGTGGTAGGCAAATAAAACTAAAAATTATATAGGTAAATACGTGAAGACTTGATGATTTGTTGGATGATTTCCGTTAAACTTCCTGCATAAAATGTAGAAGTGGGGGTTCCAAGTTTTCCGATGTTGCATTTGATCATTATTTTATCATCTAGACAATGAAATATTCAGATCAAACTATATGCAGATATATCTCAAATTTGCTTTTAAATATATAATATATCATACCCATAATATGATGTCCACTTTACCTGTGAATCAAATGTGATTTCCAATCTTGTGATTACATGTTGGGATGTACTGGGAATATTTTCTATTTACAATTCTTGAAACAAAATTGCAATTTTAGCGATCATTCCTTGATTGCTACAAAATTCAGATAAGGAATGCTTAGAAAAAAATGCACTTAAATTACATGAGAGATTATATCATTCAAAATAATATGGACTACATTTGAGACCAGTGATTAAAAATTGCATACCTTTCACTGGACTAAATTATGTGTTTTTCAGAAATCTTTCAACATGAATTATGAAGGTTATAATAGGCAAGATATTTATATATGATTTATAAAATGTACATAAAATATAATCTTTCTACATTATAAATAAAAACTGCAATATTTGAATATCAAGTAACGATATATGAATTACAGCTGCAGATAGCGAAGAGAATGGTACAAACAAGAATATTATCCTGATCAGCGTTCTGACAATAGGCGGGACTTTGCTCGTTATCGGAGCCTTCGTTGTGATTTCAATGGCTAATAGGAAGTTTTTCACAAGCCATATAAGAAATAACGCCCATTATGTTGCTTCAGTAATGACGGAACAATCTCCTTTTGAACCAAATACCAGTATCTATCACAGGACGGGAAACTCAGTAAATACTACCACAGGAACTGACAATGGATTGTATGCATTAGCAAATACACTGAGATACGAAAATACCAATATATAGTGATGATTATTCAAATGTGTTTGAGATGACAGAGAACCAAATATTTCACTGAGTTTTTCTTTGCTTATTTTCTGAGGAGAGAACTTTGTAATGTAACTTTTATTTCAAGAAGTTATGTGTAAAACTCGGCATTCCTTGATTTTACGTTGATGTTTGGGAGACGTCATTGGAGTCCAATAGTTTCTTTAGGTCATGGATTATCTGTCTGAGGTTGGTCATTCTATTTGTAATTTCATCTGTGTTTATCTATAGCAGCTACATGTTTATTTTGCATCTCCACAATGTCATATTTCCGTCGGTTGACAATGGCTGTAATCTCTGTGCCAGACTTCTCCTGGTCTTTGGTGATCAGGTCTTCCAACAGTCGGTTTTTTGGAATGCCCTGGGGCAGGAATTGTGCTCCTTTGTTAACAGACCTGTTTTTATATTCTTATGAATCAAAATTCATTGAAAAACTTTCAATTAGAGATTTAGATATAAACTATATAAACTAACAACTCAACTTTATTATAAACCAGGATGATTTCAATTTCTCCATCGTCAGCTTCTCTGATTTGTGTGGGAATATTCCATCATCACCTGCATATGGTGTTTATACCTCCCAACTGATTCGATACCGGAGAACTTCTACATATGATCAGTTTTTAAATCGAGGCAGGCTACTGACAAAGAATTTGATGCTACAGGGGTTTGTACAGTCTCCTCCAAAGTCAGCATTTCACAAATTTTATGGTCGTTATAACGACCTAGTTTGGCAGTACAACTTACCATTAAGTCAAATGATGTCTGATAGCTAAAAAAATGTTAAATGATAGACAGGCGAATAGCCAGTATATATATTAAGTGCCCAATAGTTTGGACGTTGACCATCATCTTTGCAATAGTTACTTGTGGTTGGGTGAAAAGAATTGGTTAATTATATTTAGTTGTATGAATTTTGTATTAATGGTATTTGACTCTTAAAAGGTAATTCGGGTTTTCAAAGTAAAATATTATCTTTCTCTTGAGATGTATCATAAGGGCAACTTCCGGCTTTCAGCCATCCCGCTTGTTTCGGGTATTAGCGGTGTCATTACGTCACGATCACCGTGCAATACTCCTTAGCACTCAGCACATGGAAATTCAGAAGGTAAGGTGCTGATTTTGTTATGAGCAGTTCCTTAACAACGGTGTCTACACACTTATTAGTGTCATAGAGTTAATCTTTAATCTTCTGTTAAACGCTGACGATTAAACGCAATACATTTCACTCAGAGATGGTAATTTTGCAATGGCCAAACAATCAAAGCCTCAATTTATTAAGAATATCCAAGTCTGGACTGATTTGTTTTTGATCTATGCATCTATATCCGCTACTGCTCACCCCGAACTCATTACTGCGTTATTGAAATATATGCACTCAATCCGCCTGGGGGCTAGTTGATCCCCAAGTTTGGGTTGGCGTGATTATGACATTCAGTTCAGCTTGAAGAAAGAGCAAAATCCCAATTTGTCATTTGTTATAATAGATCAGGAACTCTGGTTGTTATACATGCACGCTCCCACAACACTTGATTCAATTGATGTTGTGTTCTTGTTTGATCTTTTTTTACTATCAATAGCTAGGGATGCCCGTATTGAAGCAAAAGTGCTGCTGGCTCCCTTTTTGTGTATGTTTGTAATTGGTTCACTTGGTGTGTTCTTGATTGATTTTTTTTACTATCAATTGATAAGTATGCCCATATTGAAACAAAATTGTTGCTGGCTCCCTTTTCCCACGTTATTTTGTATTTTGTTCATCCTTATGATTAGGATGTGATCCTCGGGTATCCCCACTGACGCAATATTATTGCTGGCTCCCTGTTTTGTATTCTGATATATGGTTCTCCTGGCATCTGATTTTAGTTGTCTGCTATTTCTACCGATGCAATCACCATAATTTTGCTCAGACATTTTCATTAAGCATATGTTGCTACTACCCTTGCTCATGGGGTATTAGTTTTGTTCTATAAGAACCACTTGCTGTGAGAAATGGGTTGGTTCTACTGGTGGTGCAGCCTATGCAGTGTCTACATAGTCTAGTGGCGGATTTTCAGCTTGTCAGTAGAGTTTACCTGGAATTTTCATTCAATTAAATAATAATAGAAGTTAGTTTATGCAATTTTTAATGAAAAGATTTAGATGTAAATCGCATCTTATTATGAATTTATTTGAATGAAATATGTTTATCCATTGTAAAGTTAAAGGCGTGATTTATTAGTTAGCAATCAAAAGTATGTCCCCCGTGTGGGTCCGGGGTGATAAGAATTTGCCCACAGTATCCTCTGCTTGATCGTAAAAGGCGACTAAAAGGGACGTCCTGTTTGCCGTGGGATGTGACCCGTGTCGATGGAAGAGGGGATCCTGGTGGCTGAGGTTGATGGGTGTTAAGGTTACAACACTCATTGACCAACACTCCACTTTGGCCCTAATTTCATCTAAACGGTCGGACGTGTTTGGCCCGGCAAGTTCAATCGGCTGGTCACGCCTAGCTTAGACGATATCCATCAATTTTAGTGAGTATTGGGTTACTATTTTCCTGTTTCAGATCACGGTATTCTTCATTGTTTATTTTTCATTGTTTAATGTTGATAGTAATAAATTGGAAAATTCTTGTCTTCTTGTCTTGCACAGAAGACAACTTGTTACAAATAATATACAATTTCAATCTAGTGATATCGTTTAGGCGGTGACTAGGGTCAATCGGGTGGATATGTCCATCTGTATCCTCTTGGTGTTCTTCTGCTGGGATGTCCCCGGAAGAAGGCATCGCTCCGAGGCGGGCGGAGAGCAATGGTGCTGAACTAATTTAACTTAATCATAGCGCAAAAAAAGACGACTTGTGGAAGACGATGACTCTGAGTCTGACTCAGAACGAAATACAAATTGGGCGAGATTTATTATTTTGTCAACCTTGGATGAAAATGAAAAACCTGTAACGAAGCTTTCTTCGTTTGTGATCGACAAAACATTAAAAGGGATAATTGGAGAAGCCCAATCGAGCTTCCGATTAAATCGAAGCAAGGGTGTCATTAGAGACAAAGGTCGTGGACTTTGTGACTTGGAGGAGACAGAAATTACAACTGAGTTGAAAACTCAAGGTGTTATTCTTACCAAACGAATTACAATCAAGAAAAATGGGAAAGTTATTCCAACTAACACCTATATTCTTGATTTTGACACACTAAACCATCCTGATAAAATCAAAATTGGATATTACTCCTTGAAAGTAGAAACATTTATACCGAATCCTTTACATTGTTTCAACTGCCAAAAGTTTGGTCATTCATCAGATCAGTGTAGACATGAAAATGTATGTTTTAGATGTGGTTCTGAAGACTGTCGAAGATCGATGCCAAAAGGAACCTAAATGTGTCATTTGCGGGGAAAAACACCTATCCTCATCAAAACAATGTAGCGTTTGGTTAAAAGAAAAGGAAATTCAAAAATTAAAAGTTGAAAAACACCTCAGCTACCCGTATGCAAGAAAACTTTATCAATCTCTGCATCCAAATGTTTCACATGAATAATTCGACTGCAACTGTGAAAAATCCTGTTGACACATCTTCTTCTTCATCATCTGTTTCTTCTACTGCTTCTTCTTCTCCTGCAGCTGCTGCTTCCTCTTCTGGCTCCTCCAAGCTACAAATTCCACAGAAACCAATAGAGTAACATGTTCAAAAAAAGTTCATAAGCAATCTGAACAAAAGACTGTCAAAGACTCAGAGTCATCAAAAAAGCCCGCCAAACAACTCATAAGAAGTGATAGAATCCCGAAATGGATGAGGGATCCAATATCTGCTCATAACAGATTTAGCTTTCTGGATGATGAGAAGATGCACACTTCCTCCTCTCAGTCCAGAAGCCATGGCCTCTCACCATCAAGATCCAGATCAAAGATCAAATTAACTTAAATCTTAATGCATCCATCTAAAATCATTCAATGGAATTGTCGAGGTTTTAAAATCAATTTTAATGAAATATCACTTCTTATACAAAAATTTAATCCCGTAGCTTTTTGTCTTCAAGAAACACACTTTAAAGAAAGTGAAACTATAACTTTGAAACATTACTCCTTATATAACTGTTATGACCCAAGTGACGATCGAGCAAAGGGTGGGTCATCAATATGTGTAAGAAACAATATCTTTCACAGTGAAATCAAACTGACAACTAACTTACAAGCTACAGCAGTTCTTGCTTCTCTCCATAAGGCCATTACATTGTGTTCAATATAGATTTCCCATAATACAAATTAGAATTACAAGAATTAAACAATTTAATCAATCAACTCCCTTCTCCTTATATCATTATGGGAAATTTTAATGGTCATGATTCCTTATGGGGTAGTAATAATTTAACTGATAAAGGCAAAAAGCTAGAGGATTTTGCAAATCAAAATAATCTTTGTATCTTAAATGATGGTTCCAATACTTATCTTCATCCTGGAAATGGTTCTTATACATCTATTGACATCTCATTAACAGACCCTACTTTGGCTTGTGACCTGTCATGGACTGTCCACGACGACCTGTGTGGCAGTTACCATTTCCCCATTTTAATTGAAGATAATATTCCTTCCAATAATAACCAAAACTAAAATTGGAAGCTACATAAAGCAGATTGGAATCTATTCAACAAACGTTGTATTGATACACTAAAAGAAAAACATATTAATCAACGAAAATGATCCAATTTTAAAATTTACACAGATTATTTTAGAGAATAGCGAGAAAGCTATTCCAAAAACCTCGACAAAACCGAAGAAAATTAAAAAGCAATGGTTTAATGATGCCTGTAATGAGGTGATAAATAACGGGGAAAAGGCTGAAAAACGTTTTAATTTATCCCCGTCCAACATAAATGTAGATAATTATAGGAAAGTTAAAGCAAAAGCCCGTAAAACCTGTAACACAAGCAGGAAAAATTCATGGAGAAACTTTGTTTCCAAATTAAATTCACACACCCCTATTAATAAAGTCTGGAATGCAATTAAAAAGATTAAAGGCAAAAACACAAATAAACAATTCCACCATTTGAAAGTGAATAATGCCACAATTACTGATATTACATGCTGTATCAATTTTCGATTTAGAAAAAGCATATGATATAACATAGAGATATGGGATTTTAAAATATCTCCACAATATGGGATTAAAAGGTAATTTACCAATATTAATCTCAAACTTTTTGAAAGAACGTCAATTTAAGGTTCGCTTGGATTCCACATACTCCAACTTGTGCAACCAAGAAAATTGTGTTCCACAAGGAAGTATTTTATCAGTAACATTATTCAGTATAAAAATTAACAGTTTAGCTCAGGTACTTAGAAATGATGTCGAAGGCTTTTTGTTTGTAGATGACTTCGGCATTTCATATCGTTAAAAATATGGAAAGTATCGAAAGACAACTACAACTTTGCTTAAATAAAATCATTCGCAAAATGACAAGAGAGAGAGAGAGAGAGAGAGAGAGAGAGAGAGAGAGAGAGAGAGAGAGAGAGAGATGAACCCCAAGAAAACGTCCGAGATAGATCAAATCAGGAAAACTAGGAAGGTCCTCAAATACGAAGCCGATAGGAAGACGTACAAATAAACCTACTTATGAAATAAATCTTACAAATAATCCTAGTTCATGTATTTTAAAGATAAGAAAAAAATCGTTTTAAGGCTTTATTAGATACCGGAGATGCAGGATCCCTTATGAATAAAAAGATGTTTGATAATCTCCCTTTTCATCCCCGAGTAAATAGAAAAGGTATTCCTTTTCTGCAAGCTGCAAACGCAAACTCTTTAACTTCAATAGGTTCAATAGGTTCAATAGAAATTACTTTTAGAATTAGTGGACTTGACATGACACATAAATTCTATGTGACAGACGGACTCAACAGAGACTTGATCCTTGGACGAGATTGCATGACGAGGCATAACGTTCGTCTTTATTTGGATCTTGGACTCATGCGTATAAATTGGAAAACTGATGCAGAATTAAAAAAAGATATATATATATATATATATATATATATATATATATATATATATATATCCACCATTGTAAGAACCGCCAAGAAATTAACTATCAAACCTAACAATGTAACTGTGTGTAAAGGGAAGTTGAACCATAACTTCTCTGTCGCGCAAGTGGATTTCGTGGAAGTTCACTACATTGACAATGAATGTCTAATGGGTGACCCTGGAGTATACATCAAAGACTCAGTATGCACTATGAGAGATTCTAGATGTATTCCCATCATTATAGTGAGTCAATCAATACGATATTATAAAATTCCTCCAGGTTACATTGTGGGGCGAGTAACCACAAAAGACACTACTGAAATCTGTGAGATCCAGTATGAGACTGACAAAAAGGAAAATATCAATGTACCCAAGAAATCTGAGACTCCAATAAGAGGCGTAATCAGAAAAAAACTTAGACCTTTTTGCCGAAAAGGACAGTGACTTAGGTCTTACCAATACAATGAAAATGTCTGTTCACACTGGGGACCACGAACCTCTCAAAAACAGACCTTATAGAGTCCCTTTAAATAAAAGACCAATCATAGATTAAGCAGTAAAGGAAATGCTAGACGCCAACATCTTTGAAAAATATCAATGTCCTTGGTCATTTCCTTTAGTAGTTGTTAAGAAGAAAGATGGATCAGATAGAATGTGTGTAGACTTTCGGACTTTGAATAAGATTGTCAAATCTTTTCCATTACCTTTGATAGATGATATTCTATGTTTGTTAGGAAAGGTTAAGTATTTTACCGCTTTAGATCTTAAAAAATCTTATTATCTGCACACAAGTTGACCAAAACTCAACAGAAATGGTCTACGATAGAGAAGGAAGCTCTCCAAAAGCTTGACCATTACTTGCACAATGCCGAGTTTGTGATTAGAACGGATCACAAACCCCTAAAGCATAATTTGGATTTTCCAATACAAAATAAGAAAATACAACTTTGGGCGTTGAGCATAGCTGGATATAACTGCAAAGTTGAATACATAGAAGGAAAGATACAACTGTTGTGCCGATCTTCTTTAAAGACTTCCCACAGATATTAAAGATGGAGAGCCAAACGAAGACTTAGAGGACAACGATGAGCCTGATTGCAAGGACAGTTTCTTTGAAGTAAATGTACTTAATTCAAATGCCTTTTCTACTCCACCAAAGAAATTAGCTAACTGTCAGGTCAAACAATCTGATGAATTGATTAAACCCTTTATAGATCTTCCTAAAGAAAATGACATACAGGAAGCTCAAAAGAATGATACTGCATTCAGAAAATTGAAAAACAGATTAGCGAAAAGTATAGCTACAGTAACAGTGGAAAATAATTTTCTGGAAGTAGAAGTCTTTATGCATTATCTTCCGGATGGAGACCCAGAGTCCCCAAGACTAGGACTCTACGTTCCGAGAGAATTAGAATCATTAGTAGTCCAACAATATCATGATGGATTGGGTCATATGGGTGTTGAAAAGACATATGATGCGATAAGATCTAAGTACTACATGCACAATGTATACAAAAGACTTCATACATATGTATAGAAGGATGTGTAGTCTGTCAAACACGGAATAGTAAGAAAACTCAACCACCACTTCCAGAAACAGACATTCCTCCATTCCCTTTCGCCAAGATTTGTCAGGACCATACCCAACAACATTATCCGGAAATAGGTACATCATTTCCTTTATCTACATTTATTCGGGTTGGCTAGTTCCTGATAGATATGTGGATAATATTGACCATCTTATATTTGAAGAATTTTATCCAAAAATATCGTTGTCCGTTACACATCGTAACAGATAACGGAACGGAAAACGTCAACAAAGCTGCAAATAAGACATTGAGAGAATTGAACATAAATCATACAACATCTTACTATAATCCACAAGGAAATGGAAAAGTGGACATGTTTTCATCGCACCCTTCATGATGTGATGTCCAAGAAAATGGTGAGTGATGCTCAGATTTGGGATATTTATTTAAATCAAACTTTAGTTGATATCAGAATCCATCCTAATGACTCATCTAAGTTCTCAACATACCATCTACTATACAACCGCGATGTATTGCTACCATTGGACACTGAAACCAAGACGGAGATAGACTGGAGAGGATCAACATCAGATAATCCTACAAGAACAACATAAAATATTCTTGTTAGTTCATCGGAATATGAAAATGTCCAAAGGAATACAAAAAAGCCAAGGTGACAAGAGAAGTGAAGATATTCAATTTCAGGTAGGATACTCGGTTTCCTTATAGAATAATAGAAGAAAGAACAAAGTAGATAAGAAATGGTTTCCATGTTATAGAAGTAGACAACAAAAAGGACCAGTGAGTTTAGTAGTGAAAGACCAGTTGACGGGAACAACTACAAAATGCCATGCTCGACAGCTGAGACTGGCTAACTTACCACAATGGCCAAATCCTAATGATGAAGGAATAGAGCGGCCAATAAGAAAAACAAATTATGTAGTACCGCTATCAGACGAGGAATCGTCGGAAGAAAAAGGAATTGTGGAACCTCTTGATCGAGAAATACGTCATAAGCACAAGGAAAGAGAAGATTCAGAGGGTGAAGAAGACATCTCATTAGCAAAGTAACAGAGGCGACATTGGTATTGTTCCTACAGCCAACCACGTAGTCATTTTGTGTATATGTGAGCATGGAATTATAATTTGAGATTAGAATAAGATCAGATTAGATTGGCTCTGGAAGAGATCAGAGAAGTAACACTGAGATTTAGGCTTTGTTGGTATAATCCTAAGGTATTTTAGTTAACGAACTTGGAACTTTGTAAATTACTGTATGAGTTTATGTTGGTAATAAACTCTGAAAAACACAATGCAGAATTTTTCAAGCTTTGTTTCTTGAACATAATAATCTTGTTATATCTCTCTTATTTTGTGTTCACTGAAATATATCGAATCAACAAATGAATGGTAATATGTATTGTTAAAAAATAAAAAGGGCACAGTTTTATTCTGAATATAGACAACACAAGATTAAGTGAACTTGTAATATCATTTTCTGTAAACTTTTGTATAAATCGGAAAAAAAAATAATTTCCTCTTCCTTATTATTAACCCGAAATAGTCATAGCATTGGTGCTGTTGTGTACACAGTGATGAAATACAAGTTTTCATTGCTTTGAAATTAATTTAGTCTTATTCACCAAGTGAAATAAGTTCAATTTAATCAGCAATCCAATAAAGGTTCGCTAGAGACACAAGAAGATGTTGATAGCAGCGCTCCTATTATATGGTTTACTTTCTGTCTGCTTCAGCTTACATGGTAAGTGTGTGGTTTTTACCTGTCAGCAAACGGTTGTTTCAAACTCCTATATTTAATTCAAATTGGTTATTTCTGCAAAGCAAATGACAAAAAAGTGTATTTGTTTTCTATTTTCAACATACATCTCTCTAACTTTATGGATATTATTTCATTTCTGAAGGCATCTTACGTGAGTCTATGTCTAAGACTGCTTAACCTTACGTTCGCAAAGCGAAAAACGTTATTGAAAAACAAATCACTTACTATTAAATCGAGTATCAGATATAGTTGGTCCTAAAATGCATCTATTTCATGTTCATGACGTAACATCACGAAAAAAGGAAGATTGGTTGCTCTGGGATTACCACATATCTCAACCATCTTAAGGCGGAATGTTACACCATAAAGGACAAATATGAATGTGTTTATTTATGTTTACCAGACAAAGTCATCAATTACCTGTCATACAGATTTTCAAAATTTGTGTAAAGTTTACTGACAACAAAAATGTTCTTTTAAAATCAAACGTTAACCCTCTTTGTTGGTAGAACTGGAATTTAAGCAACGTTGTCATAAAATATTAGGACCGGTCGCGGAGCTCACTGGTTAGAGCGTTCGCTTCGTAACCGGGAGGTCGTCAGTTCGAATCCCGTTCATGTCATTGCCTCGTCAAACCTAAGGCGTAAAAATAGGTAGTTATTGCTCCTTCGCCAAACGCTCGGCATTTAGAAGTGAGAATCACGGGTCTTTTAGATATGATCTTAAAAACGGAGGTCCCGTGTCACGGTTGGCGTTGGCACATTAAAAATACCTCACTGCTACGGCCCTGAGCGCTAAGCATAGGTCTAAATTTGTGGCACTTCACCTACAGCTGGTCCCGTCTCAATATGAGTGAAAAAATCTCGATGGGACATAAAACAAATAAACAATCAATCGTAAAATATTAATAAACGTCATTTGTTCTTCCATTTACTCCACAAACTTTGGTTTTGAGGCTGGATACACCCTCCTATTGCGAACCCCTTCAAAAATTTGCATTTTTTTATATTAATGTGTGTTGAATGTAGCGAAGCCTATGAACTTTATTTAGCTATCAATCTTTATCCTTAATCCTTGCAGATTATACTATTATACTTCTTTTATATTTAAGAATGTGATGCTGGTTTCTATGGAATTAACTGTTCACTAAAGTGCAGGCATCCCAACTATGGCTTAGATTGTCAAAAGTTTTGTAATTGTGAGGAGCATTTGTGCAATGCAACATACGGATGTGATGATAATTTTATCGCAATATACGAGGGGGAATACGGCAAACCAAGTAAGACATTCAATGGAAAGCTTTTGTAATGCCCAAAGATCTTAAACTAATAAATCTTTAAGATAAAGTACTTACTTGTACAACGCCAGTACCTATATATTTCATTTGTTTTCCATAAATGCAACCTCAACACAAGACAGAATCAGGGAAAGAAGCTTAAACATGATACTGATAACAATCCTAACATCGTCCGGATTTCTGCTTGTCATTATCTCGCTGATATTTGTGTATCTTGCTAATAGAAAACACCTATCCCAAAGGATGCTTAAAACTGAAAAATATATCCATACTGTAATGACCGATTATCCTGCTATCATGCTGAGGGATACAGAACAAGACATTACCAATAATGCAGAACGTCGTACAGATAGATATGAACAGTTCTCGCTAAATTTAAGCACTGATCTCTAAATCTAATTTGTGCAACACCGATGTAATGAATGATTGATCATTAAATAGAGTAACTGATTAGATTATCAAGTCTTGAATTCTTAACCAAAGGTTTATTCGACATATGCTACTGCTAAGTACTAATATATTAATGTAGAGCTTTTTTGTGCCAACATCCACTACGACACGAGATTTCAATTTTAAGAATGATTTTATGATTAAAGTACAATTAAATATAAGCGAAAAGACACAAGAGTTTTAAACTGTCTCTTCGTTATCTGATATCAGTGATTAATTGATGCATACAAAATATTAACTGCAATTTATATGATTTTTATGTCTGTCAATAAAATACCATTGTGTTTGAAAATGATATATGGCTTTACAGTTAATGTTTTCACTGAAATTAAAATTCCTTCCCATATAAGAACATTACATGATATAAAATATCAGCTACCGTTCCTGTACTGAATTCCAAAATTAAAAAAAGATTCCTTCTACGCGGCATTGAGACACATAAACATTATTGTATCTATTAACAATATTCATTTTCATTTATGTGCCAATTCAATATATCCCAGTAAACATGAAATAAAAGACACCAAAAGCCCTTCTACATTATATATATATATATATATATATATATATATATATATATATATATAATATTATATCATATTGTATTATATTAACCCCGTGCGGATCCGGGTTGTTAAAATAGATCTTCAGCATCCCCTAGCTTGTCGTAAGAGGCGACTAAATGGGGCGGTCCTTCGGATGAGACCGCAAAAACCGAGATCCCGTGTCACACCAGGTGTGGCACGTTAAAGATCCCTCCCTACTCAAAGGCCATAAGCGCCGAGCATAGGCCTAAATTTCACAGCCCTTCACCGGTAGTGGTGACGTCTCCATATGAGTGAAAAGTTCTCGAGCGGGACGTTAAACAATATCTAATCAATATAATATTACATTATGTTATATTAATGATCAAATATGTTAACGGCAAACCTCAAATTTACAGCAGACAGTCTGCTACTTCGCCATATATTTTCATATTGATGTAGCATTATTCTTTTGCCACCTATATGTCTTTCTCAATTGATTTGGTACGCAAGGATATGTTCTTCTTGACATCAGTTTTCAATTGCAAGCAGGCTACTGATAAACAAGTTGATGCTACAAGAGTTTCAACAAATTACCATTTACAGATAGAATCTGTCTTTGCGTCGCATGTCATGGTCGTTATAACGATCTAATTTGTCATTACAACTTTCCAGTATATCAAATACTGTATGACGTCTTTCATACCAATTGTTAGGCCGTTCTTAGCAAATTTATTCTGACTAGTGTCACAAAATGTCCGAAACTCCACTTCGGTTGGGATTTTTAAAACTGTGTATCTAATGGAATGTTTCAACAGAAGTAACACTTAAGCATTGTGCTTTCCCCTTTGTTACTTCAGGTCCTTGATAGTGTGCATGGCAAATTCTTTATTATACTTGTACTGTGACACTGTGTATTTATATATATGTCTTATTCTATGTTTTTTCTCCCTTTTATTTCATGTATTCATGTTTACATACTATGGTATGTTTGTCTTATTAAATGTTAATTTTCTTCTCTTTTTTTATTATGTATTCATATTTAGATACTAATTTTAAATACTAATTTTACGTTTGTATATGTGTTTCAAAGCAGGACCACACTGAAAACTAGCTGTGTGCTAATTTGTGTCATCCTGGGTAAATAAAGGATATTATTATTATTATTATTACGGATTAATCCGTTAAACGGATCGGGATGTAGGACTCACGGCGTGTGTGACCGTTCGACATGGGATGCTTACTCCTCCGAGGCACCTAATCCCACCTCTCGTATGTCCAGGGGTCCGTGTTTGCCCATCTCTCTGATTTGTATTTTTTATAGGAATTACGAGATTGAATACTGTTAGTTATCTTCACCTTTACATCCTGTTTGGCGTGTTTCATAAATAGACCGTTCTTTGAATGTTGATTTTGCCTATGGATTACTCTGTATATCTGATCAAGATATAGGGTTCACGACATATGTGATCGGTCGACAAGGCATGCTTACTTCTCTTAGCTAGGTACCTGATCTAGCTCTCGTGTGTCCGGATGTTTATCTTTGCCTTCCTCTATATTTTGCAGTCTTTGTAGGATTAGAGTTCGTTATCTTCATCTCTTTATTTTCCCATGCAAACATTATAATAGGAATGAAGCATTGTTAGGTGTACCGTATGATCCTTTCAATCCCATGCTGTATGATTTTCAAATCGTTTCTTTTTGTATCGTTTTGATCTCTTTGTATAAATATTTCAACGATTCTAAATAACGATTGTATCCGTATATTGTCACATACTTTGAAAATAACTCAAAGGATTCTACATTATATAACTCAAGTTTTTCATGAAAAAATAAATTGTATACATCTGGGTTTTTTAAATTAAAAATGCATGGATATTCTTCAAAATAAGGAAGTGAAATAATGTAAACATATCATAATCTACAATTTC
Organism: Ostrea denselamellosa; assembly: GCA_024699665.1. Lineage (NCBI taxonomy): Eukaryota > Metazoa > Mollusca > Bivalvia > Ostreida > Ostreidae > Ostrea > Ostrea denselamellosa. Next base: position 9,521,457 of record JAMZEH010000018.1, read on the forward strand.
CTGGTTAACAAAACTATAAGTGGATATGATTGTAATTATCTCATTAAGCTGAAAAACGTTGTTTTAGAAAAAGTTAGATGCCAATTTAATCGTATCTGTCGTGCATACCTTCTGTAAGGCGATCAATAGTCACAGTACTTCCTTCTATCGACAGTTCTTTTTTCGTTCTTTCTTTCTTTTCTTTTTTTCTTCTTTTTTTTTTTTTTTTTTTTTTTTTTTTTTTACATTTATCAGTTTATTCCACGACTTATAAATGTATTTTAGTTTTTTAGTACCAATATTACAACATAAGGAATTATCAGTACACAGCAGGATTAAAGTATCACAAGTCAATTTAAGAAGTAATAACAGCATATTCAAATGAAAGTAAAAATTTTCCAAGCATGGCATATTCTACAAATAACTTTTTGTCAATATATAAACGTATATCGTGCCACGAGGGAAAATCTTTCGCTATACCATGACGCCATCTTACATATGACGTAAAGCTATTTTTATCTTCTAGATTTTCAGTTTTTTATCGCTTAGGCACAGGTGGAACATGCACTTAAATCACTTACATATTGGGCTTTGTATATAAGTATTGATACAATAAATACGTAACGTACTCCGGACCGGAACAAAATCCTCTTGTTCTTAACAATTTTCAGAACCTTTGTCAAAATATAGGGTAGTTCCCATAGTCAACGCCAAATCTTATTTAAACGAGGCAAAAATCCTACCTCTCTATCAACATCTTATATCTGCAGCTATTTACCTTCTGAAATATGTGTATGTCGAAAGAAAATATAGTCATCGTTCACGTGTGTCATCGCATTTAGTATTGCTATAGGAACTCTCTCTATCGCACATTGGGGCGATTTCAAGGTCCCAATGCAATATAAAAAATCACTACATATTGCATATAAAAATGAAAGATATATATATCAAAAAAAAATTTGAAAAAAATCATTTGAAAAGTTGTCATGAATAATTACGCAAATACATCTTGAATTCTTGATAACTATAGTAAATAACAACAAGTTATTTTGATTTTTCCCGCGGTGCACATACGCCGTGACGTCATACAATGTGAAGTGCACTGAGGTATGTTTTGTATTTGTTCTCGGGAGCCTAGCAGCACAAAAAGTGTATAAAAGGAATCTGAAAGAATAATTTTATCAACAAAATTACAAGGGACACTAAGTAATAGTTGACACCACTGTTCCTTAAATTTCTATAGGAATTACGAGATTGAATACGGTTAGTTATCGTGGCCTTTTCATAGACAGTGTATCGCAGAAACAAAGGTAATTGCCACCGGTTCCTTAAATTCAAATTTGCTAGGAATTGATGCTACAAACACCAGCAACACTCACTAGTCGTTGTGAAAATATTCAGTCTTGTATTCCAGAATGTTTCAAGTTCAAGTCTACAAATTGTATTTCCTACAAATATACTTCCACTATTGCATCCAAACATTTTAACTACAATCAAACTTTGCATTGCCTAGATATAACCAGCTTACATTCAATCCACCCAATTCTTCTTGATCTTCTTCCTCTTTTAACTACATATCATTACTGGTACTACCGATATAGTCAAAAAGAAGACCTAGAATTACTTATTTGAATAGGTTCTAAATTTTGAGAACCTCGGTCTTTCAATTTGAGACAGAACGTCAACTTTATTATGGATTTCTGTTTTGCCAGATGAAGAGCTAAATATACAAATAAAGAACCTGCCATCTCGTCCGAATAGATAAAATGTATGAGAGGGACATTAAGATCCTGTATCGGGCATGCCAATGCAAAACTGCGTATCATCTATCTTTCTGTATTTAGTACACAGACATGATAAAAGAGTTAGATAGGTTACATGAGGAATATGTTGTGGTTCCAGTTAAGAATACTTGGATTCCCAAACGCCACAAAACCCTTAAAAGCAAAGATACCTTGTTAGATCCAGCATCTGTTCTACCAAGCCTTTATCTTTGATCCATACTAAAATATTACTGTGAAGGAAAAACTGTTCAATTCGATATTTAGATATATTGACTACGTTTTATCTAGTAACAAAGAAGATTTTCATTTATAGTGTTGAATCGATGTATCCCAGTTAACTTGAAATAAAAGACACCACAGAGTCTTTCACATCTGTTTCGTTCTTTCATATAAAACATAAACGGTACCAATTTTAATGCACCAGATGCGCATTTCGACAAATGCTCAAGTCTAAAAAATCCGACAAAGGATCAGAGCTATACGCGAGGGAGATAATCCTTAATTTGGAAGTGAATTTCTTAATTTTATCACAGCAAATTGTTATCAGTAATATTGTACTGAAAATAGACGCTGGCGGTAAATTGACAACCCCACTTTATAACAAACGGGATGATTTTAATTTTTCCATCTTCAACTTCCCTTATCTATGTGGCAGTATTCCATTAACCCCTGCAAATGGTGTTTACATCTCGAAGTTGATTCGATACGCAAGAGCTTGTTTTGCATACGATCAGTTTTTAACTCGCGGTAAGCTACAGAAAAAGACGTTGATGTTACAGAGGTTTGTACAGTCTTCTCACCTCTGTCGGCGCGTGTTCGAATCTCGGCCGCGGCGTTATGTGAGCAAGTTTGCCAGTTTACTTGCGGAAGGTCGGTGGTTTCTTCCCAGGTACATTGTATCTGGGTTCTTTCCTCCACCAACAAAAACTGGACGCCACCAGATAACTGAAAAATTGTTGAGGTGACGTGTAGATGTCAAGCCTAAATCTTAGGTCCACCTAAAACGGAATTAAATTTTCCGGAATAAATAAGTGTAAGCCACTCTCCTTTCCGTTACTTAAAATAACCTATGTAACAGAGATACGGTTACGGAGATAAATTTGCGTATCCCATACAATCTAGGATATGCGATATTATTACCAATTCACCATGACGGTAAGAGAGGGAAGACCTCGACAGCGTTGCTTCTAAATGGTATTATATTATGTCAAACTTTTTGCCGAGCATTGCAAGCGAAGCAGCAGGTGAAAAAGAAACCCAAGATGATGGCGTGATATACCCTATGAATATTTTGTTTACACTAGGATGATTTTTTTAGGATATATATATTTAAAACGTCGAGGTCCTGTGGTAAATTGCTGTATGACATGTTTCATACCAATAGCTAGCTTGTTCTTGGCACACCGATCCTGACTACGGATTGCCCCGTTTACTTTATCGGGATGTAGGACTCACGAGTGTGTGGCCGGTCGGCAGGGAATGCTTATTCCTCCGAGGCATATCATCCCACCTCTGGTATGTCCAGACGTCCGTGGTTGCTCATCTCCCTGATCTGTATTTTCTATAGAAATTACGAGATTGAAGATTGTTGGACATTTTAGCCCTGTCATATTGTGATCCATTGGAGTAGGTTAGGGCAATAATAAAGGGTCCATTTTTTCATGGGCAGATCCAAAGTGACTCGGGTGAGCGATGTGGTACCTGGGCCTCTTGTTCTATATTTATTCTATTTGTTATTCAAACATTATTTTCAAAATGTTACGTATATTATAAAATATCTTGTATAAATAATAAAGTACTATTTTAAAAACTTGCATATGAAGATGTGCCGTACGTTATGAAATCACTTAAAGAAACCTCATAGACTTTAATCACGTGACTTCCCCACTATATGTCCTAATGAAAATTTCAAAATGGTAATATATTTCATCAGGAGATTTAGTTGCATATAATTCATAATCTCTTCTTCACAATCGATGCCTCCAGTTACATGATGGCATAGCCCTTCTTTACATTTACATCAATTATGACAGTCAGCTGCATAATTAGGTACCAACAAGGCAGCGAACAATTTGGTCCATAATACCCAGATTCACATTCTGAAGAATGGGGTGTACATAATAAATTCGTTGAATGTATTTTCATTGGAAATTCTGTCCTGGAAATTCTATCTTGGAAATTTTATCATGGAAATTCCAAAATGAGAATTAAAATTCTAAAAACTTACTGCCCGATATTTTACTTGTCTTAAAAAGAAAATACCAGTACAATCTCCCTTTAAGACATCAAAATAAGCATTTTCTAGGCAGTTCCTCTCAGCATTACTGATATAACGAATATACCACATTAAAATAAATATATGTAAAGCATGCTTTTGCATCTGTGTTGATTGCACACCCAATACTCACATAAAACAAAATATTCATAAACATACTTCAGCCAAACCGTGGGAAAATGCTCACTTTAACAACCCTCGTGATGTTAATGTCAAGCTGTGGATGTTCATGTGAACTTTGTAATAGTAGGTTCTATGAAAAATAGTATATTCCTAATTTGTTATCGACGACATTCAGCATGTTATGTTTACTAATAATGATACGAAAGTATTTTATACCATGTAAAAAAATCTACCTGTTTTCGTAATCTCGATTCAGAACGTAAATGTTTACATTTTCTAATGACTCCCTAGCATTGTACATGCAAAATCCAAATTAATGATTTTTAGGTATTTTTAAATTCTTTTCTACAAACTCCTTGTGTTAATAAACCTGCTAATAATATTTAGGAATTGATTACTCTAATGTGCATTATGGTCAATATGATAATATGAGATTTAGATCACCTTAAAGCTTACATGGAGTTAGAACAGGAACATCATTCATCTATAAACGATCGCTTTACACAATTGTAAGTTTAGAATCTTACTCTGATATTCTGTGACAATAAAACTGATATAGAATGAATCTTGCTGGGTAAGTTACGCTTCATTGTTCTGCTGTTTGTAAAAAAAAAAACAAAATCTTCAATTCGATGAAGCTTGATATTTTAAGGAAAACATATTATCAATGCTATGAATTTTTGTGACCTTCTCCACTCACCTTTACTCCCACTGCGCGTTATCAGTAGGATTAAGTAAAGGTTTAATTCTGCAGTTGTTCAAAGACGATTAATTTAGAGTCATGTGACTTGCATATGTAATCACGTGACATTAAAACCAAGGTCCCCGCGGTGGATTTATGTACTTCGCAATTTCCTTTACTAAATATCATCTGGATACTGATATTAATTATAGTGACATCATAGAAATATGTCAAGAACCAGTGTAACTCAAGTTAGAGTATCCATGTACCCCTTTACCTATGCCGCGTTTTTGAAAATCAAGATAAAAAAAACACATAACACAAAACAAAACAAAAAACCTTTCTAACGTTTGTGTCGATCTGTCGTTCCGAGTACTTTTTCTGGATATCAAACAGCAACACAAAAATTAAAGGTGACAGGCTTGTCTTCACTCAGAGTAACTCCGTTTACCGGGACAAGGTGGGCTCAAGACCGACAGCAGACGAAGTGATTACATCAGACAAGGTCAAAACACTGATCACACCAGGGAAATCTATTGAAGACAATGGAAACCGGTTTCTTGCCCATTCTACACCAGTAGACTCATTCAAGGCGGTCAGAAAAGCATTGTTGGAAATAATGCGTCTGGATTCCATCCCGAGTGCCAGCCACAACGTATATGCGTACCGCTTCACGAGTTCGGACGGGATCACGCACGAAGGATCAGACGACGACGGCGAACACGGGGCCGGACGATCACTTCTAAAAGCGCTCAAAGACAATGACACGGAAAATTCGCTCGTTGTAGTATCACGATGGTTCGGTGAAAAGATAGGACCCCGTAGGTTCACTCATATTAAAACTGCCAGACTTAGTGCTGTAAAAAACGCTGTTCCAGGAGATAGGGCAAGTGCTGTGTGAGGATAGTGTGCCTAACACTTGACTGACACTTGACTGTGTATATAATTGACTAAGTAAGTTTTATTCTTGATATGCACAACACGAGGTGAATCTTATTGTATAGTCCAATTTTTTTCCTAATCAGAAGCGCTGTTCACATATTTGTTTTAACCTTTTCTCTATTGGCTGTAATGCAGGGAACAGTCCAACGGAAATACTTGTAGTATATACAGAACGTTGTAATTGTTTTTGAAAAATAATTTCCCCCTGAATGATATTAAAACACTAAGTACAGCTGAATCAAACTTCTTATATATACATTTTGGTATGGACTATGCAATGAGTTATTCTCCACAAATGTAAACATGTATTTACTTTATTAGAGATTTCATTTTCTCCTTTCTACAAGTAATATATCACTGTTAGTTTTTGGTGGATCTTGCTCGGACACCTTAGCAATTTCGAGCATGTGGCTAGTTATAATCCTTGTCTTTTATTCAAATGTCTGTTTTTCAATGTCTTTCGGCTTTTCTGGCCTTTTCTTTTTCTGTAGAGGTACATATGCAATTCTCCTGTCTGAACTTAGGATGTCATGGATAAAAACTTAAGTGAAAACAATCTTAAAATACTTACATTAAATTGTCAGGGGCTCGGTGACATGAATAAAAGAAGAGATGTTTTCAAAATTCTCAGATCAAAAAATCATCATATTTACTTTTTGCAAGATACACACTTCACTGCCGAAAAAGAAAACATTATCAAAACACAATGGGGATACAAAGTATTTTTAGCTCTTACAAATCAAATGCAAGAGGAGTAGCAACACTTATAAATAATAATTTCAACTTTGAAATAATTAATGAATTTAAGGATGATAATGGAAATTACTTATTGTTAGATGTTATCATTGAGGATATACCATTTTTGTTGATAAATCTATATGGTCCCAATTCTGACACACCCCATTTCTACTCAGAATTACTTAATAAGATTGTAGATGTGTATTGTACATAACATATAGTTATGGGAGGTGACTTTAATCTTGTTTTAGATAAGGAACTAGATTCAATGAATTATAAGAATCACAATAATCCAAAAGCCAGTGCTGAAGTTTTGAAATTAATAGAAGTATTGAATCTCAAGGATATATTTCGTACTAATCATCCTGAATTAAAAAGGTATACATGGAGAAGGAAAACTCCTGTGAAACAGGCTAGACTAGACTTCTTCCTAATATCAGAATCACTACAACACATGTTGACAAACATTAAATATGAAAATAGTTATCGATCAGATCATTCACCTGTTGTTTTACATTGCAAATTAAATGAATTTAAAAAAGGTAAAGGATTTTGGAAGTTTAACAATTCATTATTAGGGGACAAAGATTATGTAGAAATAATTAAGAAAAAGATTTTAGATATTAAAAAACAATATGCATGTCTTGTTTATGACTTAGACAATATACATTTTATAGAAAACGAAAACCTAAATTTCATAATAAATGATCAGCTATTCTTAGATACACTATTAATGGAAATCCGGGGCAAAACTATTTCTTATGCATCATACATGAAAAAAAAGCTTATTGAGAGAGAGTCTATTCTTGAAAAGGAAATTAAAGATTTAGAACAGAATAATTATCAAACCTCTGGTGAAGAACTCTCAGACAAACATGAAGAGATAGAAAAAATAAGGAAACATAAATTTAAAGGCCAATGTTTAAGATCAAGAATAAAATGGATAGAAGAAGGAGAAAAACCTTCTAAATATTTTCTTAGTATGGAATCTAGAAATTATACAAATAAGCAAATTCCTAGAATTGAAAAAGATGACGGCTCAACCATCACATCTCAATATGAAATTTTAAATGAAACCAAACTTTTTTATGAGAACTTATACAAAAAAAGAAATACTATTGAATCAGAAAATATTTATGAAAGATTAGATTTGTATGATTTTTCGAAACTTAGTGAAGAAGAATCTAACAGTTTAGAGGGTCCAGTAACAAACTCGGAAGTTCTCTATTTCTTAAAACGAATGAAAAATGACAAAAGTCCAGGACCAGATGGCTTTTCTTGTGAATTCTTCAAATTCTTTTGGAAAGATATAGGAACATTTCTAACACGTGCAATCAATAAGTCTTATGAAGACCAGCAATTTTCAGAATCAAACAAACTTAGTATAATAACATGCATTCCTAAAGCAGGTAAGGCAAAACGATACTTAAAAAATTGGCGCCCGATTAGCTTACTAAATGTTATATACAAAATAGCATCAGGTTGTACTGCGGAACGAATTAAAAAATTTCTAGATAAAATTATCAACAACGATCAGACAGGATTTATAAAAGGCAGATTTACTGGAGAAAATATTCGACTCATTTATGATCTACTGCAATACACAGAAACAAAAAACATACCTGGTTTATTAATGCTAATTGATTTTGAAAAAGCATTTGATACAATATCATGGAATTTTCTAAATCAGACATTAAATATATTTAACTTTGGTCCTTCAATCAAAAGATGAGTAGCAACTTTCTATAATGGTATTAAATCATGTGTTATACAGAATGGTATTATATCCGAGTCTCTCTCTCCTCAAAGAGGTTGTAGACAGGGGGACCCAATATCTCCGTACTTGTTTATATTATGTGCCGAGATACTGGGAATCTTAGTAAGGAATAATAAAGACATTAAAGGTATTATAATTGATGATGAAGAGTATAAAATATCCCAATATGCCGATGACATTTCTATTATTTCAGATGGTTCACCGGAATCTATGGATGGTATCTTAAGAGAGCTAGATTTCTTTGCAAACATCTCTGGATTAAAAATAAACTTTTCAAAAATAAACATGATATGGATAGGTAGCAAGAAATTTTCAAAAGAGATATTTCATTATTATAGATGGAAACTGAACTGGAGCAACACAAACTTTGAAATGCTAGGAATTAAATTTTCTGTAAATCTCTGGGAAATGATCGACATCAATTATGATAACAAATTGCTAAACATTAAAAAATTAATTGATCAATGGAAAGGAAGGAAATTAACACCACTTGGCAGATTATCAATTATCAAATCATTACTTATCCCCAAACTTAACCATAAAATATTAACATTACCCAATCCCGGAGAAGAGTATTTTAAAAAAAATTGAATTTGAGTTGTATAAATTTCTTTGGGGGAGTAATGTTCATAAAATTAAGAAAAATACAATTGTCCAAGATTATAGATTTGGAGGATTAAAAATGACTGATTATAATGAGTTTATAGTAGCCTTAAAATCATCATGGATTAGAAGAATAATACATGCAAATAACAAATGGGTAAGACTCTTAGAATCAATCCTTGAAATAAAAATATCAGAGCTACTGTTAAAAGGGTCAGACTTCCTTTTAAATACATCCCAAAGAATAGATAATATGTTTTGGAAAGATGTTTTCTCAAGTTGGGTGCATATAACCAATATCAAAAGTCAGGTAAACCCTAACATACTAAACGAACACATATGGTTTAATCCTAAAGTAAAGATAGGTAATGAGTCTGTCTTCTTGAAACACTATTATAACGCAGGGATTGTCTTCATTAGAGATCTTTTCGACAGCAATGGGAATTTCCTAACTCTAGTTGATGTACTTATGTTTCATGTAAAAACTAACTTTGTTGAATATGCTGGACTTAAAAATGCAATATTATCTGTGCTTCCTAATCACATAGGGAAAAAATTAATAGGACCAATCCTTCCAAAGTCTATCATACTCTTCTATAAAAATAGTAAAGGTTGGAAAGATATGTACAGCAATCTTTTGCACAAAAAGAGGGAAGCAATTACTTCTGTAATAAAATGGAATGAAAATGGATATACCTTTCCTGAAATCAATTGGAATAAGATTTTTGAGCTTCCCTTTAAAGTCACACAAGAGTCAAAATATCAATGGCTGCAGTTTCAAATACTTCACAGAATATTTCCTACCAACCAATATTTATTCAAACTTAAAATTAAAGACTCCCCAATATGTGTTTTTTGTGGAGTTGATATAGAAACTTTAGAACATCTATTTTTTGACTGTCAAAAAATAAGGGAACTATGGTGTGAGGTAGAAGAATGGATTTTAGACCAGTTTCATATCCCTGTAAATTTTGACAAAATTACTGTGTTATTTGGTAAATACCATAATAGACATATATATAGATTTCAAAATTTGATTCTGCTGATAGTTAAACATTACATTTTTTCTAGTAAATATCAAAATAAGCCTCAAGTTCATATATCAGCAATTACAAAAATAATTACAGACAGAATTATGGTTGAGAAATACTTGCTTTTAAGAAATTGTAGATATGATGACTATGAAAAACACTGGCAAACGGTATGTGAATCTTGTATTATTGATCATGTAAATTAATATGTTATACTTATAGTGTATATTTCTTCCGTCACTTCAACATGTTCAATTTCATTTATTTCCCTCCTCAAATTTTGAATTGTTGTATGTATTTTTATCAAACTCTGTTGCTAAGACAATGATACATTTGTACCCCCCCCCTCTCTCTCTCTCTCCAAAAAGACCTTTCACACCATAAATATATGCTTTCATACATTAATAATTTTATCACTGACTTGTTAGCTGAATGTGTCATCTGTCAATGTTGTTTGTTTGTATGTAGTGGAAGGTGTTAAAAAAAAATAAAAATAAAAAAACCTTTCTAACGCAAAGTTTATTTAAGGTTCAGACATCTTTTCATCAAATGTTTTCGCCATTGTAGAGCGGTACACAAAGTAGCATTGTATCCACTTCACTAGGTAAGTTTGGGAATATTTTAAGGGTCTGCCACATTATCGTCTTTAAATTCATCTTATATTTTAAACAGTAATCATATAACTTCATCTTTTCGGATATGATTCCTAATATTCCCCAAATTTGGAATAAAGTTTCAGAACTATGATGTCTATTCTGGGGGCTATTTGGGGTGTAGAAAACGTTTATATACAAATAATAAATCTATGCCTTTGCTGGTAGACGTCGGTACTAGCATGAAAATACGGTGAAAATTTGCTGTGATAAAATTACGAAATGAATTTCAAAATGAAGGATTATCTCCTTCATGCATAGTTCTGACTCTTAGCCATATTTAGTTCCAGGAATTTCTTTTCAGTTCTAAGTTTGTTCTTATTTTGGATTCCCAACATTTTTTACTTGAGGATCCCTGAAGAGATATGATTTGTTGAAATGCGCATCTGCCGCATCAAAATTGGTACTGTTTATCTTTTTATTATATACTGGACAAAAAAAGTTAAGGATCATAATTTTGACCTCAAAAATTTTTATTAACCAAATGATTATTTTGACAAATTTTAACATGTATAGTGTCCCCAATGTGTCCTTAACACAATAAATTTACCTGGTTTCATATTGACGTCATAAATGCACGATTCTTTTGCCCAAACACAAGCAAGGGGTCAAAATCAAAGTGTGCCAACGTGTATATTGAAATTGAAAAAATGTGATTTTCATTTTATTGTGGGTATTTATTGCTCTAATCGACTCTTAGGTGAACAATTATTGACATTAAAAGCCAAGAGGCGCCATTTAACTGCTCTGGAAGCTGGTCAGGCAGTAGGTATGCTTCAAGCTGACCAAGTCCAGAGAACTGTGTGTAGACATTTTAATGTGTCCCAAAGTGTGATTTCAAGGTTGTGGAATCGTTTTAGGCAGACAGGTAATGTTTCTGAGAGACCGAGATCAGGTCGTCCAAGGTCCACAACCGCTCGCCAGGATCACTATATGTCACTTATGGCTCGTAGACACAGGTTTCAGAGTGCTGTCCAACTCAATACTGACTTTCATGCAGCAAGTGGGTTGCGCATAACACCACAAACTCTCAGACAGAGACTTCATGCTGCTAGCCTTCGGGCTCATCGACCTGCTGTTCGTCCCATTTTGATGAGAAGACATCGTGTAGCACGACTCAATTGGGCTCAAAATCACATAAACTGGCAACTGCGTCATTGGACGCCTGTTCTTTTCACAGACGAGTCACGGTTCTGTGTGGACTTTCATGACTGTCGTAGGCGTGTATGGTGCATGCGTGGAGAGCAGTACGCTGATTGCTGTGTAGCAGAGCATGATCGTTTTGGAGGTGGCTCTGTGATGATTTGGGCCGGAATCAGTATTGGTGGATGTACTGACTTGCACGTGATTAATGGCAATCTTACCGGTGCAATTTACAGGGACGACATACTGCATCCAATTGTGAAACCTTATGCGGGAGCTATAGGCAACGACTTTGTGTTAATGGATGATAATGCTCGTCCCCACAGAGCACGTATAGCGACAGACTACCTTGCTACAGAGACAATTGAACGTATGGATTGGCCGAGTTGTTCTCCGGATTGATTTAAATCCAATAGAACATGCCTGGGACATGTTGCAGCAAGCTGTTTCCAGACGCCCTGTACTTCCGACAAACCGCCAGGAGCTTACGTTAGCTTTACAGCAGGAATGGGCAGGGTTGCCACAAACTGCGTTCCGCAGGCTCATCAGAAGTATGCAGAGACGTCGTGTCGTTATACAGGCTCAGGGTGGACATACACCCTATTGATATTGCCTTTATAAAGATTCAATCATTTGTAATTAAATTTGTTATTGTTGCTCATACCGATTTTCAAACTGTTTTGGGGGGGTTACCTGACAATGGTTGCACTGGCTGCTTAACGTATTGATGAATTTGTAAAAACAGGTTTAAAATGTATTGTTCGATTGTCGTTGAACATTTTAATTATATATATTTAACATAATTTATTTGGTTTTGTTATGAATAAAATAATTCTGAAATCATGATCCTTAACTTTTTTTGGCCGTGTATATATACAAAATATTGTACTGAGAACTTCTTATATTTTAAGCAGTAACAACATTATTTATCTTGTTATAATTTATGGTGATCCCTAGATGTGCAATAAGATTCTGAAATTTTCTTTTCATCTGGTGGACCAATTTGAGGTCAAATACGTTTTATACAAAAATCTGGTACTGAGAATCCCTGTTACATTTTAAATGGGGGCCAAATATTTTTTTTCCGAGTACGATTGGAAGGGTCCTTTAAATATGCGATACAATATTAAATTTGTATAAGCAACGCCATTTTCTTGTAGGTGCCCAGAAATTTGTGTATTTATAAAACAATGTTTCTCAACAGAATATCCAAGTCACATTGACAAGAGTCCCAAGGATCTGATTGTACCTAGGAGGAGTAAGCATTCCCAGTCGACCTGTCATACCCGTACAACAAAATGGCAACACGGTTTTAGATGACGTTTATCATTTTGTTTCATAAATTATATTAATAAAAGGAATTTACTTCTACGTCTTTTTGACCAGTGAACGCATACATCTTTGGTCCTTTACAGATATTTCTAGTAGATCCAGGTAAATCGTCGTCCGCATTCGATGAATTTTCATGTACGTGTTACCGTCAAGACTACCTGCACAGGTAAATCGGAAACGCTGATATGAAGTAAAGCGTAGCAAACCTTGTCTCCATATATACCAGGCAAACTCTTCATGCAAATAACAGTAAAATATTCATCTAATATGGCGGATAAAGGAGAGATATGGTGGATTTCGATGATTCTACTATATTTATTAATTCATATCAGCTTTAACCGTAAAGTTTTCTCCGTCCTTCTCGGAAAATAAAGGTCCAATAACTCCTTCACTACTGAATGCAGCTGACATCATTGCATATTGAAGATGTACAGATAATCCTAGATAAAAATCCGGCTTTTTATTTTAAGTTGACAAGAAACCTACATCCAGTTTTTTTTAAAACAAAACTTTCTGAACGGTGTCATTCCCATGGTGAAGCACCAGTCTTGCAAATTCAAGTCGCTGTTTAACATCCATTTCTTTCAGGTGATGCATAATTGAAATCTTAGAGGGTGTAAATTTCATATAATGTTTATATTCTACATATACAGTCTACTTGCTGGCATATTCCCCGTATTTCATGGCCGCCTCAAACCTAAGACGTAAACATAATGCTCCTTCGCCATACGCTCAGCATATAGAAGTGAGAATCACGAGTCTTTCGGATATGACCTTAAAAACGGAGGTTCCATATTGCAACAGATGTTGGCATGTAAAAGGTTCGTCACTGATAAGGTCCTTAGGGCTACGCATAAGTCTAAATTTGTGGTACTCCGCCTACAGCTGCTGACATCTCAATATGAGTAAAAAAAATCTCGACGAAACGTAAAGAAATCAATCAGTAATTAGTAATTAATATCTAAAGAGGTGTCAGAGGACCTTGAGTAGGTACGTTCTACACTTGAATTTATCTGTAATAGAATTTTCTGTCCAACAAAACACAAACGCTTCATTGGGTTCATTGAAACTGAAATCTATGAATATAGTGCCTGAAATAAATTTATGCCGGTCATTTGCTGGGATAGTTTTGTTTAGTGCGTTTTTCGTGTTCCTTATTTAATTTAGAGATTAATTACGATATTACTCTTTGGCCCTACTTACAATCCTTACTAAACGTTTTATTTAATCATATTAATTTCACCATGATATTGATGCATAGAAATACGATTACACCAAGAATACTTCCCTATATGATTTATTGTGACAAGAGTTTAATTAACATTGGCATTGGCGAATTGAAAATCACATAGCAATTAGTGTGTTCGACTGATTGTTAACATACTAACAATTATTATGAAACACTTTAGACAGCAATTAATCTAATGACGGGTTTTATTTGACAATTAGACCACAACACCGACAATATTCATTGCAAACTTTTGAAACCCCTGGACTACTAACTCATTTGTCAGTAATCTGCCATGCATGTCCTGAAGAACCACATATTACCCGCCTAGCTATGTAGAAAGAAAAACTACTGCAAAATGAAAACGATAATTAAAGGCGAAAACACAAAATGCTATAAACATACACAAAATACTCACACAAACATTCTCTTTAAGATTTGATGTGATATCTTCATCAGTCAATCAATTTGCAATGTCAATTTTATGCATTTCAATTTAAGTAAACTGCTTACATGTATTTCTATCCTAAATGTAAGAACGATATACAAATCATTTTACACAAATCATATCAAATTATAAATACGGAAGAGATATTAAATACTTGACTCCATAATACAATAACTATGTACAAATTCATGATACTATGACAGATAAGTTCTAAAATGCGACTGTATGATTAAGAACTATATAAAATTATTATCATAAGAAAGGCAGGATAGCAGACAGCGATCTAAAGTTCCACAAAATAAAGAGGTGATCCCGGACAAAACAGAGGTGGGATCAGGAGCCAAGGAGAAGAAAGCACCCACCCACCCACAAAAACCGACACACCCACCATAAGCCCGACCAGGGCAATGGATCAATCCGTAGCCAAAATCAATATAAATAGGAAAGCCTAATAATTTTCCAGTTTACATTACATTTTGATGCTTGCTCCTCCTAGGCACCTAATCCAACCTCTGGTATGTCCAGGGGTCCGTGTTTGCCCATCTCTCTTATTTGCATTTTCTATAGGAATTGCGAGACTCAATACTTTTAGTTAGTTTTTTCGTGAAACATGTCAGACAGAATTACACTTTAACGTATTCTGTATTTGCCATCACGAACCCCTGGCTATACCAGAGGTAAGATCAGGTGTCGAGGAAGAGTAAGCATCCCCTGTTTACCGGTCATACCCACCGTGAACCCAATATCTTGATCAGGTGAATGCAGTAATTTGCAGTCAAGTTCAATTTCTAAAGAACGGTCTAACAATTGATATGAAACACGCCAGAGAGCATATTACTCAATGACAGATTGTATATGCAAATGAGATCATTATAACGACCATAGAAATTGCGAAATAGTGCCTTGAAATGATACTGTTGAAACCCCTTTATCCTCAACGTATCTGTCAGAAACGTTCCTTGATATGAAAATAAAGTTGTCATTAGTTTGCGGTTATCATTTATGTTACGTTTATTAAAATATCCAAATATAAAGCGAATATGGAAGACTTATTTTGAGTTGACTTAGATATTTCAAATCTACATATGAATGAAATTGAATATTGTTGATTGATAAAACGTGATCGACATATCTTAATGTCGAGTTGAAGGTTTTTTGTCTTATCAAGTAGAAGCTTTCTGCTACCATCAAAATATATCAGCTGATAAATGAGTACGATTGGAACATGTACTGTAGAAAATGATATTTCCATTCCATTTCGAATTCATTATAGGCATGGGGACAAATCTACAGATGGCGTACCAAATAAGATGTCAATTGGTAGAAATATCTCTTTTACTAAAATAATAAATCAGCAGTCTTTTTAGTACTGTGTCTGTTAGGACTGTAAGAATTGACGTTAGTCGCCTACATAACTATAACTATATATATATATATATATATATATATATATATATATATATATATATATATCTGTGTGTGTGTGTGTATTATATTATAATCTACAGCTGATTCTCTATCCCGCATCCTTTGCTTCAAAATAGGACGTTTCGCGATCAGTAGGGGAAAATCGTTGCGAACTAGCTATGAATTCACTTAGAACACTTTATGCTCGAGTGGCATCGTACTGAATCCAACAACCCGTCTCACATTTACACAGGTAAGTAAGACAGGTGAATGGTGGCCTAGATTATATTTAGGTATATACGTTAACGGGTAATATAAATATTTTTACAAATATAAGCAAAAATATAATACAATATACTATAAAATACTCACCACAGTCTGTTTTCAGCGCCCTGAATACTGAAATGGTTAAGTAAAACTACCAAAACAGCATCAAACCTGTTGCTTTGAAAATCGTGCCTCGTTCCACGACAGCACACCTGGGCAATGCATCACGCCTGACTGTTTATTAACAGAATTACGAGTAATGCTGATATTTGAAAATGAAATTTAAAAACAAGACCGTTTAGCTAGCCTGATATATATGTCATTGTTACAGATGGGCCCAAAACATTCTAATGGCACTATCAAATTAGCCCTAGTTAATACCGATTCCAATGATTAAAAAAAGATTCTAAAGCCTTTCTACGATGAACTTCGGGTTACAAGCAGTGTATAAAACATCATTATGATAAACGCTTGAGGTGTAATATTTACTATTTTATGTGGTGATTTCTCTACTCATTTTAAGTGTGAATACTTCTGACCCCAAACGAAAACAAGAATGACAACTGGACTCTGTAGATATATACGTGCATGATCGTCCGTTCGGGTTATGTGCAAAGGGGAATAACTCTAACAGAATAACCACAGACAAAAGGTCTATAAACGCAATGCCACCACAATATGATGCCAGGAATTGTGTAAATAGTTCTTTTAAAATACATTCTGAAACAAGATTAGGGAAACGAAATTTGAATAATTGTACGTTATGAGTGACTCCACAGTTTAATTACTAATTAATATTGTATGTGACAGTTGAAAGTTTGCATTTACAACATCGTCAATAGTAAAAATAAGGAAATAATACATTTAAACTCGATATTTCCTATAGTTATCACAAAAAGTCAACAGCACTTCATAGGTTGACACTAACATTGAGATTCCTTAAATATACGAATTTTTGTATACTCTACTGCATGTGAGTACAGAACAGCAAAAGTTTCCGGTTTATGTCAAAACAAATAATCGATGCGCTCCACCTTCTTCCAAATTGTCCTTTCAGTAAAACACTGTGAAGACCTGGACAGTGTCTAATTTAACGCTCTAATGGCAAGCTCTACTGTAATAGGTAAGGTTTTTTGGTTTAAGGTGGTTTATAATATCATTTTTTTTATCTGATCGATTGTGTATTGTTTAACGTCACGCTCCGCAATTTTTCACTCATATGGAGACGTCACCATTGCCGATGAAGGACTGCAATATTTGGGCCTATGCTCGGCTCTTATGGCCTATGAGCAGGGAGGGATCTTTAACGTGCCACATTTGCTGTGACACGAGTCCTTGGTTTTTGCGGTCTCATCCGAAGGACCGCCCCATTTAGTCGCCTCTTACGACAAGCAAGAGATACTGAGGATCTATTCTAACAAGCCGGATATCCACGGGGTTCCACATGGGGTTATTTACATTTATGTAATTTACTCAATACCTGTATCCAAAATGAATAGATAATTTTTTAATAAATAATAACTAAAAAAAAAATAAATTTAAAAATCGATAATAATATTTTTTCGACATAAACTTGATCTTTTCTAACACGGGGTCTTTGAGAACGAATTTAAATCATTTGGATGTGTACGACTAAATATTGCCTCAAAATATTAGATAACCATTCGTAAGGTTTTAAATTCTTTCTTCGCATTTATTGTTGTGCTTGAACCTCCATTGTTTTTAAATGTGTTTCGACAGGTAGCATTGTTTTAGGTCAGTTATAATTTACGGGCGAATTCTTAAAATTGTGTGGAGCTGTTGAATTCTACAGAATTGTGGAAATACTTATATGTTGGATTTCATTTAAACTTTTAGATGATTTCAATTAAACTAGTCCCGTGGGGATCCGGGCTAGAATAGGTCTTAAGTACCACTTGCTTGTCGTAAGTGGGGACAAAATGGGGCGGTCCTTCGGATGAGACAGTAAAAACGGACGCCACGTGTCACAGCAGGTGTGGCACGAAAAACTCCCACCCTGCTCAAAGGTCATATGCCGAGCATAGGCCTAAATTTGCAGCCTTTCACCGACAATGGTGACGTCTCAGTATGAGTGAAAATTTCTTGAGCGGGACGATAAACAATAAACAAACAAACAAATCAATCAAACTAGTCGATAATTTGATTCGATGTTTTTATGATCTGATACATGTACATGTACCTACATGATTTGGTTGACAGGTACATTATTTTCACTTAAATGTCGAACTCAATGTGTGCGACCAATGCTATTTGTTATTAATAATATCTTGCCTCAGTAAATCCCTATGCTCGGACTTTAACCGCCTTTACAACAATATTGTTCTGAATTTCTTTTTCTGGCATGTCCGTAAAAAAGGTAGCCTATGTTCTCTATAAAATGTACGCACATATGTTTTGACGCCATATGCGTCGATCCGGGTTAGAATAGATCCTTAGTACCCCTGGCTTGTCGTAAGAAGCGACTAAATGAGAGGATCTAACAACCCGGATCCCCACGGGGTTTGACGTTAAACAATATATAATCAATCAATACATACTCGTCGTAGGAAGATGTAGTTTAATATCCAAAATATATATACACAATAATACAACGTATATACATATTCTTTAGTATGTGACACCGGGTACTACGGTTCAAATTGCTCCTTGCCTTGTCGATATCCAAATTACGGAGATGACTGTCAGAATGAATGCAAATGTGTGGAGGAATTTTGTAATCACATGTCGGGATGTACTTCCGGTGAGATGGAATTTACGTACTAAACATGTAATACACGATTTGAGAAAAGTGATGATGATTAACAATTTTGATTCACCATCAACGTAATTCATTATACCTTATTAGTTTATAATTAAATTTAAAACTACAGGGAATGAAAATCCTTTCGCTGTAAGCCTGAATTCAGTATAAACGGATTTGTTGTGACTGTGATTTACTGTACGTAACTATATCTATAGATTTTAGAATTGACTTAAAGCATTAACACATACGAGTGATAAATGACTTGCAGGTGCACACAGAGTAGACAATGACTCAAGTACAGATCTCCTCATCGTCGTCTTAACACTGGGAGGGATATTCATCATCATTGGAGCCTTTGTTGTGATTTCTATTGCTAACAGAAAATTTTTCACCAGACATATAAGGAACAACGCTCATTATGTTGCTTCCGTGGTGGCAGAGCAATCTGGAAACGAATACAATGCTATAGTACGTAATAGAACGACCTGTCCAGAAAATATCACCATAGGAGCCGAGAATGGAATATATACGTTAGCGAATACTTTAAGATACGAAACTATCAATATTTAGTAACGAGCATTCTGCGAAAGAGAACGAGAGAGACAGTTAACTTCGTTATTTTGATAGTTAATGTTTATGATAGCAAAGAAATTGCAGTTTTGTATGACACAATTTTTCACTGAGATTAGAAAACAAATTCATTTTTCTCTCTCGGCTGTTTTATAACTGTACCAGCTGACGATGAACGGAGTCCGATTAAAGTTTCCGTTTTGGTCAAGCTTGAAATACAAATATTTGTCAATTTTACTCTCAAATATGGGTAATTTAGAAATTATGATATAGAATTTTGAAAAATTACATATATATATTTGTAAATGGTTTGCGTCGAATACCGTAACTTTTTTTCTATGAAAATATTGTTGAAAAGGATAAGGTAAATTACAGTACCCAAATATCGCCATTCCTATAGATAATACAAATAGGGAAATGGGCAAACACGGACCCCTGGACATACCAAAGGTGAGGACAGGTCGTCAGTAGGAGTACGCATACCCTGTTAACCAGTCATATCCTTCGTGAGCCCTGTATCTTGCTCAGGTAAACGGAGTAATCCAGAATCAGGATCAGTGTGTCAAGAACGGCAAAACAATTGGTATGAAACACGTTAGACAGCATTTCACCTAAAGGAAGGTTGTGTTGGCAAACTAGATCACTATAATGACCATAAAATTTGTAAAATGCTAACTTTTAACGAGACTGTAAAAACCTTTTATCATCCACTTGTTTGTCAGTAGTCTGTCCCGATTTAGAAAATCTACCTTATGATATAACAGCAAATCGTTGAAAAATATCATTTTATTCGACGAAAATTTTTTTTTATCATTTCAATAAAACTTTCTGATATATGACACATTAATAAAATTTGATTGGTAAACCATCTAAGCCAGGGAATTTATTGTGTTTCATAGTCATAACAGTTTCTTTATACTCTTCCAAAGTTGGAAACTGGTCACAATACGTTAGTTCGAGCTCCACTCGTGCCATGGGCGCATCAAACCTAAGCCGTTAACATAGTTGTGATTGCTCCTTCGCCAAACGCTCGGCAGTTAAAAGTGAGAATCACCGGTCATTTGGGTATGACTTTAGAAACAGAGATCCCGTGTCGCGGCAGGTGCTGGCATGTTAATGACCGTTACCGCTAATATACTGAGCGCTAAGCATAGGTCTAAATGTGTGGTACTTCAACTAGAAATGATGACGTCTCAATATGAGTTAAAAATTCTCGCCCATTACACGAGCGGAGTTCGAACTAACGACCTCTCGGTTAAGAAGAGAAGGTTGTACCACTGAGACGACCGGTTTCAATTAAATGAAAAAGCTTTATAGCTGTATGCATCATTTACTGAAAGCTTATTTTACTATAAAGTCATTCATTTACCACATGCTACACCAGAGAAAATTGATGGAGATAAAAAGTGGAGGACTTGTACAACAATATTTTGTGCATGAAAACTTTTAAATCTATTTACTTTGTCAAAAAATGCAATTTAAAGAAAGTGTAATCGAAAATACGCAAACCCCTACTGAACTCGATTGATTGATTAAATATTGTTTAATGTTCCGCTCGAGAATTTTTCACTCATATGGAGACGTCACCATTTCTGATGAAGGGCTGCAAATTTAGGCCTTTGATCGGCGGTTATGGCCTTTGAGCAGGGAGGAATCTTTTACGTGCCACACCTGCTATGACACGGGACCTCAGTTGTTGCGGTCTCATCTGAAGGACCGCTCCATTTAGTCGCCTCGTACGACAACAAGGGGTAATGAGGATCTATTCTAACACCCCGGATCCCCTGAACTCGAAACAGCAATAGACTTACTAACCTACTGAGGTACTCAGCAAGGCATGTATATCTGAGAGGAATAGAGAAAAGTCAGACATTGTGAATAAAATACAAATTGTATTCATTTTACGAATAAAATAGATTGTTCTTTTTAAAACAAAACTGTTTCAGCCAACTAATTTTAGAACGAGAAAACAAGAGACGATGTCTTCCCATTCCAAATACCATTGGAATACTACATGGAAATGGTAAGAGAATACCATAATTTCATTATAAGTAATGACGCCGGTTGCGAGATATATATATATTAATGACTAACTTCATTTTCAAAGGTGCGAAGCTATATAAACAAAATGTTTTATCAAGCCCCTTCCATGTGTTCAGGTCCAAATTTGATCATATAAAACAAATAGTATAATTTCCATGGGTAATTGGTAAAAATAATCGAAACAATTAAACAAATATACCAACAATTAGCACTTTTGCATGTATCTCACACATATATTTTATATTGCACATAATGATAGCAAACAGCTACTTACATCACAAAAAACCATGACATGCTGTACTTGTAAATTAGGCCGTTATAACAAGCAAAGAAATTTCAAAATGCTAAATTTAAACGAGAAATTTCAAAATGCTAAATTTAAACGAGATTGTTGAATCGTCAGAGTACTTGTGCTTAGAATCAAAATGTTATTTAACGAAGTAATAATTTGAATGATTGATCACAAGACATCAATATTTCCGTGCAACATTTCTATTCATGAAGCTGTTGTCTATGGTGTCAAAGTGGCTAGTCTAGTTAAACTCTTCGTGCATCGCAAGGAATGGTCGTGTAAAGTGATGAAAACTCACATGGTTAATGCTGGTGATTTAGGAAAAGTTTTGGGATTTCAAATTTTCGAAACGTTCTTTGGATTTGGTTATAGAATTCACATCACTTCTCGTAGCTGGCGCAATACATCTAAAGTTTCTTCGTAGTAGGTAGTATTTTTGAGAGGAGTATAAGGAGTGTTGGTAAATACTTTTACTGGATCAACAATGTATCTCTGGAAAGGTTTTATATATACTGACATAATCCAACGCGGTTCATACCAACAATATTCTTTTTTAAATATTATGAGGGTAATAATAACTCATTAGTTTTAGAAAATTCATTTGGAATATTTCAATCATTCCTGTTTGAAGAATACAGAAATTTTCAATCTCATAATACCTATTCGGGACGTCAAAACATACATTAATTCTAGATCCCCGGTAATACGATAAGGAAATATCCGTCAGTACTATGCTGTGCAAAGTGCAAGAATTTGTGTTATTTATATTTCATGAGAAAGCTCACATTATTTCAGAAACAAATTATTGCAGAAAATGTATTACCAGGAAATTGAAAAGTGAATTAGTATTTTTAATGCTCCCATTGTGTATAATGTTTCTGTCGGAGATGAAGTTCTGTTTCGGTGTCCATGTACTAGTTTTTCTCTCTTCACAAGTTTCCATGTTATGTAACAGGTATGCTATTTCATGGCTCTGAACTATGCATGTATACATTCGAACATCATTCAAAGTATTGCATTGAAAACAAAATCTTATATGGACTATGGAATTCTGACGTGTTTTATTTAAGATCTTATTTGTAAATACAGTTTGTACAAATTGGGGTCGAATGCTGCCTTGCGTGTTCCGTGCAAATTTAATGTTTTTCTTTTCATATTGAGTTTTACTAAGGATCACTCCGTTTATCTGATCACGTCAGAAGGCTTATGGCAGGTGTGGAGGACCAAAAGGGGATGCGTATTCCTTCTAGACTCCTCATCCTTCCTCTGGCGATTCCTAGGGTCTGTGTTTGCCCTATTGTTGAGGATCTGTTTTATTCCTTGTGCGACTTATGAAATCAATCACCGTTTGCTATCTTCCCCTTTTTCATCCTTCTATTGCATATTGACATCTAAACATAAACACAATTTAGCAGTGTAGTATTTTTGAAGCTTTTAGTATGAATATTTGGATGAAAAGGTGAAGATAACAGTGATCAATCTTCCTGCAAAGAATACGAAATTCGTAGTAGAGTAATACGGACCCCTGGATGAACCAGAGTTGGATCAGGTGCCAAGGAGAAGTAAGCATCTCCAACATATTCAGGTTGTTTTACATATATCCAGTAGACAATCAACAAGTTTCATATTTTACATAAAATGTATACATTTTTTTAATATAATATTTAAACATCAATTCTTTCTCTCCACTGTCATCTCTGCAATTATACTGTAATAATGGCGTCGTTGAGACTATACTGTAATGGTGGCATCTTTGAAATTACACTGTAATAGTGGCGTCTTTGAGACTATACTGTAATAGTGACTTCGTTGAGATTATACTGTTATAGTGGCGTCGTTGAGACTGTTTCGTAGGAAATGAAAACCTCCAATGCAAGTTGAATATTAAACGGTGTTTCAATGAACAATTGAAGATATATCTCATAAAGCCTATAAAGAATACAAAATTAAGAGAAGTGAAAACACAAACCACTGGTCACTTTAGAGGTGGGATCTCCTTATAAATGCAAATCTTACAGGACATTGATTTAAAAAAAAATTTAAGCAATTTATCAAAGATATGTTTCCTTTAATTATTTTCAGCATTTGAGACGCAGAATACAAAATCTTGGAAAAATATAATTGCAATATATTGAATAAAAGAGTACAACTTTAACTTACATATCCTTACTTTGTATATTGAATAATTTCAAAAGAACGATAACTCTTTCAAAATGAAGAAGCTAATTTGTAATAATACATGAGGCAAATTGTAGGCGTTCTAAGTATACCTTTCATGACCAAATGAATAAACGCTTATAAAATAAAGTCACTTTATATTTCTTGGAAAATATTGTACTTAACATAATTAATAAAAAGAAAAGAAAATAGGAAATAAAAATGTAAAATAGCCTAACGTTCAATGCGTATTTGCCACGTTGCTACTGTTACTAAACGTAAAAGCGCAGAATTATCCTGTAAGGTGTAATTACAGCTTCTAAATATATCATCGTGAAATGTTCTTGTCACTATCACAAAGCGCTACAGATACTGCTAAACGTAAACCTGCGGAATGAATATACGTAGCGCTCAGTAATTAATATTACTCCATACACACATTTTTAGATGATAAAAGTATTGAAAGTATATTTATTTCAATTTATTTGAGTGAAAACTAATAAATTATCAAATACGATCGGTTGTCACACATATTAAAATGCGAAACATACATAAACAGAACGCCTCCATATGAGTGAAAGATTCTCGAGCGGGACGTTAAACAATATTTAATCAATCAATAATAGAAGCAGTCTAAACGTCCGAAAATAGCCATTTTTCTCAAACAGCGTTATCTGAATTTCACAAAAACTGGTTATAGCGATATAATAGTATTCATAGTAGCAATGATCATTTTTATTCACATGTCGATTCCATATAGCCCAGTGAACTTGAAATAAAAAACACCACAGAGTCTCCGACTTCTGCTTCGTACTTAGATATTTTACTGAACATAGACGCCGGCGGTAAACTAAAAACTCAACTTTAAGACCAACGAAATGATTTCAATTTCTCCATCGTCAACTTTCCTTATTTATGTGGCAATATGCCATCATTACTTGTATGTGGTGTTTATATCTTCCAACTGATTCGGTACACAAGAGCTTGTTCAGCATATGATCAGTTTTTAGATCAAGGCAGGCTACTGACTAAGAAGTTAATGTTACAAGGGTTTGTACAGTCTCGTCTAATGTCAGCATTTCGCAAATTTTGTGGTCGTTATTCTATATAGTTTGCCAGTACGGCTTAGCATTAAGTCAAATGCTATCTGGTGTGTTTCATATCGATTGTTGGACCGTTCTTGCCACAATGATTCTGACTACGAATTGCACCGTTTGCCTGATCGGGATATAGGGCTAACGGCGTATGTGGCCGGTCGACAGGGGATGCTTACTCCTCCTGTGCACCTTGTTCCACCCATGGTTCGGCCAGAGGTCTGTGTTTGCCCATCTTTCTGATTTGAATTTTCTGTAAGAATTACGATATTGAATACTGTTAGTTATCTTGGCCTTTACATCATGTACAAATCTTTTTTAAAAATCAGTAAGTTTGCAAAATCGTATGACGTCACAATAGTGTAGAACTACTTTGAATTAGGAAGTTACTTTATATTCAATGTTGGGGTCTCCGTGGCCGAGTGGTTAGAGCATCGTGCTCAAAAGCACTAGGCCTCTCACCTCTAGTCGGCGCGGGTTCGATTCTCGCTCGCACCGAGATATATATATATATATATATATATATATATATATATATATATATATATGTGTGTGTGTGTGTGTGTGTGTGTGTGTGTGTGTGTGTGTGTGTGTGAGAGAGAGAGAGAGAGAGAGAGAGAGAGAGAGAGAGAGAGAGAGAGAGAGAGAAAGTTTGCCAGTTTGTTTTGGAAGGTCGGTGGTCTCTTTTCAAGTACACTGTATCTGGGTTCCCTCCACATCCAATAAAAACTGGACGCCACCAGGTAACTGGAAACGTGTTGAATGTTACGGAAAACAACAACCAATCAATAACTATATTCGATGTCAAGAACGTGGAAAGGGAGACGGCATCATGGGAAATAATAGCAGAGCAACTGCTCGTCATAAAGTCATGATTGATTGTTTATTGTTTTAATTACTAATTACTATTGGAAAAGTAAACAAAGGGAGATGTCATCAATTGTTGTCAACAAGGAACCAGTCAGGCTTAGTGGACCATACTTAGATGGCCCAGCAAGTCAGCCAGCTGTAGTAGCAAGAAGTATTCAACGGGCCACGTCTCTCTTCCCTAGACCTCTTCCAGGCGTAACGAATGAAAATGTGAAAATATTTAACACAGTGTCTTGCATAAAGCCTATTCTTCCCCTTTAATATCCAAGAAAACACACAAAAAGCATTGTAATTCTAATTACAAATACTCTGCTCACTACAATCACTGTTTCATCTAAATTAAGTAACGTTATTTATTCTCCTGCCATTGACCGTTGATACGATTCTAAAGAGGTGCAACGATTTTTTTTTGTATACTTCCACGGTGCTGCGTCAACAAAATATGTACTCGGCAAGGGTTTGAAAGACACATAATAGTTTAATTTTTAAATAAGTGAAATAATTCCCAGGTTTAATTATTGCAATGCCTTCCAAAACAATTTCATTCATAGGTATCAACTAAAATGCATGTAACTGCATAATATTTATTGCACTATCTTTTCACGCAGGAACACGGTTGTAAGTAATAACGTTTTGGGAATAATCTGAATCAGCAGTTTTGTTGTGTTGGGGACCATCTAAAAACTATAGAGAGAATGCGATATCTAGAAAATCTGTATTTGAACTTGTTGAAATGATGTATTTATTTGGTGGACAAGTTTCGCGAACAAATGCGCAATTTCAACTCGTTAGATAGAGCAACTATCAGCCTAGGTATCCTCTATATAACAGTAATATAATGCCCAAATCAGAAGCCGAAACTGATTAGCTTGTAGAGTAATTAATTTCACCTTTAATAAGAATAGGTTTCATCCAATAAAATATTTTGTATTTTGGGTTTTTTTCAACAAGAGGAAAAAGTTGCATTACTATAACGTATAAATAACTTGACAAACTCAATATGATTATGACAAGCTTACTGTTTGAAAGACAATTATATTATTAACATGACAAGCTGATCATTAACATGATTAACACTTCACGTTTATCATTAACAATACAAGCTTATTATTAACATGATACACTTCTTGTTTGCATGGCAAACGTATTATCAACAATACTAGGTTATCCAAATGACAACCTCACTACTAACATGACAAGGTTCTCATTGGTTTATCATGACAAGCCTATTGTGAGCATGAAAAGCTTAATGCTGATTGTTTTGTAGTCGCACAAACTGTGGTCAGGACCGGATATGGAATGATGAAGTTTGCAAATGCACTAGTAAGTAATCATTCTAGAGAGTACCTTTAAATTCATTTTAGAAGAGTTAATTTTTGCGTAAAACTCGTTATAAATATCTACTTGTGTACATGTATAAGTTTCATGTGTATGAATGAATGAATTTCAGAATTAATAGTCGCGAGAACACCGCCCATCGTCGAACAATGCAAAGAGGGTTACTATGGTGTAAATTGTTCACAACCCTGTAGATACCCAAACTTTGGTCTGGACTGCCAAGAGGAATGTCAATGTCTGGAGGAATTCTGCAATATACACCTGGGATGTGTGTATGATAATAATAATTCTACCTCAGGTATAAAGTACAACATCATTCAGATATGTTGCAAATTTTCATAATATACTGGACAAAAAAAGTTAAGGATCATGATTTCAGAATTATTTTATTCATAACAAAACCAAATAAATTATGTTAAATATATACTTACAATGTTCAACGACAATCGATCAATACATTTTAAACCTGTTTTTACAAATTCATCAATATGTTAAGCAGCCAGAGCAACCATTGTCAGGTAACCCCCCAAAACAGTTTGAAAATCGGTATGAGCAACAATAACAAATTTCATTACAAATGACTGAATCTTTATAAAGGCAATATCAATAGGGTGTATGTCCACCCTGAGCCTGTATAACGGCACGACAATGCCTCTGCATATTTCAGAAGAGCCTGCGGAACGCAATTTGTGGCAACCTTGCCCATTCCTGCTGTAAAGCTAACGTAAGCTCCTGGCGGTTTGACGGAAGTAAAGAGCGTCTGGAAACAGCTTGCTGCAACATGTCCCAGGCATGTTCTATTGGATTTAAATCAGGAAAACAACTCGGCCAATCCATACGTTCAATTGTCTCTGTAGCAAGGTAGTCTGTCACTATACGTGCTCTGTGGGGACGAGCATTATCATCCATTAGCACAAAGTCGTTGCCTATAGCTCCCGCATAAGGTCTCACAATTGGATGCAGTATCTCGTCCCTGTAAATTGCACCGGTAAGATTGCCATTAATCACGTGCAATTCAGTACATCCACCAATACTGATTCCGGCCCAAATCATCACAGAGCCACCTCCAAAACGATTATGCTCTTCTACACAGCAATCAGCGTACCGCTCTCCACGCATGCGCCATACACGCCTACGACCGTCATGAAAGTCCACGCAGAACCGTGACTCGTCTGTGAAAAGAACAGGCGTCCAATGACGCAGTTGCCAGTTTATGTGATTTTGAGCCCAATTGAGTCGTGCTACACGATGTCTTCTCATCAAAATGGGACGAACAGCAGGTCGATGAGCCCGAAAGTTAGCACCATGAAGTCTGAGAGTTTGTGGTGTTATGCGCACCTCACTTGCTGCATGAAAGTCAGTATTGAGTTGGACAGCACTCTGAAACCTGTGTCTACGAGCCATAAGTGACATATAGCAATCCTGGCGAGCGGTTGTGGACCTTGGACGACCTGATCTCGGTCTCTCAGAAACATTACCTGTCTGCCTAAAACGATTCCACAACCCTGAAATCACACTTTGGGACACATTAAAATGTCTACAGACAGTTCTCTGGACTTGGCCAGCTTGAAGCATACCTACTGCCTGACCAGCTTCCAGAGCAGTTAAATGGCGCCTCATAACTTTTAATGTCAATAATTGTTCACCTAAGAGTCGATTAGAGTAATAAATACCCACAATAGAATGAAAATCACAATTTTTCAATTTCGATATACACGTTGGTACACTTTGATTTTGATCCCTTGCTTGTGTTTGAGCGAAAAAATCGTGCACTTATGACGTCAATATGAAACCAGGTAAATTTATTGTGTTAAGGACACATTGGAGAAACTATACATGTTAAAATTTGTCAAAATAATTATTTGGTTAATAAAAATTTTTGAGGTCAAAATTATGATCCTTAACTTTTTTGTCCAGTATACATTCATGGCACAAGGACCTTTGAAACGTACAAAACTTATTAAAGATACAAGCATGTCAACAAAAGAGTTGATTAATTAAAATGTAATCTCTCTCTCTCTCTCTCTCTCTCTCTCTCTCTCTCTCTCTCTCTCTGTGTGTGTGTGTGTGTGTGTGTGTGTGTGTGTGTGTGTGTGTTCGTAATTTACATCTGTCAATATATTTCAGTCAGTCATACTACAAAGAGGACCCAGGACCAGGGCAAATCTGCTTGGACAGCTAGCAAAGAAATATTCATAGGAATCCTAGTTTTCTGTGGAGTTTTATTGGTTTACATTATTTACTTAGTAACTGTAATTAACAAAAATAAATGCAAATCTGATCAAAGACCGTTATCCTCGTATACGGGAAACTCCACCGCTATCATTTAGAACAGTCAAACTTGAATATTTAAGAAATGTTGTCTGACTTTTAATTAAAATTTGTGCAGTTTATTAAATAAAGTTAATAAGTTGCCGTATTGATTATTAATGATTCCTTTATATAAATCGAATGCTGTCACACGTAGCGGTATCTCAGTGGTTAGAGCGATTGCTTCCTGTCCAGGGGATTGTGAGTTCGTATCATGACCGTGTCAAACGTACAACGTAACCATAGTTAGTGATAGCTCCTTTGTCAAATGCTCGGCATTAAGAAGTAAGAATCATTGGTCTTTCGGATATGACCTTACAGAGGGAGGTCTCGTCTCGCGGCAGGCGTTGGAACGTTCAAGAACTCTCATTGCTACGGCCCTAAACGCTTAGCATAAGTCTAAATTTGTGGCACTTCACTTACAGCTGGCGAACACCCCTCGTATCAATGCTGGTACGATCAAAACGAAAGTTAGGAAATAATTTTCTTTTATCAATCTTTCTATGAACGAAATAATTCATGGTCCAGATATACAACTACTTATACAATTTAATAACAAGGTAATCACCGTTCCAGATTCACATCTCGTTATATAAATTACCTAAGATACAGTGACTACTTGGTTATATGCGAGTCCGCAATGTTTCTAGGCTTTTCATGCATACCATCAAACTCTGGGATCTTTGTAGTACACGTTTTCTCAATGAGAGGTTATAAATAAAACGGACCACGTGGGGATCCGGGTAGTTAGAATAGATCCTCAGTACCCCTTGCCTGTCGTAAGAGACAACTAAATGGGGCTGTTCTTCGGATGACACCGGAAAAACTGACTCCCCGTGTCACAGCAGATGTGCCACGATAAAGATACCTCCCTGCTCAAAGGCCATAAGTGTCGAGCATAGGCCTAAATTTGCAACCATTCACCGGCAATAGTGACGTCTCCATATGAGTGAAAAATTCTCGAGCGGGACGTTAAACAATACATAATCAATCATTCAACGGACGGCAACTAAGACAATTCTTTGTACAAAAGCAGTGTGATTCGAGCTCTGTAATATTCCTGTAGTTTCTTATCGGTGTTACTTTGTACTATAATTAATCCCAATTACACTCCACGGCAGTGGTATAAATATAATTTTCTCGGCAGCCTTTACCCCACCTGTTAGAATTGCAATCAACATTTTATGGGTTTTTTTTAACTATTGTGCTGTCGGTTGTCCTTTTTTGTATTTTGATTTTAAATATAAGCATTGTATAGCATGTGTATTACCTATTACATCGTTCAGAGATATCTTTCTTTTTAAAAGTTAGTGAGTTATCTTCCCGAAGTAAAAATCGGTTTTGGGGGGGGGTTTTTTGGTACTTGAATCGGGAGTTATCTCCCTCATTTGCGCCATGTTCAGATGTGATGATGTTATCTCCTTATGTCAATTTGTGGTCTGGTACCATGTAAGTTTTAATGGAATACTTGTGTATTTATTCATACCTATTACACTGTAAAGTTGTATTGATTATTTATAGCATATTTGTATAGTGGATTGATTGATTGTTTGTTTGTTTTACTCCACACTCAACAATTTTTCAGTTATCTGGTGGCGTCCAGTTTTTGTAGGTGGAAGAGAAAACCCAGATACAATGTACCCGGGAAGAAACCATCGACCTTTCGAAAGTAAACTGGCAAACTTACGTTACAAGTTACAAGAAGTTATAGTAATTGTAATTAATTTTACTGATGCTTATATGGTAAATTAATATTTTATATTGTGATTAAGTTTTAAGTGAGCAATTTCTATGAAATGCTGTTATTGTCTTTTGTTTTTGGTTGGATAGTTTATTTATAGATATTTTTATTATCATTTAAGTTGTTTACCTCACTTGCTCACTGGGTTACCGGAATCGTTCGTGCGCTCACTCGATTACCGGAATCATTCGTGTGCTCACTCGATTACCCGAATCATTCGTGCGCTCACTGGATTACCGGAATCATTCGTGCGCTCACTCGATTACCGGAATCATTCGTGCGCTCACTCGATTACCGGAATCGTTCGTGCGCTCACTAGAGTTTATAAGTACTTCACTCATTTACTTGACTCATTTACGTAATAAATGTGAAACAATTTACTTTGTCTTGTGATTGAGGTTTACCTAGCTGTTGCAGACAGGTCTTCCGTTTCAACGGAACTCCTTATTATTATTCGGGGAGTCTCTGTTATTGTTTTTTCTTACAAATTTCCCGGGGATGCGTCGACCGATGTTCGTCAAATTTTCAGGGGTGATAAATATTCACTTGGACTCATAGGTTTTTGTTTTTATTTTGTATAAGTGAATTATTACGTTTTTCCGAGTTTTAGAGGGTCAGTGTATTCCCGAGTGTTCTCGGAAACTAATCGAGACATCAAGTTGAAATTTGCAGAGATTGTAGAGTGGAGTTCGTAGATGTTCAGAATTGCATACATTTCTTTTAAATGAATAAAATGTTAGAGCTCGGTAGGGCTCGCAAAATCGTCACGATTTTACGTGCAATTTTGTACACATTTTCGTCAATATCTTGAAAAGACATATCGAACATAATTTGTAAATAATGACGAGACATATTCGATTATATCGTGTTATAGGGATCACTTCCTTTAGTAAATGGCCGATAGGGGTAAAAAATATTTATTAAATATCTTATAAACTAAAAGGAATTTGTTGAGTATTATTGAATCAGAGTTCTTTTTATTAACGTATTGTAACTGCTGATGTCAGCAAAATGATCATTGATTATGTGTGTTTGTTTAACGTCCCGTCGAGAATTTTTCACTCATATTGAGACGTCACCAGCTGTAGGTGAAGTACCACAAATTTAGACCTATGCTTATCGCTCAGGACCGTAGTGAGGGTTATTTAACGTGCCAATGCCTACCGTGACACGGGATCTCCGTTTTTAAGGTCATATCCGAAAGACCCGTCATTCTCACTTCTAAATGCCGAGCGTTTGGCGAAGGTGCAATCACTACCTATTTTTACGTCTTTACGTTTGACGCGGTCATTGCACGAGCGGGGCTGGAACTCACAACCTCCCGGTTACGAAGCGAACGCTCTAACCAATGAGGTACCGCGACCGTTGATTACGTAATAAGGGATTTCTAAGGGAATGATACACGAAACTTGGTAACGTCTCAAGACGAATTAATAACAAATTAGTAACAAACGTAAAGCAAGCAAACAAACAAAGTAAACATTAAATGCACCATGACTTTAAACAACAGTCGCGGTAGGTCAGTGGGAAAACGTATGCATCGTAACCGGAGTGTCGTGGGTTCGAGCTTCGTTCGTGTTGTGGCTGTGCCAAATCTAAGACGTTAACCTAAGTAAGTGATTGCTCCTTCGTCAAACTCTCTGCAACAATATAAATAGTTTCTACTTCAACGGAATTTCAGATTGATTGATTGTTTGTTTGTTGTTTTCCGCCACACTCAACATTTTTTTCTTAGTTATCTGGTGGCGTCCAGTATTTCATTGGTGGGGGAGAGAACCCAGATACAATGTACCCGGGAAGAGACCACCGACCTTCCGAAAACAAACTGGTAAACTTTCTCAAATATATCGAAGCGAGCGGGAATCGAACCCGCGCCGACTAGAGGTGAGAGGCCTTGTGATTTTGAGTGCTCTGCTATAACCAATCCGCCACGGAATTTCAGAGTTCTCTGCTATGAAATATCAATTTCAAAATAAAATCTAAATTGTCGATATCAAACGCAGCTTGTCTCAAGAATAGGAATCCACCTTCAAAGAAGTTTGATGTTTTGAAGAGAGAACATTAAATTCATTGCGACAAACGTATGTTACCTGTAGAACTCTAGGTAGTTTAGTGGATAACGCACTCACTTCTCATCGCTGCCACCCGAGTTTCATTCCCTTGATCGAGCGGTTGTATGAAAAGGTGAAAATAACAGTGGTCAATCTCATAACACCTTTAAGGAATACAATTGTTTGATAAATATGGCTCCTGGATATATCAGAGGTGGTATCAGCTGCCAAGGAGAAATAACTATCCCTTGTCAATCGGTCACGCCCGCCATGAGCCCCATATCTTGATCACGTACACGGAGTAGCCTTACAATATTAGTGTGTAAGGAATGACCTAACAGTTGGTATGAAACACGTCAGAGAGCATTTGACCCAAGGACATATGATATTGGCAAACTAGATTGTTATAACGATCATAGAATTTGCTAAATGCTGACTTTAAACGAGACTGTTGAAACCCCTGTAACATCAGATTGTTTGTCATTAGCCGGTCTCGATTAAATAAAACTGATCATATGCAGATCCAACCCTTGTGTATCGAATTAGTTTGAGAGACATAAACAATATATGCAAGTGAATATTGCTATATAGATATGGGAAGTTGACGATGGAGAGGCTGAACTCATCCCGTTTGTCATATTAGAGGGTATGGTGGTCGCTCGCTCGGACACATACATTACCTACGTGTAGCACCAACATCCTTGCTCGTTGCTATTTGTTTTCAGACTTTAACAATAAAGGTTGTTATTTATTTATTTATTTGATTTTCTTGACTGAAAATGTTGATTTACATTAGTCATCATCGAAAAAAGCTGCCTGTAAGTATATGGTAAAGAAGGTCTCAAATGTAGTGGCACAGTACGTTTGAAGTGTCTCCTTCACAGCAGGTAATATTTCCGTAATGAGCAAGGATAGGGGTTTGGTAGAACATTTACTGGATCCAGCAATTCATCTTTGTTTGTAAGGGTTCTTTTTTTTTTATTTGATTTAATTTGCCTCAAAATATATAATTTCCTCTATCATATTCTTCCCCCTATTTGCATTATTCGTATTTCAATTTTCCGTTTTCCCTTCGATCTGATTTACCTTCCTGCTAAATTACACGTTACCTCTTTGTACAGAGGAAACAGACTATATATATATATATATATATATATATATATATATATATATATATTATACATTAGGAATGTAGTAGTATACAGCAAATGGATTAAAATGTTAAAATGAAATATGAATCAAAACTAGCCATACTTATGTTATTAATCTTTTTCATTGCACCGCCATGTATATCGTACCTTTGTGAGAGGTAAGGCAACAATTAGTTTCAATATTTATATAATCATGCATCAAATGTTTCATCTAAGTTTTAGGATGAACCTGTGAATTACTTTTTTATGTTTGATTTCCGTGTGGGTGGAAATTCGATCATTTCTGTAAAAATATGTCCTCCTTCAAACATACAATTTGATAATGTTTCATAACTATTATTGATCAACCGCTTCGCTTTTATATCTACGATCAATTAACCAATCATTATTGTGAGACTGATCAACAGAGGACATTTTGGGGAAGCGGGACAGTAACCCAGTTGTTGCGATGCTCGCTTCATATTATAACCATAAGGTCTAGATATGATTCTCGATCCCAGCGTCGCAGCAAGCCTTAAAATTTTAAAATAAATAATGGCTGTTCCTTTGCCAGGTTCCTGGGATTAAAAGTGACAGCATTATTGTCTTGGATATAACCTTAAAAACACGGGTTTCGCGTCACGGTAGGCATTCTTACAAGAAAGAACCATCACTTTTACGACCTTCTCCGCCATGCATAGATCAAACTTTTTGTAGTACCCCTGTTCAAAGCTGATGATGTGTTTATTTTAGTAAAAAATTCTCAAAACGGTCGTAAAACAAAAGGTAATCAGACAAAGATATTTCCAGCAAGCTGACTACGATAGCGTTGGAAGCATTTTTATTGTTTAAACAACCATCACTCCGTTCATCCCATATTGTTTAAACAATATCGTTCCTCTTGCGATAGTCATTCTATATTCTATATGTGGCTTTTGTATATACACTTATTGTTTTATTTTGATATTCTATATCATGATTTGCTATATACGCATAATCGTTTTGCTCCAGATTTGTTAATTAGTGTTTTCTGTACGAATTTTACTATCCGTGGGTTTGACATATATCAGTATTGGTGCTTTTCAAGTCCAATCTTCCATCTTCAAGTCAAATCAATTTTGCAATATTCGCGGAATTGTTAATTCTGCCCCTCTCCTAAGGTATTTCTTATTATTAAAATCTCGTCATATGAATGAAAATTGTCAGCTCAGTGTCTGCTATGGGTTTTTAATCACAGTAACAGTTTGTGTCATTTGACATTCAATACTGACATGTTACCACGTTGAGGTCAATTCGTTATACAGCTATACATTTGCACATGTAGCTCAGACTCATCTACATTACACTCGTGGTATTATCTTGCAATTCACACGGTTATTGCATACCTATTTATCATCATACTTAAACACTCACTTTGAATTATTTTTGGACTTATATTACTCACAATTATATCTGTTGTGTTTGCAGAATACATTGTAGATGTCAACATTCAGCGACTTTACTCACACTTGTCCTTTAAAATGATAAATTCCCTAGCCTTTACGAGCTCTGTCCTTTGTCAGTATACATAAAATATACACCTTGAAGAATTCCTTCAAAAGCTACAGATAAGAATTGTGGGAACATACATATACGTTGGATATGTACATATCATCATTTCACCAACTTAACTATC
The DNA here is from genome assembly GCA_024699665.1 of Ostrea denselamellosa. NCBI lineage: Eukaryota > Metazoa > Mollusca > Bivalvia > Ostreida > Ostreidae > Ostrea > Ostrea denselamellosa. The sequence goes on from JAMZEH010000018.1 coordinate 9,557,904, forward strand.
ATTATAGTGTGGGTAATTCAATGTAAAACGTATTCCAGACATTTGAATTCATACAGCAAAATTTGTACTTTATCACAGATATCCTCAACACTCATGCTATGAAGATTGCAAATGGAATGAGAGTTTCCAAAGATGTATGGGTTAGTAAATTATAATTCATAGTAATTTGTTTGCTGGACTAAGATAAAAAATACCACATCGCAACAAATACCAATTCTATACACTTGAGTCTCTCACTTGATTATGCATCAGCTAATGTAAATATCAACATTCTGTTCTGGAAGCATATATAAATACACACGAGGGTTGGTTGATATATTGTGAGCATTCTGTTGAAGGAAGTTAGCATCCGTTTTCAGTCCTACTATTCCCGGACTATTTAAGGTCGCGTACCTGACGACTGGTGTCATTTGGTCAGTTTACATCGACGATATGACTTTTGCCAAGTGGACAAAATCGGTGGAAGAGCAGTGATGTAATATTTGCACAAGGTTAGCAACTAAAAATATCCATATTGATATGGTAGCAACAATAGGGAAAATTCCCCTTCAGATGCTACAGTAAAAAGGTGGGTGGCGGAATTCAAAGGCAGAGTCATGAGGATGACCCCCGTCCTGGAAGGCCTGTAACTGTTGCAACCGCAGAAATGTCAATAAAGTTCATGATATTGCTATGACTGACAAGTGAGTACAGAAAGATTTATAGTCAGTACAGTTTGCACATTCCATTCTGACAGAGGATCTTCAGTGAAAAAGCTTTCAGCCCGTTGGGTTCCAAGACCTCTGACAGTTGATCAGAAGCACTTAGTCGCGTGCTAAACTAAACCTTTTAGAGGTAGATCCTGCTTTCTTTCTTCGGAGATTTGTTACTATGGATGAAACATGGGTACATCATTTCATTCCAGAGGCCAAATAACAGTCTAAACAATGGAAGCACCCTGGTTCACTCCGCCAAAGAAGGCAAAGACTGTTTCAATAGCTAGAAAGGTAATGGCCTCAGTTTTCTGGGATGCTGATGATATTCTGATGATAAATTGTCTCAAAAAGGGGTAAACAATGAATAACACATAATATACATCACATCTGAGGCAGTTATATAATAAATAAATAAAAATAGTAAAGAGGCTTGCGCTTGAGTTTTGTAGAAGTGTATTTTTGATTTCTGCATTGAAGTAGAATTAGGAAATTAAAAAGAAAATATGGGGTCTAAATGTCTGTTAGTGAGCTACAGTGTTTTAAATTGGACTTTTTTGCACTTAAAACGTACTCAAGATTTATTCATTTAAATTTCTTTTGTCTGTTGTGTCAACACATGATAGGCAACACAAATCAATCATTACACAAAATAGATATATAAACCTGACTTCTAACAATGCAGACGTAAGAAAAGGTTAATACTATGAATGAAATTAACTTTTTTGTACGGAAAAATTAATGATATCAAATTTGATAGTCTAAAGGACATATTGGAAGCAATATCAATTTCCAAAATTTCATATACATGTAACTTTCTAAGTCGTGCCGTAAACTTTACAATGGAACATAAAAAAGTGGGGTTGCAATGCAAATTTTTAAATTATTGGCCAAAATACAGATTTGTTATACACAATTACGGGTAAATTAATGGATACGTTTTAATGAATCGGTGTTCTGTTTTGAGAAATATATCAATCAAATCAATAAAGTACATTATTTGAACTATTTCCGAGTCTCAACTACATGTATCATAAATTATAAAACTGAAATACACTTTTTTATGAATCGATGTTCTGTTTTTAAAATATATCAATCAAATCAATTTATTACAAATCTTGAACTAGTTCCGAGTCTCAACTACTTGTATCATAAATTATAAAACTGGAATACAAGTATAGGGGTATGAAAATGAAAGATATATTGGATGAAATTTACAGATTTAGAATTTTCTGATTAGACCATCCTTCCACCACGAAATATAGTCCCTGTTAAACCCTTTTAAATTTGAATTTACAAAAAGGGTTCAGCAATATTTGTGCCATTTGTTTGCACTAATGAGATCAGTATCTAATAAGTAAATACTAGGTTATAACAACCTGCGCAGTTGTACTCAAAATTCAGGAGCTAACTTCCTTAAACTCAAGCGCAGCGGAAAACTCAGTAAAGGTGTGATGTTCCACCAGGACATTGCCCTTGTTCACAAGTCTGTCATTTCAATGGCTGTCATCAACGACTGTGGCTTTAAATTGATTGAGCATCCGCTTTATTTGTCTGATCTAGCTCTATCAGACTTTCATCTATTTCAAAAAATGAAAATGGTCATTTCCGGTACCTACTTTCAGTCAGATGATGACGTCATACATGCAGTAGAGGACTGTCTGAACGATAAAGAAAAGGACTTCTTCAAAAGTGGCATTGAGGCCCCTTAAGCATTGCTGGCAATCGCCGGATAGCTGAAAAATTGCTCAGGCGACTATGAATAAAACAAACAAACAAACATTGCTGGCAAAAGTGTAGTTACTGAAGGGGATTATTTTTGAAAAATAATACAATATGTGCACCAAAAATTCAAACCCTAACATATGAAATTCGCAATATATCAATCAGCCCTCGTAAATAATTTGTCCGTAATGTCGAAAACCATATTTTTAATTAAAGATTCGTATCAGAATTGACGCACGTTATATAAAATTTTAAGAATTTAGTTTGTGAATGTGAAACAAAAATGTGTCACGAACAATACATGTAATCTACTTTTGTTCCTCCCTCGTACTTTTATAGACTGTAAAGCTGGTTACTATGGATACAATTGTTCAAAGCCTTGTAGATATCCAAACTTTGGGAACAATTGTCAACAGTCCTGTTCAGATTGTGTCGAGGACTTGTGCGACACAGCTCATGGATGTCCGACGACTACTGTTTCATCGATTCAACGAACCAGTAAATTGTTCATATGCCTTTCTTTCTAGCAGTTCGTATATCAATATGTAAGCGGTATGAAATGTAAGCTATCTTTAGATATCGGTGCTTTGGGGTCCAGTCCCATTAATGCTCAAATTCATTTCTCAAAAATACTAAACTATGAAATATATTCACATTTAAAAAATCATACAACTGATATTTGGAATACACCAACTGTAAAATTATTTTAATGCCTCAAATACATCTATGAATTTAGTCGACAATTTTGAAATTACACCTGTATAATATTATTGTGTATTCTTACACATCCTTTTCCTCTTAGCTGCGTTAGTAGTGGTATATAGAAATGCTGTCGGACAGAGCGACTCTTTTGAACTGGATCCTCTTATCATAGGGATATTAACATCATCGGGTATCATTCTGGTTTTCATCGCTTTCACCGTTGTTACCATCGTCAGCAGAAGACGGTTTGTCAGAAATAGGCGGATGAGGACATCTGTCCTTAATTCTGTCAGGATGGATATCACCTCCGGATATTACACACCACATTATTCAACAGATTAACTAGACTTCATGCCTTTTTTCCTTTATCTGGCTGAAAAGTTGAAATATGCGTAGCCGCCAAATAAACATTGTTACTGTAATTGCACATGACCTTGTATTTCAAAGTCACGTAAATGAATGTGAACTTTCATTGTCGAATGCATTCCAAATTATTTAGTTTGTTTAGATTGTTGTTTTATGTCCTATTTAGGCCTGTGGGGATCCGGGTTGTTAGAATAGATCCTCAGTATCCCTTGCTTGTCGTAAGAGGCGACTAAATGGGGCGATCCTTCGGATGAGACCGCAAAAACCGAGGCTCCGTGTCACAGCAGGTGTGACACGATAAATATCCCTCCCTCCTCAAAGGCCATAAATGCCGAGCATAGGCCTTAATTTTGCAACCCTTCACCGGTAATGGTGACGTCTCCATATGAGTGAAAATTCTCGAGCGGGACGTTAAACAACATATAATCAATCAATATGTCCTATTTCATCCTCACAATGTCAGGGAACCCGAGTCCACCCGTGACCTCTGACCCCTGACTTTGTAAGGATGATTGTACTACGGCTGCGAAATATACAGCCAATCGTGTACCTACACACGTACGAATTAGGTCACTTCGTGACCTTATGGCAGTGTCCGAAAGGAATAGGCCTACAATTTCTCTTTTTAGAAGAAACAGGTGAAATGGTAGGGTATACTAGATCTATTTTGAAATATATTTCAAGTATTTAGTTTGATGTAGACAAATTATATCACCTACTTTATATAAAAAGTCCAAGAAAACTGTGTATACTGGGCTGAGCTCACGACCTCTGTTTACGAAGCGAAAGCTCTATCATTTTGGTACCACGACCGGTGCAAGTGGGAGGTGTATCAATTTTCTTATCCCTTTGATCTTTGCAATAATCGTGGTAAACCGATATTATCACGTGCTGTTAAAACATTTTTGTTATGTAATCCTTTACTATTTTTTGGCGTTTAGTCCACGTGTATTTAAAAACAATTACTGTCTATTATTTTTTTTAAAAGGGCAGATACTGTCTGCTATTAAAATTGTCAACTTAATGAACATTGCCATGTAAAACAATACATTTGTCAAACAGAAGGAAATTTAAAATCAACAGATATAGGAAAGTCACTGAAGCATATGAATAAATATTTTCCATTGGTATTATTCTCTGTTCCAACTTTAAGCTTCACATTTTTCTTAATTCCACTGGCCATTATAATATCACATAAAAACTTAAATTTAATTTAATTTAACTTATATTCAAAACTTGAATTCAAACTTAAATCTAAATTTAAAAATTTAATCCTTACTGTATTTCAAATTTATCGGATCCGGAGACACTTTCGAAACTTTTTTACACCGGTTTTTCTTCAAGTTTTCTTTTTTGGCATCTCTTAATTCTGAATTATTATTTTCACTACCATCGATAATTTCACTTCATTTCACGTGATGGACTTCATTCTTTCGTTACACAAGAGACTGTTCTGCGTATGATCATTTTTTTAAATTGAGGTAGGCTAGTGACGAATACGCTGATGTTATAAGGGTTTCAACAGTCTCATTTAAAGTCAGCATGTCGCACATTTTATAGTTGTTACAACGATCTAGTTTGCCAAAACAACCAGTCACTGGGTAAAATGTTGTCTGCTGTATTTCATTCCAATTTTGATGCATATACATACTGATTTTGAATTCGAATTACTCCGTTTACCTGATCGAGATGCAGAACTCACGTTGAGTGTGACTAGTGTTCTATAAGTAAATTAAAATAAACAGACCTCTACACTAGGCTGCTTATATTGTCAGGCTATTGAAAAATAACTCTATTCATAATTATCAATATCAATGGGTCTGATCACCTCAAAAGTGCTTTTAAGGATATGCCAATCGTGGCCTTTAGAAGAGACAAAAATTTTAAAGACATCCTAGTACATAAGAAACACAAAAAGGAAAATTTATGCGAACCATGTGGTGTTAAAAAGTGTATTTTATGTCAATATGTGATTACAACAAATCAATTCGAGGACTGTAACGGTAACAAATATCATATCAAATATTATATCAATTGTAAATCCAGCAATGTAGTTTATGGAGTGTTTTGCAAAAAATGCAACAAAATTGTACATGTGGGAGAAACTGGAACAACTTTTTATCAAAGACATGTTTTGAATTTGTCATTTATTAGACGCGAAACTGATGACCCCGTAGCTATTCACTTCTACACGGATTCCAACAGTGTAAACGATTATTCTATCATAGGTATAGAAAAACTTTACAAAGATGGTATTTACCGCCACTTTAGAGAAAATTTATGGGCAAAAAAATGGAACATTTATGTGCCACTCGGAATAAAGAAAAGGGAACATTTTTGTCTTTAAGAATCATCTCTGTTATGCATAGAAGTTTTTAATAATATATGCATGTACAAAAAATATATATACTCTTAAACTGGTATTATAACCTTTACATATATATTTACGGCTTTAGCCTTTATAAGTATATAACATTACTGATAAATAATATATAAATAGTTCATGTAGTTGAGGGTAATATTGAAAATTTTCACCCCGAGAAAAACCATTGTCAACCGAGGCGTAAATTTTCACCCCGAGAAAAACTATTATTATACCTCTAGGGATTGACACGACGATTATTGAAATACTATTGGTCGAACAGATCACGTGATGGGGGGGACAAAACTTCATGTACCCCTCCCTCGATGTGCCTCGGAACGTCGTGTACTGCATCCCTCGGGAGGCCTCGCTTTTTTTCTTGCAAGAGTTACGGCTCTTTGTTTACTCTCGTCTGCAGAAGAAAAATAAATGGCGGCGGGTGGAAGATTCCAGCTCGGAACAGAGGCGGAATTGGCCGCTAAATCAGTGATGCAGTGTATATTTTGTTTAAACATAATATCAAACTGTTACTGTTATTGTTACTACATGTATCTTGTTAAATACATGTATTGTTAATTTATATTGCTGCGGGTTTTTTTTCTTTATCGGTATAATAAACAATTTATTGCCCTGCTTGGAGGGAGACATGAAGCTTTGTCCAACCCAGAAACATCATGTCCCCCGAGGGAAGCCCTCGGGGGACATGATGTTTCTGGGTTGGACAAAGCTTCATGTCTCCCTCCAAGCAGGGCAATAAATGTATATTGTCAACCGAGGCGTAGCCGAGGTTGACAATGGTTTTTCGAGGGGTGAAAATTTTCAATATTACCCTCAACTACATGAACTATTTGTTTTATTATACTGAATGTCTGTTTTATCATGCTCAATGATACCCGTCTGAGTCCGAATAGATACATAAAACAATCTCAAACTTTCGTTCAACTCCTGCTTGGAATAACTTTCAAACTCCGAACTTTTGTTTCTCTCTGCTAAAAACGTCCGAAATAAGTTCACGGACCTTTTCACTGTCCTTTGCATGTTTTTTGAGTTCTTTTCTTCAAGTAGTCTTTGTATATCATTCTCATTCACGTTTGCAAACATGTTGTCGCTATCGTCTGTTGACGTTTAATGAATCAATGTAATGCGATATTTTGAATATCAACCACAATCAGCGTAATAGTTGCGTGAATTACAAACGCTCAAGCGACGGCGTCTAGCAATCTACGGCGAACCGTACGCGCATAAATTTGACGCATGTGATATTTTTAGAATATCTCCCGTCGTTAAGTAATACTTCCCGTTGCTAGATAATATCACCCTGGAGGGCGTGGCTTTCTGTCCTCAGAGGGGAATAGTATGTTTTTACAAATGTTTCTCGGCCAATCAAATCGGAGTATTTTACATGAAAGTATAATAATTGAATGTATCTGATTGAGTTTCACTTCGGCTAAAAATTAACTTCTTTGTGTACAATCTTGGTACCTTATTTAACGTATATTTTTGAAATTGTACACATATCCTTTTTGAGGGTTCTTGCCTTTTTCCATGTTTTACCAACAACATCAACTATGACGTTACGTTTCATTTGTAATACGTTTTGTGATGTCATAGTACTTTGTGCATGTAGTCTCGTGTTACGTTGCTATGATCAATAAACACGACTGAAGAAGACCGGTAACACGGTCGAAATATTTCAGAAAAATGGTTAGAGTGTTTGTTTTTAAATTTTGCTCCAACAAAAGAGACTTTATATATATATATATATATATATATATATATATATATATATATATATATATATATATATGTATGTATATATATATAATCCCGTGGATGTTAGAATAGATCCTCAGTACCCCTTGTTTGTCGTAAGAGGCGGTCCTTCGGATGAGACCGCAAATTCGGAGGTCCCGTGTCACAGCAGGCGTAGCACGTAAAAGATCCCTCCCTGCTTAAAGGCCATAAGCGCCGAGCATAGCCTTAAATATGCAGCCCTTCATCGGCAATGGTGACGTCTCCAAATGATTGAAAGATTCTCGAGCGGGACGTTAAACAATATTTAATCAATATATATATATATATATATATATATATATATATATATATATATATATATATATTCTGCAAATACATTTACCTTTTATATCTTTAGAGATTGTAATGATAGCCATTTCCTCATGAATGCGTTGCCGTTGTGAATAATGCGCGTGTGAATCTTGAGGAATATAGTACATCAGTTTTAATGGCTGGGATTTCTGACAAAAATAAAAGTAGAATGTAAATATGAAAAATAAATTTCAGTTTGGATAATACATATGAACTACAATTCTTCACGACATACTTTTTTTTGAAGCGCTAACGCTCGTACATAAACAAAAATAAGGTATGGGAGACACTTGCGTCAAGAAAACATCTACTGATAAAATTACACAAAATATATCACAAGAAGCCTCCCAGTTACAGGACAAATATAATTCATAAAAGCACGAACAACGTAGAAATATTCTGCCAACCAGTTCGCTAAACGAAATACAAATGATTTTTTTTAACACTATATTTTTATCGAACACAATATAACTTTGAAATTTATCTGAATCAATCCAAAATAAGTAGGAAGCGGGCGAGAAATTCCGATTAACCCATTTTAATCGTAACAAGCGACCGACGTTCAGGCAAAAATCACTTTATGTGACACTGGTCTGAGATTTGGAAGAGGCGTCGATCCAAATATCTAGCCTCGAAGAATCTCAAGATTATTGCTCTCTCTCTCTCTCTCTCTCTCTCTCTCTCTCTCTCTCTCTCTCTCTCTCCGGGAAATGGTTTTTATTTAGTACCTAATCAAAGCTAGGAGAAAAAGGCGGAAGGAACGAGTCGTTGATTTTACATTTATATAAACTTCAATCACTGCAGATTATCATTCCAGGAATAGAATTTGATTTAAATCAAATTCATATTCCAATTGCAAAGATTTTAGATATATACGAAAAACAACTGTAGAAAGTATCGTTTTATTTGTAATGTTCAGGACGGAATTAGCTATCCAGCGATGCCTTCAGTAAGTAAAAATGCATCCATTGTGTATAATCATTTACTAGACATTTGTATACTGTAGATTCATTAATTTTCGAAGGTAATAAAATTCATGCTTTTGCAAGAAATTCAAATTTCCTAGTACATCTAGACAGCTAATGCGTAAACGTAATCTAGTTCTCTAATATAACATAAAACTGTTCTGGGCCAACAACGAAAATAGAGACATATCTATGAAATAGCTGTATATAAAAATGAGATAATTTTTAAAAATTTTGAGGACTGCATATATGTTGTTTACACTTCAGACGGAGCGAAGGGACACAGTTCTGCACAAGTAAGTTTAAATTAAAATTTACATTAATTTTGATTTTTTTTTTTTATTTTCAAAGTGAACTTAACTTGTTTCAGATTGACGATATTGATTTTTACGCCTTCTGTTTATCCTTTCTCACAACGACCATGTGGAAAAGGTCAACTTTGACCCCAAGACATTTTTCTAAGCATGGTTTATTCTATTTTGATGTAGAGTGTACTTGCCTCTGAGTATTCCTGTGATCTTAAGATACAAAGTCATCAATTAAATCACAACGTTTTCGGAATTTTGAAAATGTAATGAAAAGGTGCACATATATATAAAGAGAAAACATTTGTGCAGTACATGTGTAACCGTTCATGTATGTAATCAAACACACTCAGTGGTCTTAGGTTCTAATAATTTATTATCGTTCCCAATTCAGGTGGATAATTTAAAAACATCATTAAGTAAACTCTCACACTATCATTCACCAAATGAAATCAAACTAACATGAGTTCAAAAGGTTATAATGTATAACTTGATATAATATCTTAATAGCCAACAGCGTAAATTCAACTCTTTCCGTATATTCGGCCAAAATTAGAAACGGCGAGAAAGTAAGAGAGGTACATTGTATTTGGGTTCTCTCCTCCACCAACAAAAACTGAACGCCACCAGATAACTGAAAAATTGTTGAGTGTGGCGGAAAACAATAAATAATCAATCAATCAATCATTCATTCAGTCCGAGTAGGAATGCTGTGGTTCTTTTTAGTTTTGGAAATTGGCGCGAACCTCGTTTATATATCACCCAATACTGGTAAAACAACTCACAACCATATACAACTCATCCTGACTTTTCACACTCCTCTCTCTACCAATAACATTCATCCCGGTGAATGTGCATAATATTCATCAGGCTTACGATAAAATAAAATGATGAATATTGTGATGTGATATTAGTATGTTATACATGTATAATATATCGTGACATTTTTCAAACTGTGACACGTGTATCATTAAATGCAAATTAAATTTTATAAAGAGCATTAGTTGCCAAATCGATATTTTCCGATTGTTTTCAAAATGACTAATACTGCTCTACACTACCTACATAAAATCATCACTGACATATTATCTCTATACCCATGCAATCTTTTGTTGTAACTTTCTTTTGTTTATATAGAAATAATGGCCGACAAAATATATTGTATGGAAATGAATAATTTATTGCGGAGTAATTCGAAATAAGTTTCATAAAATTCTGTAGGTGGTCGCCTTTTTCATTATCAGAGTTTCTTTTCTTCATTTTAACGTATTCCACCATTTTACTCCCAGTCAGAATTATAAAGCGTTTATGTCCTAGTTGGAAATTGATGCCACTTCATTTAAGAAATATATTTCATTTTTGAAAATACATGAAGGTATGAACTGCGACGCTTTACGCCGGTATAACATTAGTGTCCATGTTGTAAAAAGACTCCAAGGTCATTTCTGTGCGTTTAAAATTTACCCCGATTTAACGTTAAAATTTGATTTTAAAAAAACGGTCGTTGAAAAGTGATTAACGTAAAATTTTGATCAGTAGCGGGTCATTTTATAATGGCTACTTAAATGCTACACATATAATGTTAATTAAATGCTTAAATGCTGCATATATAATGTCAAGTAAATGCTTAAATGCTGCATATATAATGTCAATTAAATGCTTAAATGCTACGTATATAATGTTAATTAAATGCTGCATACATAATATTAATTAAATGCTTAAAATGCTTAAATGCTGCATATATAATGTTAATTAAATGCTGCATACATAATATTAATTAAATGCTTAAATGCTGCATATATAATGTTAATGATTTCGGCATATATCTTATAACCATTATATTATTTATGTCTTAATCACTTAATGCATTATTTACAAATAGAATGATGAATTAAAGGAAATCATGATTTTTTTTCATGAATTTTAGCATTCAGATTTATTTATTAGCCACAACATTGAACATTGGTAGTTGTCCCATCCATCCCTCTCCCACCCACCTCTCCTCTGCTTAAACGCCCTTGATCTTTCTTGAAAGGTTATCTTCAGCATATTAAAATGAATCTCACATCAGCAAGACTTGTAATGTTTTTTTTAAATGTTCAGTATCAAACGAGAATTAAAAATCGATAATACTTACGCATATGATTTCTTCCTGAAAAAACGTGATGGGAGGGTAAATACTATATAAACACAGAGAGAGAGAGAGAGATCCAACTCTCCGACAACTGCTGAATGTGAGTAAATTGATGTTAACCATGCAAAGTCTTTTTCAATGCACATTATCCATTCAAGAATATAATACGCATAGTGATCATGATTTCATCCTGGAAAAAAAATACCAGAACGGATATCCCGATTTTTACAAATGTTGAATTCAATTTTAGGGTATTTTTGTTATTGACAATTTTCCCAAAAGGTACCCGCCCTCGTACGTAAAACACAATATTCTTAATTTTCTATGGCCTTCTATTGCCCTTGTCTTCTGTGAATTACATTAAAGATGCCGCGAAAAGGACTTTCGATGAGTGTTATTTTGCTGAAAAGGACACCAAAGGCACAAAGCAGCAAAGCTTCATTTCCTGTCTGGGGAATCACACTGCAAGTAACATACGAGGGCTGATTGATGTGTTGTGAGATTCATAGCTAAAGGATTGAATTTTGGTGGACATATTGAATCATATTTCAACATAATCCTCTTCAGTATCTATACACTTTTGCCAGCGATGTTTTAGAGTTTTAAAACCACTTTTAAAGAAGTCCTTTTCCTGACCTTTCAGAAGATCGTCCACTGTATGTATGACGTCATCATCTGACTGAAAGGGGGTACCGGAAATGAACATTTTCAGTTTTAGAAATAGATGAAGTCTGATAGAGCGAGATCATACAAATAAGGCAAATGCTCATTCGATCTATAGCCACAATCGTTAATGGCAGCCACGGCAATGACAGACTTGTTAAAAGGGGTATTTTCCTGGTGGTACAACACTTCTTTACTAAGTTTTCCGCAGCGCTTGAGTTTAATATCTTCCTGTAACTGTCCCATAATTGATGCATAATCTGTGCCATTGATGTATCTCCCTTTTGGGGATAATCTAGCATCCAAATACCATTAGCATCCAAGAAAACCGAGGCCATAACCTTTCCAGCTGATAAAACAGCCTTTGCTTTCTTTGGCAGGGGTGAACCGGGTGCTTCCATTGCTTAGATTGTTGTTTGGCCTCTTGAGTGAAATGATGGACCTACGTTTCATTTATAGTAACAAATCGCTGAGAAAAGTTAGCAAGATCTACCTCTAAAAGGGTTAGATCCCACCTCTGGTATGACCAGGATTCCGTGTTTGCCCATCTCTCTGATTTGCATTTTCTATAGGAATTACGAGATTGAATACTGTTAGTTATCTTAACCTTTTCATTAGCAAAGTGCACCTGGAGTAGTTCTTATCTACTGTCAGAAGTCGTGGTACCCAAGGAGCTGAAAACTTTCTCGTTGCAAGATCCTCTGTCAGAACGGAATTCACTCTTTCCTGTGAAATGGCAACTGTACTGGCTATATATCTTCATTTCTGTAACTCGCCTGGCGGTCATAATAATATCGTGGACTTTATTGACCATTTCTGGGGTTGCGATAGTGACATGCCTTCCAAGATGGAGGTCATCCTTAAGGCTCTGTCTGCCGCGTTTAAATTCCGCCATCCACCTTTTTACTGTAGCATTTGAAGGGACATAGTTCTCTGGTGTTGCTACCATAACGGTACTGATATCCTTAGGTGTTAAACCTTTAATACAAGGCCCACAGCATATCAATCAGACCTCGTATGTTGTTAGTGATTCCTTGCATTAACAGAAGTTATCTAACTTCTAACTGAACATGTCCGCGATGAGATGTAAAGACGTTTACGTCCGAGACGAAATACTCCGATTATGCTAGACGAACTGCGACATGCGCTTAAAAACTTTTGTCAGAACAGTGTTTTAAGTTTCGTGCGCCGACAAAATGTAGCTTACTATGATAAATATGTCAAATCATCCCGTCCGAGAGACACTGCTGAAAAAAAAAAAACATTGTAATCATAACAGTCATATTGTTGTGATCCCGTGAAGATCCGGGTTAGAATGGGTCCTCAGTACCCCTAGCTTGTCGTAAGAGGCGACTAAATGGGGCGGTCCTTCGGAAGAGACCGCAAAATCCGAGAGCCCGTGCCACATCAGGTGGCAGCCCTTCACCGGCAATGGTGACGTCTCCATATGAGTGAAAGATTCTCGAGCGTGACATTAAACGATATATAATCAATCAATCACATCATGTGTGGCAAGATAAAGATCCCTCCGTGCTCAAAGGACGTAAGTGCGGAGCATAGGCCTAACGTTTGCAGCCCTTCAAATGGTGACATCTCTATGTGAGTGAAAGGTTCTCGAGAGAGACGTTAAACAATATATTATTAATCAATCAATATTGTTACTGCCTTTATTATATTACCATCGTTGGATGAATATATCTATCAGTTTGGAGACCACGATTTTTAGCATATGTTGGTTTGTGATATTGTGATGTTGATCATGAAATTCAAATCAGGTGATATCAGCAGTATTTTCAGTTTTCATCATGTTTACTAATAATTTCCATATACTAGTCAGCAATAGTTTGCAAAATCATTTGTAATCAGTGAATGGGATACTTTAGATCATCAGCAAAAGCAGGGAATTAATTGTCGAGAGAATAACTGATATGTGATTAAGTGATATATAACATTTGCGTTAATGAACGTAGTTAACTGAGATGTGATTAACTGGTATGTGATTAAATGACACGTGATTAACTAGCATGAGATCAAGGGGGTCTTATACTGCCATAATGGCAATGCGCGTTAATTTCATTTCAAAACCTGAATGAAAGTATAAAGATTAACAATATATGTATATATTCCTTTTAAATTTGATTGTCAGGTAGCTCAGTGGGATAAGGTGTCACCTGCGGAAGTGTAGATCGTGGGTTCGAATCAGCAGGGTTTCGTTTTCAAATTACTTCCTACTAACATTGCATTCTTTCTTTACTACGTAAAAATTTAAAAATTTTCAATTTCAAAAGACTCTTGTAAATACTCTAAATATTCTCCACTTTTCATCCATATAGAATTCCTATGGTATGTTATTCCTCTTTATATTCCTTGGGGACCCAGGATAGAATAGGTCCTTAGTATCCATTGCTTGTTGCAAAAGTCGACTAAATGGGACGTTCCTTCAGATGGGATCGCAGAAAATGAGGTCCCGTGTCACAGCAGGCCTAGGTGTGGCACGATAAACATCCCTCCATGCTCAAAGGCGGTAAGCGCCGATCATAGACCTACATTTCGTATCCCTTCACCGGCAATGGTGCCGACTCCGTACGAGTGAAAAACAATATACATCCAACCAACCAAACTATTCCTCTTTATAACTGTGTCTCAAATACGGAGTACGTTAATATCATTTCAAGTTTACTCAACATAAAATTTAACTTTTTGCATTACATCGGATTGTACAGAATGCGTGGCTGGTTATTTTGGTGGGAATTGCTCCGAGACCTGCCGCTTCCCTAATTACGGCTACGACTGTCAGCACAAGTGCTACTGTGGAGGCAAATTTTGTAACGCTGCACTCGGATGTGTAATCGACGAAGGTTTGTTTACTTCTTTTATTTACGTTATATGATAATTCGATTTGTGGATTTGAAGACTTTTTCAATACTATTAGACCTAAGGATGGATTCCAGTTCTGCAATAAATTTAACCTTGTGTATTTATATTGATGACCTTTTCACTATTGTTTCTTTGTCATATCACAAAAGCTCGGTTCAGCTGCCTGTGATACAGCAGCTCGGATCTATAAAAAGTCAAATTAACATAAAATAATTGACGATACCTTTATTCATTATTCATATTGGCTGACAAGTCCCCAAGTATAAAAAGATGTCATTCTGTGGAGGCTCTGACATATTGGTTGGTGTTTCTCGGATTATCCTTCGAGATATCAAAGATTTATCCTATCTGCAATCGTCAAATAGTCCTTTTTGGTGCAGAAATGAAATTGTGTATGCCAAAATTAAAGACTGTCATGTACCATTAAGATATAGTTTTGATGATTCCTTCTCAGGTCTCGTGTGCTTTACCTCAACATGGTCTGTAACAAATTGTAAAATCAGGGATACATTCATCACTAGAAATTCAGTTACATTAATCTCACCGGACGTAGTTTCTGTACCAAAAATTTAGAAAATTTGACTGGTAAATCTTCTAACGTTGTCTACACCATTGAGTGTACCCTCTGTAAATTAATTTATGTCGGGGAAACTAAAGGACCACTGAACAAAAGGATATCAAATAAATAATTATGGTATTTTCCAGACCATTCAATATTGTACATGAGGACCAGTATTCTGGGGAAAAAATTACCATCATACAAACAATCCGACTTCAAATACCCCTTTTTGTAGACAACTAGATGATCACTATCAAAACTCTAGGCACTGCATTTCCAAATGGATGCGATGATAATGCATTCATGTAGGAAATTTGACTAGTCGGCAAGGAATTAACGTGAATATGATAAGACGTTTTCCAAATACACAAAGACTTAGGCGCAGTCATGGACATCGTTCATATAAAAGACTACATATACACAATGTCACACTTGATTCACTTTTACCTTAAGTCCGCATCATATTTACACAAAACTTTATTCTGTTCCATTTAGAGTTTTGAACACGGTATTTGAAGAAGCTTTAAGCTACAGTTGTCCATACTTTTTTTTTTGCCCCAGAATATAGACTAAATTTTATGATCATGGATGTTGCCCATCACAGTCTCTTTAAATAATCGCGGGTTATCGGTGATATTCCTTCCGAATCATTAAATTTACTAACAAAGGTATAGATTCCGTCAATATAAGCAACATTCTTTGTCACAAGAACGTTCAGTATTGTATTCTACATATTCTAAGTCTACACCCTGTATTTCCTACAAATATACTTCCAAAACTGTATCCAACCTTTTTAATTACAAACTACAGTGCCTAGATATAGACCATCATGTACTTAATCCACCTACTTGTTCTTCGTCCTCTTTTAACTATAGTCCAGCTGGACATGTCATTGCCGGAATATTGATATAGTTAAAAATGAAGACCTGAAATCACTTATTTTAAAAGGTCCTATATTCAAAGAATTGGTGATAGACCTTTATCTCTATTATGAATTCTATCGAAGACGATGGGCTAATTATGAGAAAGAAGAACATGATACCTTGTCAGAATGGATAAAAAGTGTAAGAGAAATATTAAATTCCTGTATCAGACATATCAAAACTAAAATGTGTACCATGTATCCTTCTTTGTTTAATAAACCAGAAGTGATTAAAGAATTGGATAGGTTACATGAGGAATATGTTTTGGTTCCAGCTGACAAAGCTTGTAACAATATTGTATTTGTAAGGCTCATTATTATTACTGTATTTTAAACGAACTTGGCATTAATTTCACACTTGGGAATCGTTCTTATACTCCAACTATCCTTACAAAAGATGAAATTCTTCAAAACCATCCTTCAGTGTAAGATACATTTAACATCCCAGTCAATGGGATTGACGAACATCTACATTGAATTCCACAACTTCACAAAATCCTCACAAAGATACAGGGTCCAGTAAATGTTCTACCGAGCTACTACCTTTACTGGTCAAAAATATTAACAGCTGTGAAGGAGAAACCTCAAACGTATCGTGCCACAACATATCCTTGAAGTGGTGTAAATCAAATGTGGATTCTAAAAAATTCAAATGAACGTCTAGTAAATTTGAAATTGCAAATCTTTTCTCAAATAAAAAAACATCAAAACATGACTTTTCAACACTATACACCATCATTCTTCGCAATAAGTTAAATACCAGACATTTTGTTGGCATTATAGACAGTTGCTTCTTCAACAATAATGGAAAAAGGAAGAATTCATATCTACTGATCAATTGTTATCATCGATTCATTCGAAGAGAGCAACAATTCAATTATAATGTTCATCAATTCAGCAAAATTATGTCATCATCAATTCAATTAATGCGCGCAATAATTCAGAATTGAAAATATCATCATATCAAATAATTCAATGATATTTTCAAATAAATAAAGATACTTTCAGTATATTTGAGTTTATGTTAAACTGGCTCTACGTACAGGTCAGCATTCTGTGACACAGCAGCTCGGTTTAACATGCTGCAGTCACTTCAAATCAGCGACTTTAAGTTCTAAATATTCGAACCAGTCGTATTTCGTAATACGGAGGTCGAGGGTTCGAACCCCACTCACGCCTATATAACTACTTCAATAATTAAAAAAATTTCATTTGAGTAGCACATTCGCGTAATTTTATTCCTTTTTTACACTTATAATACTTAAAAGTCATTCACGACATGATATGATACTTTTAAACAAACGAAATTTGTAATTACTCACGTCAGTCTCCATCTTTGTATGACCTCATTCTCAGTGCAACTTGATTAAATTCGGCAATCACCGTTCTCGTGTGCTTATATAGAATACAATGTCGGTTTATACGAAACGCTCATTGTAGATATGCTCTCAAACAATATTCCCTTGTTTATTTTGCTAAATTTTTTTTCAAATCTTGGGGACTTTTGAAATTAAATCGATTGTATACTGTTTAACCTCCCTCTCGAGAATCTTTCACTCGTATGGAGACGTCACCATTGTCGGCGAAGGGCTGCAAAATTAAGGCCTATGCTCGGCGCTTACGGTCTTTGAGCATGTAGGGATCTTTGTCGTGCCACACCTGCTGTGACATGGGACCTCGGTTTAACGGTCTCATCCGATGCCCTTAAGATGATTGCCTAAGTTTAACAAGACAAGAGCATACACAAAATCTCACGTTGACTTTCAAAAGTTGTACAACCTGTCGTCTGCTATACATGAAATTAAATTAAATTTGTCCTGTTTGAAGTTCCTGTTCATTTATTTATCGTTATTTTGCCTAACCGAGGAGAACCAAAGAATTTAGTTTTGCTATTTTATCCCTGACAAACAGAGCAAAATACAACAAAAAGCATTATCGACATGGATTTAAAAACAAAAGCGCCAAGCGTGGAATTCAGTTTGTCGGCACGGGCAGCTCTTTTGTAGGAGGGATGATATCCCAACAGTAAAATGAAATACTGTTAAAATTTATTTTCACTTCATTACAGAATCTATCGATAAGGACCACTTCTACTATATTTCTTCCTCTAACCCAGTTCTGATCTCCATATTCGTCGTGCTGATATTGATAATCTTTCTCTTCGTGATTCTTGTCGGAAATAAATACATGCGGAGAGATCACAGGACAAATTTGGCTTTTGGCACACGCCCAACAGAACCAAACTACGATATCCCGTTTCTTGCTGAGGACACGTCACCACAACAAATGGTAGACACATTAAACGGCCCTGAATACGTAAACCAGATCGCAAAAACATTTCCTGAAAATGACAATCCTGATGAATTCGCTCTCACAGAGGTGGTGACAATGGCTTTACCTTGACAAAGAGGTCATTTCCGATGATGATGGTAATATTGTGCATATGCCCTTCCGGGGGGAAATTAGCGTCTAGCTGAGCTGCGTGTGAATTGTAACAAGCTAGACTATTATGGAATCTATGAGAGCACAAAGCAGGCAGAGAGAGAGAGAGAGAGAGAGAGAGAGAGTCCCAATAATTCCTAATTTTATATGGTTTTACTTTGTGTTAAGAGTTATCTTTGATGTTGCTATAAATCTACCCGTTTCCATAAATATACCCGTTTCCAGCTTCGTAACCGGGAGGTCATTAGTTCGACCGCCCGTGTCATGGCCGCCTCAAACCTAAGACGTAAACATATTGCTCCTTCGCCAAACGCTTGGCATTTAGAAGTGAGAATCACGGATCTTTCGGATATGACCTTAAAAACAGAGGTCCCGTGTCGCGGTTGGCGTTGACTCTTTAAAGAACCCTCACTGCTACGGCCCTGCACTCTAAGCACAGATCTAAATTTGTGGAACTTCTACAGCTGGTGACGTCTCAATATGACTGCAAAATTCTCCATGGGACGTAAAACAAACAAAAACCCGTTTCCATTCAACGCAGAGGAGATTGAGTATAATCATTTTCTGAGGTTCTTGACAAGGAACGCCCATTTAAAATCATAAGAAAAATTAAAATATATTATAATGAACAGACCCTGAAGCGTGCTACTACACCTCCAAAGCGTTTCGTTTCGTGCAAGAATCGTTTCGTGCGGTAGAACCGTTCAAACCACTTTCATACAGAGCGTGCAAATCCGATAAATGCTGACATATGCTTTGACATATTTTATATATTATGACATATTTTTGGTTTTCTTTATCAAATATTCTTTTTTCAATTATTTTCTAAGAATTATTTTTAAAAACTCTATAAATACTTCAGCGTTCCGTGCAAGTGGTGTAGTAGCACGCTTCAGGGTCTGCAACCAGTCTCATATAGGCATTTCAAGCTATAGTGTTGGAGAAACGTAGACATGGAACCGTCATTTATGCATTACTGGTCATTATCATTTATGTATTACTGGTCAATATCATTTATGTATTACTGGTTAATATCTAGAAGATTTACATTCGGATTTGAAATAAAATGTCTTTTTCACTGTGGGGTTACACCATACTTCTTTGTCAGTTCTTGTATAAGGTGCAGTTTTGTGCTAATATTGTAAAAGCAAAACCTTTATGTCAGTGTAATTTTACAGTCATCATTTGAATTTCAAAGTCATTTTATTTCATGAATGTATAAAACCAGACATTTGTACAAAAACATGTTTTGCTTGTATTATGCAATTTTCATTTAATTTGTTCTTTCTTTAATGAAGAAATGGCAGAGTTATCTAAATTTATATCACAGAGGGATAAAAACAATGACAGCATGACGTAATTTGCTGCACTTCTATCCCCATAATAAACCACTCCTTATACGTATTTCATAATACAAGTGTGCCAGCATATAGGTTGATTGCAAGGTAAATGTTTCAGTGAGAAATAAAACAGCGATTGATTGTTTTCCGCCACTCTCTTGCTGTGGCCTTCAATTGACATTTAGATATATCGACGATGCTTTGTCTATTAACAATGATCATTTTCATTCAGATGTCGATTCGATATATCCTAGTCAGCTTGAAATAAAAGACACCACAGAGTCTTCCACTTCTGCTTCGTACTTAGATATTTTACTGAAAATGGATCCCGGCGGCAAACTAACAACTCAACTTTATGACAAACGGGATGGTTTCAATTTCTCCATCGTCAACTTCCCTTATTTCTGTGGCAATATTCCATTATGTGGCAATATTTCATCATCACCTACATATGGTTTTATGTCTCCCATCTGATTCGATCCGCAAGATCTTGTTCTCCTTATGATCAGTTTTTAAATCAAGGTGAGCTACTAACAAAGAAGTTGATGTACAGGGTTTTGTAGTCTCGTCTAAAGTCAGCATTTCGCAAATTTTATGGCCGTTATAACGATCTAGTTTGCCAGTACAACTTACCATTAAGTCAAACGCTGTCTGATGCGTTTCATACCAATTGTTAGGCCGTTCTTGGAACACTGATTCTGACTACGGATTGCTCCGTTTACCTGATCGAAATAAAGGGCTCACGGTGGGTGTCACCAGTCGACAGGGGATGCTTACTCCTCCAAGGCACCTGATCCCACCTCTGGTATGACCAGGGGTCCGTGTTTGCCCATATCTCTGATTTGTATTTTCTATAGGAATTACAAGATCGAGATTGAATACTGTTAGTTATCTTAGCCTTTTCACTCAACAATTTTTCAGTTATCTGGTGGCGTCCAATTTTTGTAGGTGCGGGAGAGATCCCAGATACAATGCACCCGGGATGAGACCACCGACCTTCCGAAAGTAAACTGGCAAACTTTCTCGCATATATCGGCGTGAGCGAGAATTGAACCCGCACCGACTAGAGGTGAGAGGCCTTGTGACTTTGATGCTCTAACCACTCGGCCACGGAGAACCCTCCTGTCACATTGTCAGGATTAAAACTATACTAATAGCGATGTTTTTCACCTACCAAAACAATTGTTGATCTACCTCATATAATCCAGAAATATCTAGAACAATCCACACATGTAGTAGTATAATAAAAAACAAATCACAAATACCATTAATATATTTCACTTGCTTCATTCTTAAATATACTCTGTTTCATTCTTTAATATATTCCACTTGTTTCATCCTTTAAAAGCTCCGTGAGGATCCGGGTTGTTAGAATAGATCCTCAGTACCCCTTACCTGTCGTAAGAGACGACTAAATGGGGCAGTCCTTTGGATGAGACCGCAAAAACCAAGGGCTCGTGTCACAGCAGGTGTGGCACAATAAACATCCCTCCCTGCTCAAAGGCCATAAGCGCCGAGCATATTGATACTTTAATATACTCCGCTTGTTTCATACTTTAATATACTCCCCTTGTTTCATACTTTAATATATTCCGCTTATTTCATACTTTGTCAGTAATAAACAAAGACTGTTTCATTATATTTGTTTCTAAACAAAATATGGGAAAAAAACGAATTAAATTACTAAATATAAGGAATAATGTCACTTTCATTTGTAGTACAGAATAATTCTACATTATTATACTTGTTCTATGCTTTCTTTGTTTCTATTCTCTACCTGTATAAAAATGAGCACTCATTCCTCAAATAATGTACGTGTTTCAATTCATACTTTAATATACTCCCCTTGTTTCATACTTTAATATATTCCGCTTATTTCATACTTTGTCAGTAATAAACAAAGACTGTTTCATTATATTTGTTTCTAAACAAAATATGGGAAAAAAACGAATTAAATTACTAAATATAAGGAATAATGTCACTTTCATTTGTAGTACAGAATAATTCTACATTATTATACTTGTTCTATGCTTTCTTTGTTTCTATTCTCTACCTGTATAAAAATGAGCACTCATTCCTCAAATAATGTACGTGTTTCAATTCATACTTTAATATACTCCCCTTGTTTCATACTTTAATATATTCCGCTTATTTCATACTTTGTCAGTAATAAACAAAGACTGTTTCATTATATTTGTTTCTAAACAAAATATGGGAAAAAAACGAATTAAATTACTAAATATAAGGAATAATGTCACTTTCATTTGTAGTACAGAATAATTCTACATTATTATACTTGTTCTATGCTTTCTTTGTTTCTATTCTCTACCTGTATAAAAATGAGCACTCATTCCTCAAATAATGTACGTGTTTCAATTCGCATTTCATACTTCATGAAGTGCATTAGCTTACCATTATCAGTGCAGATTGTGCTATCTATATCAATGAAACACAGATCTATTTGCATATTATATTACACATACTTAAGAGAACACATAATTTTGATTTAACCGTATTTTCAAATTTACAATTTTTTTTCTCATTTTGATTTCATTCATCTATCATGTAACACCATATGCTCTAGATGCTACAAAATAATGTACAACCACAAAGGATGCAGAAAATGGACATTAGGAAATCAAACACGAAAATAAAGACTTGGAAGTCACAGACAGATAACTTGTTTTGTTCTCCATCTTCTATATATGACAGTCTACACTATAAGTAAAGGGTACTGTGTTTTGTATGCAGGTCCACAATTTTCTTCAGGGTTTCACTGGCTTTGGAATTTTTCTACAATTGATAATAAGTAAGATTCACCATCAAAAAGATATGACCTTTAATGTACTACACATCATCAGCACATTTCATTTTGTGTGGTTATTATTCCATGATATTTACTGTTCACCATCAATGTTTCACATTCTAGTAAACTTCTTTTTTGTAATATGACACAATTGAAAAGTTCCATACCTCATGAATTAGATTAATAGGAGTAGCTTCAATGAGTGGTTGAAATTTTTTCATGGTGGCGAAGTCTAGATGAATAGAGTCTGTGTAACACACATACAACACAGCCTTGATTTTGTGTATGTGACAATATGTGAGCACTGCAAGATCAATTCCACATTTAATTAATTTATAACATGTGTTCTCTGGCTAGCCTCAAACACGAAAATGTCAAAATATGTATTTTTGAAGTACATTTTCTTTCCTCTAAGGTCCAAAATATAATCTTTCGAATCCAATGCCCTTAAAAGAAAATTCTACAATAGAGTCTCAAAATCTACTGATCCGAAGGTTTTAATCATCAATTACTTCTTCTGACCAATAAGCAGTGACAATACATGTTTGGATTGGTAAAATTATCAAAATGGTAGGTATGTGAGAAACAGATTTTGAAAACTCTACACTGTAATTACTGTAAGGCTGAGAGCTGCAAAATATGTGTACACTGTAAACACAATTTTCATCTACAAGATACTTGATCTTTTAAATGTTTTAATCATTATTTCCAATTCAAGTTTTTCCATTACCCTGATATTTCCTAATAATGACCAATATATAATAAAAAGAATACCTTGCTTCTGAAGATATGAGATCATTAATGATGGTTAATGCTCACAGACTAAATTTATCTGGTGGTGATGGAGCTGGCATGATATTTTAAATAGTGGTGATGAAGCCAGTATGACAGTTTAACTAGTGCTGATGGAGTGGGTATGCCAGTTTAACTAGTGATGAAGCCGGTATGACAGTTTAACTAGTGGTGATGGAGCTGGCATGATTGTTTAACTAGTGATGAAGCCGGTATGATAGTTTAACTAGTGGTGATGGAGCCACTATGACAGTTTAACTAGTGGTGATAGAGCTGGCATGACACTAACTAGTGGTGATGGAGCTGGTGTGACAGTTTAACTAGTGGTGATAGAGCTGGTGTGACAGTTTAACTAGTGGTGATGGAGCCGCTATGACAGTTTAACTTGTGGTGATGGAGTGAGTATGACAGTTTAACTAGTGGTGATGGAGTGAGTATAACAGTTTAACTAGTGGTGATGGAGCTGGCATGACACTAAATAGTGGTGATGGAGCCACTATGACAGTTTAACTAGTGGTGATGGAGTGGGTATGACAGTTTAACTAGTGGTGATGTAGTGGGTATGACAGTTTAACTAGTGATGAAGCCAGTATGATAGTTTAACTAGTGGTGATGGAGCCGCTATGACAGTTTAACTAGTGGTGATACAGCTGGCATGACACTAACTAGTGGTGATGGAGCTGGTGTGACAGTTTAACTAGTGGTGATAGAGCTGGTGTGACAGTTTAACTAGTGGTGATGGAGCCGCTATGACAGTTTAACCTGTGGTGATGGAGTGAGTATGACAGTTTAACTAGTGGTGATGGAGTGAGTATAACAGTTTAACTAGTGGTGATGGAGCTGGCATGACACTAAATAGTGGTGATGGAGCCACTATGACAGTTTAACTAGTGGTGATGGAGTGGGTATGACAGTTTAACTAGTGGTGATGGAGTGAGTATAACAGTTTAACTAGTGGTGATGGAGCTGGCATGACACTAAATAGTGGTGATGGAGCCACTATGACAGTTTAACTAGTGGTGATGGAGCCGCTATGACAGTTTAACTAGTGGTGATGGAGTGGGTATGACAGTTTAACTAGTGGTGATGGAGTGGGTATGACAGTTTAACTAGTGATGAAGCCAGTATGATAGTTTAACTAGTGGTGATGGAGCCGCTATGACAGTTTAACTAGTGGTGATACAGCTGGCATGACACTAACTAGTGGTGATGGAGCTGGTGTGACAGTTTAACTAGTGGTGATGGAGCTGGTGTGACAGTTTAACTAGTGATGATGGAGCCGCTATGACAGTTTACCTTGTGGTGATGGAGTGAGTATGACAGTTTAACTAGTGGTGATGGAGTGAGTATAACAGTTTAACTAGTGGTGATGGAGCTGGCATGACACTAAATAGTGATGGAGCCAGTATGACAGTTTAACTAGTGATGATGGAGCCGCTATGACAGTTTAACTAGTGGTGATGCAGTGGGTATGACAGTTTAACTAGTGATGAAGCTGGTACGATAGTTTAACTAGTGGTGATGGAGCCGCTATGACAGTTTAACTAGTGATGAAGCTGGTATGACAGTTTAACTAGTGGTGATGGAGCCACTATGACAGTTTAACTAGTGGTGATGGAGTGGGTATGACAGTTTAACTAGTGGTGATGGAGCTGGCATGATTGTTTAACTAGTGATGAAGCCGGTATGATAGTTTAACTAGTGGTGATGGAGCCACTATGACAGTTTAACTAGTGGTGATAGAGCTGGCATGACACTAACTAGTGGTGATGGAGCTGGTGTGACAGTTTAACTAGTGGTGATGGAGCCGCTATGACAGTTTAACTAGTGGTGATGGAGTGGGTATGACAGTTTAACTTGTGATGAAGCTGGTATGATAGTTTAACTAGTGGTGATGGAGCCGCTATGACAGTTTAACTAGTGGTGATAGAGCTGGCATGACACTAACTAGTGGTGATGGAGCTGGTGTGACAGTTTAACTAGTGGTGATGGAGCCGCTATGACAGTTTAACTAGTGGTGATGGAGTGGGTATGACAGTTTAACTTGTGGTGATGGAGTGAGTATGACAGTTTAACTAGTGGTGATGGAGTGAGTATAACAGTTTAACTAGTGGTGATGGAACTGTTATGACAGTTTAACTAGTGGTGATGGAGTGAGTATAACAGTTTAACTAGTGGTGATGGAACTGTTATGACAGTTTAACTAGTGGTGATGGATCTGCATTAACACTAACTAGTGGTGATGGAGCTGGTGTGACAGTTTAACTAGTGGTGATGGAGTGGGTATGACAGTTTAACTAGTGGTGATGTAGTGGGTATGACACTTTAACTAGTGGTGATGGATATGACAGTTTAACTAGTGGTAATGGAGCCGATATGACAGTTTAACTAGTGGTGATGGAACTGTTATGACAGTTTAACTAGTGGTGATGGAGTGAGTATGACAGTGTAACTAGTGATGAAGCCTATATGATAGTTTAACTAGTGGTGATGGAGCCGCTATGACAGTTAAACTAGTGGTGATAGAGCTGGCATGACACTAACTAGTGGTGATGGAGCTGGTGTGACAGTTTAACTAGTGGTGATGGAGTGGGTATGACAGTTTAACTAGTGGTGATGTAGTGGGTATGACACTTTAACTTGTGGTGATGGAGTGGATATGACAGTTTAACTAGTGGTGATGGAGTGAGTATGACAGTCTAACTAGTGGTGATGGAGTGGGTATAACAGTTTAACTAGTGGTGATGGAACTGTTACGACAGTTTAAATAGTGGTGATGGAGCTGGCATGATTGTTTAACTAGTGGAAATGGAGCTGGTATGACAGTTTAACTAGTGGTGATGGAGCCGCTATGACAGTTTAACTAGTGGTGATGGAACTGTTATGACAGTTTAACTAGTGGTGATAGAGCTGGCATGACACTAACTAGTGGTGATGGAGTGAGTATGACAGTTCAACTAGTGGTGATGGAGTGGGTATGACAGTTTAACTTGTGGTGATGGAGTGAGTATGACAGTTTAACTAGTGTTGATGGAGTGAGTATAACAGTTTAACTAGTGGTGATGGAACTGTTATGACAGTTTAACTAGTGGTGATGGAGCTGGTGTGACAGTTTAACTAGTGGTAATGGAGTGGGTATGACATTTTAACTAGTGGTGATGGAGTGGATATGACAGTTTAACTAGTGGTGATGGAGTGAGTATGACAGTTTAACTAGCGGTGATGGAGTGAGTATGACAGTTTAACTAGTGGTGATGGAGTGGGTATAACAGTTTAACTAGTGGTGATGGAACTGTTAAGACAGTTTAACTAGTGGTGATGGAGTGGGTATGACAGTTTAACTAGTGGTGATGGGGTGGGTATGACAGTTTAACTAGTGGTGATGGGGTGGGTATGACAGTTTAAATAGTGATGAAGCTGGTATGATAGTTTAACTAGTGGTGATGGAGCCGCTATGACAGTTTAACTAGTGGTGATACAGCTGGCATGACACTAACTAGTGGTGATGGAGCTGGTGTGACAGTTTAACTAGTGGTGATGGAGCCGCTATGACAGTTTAACTAGTGGTGATGGAGTGGGTATGACAGTTTAACTTGTGGTGATAGAGTGAGTATGACAGTTTAACTAGTGGTGATGGAGTGAGTATAACAGTTTAACTAGTGGTGATGGAACTGTTATGACAGTTTAACTAGTGGTGATGGAGCTGCATTAACACTAACTAGTGGTGATGGAGCTGGTGTGACAGTTTAACTAGTGGTGATGGAGTGGGTATGACAGTTTAACTAGTGGTGATGTAGTGGGTATGACACTTTAACTAGTGGTGATGGATATGACAGTTTAACTAGTGGTAATGGAGCCGCTATGACAGTTTAACTAGTGGTGATGGAACTGTTATGACAGTTTAACTAGTGGTGATGGAGCTGGCATGATTGTTTAACTAGTGGCGATGTACCTGGTATGACAGTTTAACTAGTGGTGATGGAGCCGCTATAACAGTTTAACTAGTGGTGATGGAGTGGGTATGACAGTTTAACTAGTGATGAAGCCGGTAAGATAGTTTAACTAGTGGTGATGGAGCCGCTATGACAGTTTAACTAGTGGTGATGGAGTGGGTATGACAGTTTAACTAGTGGTGATAGAGCTGGCATGACACTAACTAGTGGTGATGGAACTGTTATGACAGTTTAACTAGTGGTGATGGAGTGAGTATAACAATTTAACTAGTGGTGATGGCACTGTTATGACAGTATAACTAGTGGTGATGGAGCTGGCATAACACTAACTAGTGGTGATGGAGCTGGTGTGACAGTTTAACTAGTGATGATGGAGTGGTTATGACAGTTTAACTAGTGGTGATGTAGTGGGTATGACACTTTAACTAGTGGTGATGGAGTGGATATGACAGTTTAACTAGTGGTAATGGAGCCGCTATGACAGTTTAACTAGTGGTGATGGAACTGTTATGACAGTTTAACTAGTGGTGATGGAGCTGGCATGATTGTTTAACTAGTGGCGATGTAGCTGGTATGACAGTTTAACTAGTGGTGATGGAGCCGCTATGACAGTTTAACTAGTGGTGATGGAGTGGGTATGACAGTTTAACTAATGGTGATGGAGTGGGTATGACAGTGTAACTAGTGATGAAGCCGGTATGATAGTTTAACTAGTGGTGATGGAGCCGCTATGACAGTTTAACTAGTGGTGATAGAGCTGGCATGACACTAACTAGTGGTGATGGAGCTGGTGTGACAGTTTAACTAGTGGTGATGGAGTGGGTATGACAGTTTAACTAGTGGTGATGTAGTGGGTATGACACTTTAACTTGTGGTGATGGAGTGGATATGACAGTTTAACTAGTGGTGATGGAGTGAGTATGACAGTCTAACTAATGGTGATGGAGTGGGTATAACAGTTTAACTAGTGGTGATGGAACTGTTACGACAGTTTAAATAGTGGTGATGGAGCTGGCATGATTGTTTAACTAGTGGAAATGGAGCTGGTATGACAGTTTAACTAGTGGTGATGGAGCCGCTATGACAGTTTAACTAGTGGTGATGGAACTGTTATGACAGTTTAACTAGTGGTGATAGAGTTGGCATGACATTAACTAGTGGTGATGGAGTGAGTATGACAGTTTAACTAGTGGTGATGGAGTGTGTATGACAGTTTAACTAGTGGTGATGGAGTGAGTATGACACTTTAACTAGTGGTGATGGAGTGAGTATAACAGTTTAACTAGTGGTGATGGAACTGTTATGACAGTATAACTAGTGGTGATGGAGCTGGCATAACACTAACTAGTGGTGATGGAGCTGGTGTGACAGTTTAACTACTGGTGATGGAGTGGTTATGACAGTTTAACTAGTGGTGATGTAGTGGGTATGACACTTTAACTAATGGTGATGGAGTGGATATGACAGTTTAACTAGTGGTGATTGAGTGAGTATGACAGATTAACTACTGGTGATGGAGTGAGTATGACAGTTTAACTACTGGTGATGGAGTGAGTATGACAGTTTAACTAGTGGTGATGGAGTGGGTATGACAGTTTAACTAGTGGTGATGGAGTGGGTATAACAGTTTAACTAGTGGTGATGGAGCTGGCATGATTGTTTAACTAGTGGCAATGTAGCTGGTATGACAGTTTAACTAGTGGTGATGGAGTGGGTATGACAGTTTAACTAGTGATGAAGCTGGTATGACAGTTTAACTAGTGGTAATGGAGCCGCTATAACAGTTTAGCTAGTTGTGATGGAACTGTTATGACAGTTTAACTAGTGGTGATGGAGCTGGCATGATTGTTTAACTAGTGGCGATGTAACTGGTATGACAGTTTAACTAGTGGTGATGGAGTGAGTATAACAGTTTAACTAGTGGTGATGGAGCTGGCATGACACTAAATAGTGATGGAGCCAGTATGACAGTTTAACTAGTGATGATGGAGCCGCTATGACAGTTTAACTAGTGGTGATGCAGTGGGTATGACAGTTTAACTAGTGATGAAGCTGGTACGATAGTTTAACTAGTGGTGATGGAGCCGCTATGACAGTTTAACTAGTGATGAAGCTGGTATGACAGTTTAACTAGTGGTGATGGAGCCACTATGACAGTTTAACTAGTGGTGATGGAGTGGGTATGACAGTTTAACTAGTGGTGATGGGGTGGGTATGACAGTTTAACTAGTGATGAAGCTGGTATGATAGTTTAACTAGTGGTGATGGAGCCGCTATGACAGTTTAACTAGTGGTGATAGAGCTGGCATGACACTAACTAGTGGTGATGGAGCTGGTGTGACAGTTTAACTAGTGGTGATGGAGCCGCTATGACAGTTTAACTAGTGGTGATGGAGTGGGTATGACAGTTTAACTTGTGGTGATGGAGTGAGTATGACAGTTTAACTAGTGGTGATGGAGTGAGTATAACAGTTTAACTAGTGGTGATGGAACTGTTATGACAGTTTAACTAGTGGTGATGGAGTGAGTATAACAGTTTAACTAGTGGTGATGGAACTGTTATGACAGTTTAACTAGTGGTGATGGATCTGCATTAACACTAACTAGTGGTGATGGAGCTGGTGTGACAGTTTAACTAGTGGTGATGGAGTGGGTATGACAGTTTAACTAGTGGTGATGTAGTGGGTATGACACTTTAACTAGTGGTGATGGATATGACAGTTTAACTAGTGGTAATGGAGCCGATATGACAGTTTAACTAGTGGTGATGGAACTGTTATGACAGTTTAACTAGTGGTGATGGAGTGAGTATGACAGTGTAACTAGTGATGAAGCCTATATGATAGTTTAACTAGTGGTGATGGAGCCGCTATGACAGTTAAACTAGTGGTGATAGAGCTGGCATGACACTAACTAGTGGTGATGGAGCTGGTGTGACAGTTTAACTAGTGGTGATGGAGTGGGTATGACAGTTTAACTAGTGGTGATGTAGTGGGTATGACACTTTAACTTGTGGTGATGGAGTGGATATGACAGTTTAACTAGTGGTGATGGAGTGAGTATGACAGTCTAACTAGTGGTGATGGAGTGGGTATAACAGTTTAACTAGTGGTGATGGAACTGTTACGACAGTTTAAATAGTGGTGATGGAGCTGGCATGATTGTTTAACTAGTGGAAATGGAGCTGGTATGACAGTTTAACTAGTGGTGATGGAGCCGCTATGACAGTTTAACTAGTGGTGATGGAACTGTTATGACAGTTTAACTAGTGGTGATAGAGCTGGCATGACACTAACTAGTGGTGATGGAGTGAGTATGACAGTTCAACTAGTGGTGATGGAGTGGGTATGACAGTTTAACTTGTGGTGATGGAGTGAGTATGACAGTTTAACTAGTGTTGATGGAGTGAGTATAACAGTTTAACTAATGGTGATGGAACTGTTATGACAGTTTAACTAGTGGTGATGGAGCTGGTGTGACAGTTTAACTAGTGGTAATGGAGTGGGTATGACATTTTAACTAGTGGTGATGGAGTGGATATGACAGTTTAACTAGTGGTGATGGAGTGAGTATGACAGTTTAACTAGCGGTGATGGAGTGAGTATGACAGTTTAACTAGTGGTGATGGAGTGGGTATAACAGTTTAACTAGTGGTGATGGAACTGTTAAGACAGTTTAACTAGTGGTGATGGAGTGGGTATGACAGTTTAACTAGTGGTGATGGGGTGGGTATGACAGTTTAACTAGTGGTGATGGGGTGGGTATGACAGTTTAAATAGTGATGAAGCTGGTATGATAGTTTAACTAGTGGTGATGGAGCCGCTATGACAGTTTAACTAGTGGTGATACAGCTGGCATGACACTAACTAGTGGTGATGGAGCTGGTGTGACAGTTTAACTAGTGG
Organism: Ostrea denselamellosa; assembly: GCA_024699665.1. Lineage (NCBI taxonomy): Eukaryota > Metazoa > Mollusca > Bivalvia > Ostreida > Ostreidae > Ostrea > Ostrea denselamellosa. The sequence goes on from JAMZEH010000018.1 coordinate 9,589,520, forward strand.
TGATGGAGCCGCTATGACAGTTTAACTAGTGGTGATGGAGTGGGTATGACAGTTTAACTTGTGGTGATAGAGTGAGTATGACAGTTTAACTAGTGGTGATGGAGTGAGTATAACAGTTTAACTAGTGGTGATGGAACTGTTATGACAGTTTAACTAGTGGTGATGGAGCTGCATTAACACTAACTAGTGGTGTTGGAGCTGGTGTGACAGTTTAACTAGTGGTGATGGAGTGGGTATGACAGTTTAACTAGTGGTGATGTAGTGGGTATGACACTTTAACTAGTGGTGATGGATATGACAGTTTAACTAGAGGTAATGGAGCCGCTATGACAGTTTAACTAGTGGTGATGGAACTGTTATGACAGTTTAACTAGTGGTGATGGAGCTGGCATGATTGTTTAACTAGTGGCGATGTACCTGGTATGACAGTTTAACTAGTGGTGATGGAGCCGCTATGACAGTTTAACTAGTGGTGATGGAGTGGGTATGACAGTTTAACTAGTGATGAAGCCGGTAAGATAGTTTAACTAGTGGTGATGGAGCCGCTATGACAGTTTAACTAGTGGTGATGGAGTGGGTATGACAGTTTAACTAGTGGTGATAGAGCTGGCATGACACTAACTAGTGGTGATGGAACTGTTATGACAGTTTAACTAGTGGTGATGGAGTGAGTATAACAATTTAACTAGTGGTGTTGGCACTGTTATGACAGTATAACTAGTGGTGATGGAGCTGGCATAACACTAACTAGTGGTGATGGAGCTGGTGTGACAGTTTAACTAGTGATGATGGAGTGGTTATGACAGTTTAACTAGTGGTGATGTAGTGGGTATGACACTTTAACTAGTGGTGATGGAGTGGATATGACAGTTTAACTAGTGGTAATGGAGCCGCTATGACAGTTTAACTAGTGGTGATGGAACTGTTATGACAGTTTAACTAGTGGTGATGGAGCTGGCATGATTGTTTAACTAGTGGCGATGTAGCTGGTATGACAGTTTAACTAGTGGTGATGGAGCCGCTATGACAGTTTAACTAGTGGTGATGGAGTGGGTATGACAGTTTAACTAATGGTGATGGAGTGGGTATGACAGTGTAACTAGTGATGAAGCCGGTATGATAGTTTAACTAGTGGTGATGGAGCCGCTATGACAGTTTAACTAGTGGTGATAGAGCTGGCATGACACTAACTAGTGGTGATGGAGCTGGTGTGACAGTTTAACTAGTGGTGATGGAGTGGGTATGACAGTTTAACTAGTGGTGATGTAGTGGGTATGACACTTTAACTTGTGGTGATGGAGTGGATATGACAGTTTAACTAGTGGTGATGGAGTGAGTATGACAGTCTAACTAATGGTGATGGAGTGGGTATAACAGTTTAACTAGTGGTGATGGAACTGTTACGACAGTTTAAATAGTGGTGATGGAGCTGGCATGATTGTTTAACTAGTGGAAATGGAGCTGGTATGACAGTTTAACTAGTGGTGATGGAGCCGCTATGACAGTTTAACTAGTGGTGATGGAACTGTTATGACAGTTTAACTAGTGGTGATAGAGTTGGCATGACATTAACTAGTGGTGATGGAGTGAGTATGACAGTTTAACTAGTGGTGATGGAGTGTGTATGACAGTTTAACTAGTGGTGATGGAGTGAGTATGACACTTTAACTAGTGGTGATGGAGTGAGTATAACAGTTTAACTAGTGGTGATGGAACTGTTATGACAGTATAACTAGTGGTGATGGAGCTGGCATAACACTAACTAGTGGTGATGGAGCTGGTGTGACAGTTTAACTACTGGTGATGGAGTGGTTATGACAGTTTAACTAGTGGTGATGTAGTGGGTATGACACTTTAACTAATGGTGATGGAGTGGATATGACAGTTTAACTAGTGGTGATTGAGTGAGTATGACAGATTAACTACTGGTGATGGAGTGAGTATGACAGTTTAACTACTGGTGATGGAGTGTGTATGACAGTTTAACTAGTGGTGATGGAGTGGGTATGACAGTTTAACTAGTGGTGATGGAGTGGGTATAACAGTTTAACTAGTGGTGATGGAGCTGGCATGATTGTTTAACTAGTGGCAATGTAGCTGGTATGACAGTTTAACTAGTGGTGATGGAGTGGGTATGACAGTTTAACTAGTGATGAAGCTGGTATGACAGTTTAACTAGTGGTAATGGAGCCGCTATAACAGTTTAGCTAGTTGTGATGGAACTGTTATGACAGTTTAACTAGTGGTGATGGAGCTGGCATGATTGTTTAACTAGTGGCGATGTAACTGGTATGACAGTTTAACTAGTGGTGATGGAGCCGCTATGACAGTTTAACTAGTGGTGATGGAGTGGGTATGACAGTTTAACTAGTGGTGATGGAGTGGGTATGACAATTTAACTAGTGATGAAGCCGGTATGATAGTTTAACTAATGGTGATGGAGCCGCTATGACAGTTTAACTAGTGGTGATAGAGCTGGCATGACACTAACTAGTGGTGATGGACCTGGTGTGACAGTTTAACTAGTGGTGATGGAGTGAGTATGACAGTTTAACTAGTGGTGATGGAACTGTTATGACAGTTTAACTAGTGGTGATGTAGTGGGTATGACACTTTAACTTGTGGTGATGGAGTGGATATGACAGTTTAACTAGTGGTGATGGAGTGAGTATGACAGTCTAACTAGTGGTGATGGAGTGGGTATAACAGTTTAACTAGTGGTGATGGCACTGTTACGAAAGTTTAACTTGTGGTGATGGAGCTGGCATAACACTAACTAGTGGTGATGGAGCTGGTGTTACAGTTTAACTACTGGTGATGGAGTGGTTATGACAGTTTAACTAGTGGTGATGTAGTGGGTATGACACTTTAACTAGTGGTGATGGAGTGGATATGACAGTTTAACTAGTGGTAATGGAGCCGCTATGACAGTTTAACTAGTGGTGATGGAACTGTTATGACAGTTTAACTAGTGGTGATGGAGCTGGCATGATTGTTTAACTAGTGGCGATGTAGCTGGTATGACAGTTTAACTAGTGGTGATGGAGCCGCTATGACAGTTTAACTAGTGGTGATGGAGTGGGTATAACAGTTTAACTAGTGGTGATGGAACTGTTACGACAGTTTAAATAGTGGTGATGGAGCTGGTATGATTGTTTAACTAGTGGCAATGGAGCTGGTATGACAGTTTAACTAGTGGTGATGGAGCCGCTATGACAGTTTAACTAGTGGTGATGGAACTGTTATGACAGTTTAACTAGTGGTGATGTAGTGGGTATGACACTTTAACTTGTGGTGATGGAGTGGATATGACAGTTTAACTAGTGGTGATGGAGTGAGTATGACAGTTTAACTAGTGGTGATGGAGCCGCTATGACAGTTTAACTAGTGGTGATGGAGTGGGTATGACAGTTTAACTAGGGGTGATGGAGTGGGTATGACAGTTTAACTAGTGATGAAGCCGGTATGATAGTTTAACTAGTGGTGATGGAGCCGCTATGACAGTTTAACTAGTGGTGATAGAGCTGGCATGACACTAACTAGTGGTGATGGAACTGTTATGAGAGTTTAACTAGTGGTGATGGAGTGAGTATAACAATTTAACTAGTGGTGATGGAACTGTTATGACAGTATAACTAGTGGTGATGGAGCTGGCATAACACTAACTAGTGGTGATGGAGCTGGTGTGACAGTTCAACTACTGGTGATGGAGTGGTTATGACAGTTTAACTAGTGGTGATGTAGTGGGTATGACACTTTAACTAGTGGTGATGGAGTGGATATGACAGTTTAACTAGTGGTGATTGAGTGAGTATGACAGTTTAACTACTGGTGATGGAGTGAGTATGACAGTTTAACTAGTGGTGATGGAGTGGGTATGACAGTTTAATTAGTGGTGATGGAGTGGGTATAACAGTTTAACTAGTGGTGATGGAACTGTTAAGACAGTTTAACTAGTGGTGATGGAGCTGGCATGATTGTTTAACTAGTGGCAATGTAGCTGGTATGACAGTTTAACTAGTGGTGATGGACTGGGTATGACAGTTTAACTAGTGATGAAGCTGGTATGACAGTTTAACTAGTGGTGATGTAGCCACTATGACAGTTTAAATAGTGGTGATGGACTGGGTATGACAGTTTACCTAGTGATGAAGCCAGTATGATAGTTTAACTAGTGGTGATGGAGCCGCTACGACAGTTTAACTTGTGGTGATGGAGTGAGTATGACAGTTTAACTAGTGGTGATGGAGCCGCTATGACAGTTTAACTTGTGGTGACGGAGTGAGTATGACAGTTTAACTAGTGGTGATGGAGTGAGTATAACAGTTTAACTAGTGGTGATGGAACTGTTATGACAGTTTAACTAGTGGTGATGGAGCTGGCATGACACTAAATAGTGGTGATGGAGCCAGTATGACAGTTTAACTAGTGATGATGGAGCCGCTATGACAGTTTAACTAGTGGTGATGGAGTGGGTATGACAGTTTAACTAATGATGAAGCCGGTATGATAGTTTAACTAGTGGTGATGAAGCCGCTATGACAGTTTAACTAGTGGTGATAGAGCTTGCATGACACTAACTAGTGGTGATGGAGCTGGTGTGACAGTTTAACTAGTGGTGATGGAGTGGGTATGACATTTTAACTAGTGGTGATGGAGAGAGTATCACTTTACTAGTGGTGATGGAACTATTATGACAGTTTAAGTAGTGGTGATGGAGCTGGCATGACACTAACTAGTGGTGATGGAGCTGATGTGACAGTTTAACTAGTGGTGATGGAGTGGGTATGACATTTTAACTAGTGGTGATAGAACTGTTATGACAGTATAACTAGTGGTGATGGAGCTGGCATAACACTAACTAGTGGTGATGGAGCTGGTGTGACAGTTTAACTAGTGGTGATGGAGTGGATATGACAGTTTAACTAGTGGTGATGTAGTGGGTATGACACTTTAACTAGTGGTGATGGAGTGGATATAACAGTTTAACTAGTGGTGATGGAGTGAGTATGACAGTTTAACTACTGGTGATGGAGTGAGTATGACATTTTAACTAGTGGTGATGGAGTGGGTATGACAGTTTAATTAGTGGTGATGGAGTGGGTATAACAGTTTAACTAGTGGTGATGGAGCTGGCATGATTGTTTAACTAGTGGCAATGTAGCTGGTATGACAGTTTAACTAGTGGTGATGGACTGGGTATGACAGTTTAACTAGTGATGAAGCTGGTATGACAGTTTAACTAGTGGTGATGGAGCCACTATGACAGTTTAATTAGTGGTGATGGAGTGGGTATGACAGTTTAACTAGTGGTGATGGAGTGGGTATGACAGTTTAACTAGGGATGAAGCCAGTATGATAGTTTAACTAGTGGTGATGGAGCCGCTATGACAGTTTAACTAGTTCTGATAGAGCTGGCATGACACTAACTAGTGGTGATGGATCTGGTGTGACAGTTTAACTAGTGGTGATGGAGCTGGTGTGACAGTTTAACTTGTGGTGATGGAGTGAGTATGACAGTTTAACTAGTGGTAATGGAGCCGCTATGACAGTTTAACTTGTGGTGATGGAGTGAGTATGACAGTTTAACTAGTGGTGATGGAGTGAGTATAACAGTTTAACTAGTGGTGATGGAACTGTTATGACAGTTTAACTAGTGGTGATGGAGCCGCTATGACAGTTTAACTAGTGGTGATGGAACTGTTATGACAGTTTAACTAGTGGTGATGTAGTGGGTATGACACTTTAACTTGTGGTGATGGAGTGGATATGACAGTTTAACTAGTGGTGATGGAGTGAGTATGACAGTTTAACTAGTGGTGATGGAGCCGCTATGACAGTTTAACTAGTGGTGATGGAGTGGGTATGACAGTTTAACTAGGGGTGATGGAGTGGGTATGACAGTTTAACTAGTGATGAAGCCGGTATGATAGTTTAACTAGTGGTGATGGAGCCGCTATGACAGTTTAACTAGTGGTGATAGAGCTGGCATGACACTAACTAGTGGTGATGGAACTGTTATGAGAGTTTAACTAGTGGTGATGGAGTGAGTATAACAATTTAACTAGTGGTGATGGAACTGTTATGACAGTATAACTAGTGGTGATGGAGCTGGCATAACACTAACTAGTGGTGATGGAGCTGGTGTGACAGTTCAACTACTGGTGATGGAGTGGTTATGACAGTTTAACTAGTGGTGATGTAGTGGGTATGACACTTTAACTAATGGTGATGGAGTGGATATGACAGTTTAACTAGTGGTGATTGAGTGAGTATGACAGTTTAACTACTGGTGATGGAGTGAGTATGACAGTTTAACTAGTGGTGATGGAGTGGGTATGACAGTTTAATTAGTGGTGATGGAGTGGGTATAACAGTTTAACTAGTGGTGATGGAACTGTTAAGACAGTTTAACTAGTGGTGATGGAGCTGGCATGATTGTTTAACTAGTGGCAATGTAGCTGGTATGACAGTTTAACTAGTGGTGATGGACTGGGTATGACAGTTTAACTAGTGATGAAGCTGGTATGACAGTTTAACTAGTGGTGATGTAGCCACTATGACAGTTTAAATAGTGGTGATGGACTGGGTATGACAGTTTACCTAGTGATGAAGCCAGTATGATAGTTTAACTAGTGGTGATGGAGCCGCTACGACAGTTTAACTTGTGGTGATGGAGTGAGTATGACAGTTTAACTAGTGGTGATGGAGCCGCTATGACAGTTTAACTTGTGGTGACGGAGTGAGTATGACAGTTTAACTAGTGGTGATGGAGTGAGTATAACAGTTTAACTAGTGGTGATGGAACTGTTATGACAGTTTAACTAGTGGTGATGGAGCTGGCATGACACTAAATAGTGGTGATGGAGCCAGTATGACAGTTTAACTAGTGATGATGGAGCCGCTATGACAGTTTAACTAGTGGTGATGGAGTGGGTATGACAGTTTAACTAATGATGAAGCCGGTATGATAGTTTAACTAGTGGTGATGAAGCCGCTATGACAGTTTAACTAGTGGTGATAGAGCTTGCATGACACTAACTAGTGGTGATGGAGCTGGTGTGACAGTTTAACTAGTGGTGATGGAGTGGGTATGACATTTTAACTAGTGGTGATGGAGAGAGTATCACTTTACTAGTGGTGATGGAACTATTATGACAGTTTAAGTAGTGGTGATGGAGCTGGCATGACACTAACTAGTGGTGATGGAGCTGATGTGACAGTTTAACTAGTGGTGATGGAGTGGGTATGACATTTTAACTAGTGGTGATAGAACTGTTATGACAGTATAACTAGTGGTGATGGAGCTGGCATAACACTAACTAGTGGTGATGGAGCTGGTGTGACAGTTTAACTAGTGGTGATGGAGTGGATATGACAGTTTAACTAGTGGTGATGTAGTGGGTATGACACTTTAACTAGTGGTGATGGAGTGGATATAACAGTTTAACTAGTGGTGATGGAGTGAGTATGACAGTTTAACTACTGGTGATGGAGTGAGTATGACATTTTAACTAGTGGTGATGGAGTGGGTATGACAGTTTAATTAGTGGTGATGGAGTGGGTATAACAGTTTAACTAGTGGTGATGGAGCTGGCATGATTGTTTAACTAGTGGCAATGTAGCTGGTATGACAGTTTAACTAGTGGTGATGGACTGGGTATGACAGTTTAACTAGTGATGAAGCTGGTATGACAGTTTAACTAGTGGTGATGGAGCCACTATGACAGTTTAATTAGTGGTGATGGAGTGGGTATGACAGTTTAACTAGTGGTGATGGAGTGGGTATGACAGTTTAACTAGGGATGAAGCCAGTATGATAGTTTAACTAGTGGTGATGGAGCCGCTATGACAGTTTAACTAGTTCTGATAGAGCTGGCATGACACTAACTAGTGGTGATGGATCTGGTGTGACAGTTTAACTAGTGGTGATGGAGCTGGTGTGACAGTTTAACTTGTGGTGATGGAGTGAGTATGACAGTTTAACTAGTGGTAATGGAGCCGCTATGACAGTTTAACTTGTGGTGATGGAGTGAGTATGACAGTTTAACTAGTGGTGATGGAGTGAGTATAACAGTTTAACTAGTGGTGATGGAACTGTTATGACAGTTTAACTAGTGGTGATGGAGCTGGCATAACACTAACTAGTGGTGATGGAGCTGGTGTGACAGTTTAACTAGTGGTGATGGAGTGGGTATGACAGTTTAACTAGTGGTGATGTAGTGGGTATGACACTTTAACTAGTGGTGATGGATATGACAGTTTAACTAGTGGTAATGGAGCCGCTATGACAGTTTAGCTAGTTGTGATGGAACTGTTATGACAGTTTAACTAGTGGTGATGGAGCTGGCATGATTGTTTAACTAGTGGCGATGTAGCTGGTATGACAGTTTAACTAGTGGTGATGGAGCCGCTATGACAGTTTAACTAGTGGTGATGGAGTGGGTATGACAGTTTAACTAGTGGTGATGGAGTGGGTATGACAATTTAACTGGTGATGAAGCCGGTATGATAGTTTAACTAATGGTGATGGAGCCGCTATGACAGTTTAACTAGTGGTGATAGAGCTGGCATGACACTAACTAGTGGTGATGGACCTGGTGTGACAGTTTAACTAGTGGTGATGGAGTGAGTATGACAGTTTAACTAGTGGTGATGGAACTGTTATGACAGTTTAACTAGTGGTGATGTAGTGGGTATGACACTTTAACTTGTGGTGATGGAGTGGATATGACAGTTTAACTAGTGGTGATGGAGTGAGTATGACAGTCTAACTAGTGGTGATGGAGTGGGTATAACAGTTTAACTAGTGGTGATGGAGCTGGCATGCTTGTTTAACTAGTGGCAATGGAGCTGGTATGACAGTTTAACTAGTGGTGATGGAGCCGCTATGACAGTTTAACTAGTGGTGATGGAACTGTTATGACAGTTTAACTAGTGGTGATGGAGTGGGTATGACAGTTTAACTAGTGGTGATGTAGTGGGTATGACACTTTAACTAGTGGTGATGGATATGACAGTTTAACTAGTGGTAATGGAGCCGCTATGACAGTTTAACTAGTGGTGATGGAACTGTTATGACAGTTTAACTAGTGGTGATGGAGCTGGCATGATTGTTTAACTAGTGGCGATGTACCTGGTATGACAGTTTAACTAGTGGTGATGGAGCCGCTATGACAGTTTAACTAGTGGTGATGGAGTGGGTATGACAGTTTAACTAGTGATGAAGCCGGTAAGATAGTTTAACTAGTGGTGATGGAGCCGCTATGACAGTTTAACTAGTGGTGATGGAGTGGGTATGACAGTTTAACTAGTGGTGATAGAGCTGGCATGACACTAACTAGTGGTGATGGAACTGTTATGACAGTTTAACTAGTGGTGATGGAGTGAGTATAACAATTTAACTAGTGGTGATGGCACTGTTATGACAGTATAACTAGTGGTGATGGAGCTGGCATAACACTAACTAGTGGTGATGGAGCTGGTGTGACAGTTTAACTAGTGATGATGAAGTGGTTATGACAGTTTAACTAGTGGTGATGTAGTGGGTATGACACTTTAACTAGTGGTGATGGAGTGGATATGACAGTTTAACTAGTGGTAATGGAGCCGCTATGACAGTTTAACTAGTGGTGATGGAACTGTTATGACAGTTTAACTAGTGGTGATGGAGCTGGCATGATTGTTTAACTAGTGGCGATGTAGCTGGTATGACAGTTTAACTAGTGGTGATGGAGCCGCTATGACAGTTTAACTAGTGGTGATGGAGTGGGTATGACAGTTTAACTAATGGTGATGGAGTGGGTATGACAGTGTAACTAGTGATGAAGCCGGTATGATAGTTTAACTAGTGGTGATGGAGCCGCTATGACAGTTTAACTAGTGGTGATAGAGCTGGCATGACACTAACTAGTGGTGATGGAGCTGGTGTGACAGTTTAACTAGTGGTGATGGAGTGGGTATGACAGTTTAACTAGTGGTGATGTAGTGGGTATGACACTTTAACTTGTGGTGATGGAGTGGATATGACAGTTTAACTAGTGGTGATGGAGTGAGTATGACAGTCTAACTAATGGTGATGGAGTGGGTATAACAGTTTAACTAGTGGTGATGGAACTGTTACGACAGTTTAAATAGTGGTGATGGAGCTGGCATGATTGTTTAACTAGTGGAAATGGAGCTGGTATGACAGTTTAACTAGTGGTGATGGAGCCGCTATGACAGTTTAACTAGTGGTGATGGAACTGTTATGACAGTTTAACTAGTGGTGATAGAGTTGGCATGACATTAACTAGTGGTGATGGAGTGAGTATGACAGTTTAACTAGTGGTGATGGAGTGTGTATGACAGTTTAACTAGTGGTGATGGAGTGAGTATGACACTTTAACTAGTGGTGATGGAGTGAGTATAACAGTTTAACTAGTGGTGATGGAACTGTTATGACAGTATAACTAGTGGTGATGGAGCTGGCATAACACTAACTAGTGGTGATGGAGCTGGTGTGACAGTTTAACTACTGGTGATGGAGTGGTTATGACAGTTTAACTAGTGGTGATGTAGTGGGTATGACACTTTATGGTGATGGAGTGGATATGACAGTTTAACTAGTGGTGATTGAGTGAGTATGACAGATTAACTACTGGTGATGGAGTGGGTATGACAGTTTAACTAGTGATGAAGCGGGTATGACAGTTTAACTAGTGGTGATGGAGCCGCTATAACAGTTTAGCTAGTGGTGATGGAACTGTTATGACAGTTTAACTAGTGGTGATGGAGCTGGCATGATTGTTTAACTAGTGGCGATGTAGCTGGTATGACAGTTTAACTAGTGGTGATGGAGCCGCTATGACAGTTTAACTAGTGGTGATGGAGTGGGTATGACAGTTTAACTAGTGGTGATGGAGTGAGTATGACAGTTTAACTAGGGATGAAGCCGGTATGATAGTTTAACTACTGGTGATGGAGCCGCTATGACAGTTTAACTAGTGGTGATAGAGCTGGCATGACACTAACTAGTGGTGATGGAGCTGGTGTGACAGTTTAACTAGTGGTGATGGAGTGGGTATGACAGTTTAACTAGTGGTGATGTAGTGGGTATGACACTTTAACTTGTGGTGATGGAGTGGATATGACAGTTTAACTAGTGGTGATGGAGTGGGTATAACAGTTTAACTAGTGGTGATGGAACTGTTACGACAGTTTAAATAGTGGTGATGGAGCTGGTATGATTGTTTAACTAGTGGCAATGGAGCTGGTATGACAGTTTAACTAGTGGTGATGGAGCCGCTATGACAGTTTAACTAGTGGTGATGGAACTGTTATGACAGTTTAACTAGTGGTGATGTAGTGGGTATGACACTTTAACTTGTGGTGATGGAGTGGATATGACAGTTTAACTAGTGGTGATGGAGTGAGTATGACAGTTTAACTAGTGGTGATGGAGCCGCTATGACAGTTTAACTAGTGGTGATGGAGTGGGTATGACAGTTTAACTAGGGGTGATGGAGTGGGTATGACAGTTTAACTAGTGATGAAGCCGGTATGATAGTTTAACTAGTGGTGATGGAGCCGCTATGACAGTTTAACTAGTGGTGATAGAGCTGGCATGACACTAACTAGTGGTGATGGAACTGTTATGAGAGTTTAACTAGTGGTGATGGAGTGAGTATAACAATTTAACTAGTGGTGATGGAACTGTTATGACAGTATAACTAGTGGTGATGGAGCTGGCATAACACTAACTAGTGGTGATGGAGCTGGTGTGACAGTTTAACTACTGGTGATGGAGTGGTTATGACAGTTTAACTAGTGGTGATGTAGTGGGTATGACACTTTAACTAATGGTGATGGAGTGGATATGACAGTTTAACTAGTGGTGATTGAGTGAGTATGACAGTTTAACTACTGGTGATGGAGTGAGTATGACAGTTTAACTAGTGGTGATGGAGTGGGTATGACAGTTTAATTAGTGGTGATGGAGTGGGTATAACAGTTTAACTAGTGGTGATGGAACTGTTAAGACAGTTTAACTAGTGGTGATGGAGCTGGCATGATTGTTTAACTAGTGGCAATGTAGCTGGTATGACAGTTTAACTAGTGGTGATGGACTGGGTATGACAGTTTAACTAGTGATGAAGCTGGTATGACAGTTTAACTAGTGGTGATGTAGCCACTATGACAGTTTAACTAGTGGTGATGGACTGGGTATGACAGTTTACCTAGTGATGAAGCCAGTATGATAGTTTAACTAGTGGTGATGGAGCCGCTATGACAGTTTAACTAGTGGTGATAGAGCTGGCATGACACTAACTAGTGGTGATGGAGCTGGTGTGACAGTTTAATTAGTGGTGATGGAGCTGGTGTGACAGTTTAACTAGTGGTGATGGAGCCGCTATGACAGTTTAACTTGTGGTGATGGAGTGAGTATGACAGTTTAACTAGTGGTGATGGAGCCGCTATGACAGTTTAACTTGTGGTGACAGAGTGAGTATGACAGTTTAACTAGTGGTGATGGAGTGAGTATAACAGTTTAACTAGTGGTGATGGAACTGTTATGACAGTTTAACTAGTGGTGATGGAGCTGGCATGACACTAAATAGTGGTGATGGAGCCAGTATGACAGTTTAACTAGTGATGATGGAGCCGCTATGACAGTTTAACTAGTGGTGATGGAGTGGGTATGACAGTTTAACTAATGATGAAGCCGGTATGATAGTTTAACTAGTGGTGATGAAGCCGCTATGACAGTTTAACTAGTGGTGATAGAGCTTGCATGACACTAACTAGTGGTGATGGAGCTGGTGTGACAGTTTAACTAGTGGTGATGGAGTGGGTATGACATTTTAACTAGTGGTGATGGAGAGAGTATCACTTTACTAGTGGTGATGGAACTATTATGACAGTTTAAGTAGTGGTGATGGAGCTGGCATGACACTAACTAGTGGTGATGGAGCTGGTGTGACAGTTTAACTAGTGGTGATGGAGTGGGTATGACATTTTAACTAGTGGTGATAGAACTGTTATGACAGTATAACTAGTGGTGATGGAGCTGGCATAACACTAACTAGTGGTGATGGAGCTGGTGTGACAGTTTAACTAGTGGTGATGGAGTGGTTATGACAGTTTAACTAGTGGTGATGTAGTGGGTATGACACTTTAACTAGTGGTGATGGAGTGGATATAACAGTTTAACTAGTGGTGATGGAGTGAGTATGACAGTTTAACTACTGGTGATGGAGTGAGTATGACAGTTTAACTAGTGGTGATGGAGTGGGTATGACAGTTTAATTAGTGGTGATGGAGTGGGTATAACAGTTTAACTAGTGGTGATGGAGCTGGCATGATTGTTTAACTAGTGGCAATGTAGCTGGTATGACAGTTTAACTAGTGGTGATGGACTGGGTATGACAGTTTAACTAGTGATGAAGCTGGTATGACAGTTTAACTAGTGGTGATGGAGCCACTATGACAGTTTAATTAGTGGTGATGGAGTGGGTATGACAGTTTAACTAGTGGTGATGGAGTGGGTATGACAGTTTAACTAGGGATGAAGCCAGTATGATAGTTTAACTAGTGGTGATGGAGCCGCTATGACAGTTTAACTAGTTCAAATAGAGCTGGCATGACACTAACTAGTGGTGATGGATCTGGTGTGACAGTTTAACTAGTGGTGATGGAGCTGGTGTGACAGTTTAACTTGTGGTGATGGAGTGAGTATGACAGTTTAACTAGTGGTAATGGAGCCGCTATGACAGTTTAACTTGTGGTGATGGAGTGAGTATGACAGTTTAACTAGTGGTGATGGAGTGAGTATAACAGTTTAACTAGTGGTGATGGAACTGTTATGACAGTTTAACTAGTGGTGATGGAGCTGGCATAACACTAACTAGTGGTGATGGAGCTGGTGTGACAGTTTAACTAGTGGTGATGGAGTGGGTATGACAGTTTAACTAGTGGTGATGTAGTGGGTATGACACTTTAACTAGTGGTGATGGATATGACCGTTTAACTAGTGGTAATGGAGCCGCTATGACAGTTTAGCTAGTTGTGATGGAACTGTTATGACAGTTTAACTAGTGGTGATGGAGCTGGCATGATTGTTTAACTAGTGGCGATGTAGCTGGTATGACAGTTTAACTAGTGGTGATGGAGCCGCTATGACAGTTTAACTAGTGGTGATGGAGTGGGTATGACAGTTTAACTAGTGGTGATGGAGTGGGTATGACAATTTAACTGGTGATGAAGCCGGTATGATAGTTTAACTAATGGTGATGGAGCCGCTATGACAGTTTAACTAGTGGTGATAGAGCTGGCATGACACTAACTAGTGGTGATGGACCTGGTGTGACAGTTTAACTAGTGGTGATGGAGTGAGTATGACAGTTTAACTAGTGGTGATGGAACTGTTATGACAGTTTAACTAGTGGTGATGTAGTGGGTATGACACTTTAACTTGTGGTGATGGAGTGGATATGACAGTTTAACTAGTGGTGATGGAGTGAGTATGACAGTCTAACTAGTGGTGATGGAGTGGGTATAACAGTTTAACTAGTGGTGATGGAGCTGGCATGATTGTTTAACTAGTGGCAATGGAGCTGGTATGACAGTTTAACTAGTGGTGATGGAGCCGCTATGACAGTTTAACTAGTGGTGATGGAACTGTTATGACAGTTTAACTAGTGGTGATGGAGCTGGCATGATTGTTTAACTAGTGGCGATGTAGCTGGTATGACAGTTTACTAGTGGTGATGGAGCCGCTATGACAGTTTAACTAGTGGTGATGGAGTGGGTATGACAGTTTAACTAGTGATGAAGCCAGTATGATAGTTTAACTAGTGGTGATGGAGCCGCTATGACAGTTTAACTAGTGGTGATAGAGCTGGCATGACACTAACTAGTGGTGATGGAACTGTTATGAGAGTTTAACTAGTGGTGATGGAGTGAGTATAACAATTTAACTAGTGGTGATGGAACTGTTATGACAGTATAACTAGTGGTGATGGAGCTGGCATAACACTAACTAGTGGTGATGGAGCTGGTGTGACAGTTTAACTACTGGTGATGGAGTGGTTATGACAGTTTAACTAGTGGTGATGTAGTGGGTATGACACTTTAACTAATGGTGATGGAGTGGATATTACACTTTAACTAGTGGTGATTGAGTGAGTATGACAGTTTAACTACTGGTGATGGAGTGAGTATGACAGTTTAACTAGTGGTGATGGAGTGGGTATGACAGTTTAATTAGTGGTGATGGAGTGGGTATAACAGTTTAACTAGTGGTGATGGAACTGTTAAGACAGTTTAACTAGTGGTGATGGAGCTGGCATGATTGTTTAACTAGTGGCAATGTAGCTGGTATGACAGTTTAACTAGTGGTGATGGACTGGGTATGACAGTTTAACTAGTGATGAAGCTGGTATGACAGTTTAACTAGTGGTAATGTAGCCACTATGACAGTTTAACTAGTGGTGATGGAGTAGGTATGACAGTTTAACTAGTGGTGATGGAGTGGGTATGACAGTTTACCTAGTGATGAAGCCAGTATGATAGTTTAACTAGTGGTGATGGAGCCGCTATGACAGTTTAACTAGTGGTGATAGAGCTGGCATGACACTAACTAGTGGTGATGGAGCTGGTGTGACAGTTTAACTAGTGGTGATGGAGCTGGTGTGACAGTTTAACTAGTGGTGATGGAGCCGCTATGACAGTTTAATTTGTGGTGATGGAGTGAGTATGACAGTTTAACTAGTGGTGATGGAGTGAGTATAACAGTTTAACTAGTGGTGATGGAACTGTTATGACAGTTTAACTAGTGGTGATGGAGCTGGCATGACACTAAATAGTGGTGATGGAGCCAGTATGACAGTTTAACTAGTGATGATGGAGCCGCTATGACAGTTTAACTAGTGGTGATGGAGTGGGTATGACAGTTTAACTAATGATGAAGCCGGTATGATAGTTTAACTAGTGGTGATGGAGCCGCTATGACAGTTTAACTAGTGGTGATAGAGCTGGCATGACAATAACTAGTGGTGATGGAGCTGGTGTGACAGTTTAACTAGTGGTGATGGAGTGGGTATGATAGTTTAACTAGTGGTGATGGAGTGAGTATGACAGTTTAACTAGTGGTGATGGAACTATTATGACAGTTTAACTAGTGGTGATGGAGCTGGCATAACACTAACTAGTGGTGATGGAGCTGGTGTGACAGTTTAACTAGTGGTGATGGAGCTGGCATGACAGTTTAACTAGTGGTGATGGAGCCGCTATGACAGTTTAACTAGTGGTGATGGAACTGTTATGACAGTTTAACTAGTGGTGATGGAGCTGGCATGATTGTTTAACTAGTGGCGATGTAGCTGGTATGACAGTTTAACTAGTAGTGATGGAGCCGTTATGACAGTTTAACTAGGGGTGATGGAGTGGGTATGACAGTTTAACTAGTGATGAAGCCGGTATGATAGTTTAACTAGTGGTGATGGAGCCGCTATGACAGTTTAACTAGTGGTGATAGAGCTGGCATGACACTAACTAGTGGTGATGGAACTGTTATGAGAGTTTAACTAGTGGTGATGGAGTGAGTATAACAATTTAACTAGTGGTGATGGAACTGTTATGACAGTATAACTAGTGGTGATGGAGCTGGCATAACACTAACTAGTGGTGATGGAGCTGGTGTGACAGTTCAACTACTGGTGATGGAGTGGGTATGACACTTTAACTAATGGTGATGGAGTGGATATGACACTTTAACTAGTGGTGATTGAGTGAGTATGACAGTTTAACTACTGGTGATGGAGTGAGTATGATAGTTTAACTAGTGGTGATGGAGTGGGTATAACAGTTTAACTAGTGGTGATGGAACTGTTAAGACAGTTTAACTAGTGGTGATGGAGCTGGCATGATTGTTTAACTAGTGGCAATGTAGCTGGTATGACAGTTTAACTAGTGGTGATGGAGCTGGCATGATTGTTTAACTAGTGGCAATGTAGCTGGTATGACAGTTTAACTAGTGGTGATGGACTGGGTATGACAGTTTAACTAGTGATGAAGCTGGTATGACAGTTTAACTAGTGGTGATGTAGCCACTATGACAGTTTAACTAGTGGTGATGGACTGGGTATGACAGTTTACCTAGTGATGAAGTCAGTATGATAGTTTAACTAGTGGTGATGGAGCCGCTATGACAGTTTAACTAGTGGTGATAGAGCTGGCATGACACTAACTAGTGGTGATGGAGCTGGTGTGACAGTTTAACTAGTGGTGATGGAGCTGGTGTGACAGTTTAACTAGTGGTGATGGAGCCGCTATGACAGTTTAACTTGTGGTGATGGAGTGAGTATGACAGTTTAACTAGTGGTGATGGAGCCGCTATGACAGTTTAACTTGTGGTGATGGAGTGAGTATGACAGTTTAACTAGTGGTGATGGAGTGAGTATAACAGTTTAACTAGTGGTGATGGAACTGTTATGACAGTTTAACTAGTGGTGATGGAGCTGGCATGACACTAAATAGTGGTGATGGAGCCAGTATGACAGTTTAACTAGTGATGATGGAGCCGCTATGACAGTTTAACTAGTGGTGATGGAGTGGGTATGACAGTTTAACTAATGATGAAGCCGGTATGATAGTTTAACTAGTGGTGATGAAGCCGCTATGACAGTTTAACTAGTGGTGATAGAGCTGGCATGACAATAACTAGTGGTGATGGAGCTGGTGTGACAGTTTAACTAGTGGTGATGGAGTGGGTATGATAGTTTAACTAGTGGTGATGGAGAGAGTATGACAGTTTAACTAGTGGTGATGGAACTATTATGACAGTTTAACTAGTGGTGATGGAGCTGGCATGACACTAACTAGTGGTGATGGAGCTGGTGTGACAGTTTAACTAGTGGTGATGGAGTGGGTATGACATTTTAACTAGTGGTGATAGAACTGTTATGACAGTATAACTAGTGGTGATGGAGCTGGCATAACACTAACTAGTGGTGATGGAGCTGGTGTGACAGTTTAACTAGTGGTGATGGAGTGGTTATGACAGTTTAACTAGTGGTGATGTAGTGGGTATGACACTTTAACTAGTGGTGATGGAGTGGATATGACAGTTTAACTAGTGGTGATGGAGTGAGTATGACAGTTTAATTACTGGTGATGGAGTGAGTATGACAGTTTAACTAGTGGTGATGGAGTGGGTATGACAGTTTAATTAGTGGTGATGGAGTGGGTATAACAGTTTAACTAGTGGTGATGGAGCTGGCATGATTGTTTAACTAGTGGCAATGTAGCTGGTATGACAGTTTAACTAGTGGTGATGGAGTGGGTATGACAGTTTAACTAGTGATGAAGCTGGTATGACAGTTTAACTAGTGGTGATGGAGCCACTATGACAGTTTAATTAGTGGTGATGGAGTGGGTATGACAGTTTACCTAGTGATGAAGCCAGTATGATAGTTTAACTAGTGGTGATGGAGCCGCTATGACAGTTTAACTAGTTCTGATAGAGCTGGCATGACACTAACTAGTGGTGATGGAGCTGGTGTGACAGTTTAACTAGTGGTGATGGAGCTGGTGTGACAGTTTAACTTGTGGTGATGGAGTGAGTATGACAGTTTAACTAGTGGTAATGGAGCCGCTATGACAGTTTAACTTGTGGTGATGGAATGAGTATGACAGTTTAACTAGTGGTGATGGAGTGAGTATAACAGTTTAACTAGTGGTGATGGAACTGTTATGACAGTTTAACTAGTGGTGATGGAGCTGGCATAACACTAAATAGTGGTGATGGAGCTGGTGTGACAGTTTAACTAGTGGTGATGTAGTGGGTATGACACTTTAACTAGTGGTGATGGATATGACAGTTTAACTAGTGGTAATGGAGCCGCTATGACAGTTTAGCTAGTTGTGATGGAACTGTTATGACAGTTTAACTAGTGGTGATGGAGCTGGCATGATTGTTTAACTAGTGGCGATGTAGCTGGTATGACAGTTTAACTAGTGGTGATGGAGCCGCTATGACAGTTTAACTAGTGGTGATGGAGTGGGTATGACAGTTTAACTAGTGGTGATGAAGTGGGTATGACAATTTAACTGGTGATGAAGCCGGTATGATAGTTTAACTAATGGTGATGGAGCCGCTATGACAGTTTAACTAGTGGTGATAGAGCTGGCATGACACTAACTAGTGGTGATGGACCTGGTGTGACAGTTTAACTAGTGGTGATGGAGTGAGTATGACAGTTTAACTAGTGGTGATGGAACTGTTATGACAGTTTAACTAGTGGTGATGTAGTGGGTATGACACTTTAACTTGTGGTGATGGAGTGGATATGACAGTTTAACTAGTGGTGATGGAGTGAGTATGACAGTTTAACTAGTGGTGATGGAGCTGGCATGATTGTTTAACTAGTGGCAATGGAGCTGGTATGACAGTTTAACTAGTGGTGATGGAGCCGCTATGACAGTTTAACTAGTGGTGATGGAACTGTTATGACAGTTTAACTAGTGGTGATGGAGCTGGCATGATTGTTTAACTAGTGGCGATGTAGCTGGTATGACAGTTTAACTAGTGGTGATGGAGCCGCTATGACAGTTTAACTAGTGGTGATGGAGTGGGTATGACAGTTTAACTAGGGATGAAGCCGGTATGATAGTTTAACTAGTGGTGATGGAGCCGCTATGACAGTTTAACTAGTGGTGATAGAGCTGGCATGACACTAACTAGTGGTGATAGAGCTGGTGTGACAGTTTAACTAGTGGTGATGGAGTGGGTATGACAGTTTAACTAGTGGTGATGTAGTGGGTATGACACTTTAACTTGTGGTGATGGAGTGGATATGACAGTTTAACTAGTGGTGATGGAGTGAGTATGACAGTCTAACTAGTGGTGATGGAGTGGGTATAACAGTTTAACTAGTGGTGATGGAACTGTTACGACAGTTTAAATAGTGGTGATGGAGCTGGCATGATTGTTTAACTAGTGGCAATGGAGCTGGTATGACAGTTTAACTAGTGGTGATGGAGCCGCTATGACAGTTTAACTAGTGGTGATGGAGCTGGCATAACACTAACTAGTGGTGATGGAGCTGGTGTGACAGTTTAACTAGTGGTAATGGAGCCGCTATGACAGTTTAACTAGTGGTGATGGAACTGTTACGACAGTTTAAATAGTGGTGATGGAGCTGGCATGATTGTTTAACTAGTGGCAATGGAGCTGGTATGACAGTTTAACTAGTGGTGATGGAGCCGCTATGACAGTTTAACTAGTGGTGATGGAACTGTTATGACAGTTTAACTAGTGGTGATGGAGCTGGCATGATTGTTTAACTAGTGGCGATGTAGCTGGTATGACAGTTTAACTAGTGGTGATGGAGCCGATATGACAGTTTAACTAGTGGTGATAGAGCTGGCATGACACTAACTAGTGGTGATGGAGCTGGTGTGACAGTTTAACTAGTGGTGATGGAGCCGCTATGACAGTTTAACTAGTAGTGATGGAGTGGGTATGACAGTTTAACTTGTGGTGATGGAGCCGCTATGACAGTTTAACTAGTGGTGATGGAACTGTTATGACAGTTTAACTAGTGGTGATGGAGCTGGCATGATTGTTTAACTAGTGGCGATGTAGCTGGTATGACAGTTTAACTAGTGGTGATGGAGCCGATATGACAGTTTAACTAGTGGTGATAGAGCTGGCATGACACTAACTAGTGGTGATGGAGCTGGTGTGACAGTTTAACTAGTGGTGATGGAGCCGCTATGACAGTTTAACTAGTAGTGATGGAGTGGGTATGACAGTTTAACTTGTGGTGATGGAGTGAGTATGACAGTTTAACTAGTGGTGATGGAGTGGGTATGACAGTTTAACTAGTGGTGATGTAGTGGGTATGACACTTTAACTTGTGGTGATGGAGTGGATATGACAGTTTAACTAGTGGTGATGGAGTGAGTATGACAGTTTAACTAGTGGTGATGGAGTGGGTATAACAGTTTAACTAGTGGTGATGGAACTGTTACGACAGTTTAACTAGTGGCAATGGAGCTGGTATGACAGTTTAACTAGTGGTGATGGAGCCGCTATGACAGTTTAACTAGTGGTGATGGAACTGTTATGACAGTTTAACTAGTGGTGATGGAGCTGGCATGATTGTTTAACTAGTGGCGATGTAGCTGGTATGACAGTTTAACTAGTGGCGATGTAGCTGGTATGACAGTTTAACTAGTGGTGATGGAGCCGATATGACAGTTTAACTAGTGGTGATGGAACTGTTATGACAGTTTAACTAGGGGTGATGGAGCTGGTATGACAATAACTAGTGGTGATGGAGCTGGCATGATAGTTTAACTAGTGGTGATGGAGCTGGTGTGACAGTTTAACTAGTGGTGATAGAGCTGGTATGACAGCTCCTTGTAAAAGTTAACCAGCAGTAATGACTTGAAATATCAAGACAGTAACTAAATATTAAGACAGTGACTAGTGACTAAATATAAGACAGTGACTATATATTTTCATCTTAATATCATTATCAGTATCTTGCTTCACATGTCCCAGTATTTCATTCATACTTCGACAATATGTGTAGCAGTACATCAATTAACTTAATGCTATGATAACATATGAATTATTCTGTGCATATCAATTAAAAGCACTACATTTTGCCAACAGCAAACATCACTGCATATTAAGCAGATGAAAATACAGATTGCATACCAATTGCATTAGAACTGTATATCTATGTTCTTACCTTGAGCAGGAAGTCCTGTTGCCACATTTGGCTGTTCTAGATAGGGAGCTAATGGAGTTCCAAGGAATTGGACAGTTTTTAGAGCCCTCATAAAAGGAGGGTTCATGTCTGATGTGGGTATTTCTGACTTGAATTCACTGGTAAAAGCTGAACTTAAAACCAGAAGATGTCCATCGCTTATGCTGAGACACGACATCAA
Organism: Ostrea denselamellosa; assembly: GCA_024699665.1. Lineage (NCBI taxonomy): Eukaryota > Metazoa > Mollusca > Bivalvia > Ostreida > Ostreidae > Ostrea > Ostrea denselamellosa. The sequence continues at coordinate 9,611,462 of JAMZEH010000018.1, forward strand.
CTACATAAAACATATTCAGTCAATGACATTGAGAACTAGTTATAATCTGTCACATTGAGAACCAGTTAAACAAAATGCTAGGCACTTTTATTTAGAAATTTGTGGTAGTTGTACAAAATATCTGTTTTGAAAAATTGCTTCATTTATGTTAATTGATATAAAAGATGAACAAATGAAAGCAATGTTAAAATGAAAAATTTAGTTTAAAAATCAATCAATAGATTCATAAACTGCATAATGAAAATATCTTTCATACTGAAGATTTGATATAATATAAGATTAAAGAATCAATCTCCTTCATGAATTTAATACCTGATTAACAAAAGAATGGGCATACTCTGGTCTAATGTCATAATTACACTCGCAGACTAGAGCACTAGTGTAGTCACATTTTCTGTAGATATAGCATGTCTTGTCTGTGTGGGAGTGTTGTCCAAATGTGTTAACATCATTCTCCTTCATCCCACAAAAGAGAGCACCAATAATCTCATAATTCTTGTGTGTCACATATGTTTGTGTGAAACCTATGGGAAAAAAAAACACTTACTTTGAAACTGTGATTAACTAGTGAGTTCAATAAAGGATCAAATTTGAATGAAAGAGACACTACAGCTCATTTTCCATGTTTTAGTCAAGTATTTTTAAAACATATATTGATAAAATGATAAAAATAACATTGATACTAACAATTTTGAACAATAGGAATGCATTAATTTCTCTCAACTGTGTTTTGAAGATCATGCAGATGTCAAAGTTTCTTCATGTTGACTCAGATCTCTTACAACACGTGATTCAGATAGACAGCACATGATGTGTAGAAACTTACCAGCATACTGTCATGTTAAAAGTATTTAGAACAAGCTAACCTGTTGCTGCAGGACCAATAGCTAAAACAAAGGCATCAACTGGCAATTTTTGGTCCTTAGTTAGCTCCATTTCTTCTTCGATTTCCTTTTTCCATTTAAGCTTCACGGACCTTAATAGTAAGTCATTAAGATCATTGATATATTCATTGCAAGTCAACTGTAATGCAAAAACATATCGGAGTAAATTCGCTTTCAGCATCTATGATCCCTTTTAATTCAGTATTGTATTCCAGATATATTTTTTGACATTTATTCCACTTTAAACTATACTTACGTCTCTATATTTTCAAACGACTCCTCTTCGTCGTCATCATCGACAGCCCTAGATATGACTGGCAAAATTTCGCCAAAGTATGTTGCCATTCTTGCTGAGTATAATTTGTGATCAATGTTAACTTCGTGCTTATTGTTTTTAGTAACTCGTACTATGAATGCTAAAAATTAAATAATATATATCGTCAGCAGTTTTATTGAAAGTTTAGCATCTTTAACTTAAATCATGCATTTCTTTCAAATGTTTCATTTTCTTTATTTATTACAGTATGTGTGGTAAAAATTTTAAAAGTGTTTCTTCTCGAATAAAAATGAAGTGAATTGTGTAGTGTTTAATTTCAAACGTCATAAAGGCTAAGATCAAAATATTTATAAACATACCCTACATCACTTCCGCTCTGAGGTAGCAAAGAAAAAATCAAAACACACAGACTGGAAGACTGCGCATAAACGTTACGGAGCAATGTTTAGCTCTGTCAGTAGTTGGTTGGGGGTCGTGAATAACAAAGAAGAGGAAGAAAAAGAGAACCCGTCGACAGAAGAAGATAAAGGAAAGACTCCGTCATCGCAGACAGAACGAACAAAAGAAAAAGAGCCCGTTTCTGAGTCAAAGTCCGATAACTCACAAGAGACAGGTGGGAAGGAACAGGAGGAGGAAGAATCCCTTGAAAAGAAGTTGGAAGATGCGTCAGCTGCTGCAATCAATACGGCGAAACAATGGGGCAGTAAGTATGGCAAACATTGTGTTTCGCCACATTTCGTAATCGTTTACAGTCAGCTGTTAAAATTTAGGAAATTTCATTGTGAGAACATGGCTATATTAAGCTACTTTTGTTGTAATGTTAAGTTTTAGTTTAGTCACAAATGAGTACTGGGTGGTAGAAAATGTCTTAGTGTTTTATCGTCATTTGATTATATGTGGTTACCTGAGGATAGATTGATGAGATTGAGAAGGTTACTCGTGCATGCACTGCACAGCTCATACGAAGCTTGCATTTCTTTCTCATTGTCTACTTTCCACGTGTGCTTTTTAACCGAGCAGTGAAACCTAAAACAACTGTAAAAGGCTCATATACAAGAGTTTCTGTTTGTATTAAATATGCTCATCCATGTATGACGTACTATGTTGACAGTTGTACATTATCCTGTTATGTGCAGGTAGTAAACGTAACCTATCAAATATTACATGCAAATTGAACATGAAAATTAATGTTTAAGAAGTTGTTCAATTTGTATTTCAGGCTGATAATGACATTATGTGTAATGTTTTCATCTCTTGTTCCCACTTAACATGTTTATTACAATCTGTTTTCATCAGAATTGGATATAGTGAAATGCCTGTTTGTTTTTGTTTCATTTGGTTCTCAAGCCATTTTTTCCTTTTTCTTTTTATTGGAGGGATTTATATGCTTGTTCATCAGTTCTCCCAATCATCTTTTCATTGGCACAGCCTTGAATACAAGATATAATAAACAAGATATCTTACTGGTAGCATGTTAGTGACTTGCCAATTCATTATGTAGTGTATCAAAGCTAACTAGGCAGTCTGAAGACAAAGACTACCTGGTTTTGAATCAGGCTGGAGAATTTTATTTTTAGCATGAAATAGTCTGGTGGGCTATTAACAATTTGGTAAATAATGTGCAAATGTCTCATTTTTATGTGGTACTTAACATTTGTTCAACTTGTACAAATATGAGCTCATCACTGAACAGTGACTAAAAGGAATTTTAGTGAATCAGATATTTGTACATTGTGTATATATATATGCCCCTGTGCGTAAGACTTGAGCTACAGTTCTTTATATAATCTTTAGCTTACCTGAGCCAAAAGCTCTTGGAGCAGGTCTGTTAATTCTTTAGTAATTGTAACTGTAGTAGATGTAACATTGGATGCACACATTCACTGATGTTGTATCTGACCTGTGCTTTCTTGATGAGTGAGTGTAAAAAATCTTTGAAAAATGTAAAAAAAAAAAAAAAAAAAATGTTATTATTTTATTTTATTTTTCTTTATTTATTATTGGGGGGGGGGGGGGGGGGGGGGGGGGGGGCAATTCTAATAAATTATTAACACTACTTTATTTAATTTGCATTGATGATGCATCTGTGGTTGGATGCACATAACATTAATGAATCTGATGCTGCATTTGACTGACATTTTCTTGATGAGTGACAGGTTATTATTTCCATAGGTGTTTCATTCCTCAATAATTGTAGTTCGATATTCCTCTATAATACAAACACAGTGCACCATAGGGTACACAAAGCCACTCCTGATTCAGATACTACACCTTGCCTCTAATGTCTGGATGAATGGCTTTGCCATTTCTTATTTCAAGTTTGTTTTAACTGTTTTGCTGTTTCATGTCCCTTTGAGAATTTTTCACTATACTGAGACATCAGTAGTTGTAGGTGAAGTGCTACAGATGATCAGTAAGGGTTCTTTAGTGTGCCAGCACCTGCTTTGACATAGAATTTTGGATTTAAGTCTTTTAGATTCCAAAACAGAGTATTGGTCACTACCCAAAAGTGGATTTGAATCCACAACCACTTGGTCACAAAACAAATGCTCTAACCATTAAGGTACCGTGATCATTTTTGGGGGGTTTTTTGACACAGTGGCATGACATTTTATTTTTAGACGGAAAACAAAAGATAAGTGCCCATTTGCTTTGATATATATAGTAAAAACAACTATGTACATTAATTTTGTAATACATAGTATTACAGTCTTACCTGCCTAATCTGACATGCACAGGGAATTTATTGCTGGAATGTGCAGTGTGTTGGAACAAACAATGAAAATACAAAACTGAGAATGAAAATAAGGTCAGAATACCCAGTACACAAAATAAGGAGTTTCACTTTATATATCAACTGAAAATTCAATTTCATTCTTTAAAGACAATCACGGGAACTCGTGGCCAAGTTGTTAGAGCATTGCGCTCAAAATCACAAGGCCTCTCACCTCCAGTCGGCATGGGTTCGATTCTCTCTCGCACTGATATATGTGAGAAAGTTTGCCAGTTTACTTTCAGAAGGTCTGTGGTATCTTCCCGGGTACATTGTATCTGGGTTCTCTCCTCCATCTACAAAAAAACTGGACTCCACCAGATAACTGAAAAATTGTTGAGTGTGGCAGAAAACAACAACAATCAATCAATCAATAAAGACAATCACAGAACACTTACACTAGATTTCTACTTTAGGGATTCTGGGTTAATAGTGGGTTGTTTTATTTATTTATTTTTTGGCAATTTATTACAACTGATATACAATATCAACAAATCTGGCTTCCAGGCTGCAGATGCTCAAGGTTTCTTATCATTTTATTGTACCTTGATTTGAAGGTATGCCTTGAAGCTTAGTGAAAGTAATTCACAATATTTTAAGGGCAAGTGTTTGGATTATCAAATGTTTGTATGTATGTAGTGATTTTGCAAGGTATGTATCATAGATTACGGGTCTTAATCAAAGGTTATTTAGAATTACAGAATATTCATCATTCTGGGTGTGTCCTATGGAGTTATGAATATGGATAGCTACGTGTAGCTATAGATTATTTTAGGTCTTAATAAGACAGATCATCTTTCAGGTACCTTCATGCTCCAAATATCTTTTTAATCAATTTTAATCATGTATGCTAAATAATCTTTGAAAAATAAAGTGACTTGAAATTTTAATATAACATTGTGTTGACTTGCAGTAAGCAAGATATATATTTGCTCAAACTAGCTGCCATATTGTAGATCACTTTTATTTCGCAAGACCTTTTTGGTGTGGATACAGCAATGTATTTATTTACAAGACATATATGTAACTGTAACAAATCATCAGTTATTGCTGAAGTTTTCTACGTGTAAGAGTTTGTTCAGAAGAACTAGATTTTTGCAAATGGCTAGTCTCACACAATTACCTGTAAATAATGTTCTTATGAATAAAATATAATAATAATAAATTTATTTTGTAAAGCGTAAAGTCCAAAATATGATTTACAGTAATTGACATCATGCAGCGCTGAGCAAATATTTGGTCTATCATTATAGGATGTACTCATGTTTTCAAGTTTGAAATAGATGATTACATGATTGTGTAAAATCTACAAGAAAATTTTTGGTATTTTTTAATTATAGGTTACCTATACTCATTCAGTAAAACAGCAGGGAAAACAGTCGTAGAAAAAGCAAAGCAGATTAGCAAAGAAGTGGAAGAAAAGGTACAATTTCAGGCATGTGGTACAAGCACGAACTCAAACTTGGACATACCATAAAGATGTGGTTATTTTTGCTGTACAAATATATTTAGCAATTTTGCAGTCTGCAAAATAATAAAAGGAAATTTGTGAAAAGCAATTCAAGTCTCTTAGCAAAAGTTCCTCAGTAAGATTAACAAAATGTTGATGCACCAATATGTATTCAGAACAGTATGACCAAGTTTTCCAAAAATAGATTGAGTCTCCAAAATTTGCAGTTTACAGTTGCCATAGGTATGACTGATTATATGTGCAATGATGCCTCTGGCACAATTAACACTTCACTGATTATATCTGGTAAATGTAGGCAAGGATGTGTTCTTTGCGATCAAAAGCAGTCAAACTGCTTATATTCAGGACTGAAAACATAACCACCCTTATCATGTTCATGGAAATTCATGTACGCAATTTAGTATTGATATAATGTAGTTTCTCTGTTTGAAAATGATATTTAGGGAAATAATTTGTACAGTTTAGTCGTAGTACATGTGTTTCTTCATAGTATTAAACACATGTGTTTCTTCATATTATTACATTGATAATGAGTGGACCACATGCACATTCTTGTGTATATTCTGTTCAGGAAACAAAAATATGATATATTTACAATGGACTTCAACGAGAAGGCTTGGAACAATGATAAGCAATAAAAATTTTGAATTTTTTAAAATTGATGATGATCGGATACTAATTAGAACCTGCATCTTCAGACATTCCTAGGAGATTTCAGTAAGGAGCAGAATAAGTTTGTCACTGAGAAGAAGGAGAAATCCAAGAATGCTGAAGCTGCTGTGTCCCCCTGGGTGGGGTACAATGAGGAGGAGAGCATGAAAACACAGATCCTTGCTCTGTCACAGGTATGTTCTCTTTCATTCATCCTGTCTCTGAGCTCTCTCTCTCTCTCTCTCTCTCTCTCTCTTTCTCTCTCTCTCTAATCTAGATTTAATTATTCATTAGAATTACTTTTATATATGCATTACTTTTCCTATATTAACTTTTCAATCTTTAACAGGACAAAAGAAATTTCCTCAGAAATCCCCCTGCAGGTGTACAGTTTCATTTTGATTTTGAGAGCATGTTCCCTGTGGCCATGGCAACTCTACAAGAAGATGAAAACCTAAATAAAATGAGATTTGAGTTGGTTCCTAAGCAGTACGTATCATTATCACTATATGAACAACATTGCAGGGACCCATTTGATGTCCTTGTTTTAATTATGTTATATGCACTGTAATATTATATAATAACAGTGTCATAGCAACATCTAACAATTACATACAAACACCAAAAAGTGAAATTCAGAGCTAGTGGCATAGATATATTACAACTTATCTTTATTTGTGAGACTTTCTTTTTTGGATAGTGTTTTGAAGATTGAAGAAAATTTCATTCCTACGTTTTGTTCTGCTAAATCTCTATTTGCATATCTCTTGTTGGTGTATATAGGTTGATAATATTTTGAACATGTGGAAAGAAATTGTCAGGTACATGTAATATTTTTAGATCAAAATTCTGTTTCACGAAAGAACTTATAACTAAGATTAAAAACTATTTGCATAATAAAAGGCTCTCTTTGGTTTGTGAAATGGGAACTATAATGTTGCAAACATTGCAGGAAGAATGCCAAATTTATTCTGCAGTGTTCGTGACCTTTATATCCCGATTAACAAACTACAGAAAGATATTGTATTATTTACATTTTTCTGTATTTTTTTTTTTAAATATTAATACTTTGAAGTATGCAAAACATTAAAATTATTGCCCTGTAAGTTATTTAAACATAAAAGCTGAAAAATCACCCGATTTTGACTTGTTTCTATATTTGGTAATGATTTCCATATTTGAATGCTTGTTAAAGGGATATGAACAACATTTAAACAGAAAATTTCCAAGCTTTATTTTACCATTTCTAATGTTTAATTAAGATATTTCTAATGATGAACCAAAATTTGACTGTTAATTGTTGAGTTTCAAGTGAGATACAGCAGTCACAATTCATCGTTATGTAAACAAGGCTCATGTCATGTTTTTGTTTACATATAGATTGATTCAGGGTCTCAGTGGCTGAGTGGTTAGAGTATTGCGCTCAAAATCAGAAGGCTTCTCACCTCTAGTCGGCGCGGATTCGATTCTCGCTCACACCGATATATGTGAGAAAGTTTGCCAGTTTACTTTTGGAATATTGGTGGTTTCTTTCCGGGTACACTGTATCTGGGTCTCTCCTCCACCTACTAAAACTGGACATCACCAGATAACTGAAAAATTTTTGAATGTAGTGGAAAACAACAAATCAATCAATCAACATATAGATTGCTTAATAGAACATATCATGTTTAATACAAACTGAGAGATAAACTCTAGACACTGTTTAAATGAATTCAGAATGAACTTGTCAACTGAAAAAAAAATCTACTTTAAATGAAACTTTTTACTGGTATATTTAACCCTTGTAATCAAATACATGACCTGAGCTTTGTTTACTTAATAAAGAACTGTGAGCTCAGTTTCCCTGTTGTAAATCAACAACTGACATTCAAAGATGTGTTGACTATTAGAAATACTAAAGTTGTTAAAGCATTTTAAACATTAAAAATGGGGAAATAAAATTGTGCCCGTGCCCCTTTATGGAAAATAGTCCAAGATGGACAAACTCTAGCAATTTCAACAATGCGCAAAACAGATTGCTTTGTTCATGAAATATGTACCGTCACACACAGACAGACAGACAGACAGCATTGAAAATAAAAAGATGACTAGATAGAAGCGAAATGTGCCTTTATAGTTGCAAGCAACTATAGATTTAAGTAGAAATGAAACAGAATACACCATGAATGTAAATATAACAGTGTATTATGTCAGTTAGTTCCCATCATTTTGTTAATGAAAGATATGATTAAAGTATCAATCAAAAAATATACAAAATCAATTTGTCATAAAGTATCTTGGAATGAGTTTAGGACTGATTAAAACAATATGTTAGTTGTAAGTTTTTTCATGAAATGGACATCTGCAGTGCGTACATGTATTTGAAGATCAGAAAAGCATTGATGCTGTGTATTTAAAAATACATTTATGTGTTATTTCTATGGATGTTCAGTGAAAAATTAAAACTACTGTAGAACAACTGTGTGTTTAGCAATGATGATATTGAAGCTTAAAGCCATACATTGGAGTCATTTATGTTATGTGAATTTACATTCTGAAGGTCTTTCTCTGTGGATTTTTTTTTTCAGAATTAAAGAGGAGGCCTTTTGGAGGAACTATTTTTACCGAGTGTCCCTTATAAAACAGTCAACACAACTCACGTCACTTGCACAAGAAACAGGTTTGAGATAAATACTGCATTTTTATCAATTTTGATGATAAATTCACATATTATAAAAATTTCTGTATTTTTAAAATGTGTTAAACCCAATTTATTTTGAAGAGTGGCATAATTGTTATGAAATTGTCTTAAGTACAAAACATAACTGTTTTAAGGTATACTGTTCCTGAAGTTTATTAATGACCCTAAAGATCTTCTTTTGGTAATTCTGATACTAACACAAATTTAAACGTACATAAACATATACATACACATCAGGTACAGATACAGAGATTTTTTTTTAAAGAATAACTAGTGTCTAGTATAGTTTGGATATCACCCCCACCCCATTCACACACCCCACCGCCATCCACCCCTGGAAAAAAAATTCTTTGGGTGGAGCCACCTTTAGCAGTTCTGGATACATGCATGCTTATTATCTATATTCCAAAACTGGGAACACACTGATGTTTAACAACAGTTTGAAATTGGGTTACACAATCAAGATGATTTTGATATCTACCATTGTTGATTATCAATAGTATGTTAAAATGTTCCAATTATTTCTGTATCAGTGGATACTATCCTGAAAAGATTCTAGGAGTTAAAGAGTTATGATGTTTTCTACATTTTATAGTGGAAATCTCTGTGAAAGATTTAATGAAGATTAACAGAAAATAAAAGAAAAATATTTGCTACCAAGCAAGGGCATAATGTAAACATATTATTAGAAAAATAACATACACAAGTTTTTTGTTTGTTTTTTTTTATCTTTTCTCCTGTCTTTCATCAATTACTATATAGTACTCTTTCCTCCCATTAATAACTTAAACAGGATATTTTAGTTAACTTGTTTTTGTTATTTTGTGGCAACTCCTTCCCCTGTATCTCACTTCACACCACATGCACCATAGATTTTTTGCTGATGCACCAAGAAAAAAAACAAATATTTGTATGGTGTAAAAAAAAAAAAGAAAGAAAGAAAAACAAAAGGTTTAATCAGAGGAAAGTATTTAAAGTCTTCAGAAAAGTGTGGAAATTTGTTCATTTGTCAATGAAAATGTCATTGAAATATTTAAATTTTTTAACATTTCAAAGAATTGAGTAGAATTCTACTAGTCGACACCTGCTACATGTCGTCTGCTGTGTAGAATTCTACTAGTCGACACCTGCTACATGTCGTCTGCTGTGTAGAATTCTACTAGTCGACACCTGCTACATGTTGTCTGCTGTGTAGAATTCTACTAGTCGACACCTGCTACATGTCGTCTGCTGTGTAGAATTCTACTAGTCGACACCTGCTACATGTTGTCTGCTGTGTAGAATTCTACTAGTTGACACCTGCTACATGTCGTCTGCTGTGTAGAATTCTACTAGTCGACACCTGCTACATGTTGTCTGCTGTGTAGAATTCTACTAGTCGACACCTACTACATGTCGTCTGCTGTGTAGAATTCTACTAGTCGACACCTGCTACATGTCGTCTGCTGTGCATGGCTTTTACATCGTTAAATCCCAGGATGCATTAGATATCAGTGGGAAATATATTTAAAAAATTATGATTTCTGATGAAATTAGTGACTCTTGTAAGATAAACGAGTAATGCATTTTAAAAAAAAAAAATCAAATATGTGTGTGTGTAAAATAACCTGTGTATGTAAAATTTTTTTTTTAAATGTTTTTGCATTATACCCCTGACTGGTTACTTAAAATTTATCATTTTGGTAGATAAATTGAGTGTTCTTTGATAGACAAATAGTCCAAATATAATGTGTTCTGTTTTTATTGGTCTAAAATATACCTGTAAAAAAAACCACACCTATTGTAACAATGTATTCAGGGAACAAATAATTTCAGTCTGTAACGGTTGTTTCAAATTTTACTGCTCTAATAGAAACACATCATTACAGGTAGCACAAGTGAAAGCAAATCAAGTGATGGATCTCGACGATCTTCCACAGGAAGTCAGGAGAAAGGTCAGAATTCAAGATTACAAGGTCCAAATAGGTTTATATGAAACTGAAGAACATTAGAAAATCAAGACAAATAATTGGATCAGCTGGTCCAATGATTTAAGTTTGGGAACACCCACCTTGTAGCTTCAAATGTATGATTTTTATGGCATCCCGGTTAAGTTTTACACAAGCTGTTTTGGGTTGCTATAACAGATGGTTAGTGAAGAAATATGTGGGATTCTGGTTCATGCCTTTCTTCCTGTGTATATTGAAAGGGCTAGATCGGGATTTGTTGGTTATTTTACTTTCCTTTCAATGGGACATCACCAACTATGGGTCAAAGTTTTGATCGTATGCTTGGTGCTCCAGGCCATACCAGTTAGGGATCTTTATCATGCAGACATCTACTGTAACACACAACCTCTATCTTCAATGTCATATGCAAAAAACCTGGGACTTTTGCTTCTAATGCTGGTTTCTTGGTGAAGGAACACCCAGTGTCTATGTAAGGTTTGACATGGCCAAATTCAAGATGGAGAATGAAACCCAGAGCAAAGTTGTATGTGTTTTGGCTCTGCATCATCATTACAAAAGCTATTTTAACACAATAGTTAGTGCTGTAGCAAGTTGATTAATTATTGTTGGTGGACTACATTTTGATATATGTCTGGCCCTGTTGCTAATTGTTACTGTAAAAGGGAAAAAAAACGTACACAAGGATAGAAATCATTGAGAAATCTCTGAGTGATGATTGATTGATTGATTCATTCATTGATTATACATTGTTTAACATCCCGCTCGAAAATTTTTCACTCACATGGTGACATCATGATTGTCGATGAAGAGCTGCAAAATTTAGACCTATGCTCGGCGCTTATGGCCTTTGAGCAGGAAGGGATCTTTAACGTGCCACGCCTACTGTGACATGGGAACCTCAGTTCTTAAGGTCTTATCCGTAGGACTGCCCCATTTAGTTGCCTCTTTGACAAGCAAGGGGTACTGAGGGTCTATTCTAATATCCTGGATCCCCATGGGGCATGAAATTGTTACAGATATTGCAACAATCTTTTCAACTGCCATGATTTCACAATGATCTTAAATGGGTTCTATATTTATGGGTGCTAAATACCATATATACACCTGGAAATTGTCCGTCAAACAATAATTGCTCAACATCTTCTATTGTCACCCAAGAATCATCTCTCTGGAATCTCTCCAGTTTCTTAGGGATATCTCCAGTCTTTAAGGAAGGTCGACAGTCTCTCAGGGGTCAGGATTTCTACATTTTTTCAGGGATTTCTACATTTTTTTCAGGGATCTCTTCAGTCTCAGATATCTACAGTCTCTCTCAGAGATTTGTACTGTCTCAGAGATCTCTACCATTTCTCAGGGATTTCTACAAGGATCTCTACAGTCCTCTGGGATCTCTTTAGTCCCTCAGGATCTCAATAGTCTCTCTATCCGTGATCTCTACAATCTCTCAGGGATACTTCCGTCACAAAACAAGCACTCGTCAAACTCTCTGTTTTCTATTGATTTCTTAAGGCTTTTCAATAAGTATAGATCTACATAAAACACAGTGAAAATTGTATTGCGTAAGGATTTCCATTTCAGTAACACATCTAAAGCGTTTTTGGATGATTCCAAAGATTTTGAACAACTGAGCTACTATTTGGTTAACAAATAATATCCATGTTAGTGTGTGGCCATCAATCAATGATCCCAGTCTGAGTAGTTAATGCTAGTTAAGATCGTGCTGTAGAAGTATGGCATTGAAAATGCCCTCTTTCCATAGTTTAAACACATGCTGATAATGGAGTTATGCACCTTAGACCATTGATTATGTGAAACGGTTCTCTCTTTTCTTTTTTTTTTTCTTTTTTTTTTTATCTTGTGCTTGCTAGAAAAATAATTTAAATATAACACACAGTATTAAACTAAATTTTTGAAGGTATATGATATAATTTAGAATATTTTTAAAGATTTGATTTAAAGATCAATAGTATAGATATATATTTCATATTCTGAGTATTGGAACATTTTGTGTTAAATATTAATTATTGAAGATCTGAAATAAATCCTCTCCACACTGGCAGAAATGTTAATGTACAAAAATAAATATTCTCTACAATGTAAAATCTATAAATGTCATGGAAGATTGCCTTAAGTAAAATCCACACCTTTCTCATGCTTTTAATACACTGTTATTTATAGTTTTCAACCTTTCTGCAGTGATTTCATATAACATTGAAGTCTTGTTTCAACATGAATTTGTTTTGAAGCTGTAATGGACACACAATGTTTCAGTGTAGGGAGTATCCTTCTATTACACATTCCAAGGAAGAAAGACAGTCACTCATAATTTCAGAAATTTAGGGTCCCACCCTGTTTCACAAAACACCTTTTCATTTTGTTTTTTGGGGTTTTTATATTTTGTTGTTGTTTTTTTTTCTCCTCTGTTATTTTTCTATTTGATAAAGGTGAAATTCCATGCATTCATCGATACACATTATTAAGATACGTCATGAATGAATCTTTTTCAGGTATTGTGACATAAATCCTGTGTGTGTATGCATATTTGATAGAGGGATGATCCATAACACATTTCATATTTTATATCAATTTCTTTAAATATCCAATTTCAAAACTGTTTCAGAAAAAAATGATTACTTTAAGTAAACACCAGCCCACAATTTGAAATGTAAAATTTATATAAATTGACTTAGGGTCAGAGGATGCATAGAAAACATATTTTTATAGTATTGTTTTACGGTATGAATTATAATGTAAATTGATTGTAAATACATTCAAGAAATTATTGTGTTAATCAATGAGAAAGTTTTATGAGAATTTTAGATTTATCATATTACTGAATTGAAATATATTGTCAAGATGATATGAAGGTCAGAGTGCAAGAATAAGGATGTATTCATCATACATACGATTTGGCAATGATAAACTACAGTCTATAAAATATTTCTTTAGTATCCACTGTTTCAGTTAAATGTAAATTGTACTTCCCAGCTCATATAAATCATTCAGTACAGAAATGTGGTGTCTAAAATATAATTCAAAACTTGACAATTACTGGGTACATGTATCTTTGACAGATATTTAGTTGTATATTGTTTAATTTCTTGTTCAAGAATTTTTCACTCATATTGAGATGTCACCGTTACCAGTGAAGGGTTGCAAAATATCTGCCTATGCTCGGCGCTTATGGTCTTTGAGCAGGGAGGGATCTTTATTATGCCACACCTGCTGTGACACAGGGCCTCAGTTTTGTGACCTCATCCCAAGAACGCCTCTTATGATAAACAAGGGGAACTGAGGACCTATTTTAACCTAGATCCCCTCGGGAATCTCTGACATAGGGTGGTGAAAGAAGTCTGTTGAGAAATTCATGATGTTAAAGTAGAAGTGTCATCAGCTTATACATATAGTTTTAGTCTAAGAAAGAAACTGTACAGATTAAGCTGCACAGAGGGTAAGATTTTGTTAGATTTGTTGTCGCCAAATCTGTTGTAGGAGTGTAAGCCAATATCACATGTAATATGATCCTGTATTATAGAAGAAAAAGGAAAAACAAACATTTCCTGTAAAAATAGTTTAGACATTTTGTTTACACTAACAATTCCCTATAAATATTATGTAACAAGAACGCTTCTTTTTATCAAGTGTTTGTATTTCTGTACACGAATTGCGACAAGCAAGGCCAAGATGATAATTGAGCTGTGCGTTGATATGAGATATGTTTTGCATTGAGAAGTAGATTGTTAAGTGAAGTTATTCTTTACAGCTGAGTAATATGATTTGGCACCAGTTTTTAAAAATAATGTATTAGCAGTTGCTCATAAAAGAGTTTTTTCATGGGCTAATTTTCTTACTCTTATTAGAAATTTAGCTGTCTGTCATTAGCATTATCTATGAAAAAGATGTAATTTTTTTCAAAGTTTGATGGATGTATGACTGTTAAATTTTGATGTTAGTTTTCCTTGCTGATATACCAGTTCAATACTGAAAGACTCAATTTCGAAAAACATCAGTTTTCATAAGGAGATTAAAGGCAAGAACTGACTGGAAACTTCAACTTTTAGGTAAATATATATGATAAAATGGATTAGATATATGCATGGCAACAAGGAGATCCAGAGTAGGTGTCTTGTTTTTGTTACGTCCCTCGATAATTTTTCACTCATATTGAGACGACACCAGCTGAAGGTGAAGTACCACAAATTTAGACCTATGCTTAACGCTCGGGGCCGTAGCAGTTAGGGTTCTTTAACGTGCCAACGCCTGCCGTGACACGGGACCTCCGTTTTTAAGGTTATATCCGAAAGACCCATGATTCTCACTTCTGAATGCCGAGCGTGTGGCGAAGAAGCAGTCACTACCTATGTTAACATCTTAGACTTGATGCGGCCATGGCACGAGCGGGGCTCTAACTCACGACCTTCCGGTTACGAAGCGAACGTTCTAACCACTGAGCTACCGCAACAGAATGTTAATATTGACTTCTGTGTGTGTGTGTGTGTGTCGACTGGAACAGAAACAAACATATTTGATGGACGTCGACCAAATTTTTAGATTCAGTGTGAACTGTAAATTTGGATCAAGTTCAATATTGCGTGAAGATAGAACTTTTTTTTCCAGTATGTTTTTGGCTTCTGTGAGGTACATGTCTGTTTAGTTTTTCTCTTTTATATGCTTACAAATTTTAATTATATAGTCATTTCTTCGTGAACGTTTCAATAATACGTGTACTGTAATGATCTATTACACAAATGTGTGTAAAAAAAAAAAAAAAAAAAAAAAAAAATATCTTTTTTTAAGTCGCTCATTTGGAATATGTGAGCAGTGCCCATCAGTCGCCATCCAACATACATTAAAATTACATTAAAATACATTTATGAACCATTCTTTTCTATTTTGAAGTTTCTGTGGTGGGTTATAATGACCCAACTCTTTTCAAACACCACTGATGCATTTGGTATTCTGTGTCTTGACAAAGGACCGCTTTGTAACATCATTTCCATTGGACTACGAATCTGGAAAAGACATAAAATATTTAAAACAACGATGTAAAAATATTGCACATATTTTCCTGTAAAAGAAGTATTGTTTTAAAATTTTACATTGTGTACTAAAAGATATTTTCAGATACCAAGTAGAGTGACTTAAGGAGGGGTTTTTTTTTCCATATGGGCAATATCAAAACCAATGTTAAAAAGTCCAAACTTTATGCAATTTTCATTTTTGCATAAAATTCAGGATTGTGAGTGATTTGTTGTGATTTCCACTTTTGCCTCCCCAGATGTATGGTATTAGGGTAGTGAACATGTTGTATGTATTCCCTAGTTCAGCTTGTAGGAACGAAACATTTTATGCAACATCAGTTTGTCATAAAATTTATTTGCTATCTTCCGGTTTAATATATGCCATACAATCGACTTCTTCATTTTATTTTATATTTAATGTATGCTATACATTGTATATTTGTTCGGACCTGTGACATTAAATGACATAGTATTTCCACAATATCTACTGTCTCGAAATAATAAACTATTGTCATAAAAGTTATTAATATAGTTGATCTATCCACTTTGCAACGTTGGTAATAAAGGATAAAAATATTCTATAAGAATTCGTTCATTGATCAGAAATTTTCAATTGCAAAATTCGTCATAAATGTTAAAACTATTCTTGGAAACGTATTCATTAATTGTCAGAAAGGTATATTATTTGCATCGTTGTTTGTTTTTGTTTTTTACGTTCCGTCGAAAATTTTTTACTCGTATTTAGACGTCAATAATTGGTTAGTTAGTTAGTTTTACGTCCCGTCGAGAATTTTTCAATCCTTTAATAGGTTTATTATTAGTATTATATATAAATGAACTATGAAATATATATATATTTTAATGTATTATATTTTCAAATGGTAATACTCATTCACATGCATTGTGGAGAAAAGGAATTTTAGGAGTGAGAGAGAACGATGGTGACTTGTATCATGAATTTCACATATCTCCCCCAGTTGATAAGATTTAGGAAAATTGTGAATATTACACAATGATATCAAGGTTGTAGACGTTGTTATGAAAATAAAACTCCAAACCTGAATTCATAAATACAAACTACAAGACCAAGGTATCGTGCCCGACAGTCAAAAATTTAAAATATATTAAATAAGGTATATTTTTCAAACACATGCGCTTGAAGTTTTCCAAAAAAAACAAACAAACAAACAAAACTATAGTTATTAGAGATGTTCCATTGCGTTGTGCCAAACTTTTGACCGCTGGAAATGAAAATCACAACATTAAGCTTTTTGAATAGTGCATACTATAAGTAATTCACAAATTAAATATAATGGCGTATAATTGAACTGTGTTTCTGGGTTGGTTTTTTTTTTAATGTAGTTCTTAAATGTGTATTCGTTAATTAAACTACCAGTTATGCTAATTGCTATTTTGATGGTATACAGCTTGTTGAGGAAATAAATAATTATTTAAAGTTTTAATTTTAACGTCAATGTTCGACATACTATGCTAATGAATTTGGCGCAAAAATGAAATAGAATCAAAGTATTGGAAGTACAGATGAATGGTGTTTCTGTATTTTGGGGGGGGGGGGGAAATGGAATTAAATAGTGAGGACTTTTCATATATATTTCTTTTAATATTCCTAAATATTAATTTCACAAATACAATCTTATCAGAATCATTAGATCTTATGTAATTCACATGTATATGGAAGTTTTGTCGGAAAAAAATATTTCCTGTATTTTTATGTATAAGAATATGAAATGGTTATGAAGGTCATGAGAAACTGTTCACAGACGTACTTGTAATTATTATTTGCAGATAGGTACGGCCTACATGTTAAACAAATTTATTAACTTATAATAGGGGTTGTGAAATAAGATATCGCACTCAAAGTAATTTGTTATATACATAATAAAAGTATAATTCCGATCTGACTCGCAAATTTGTATAGAGTACCAAAAACTAGCTATTGATTTTTCTGTATCAAAATATTTTAAACCTTTACATTCCTATACGTACCTGTCAACTGAAAGATTCTGCTTGTAGCATAAAGTGAACAATGTGCAACGAAATTTAGAATAGGAGTAGGAGACCTTATTTTTGCATTTGTATATCCTATTATTGCATTAGTTGAAATCCTGTGACGATGACTAATATTGTCACATGCATTTTGTGTGTAACATATGCTTCCTGTATTGATTTCGTTAATATTGTACAAAAATACATCATTCAAGCCGTATGTTCACAACAGATAATACCTTTTTACCAAAAAAGATGAAATTTATCTTATTTTAAATTGAATCCATATGGAGTTCAACACTACTAATTATGACCAAGTTGTGATTTACTTCAACCGTCGGTCTCTTGTCAGTCTCTGGACCTCGCGTAAAACTGGTGGAGGTCTCATTGTAAAACAACTAAGTATTGTCCCCTTCATACAAATAGCTGCATGATTATACCACTGCAAATGTACATAATACATACTAACACGATTTTGTGTTTGATTACTTGCATTTTTTAATCAAAAGAAGAGATTCATAGTAGTGACAGAATGTGTGTGAAAGAAGGGGGGGATTGTATCATTCAGTTTCTAAAGTAATTTTTTTTTCTTCGTATCTATCTAGGAACGCAATATTGATTTCTTTGTATTAATGTGAAATTTGAGTACTTATTTCTCGATAGAGTTTGTTTATTATGAGATGGAGACACCAATACCCGATTTCTCAGTCCTTGACACCCGCTGCAGCGTAACATGAAGCCGGAAACGGACTGTTCTCAATTTGGCTGTGACTCATCCCCGTCTGTTGTCTGCAGTATTAATATGTTTCATTTCACCAAGACTTCATTGATCATAAGGGTCCGTATTTAATCAGAAATCAAACGCGAGTGCAATTATTTGTAGCCCACAGCTACGATTACACGAGGACATGGATTGGAGACATGTGACTATCATACATTATTACATAACTAACCTCGATGGTTGGCATGGTCTAGTGTCGCCTGCGTTGCAGTTAATGTTCTAACAAAGAGAACGAAAAGAACATATGCTTTGTCGTATTGTCATTGCTCTCTCTCTCTCTTTCTTCTTTTTTTTTTTTAATCTCGTCGATGTATTGTAGAAGTTGTGTCTCTTTGATTAGGTTTTAATCCAGGTAGAAAGGTCATGATATATGATCATATATATATATATATATATATATATATATTTGTGTGTGTGTCCCATGGGCATAAATTGTGCTCCTTATTTAGCAGACCTGTTTTTATATTCTTATGATTTGGAAGATCTTTTTTTTCAAAACCATCTACGTGAGAGAATCTCATGCTGTGGCGTTCAGCTCAATATCTAAATATATTGATAACGTTTTATATATTAACAATAATCATTTTCATTCATATGTTGATTCGGTGTATCCCAGTAACTCGAAATAAAGTCTTCTGTATCTTCTTCACATTTGGATATTTAATTGAACATATGATGTTAACGGCACACTGACAATTTTATAACAAACAGGATGACTTCAGCTTTTTCATTGTCAACTTCTCATAATCCATTATCACCTACAAATGGTGTTTATGTCTCTCAACTTATTTGATACGTGAAAACATTCTGGGTATACTTTTTTTTAATCAGGGCAGGCTACTGACAAATGAGTTGATGTTAATGGAGTTTTCAACAGTCTCGTTTGAAGTCAACATGTTGTAAATTCTATGGTCGTTATGGTTATCTAATCTGCAATTACAATCTGTCATTAGGTGGAATGTTGTCTCACGTGTTCCATACCAATTGTTAATCCGTTTTGAGTCCGGATTACTCTGTTTACCTGATCATTATATAGAGCTCACGGCGGATATGACGGGTCGAAAGGGTATGCTTACTCCTAGACACTGGATTCCATATCTGGTGTGTCCAGGGGTCCGATTTAACCCTTCTCTTAATTTTGTGTTCTTTATATGAATTATGAGATTGGTCGCTGTTCGCTATGTTCACCCTTTATGTATTCATACATGTGGTTTTGAAATTTCAGTTTTTAATCAAGTCTTTGTTCTTGGTGTTCTTTGAGGGATCTGATGTTGTATCCGTTGATTTCTCTCGTAATTTGAACCTAAGTGGGACTATCTTAATAATATGGTGCTGTACAAAGGCTCTTTTGGAGTACTACAGTTCACAAAGATAACATGTCGCAAATCCAAACTAATAAGATAGGCTTATTATATTTAGGTTTATGACTGAATATCATAAATTTTACTCTCCCGAGGTAGTTGCGCAGACAGAGCTTGCGAAGTCCGCTTCCTCGCAACGACCTAGAGCGGGCATGTTTCCCTATATTCAGTCAATAACCTTTTTATTCTTTTACAACGGTCTAATTTACAAATACAGTCTGTCATTGGGTCAAATGCTGTCTGACGTGTTTCAAACCAATTGCTAGGCCGTTCTTTTTACAATGATTTTGACTACGGGTTACTCTATTTACCTCATCAAGATATTAAGCTCACAACGGATGTGACAGGTTCACAGGGAATACGTACTCCTCCTAGGTGCTTGATCCCACCTGTGGTACATTCAGGGATCCGTGTTTGCACTACTATAACGATTTATGATATTGATCACTATTTGCGATTTTTACCTTTCTTTTCTTATATTATGTGTACTTCTAAAACTAAAAGCACATATTCGTGTACATTTTCGGTGTGACTTTTATAGCTCAGTGCAATCCCGGGAACTCAACATAGAATATCAAAAGTGTAATAATCATGCTCCATTTGGAATTTTGTTCGATAGAAAACTCGACTATATACCAATCTGTAGATACGGATAAGCCATTCTGTTAAATTTTATTATGGACTCCAGAATCATGCGAGATCATATGGGCCGTTCAGTCTCCTGGATAACAGGAAAATTGTCTATAACGTGGGGATTTCTTAGATATTGATAATTTGTTTCTCGATTACTTTGATGTGAGATGCAAGTATGTCATTTATTGATCAGACTAATGCGTCTGTGAACTGTTCGGCCCATTCATAATCGATGTAGTCAATATAGTAAATGTTTTCTTAGGCAACCTCCCAACTCTGTTCTTATGAAATTTATCAAAACTCCAACAAAATTCGACCATTGTAATGCATTAGAAATGCAACTTTAATTACGTATTATTACGTTTTGATCGAGTTTGTGATATTTTGAATAGTCTTTATCATTTTTAAATTAATGGTATGTCATAAAATCATAGACTCCGCAATCAAATTGCACGCTGCTTTACGATGTGGTACTTTACATGGTTCACAGTCTATTTTACTATTATTTACTCTTTGCTTCATGGATATGAATTGCATATTGTTCACGCATTGTAAAACATTTTGAGTTTGATTTACCTCAAATAACCAACAATTGTTAATGTATTAAATTAATGCTGGGTTGTGAAATATCAGGTAATTCAAAGTGAAAGAGCCTTGAGAATTTTGTTGGCATTGTTACAAGATTTTGTTTGACAACTGTGATAAGCTGTGGATCTGTTTAACATTCCTGCTTGTTTACAAATTTTAAACTCAGTCAGCCGCGGAGGAAGACCTCGTTTATTTTAAATGACCCAAATAAAGCAAAGTGACCTATTGTGCGTTTGGTAAATGTTCTAATCTGTTGAACGACTACCTACCTTGTCACCTTACTTATACCTGGAGAATGGGGCCACGTCTTTCTCTTTTTGTTGAAACCTTCTTAACATCTAGAAAGAACCGTTCTTAGTGGGGGGGTTTTTTGCTACTATTGTTCAGTTGTATAAATGTTTTTGTAATTGTCAATTCATTATTGGTCCTTTACGTCTAGACACCACTGTACACAATTCATTCTGATTTTGTTAAAAGATTGGACATCCTTGATATGTTAAAGTCATGTATAAGAACCCAGGACGATAATCCAGCTGCCTCGGAATATATATAACTGTTTATGAGCATGAAAATATCAATTTCGTAAAAGTTTGCAAAATGTTTGTAATAATTTTCAAACAAGTGAAACAGGATCATTTTAATTAAATTTTGAAATACATGACCTCCAGGAAAGTTTTAAAATGTAATGCATCCTAGAGGTACAAGAGAAGAGCTGAGTTGTTACTTTCTAAATCAATAATCGCTGTATGCTAGTAAAAAGGTGCGGTATTTCGTTGTTTGACGAGGTTTCTAACACCCTCAGGTTGGGTTGCGAGGCTTGGGATCAGGTCATGCCAAATAAATATGCATACCGTCTCAATTTCATTAGTGTAAAAATTGCAAAGTCTTTATTTTGCAGTTATATGATATACTCTGTAAGCGCTATAAATAGCTACGTTTGGATGGTATTTATATTGATTGTCGCCTAACCCAAATTAGATCTAACTGGGAAATTATTCTCAGTTGTTCTGTAATCGTCAACAACAGGACGTGACATACTTTCTACTTGGCAAGATGCCATATTGAACTTCGCTTGGTGTTTAACTGTAATTTGTATAAAACTTTTACAAATTGACATCTGTTGCAATAATAATAACTATTTCATTTTCTGTTAATGGCCTTTATATACTTTTTCATTGCAACAATGATTACTTAAACTTTAAGGATTGTTTAAGTACGTCCTGAAATTTGGTATCTGCATTGAATGATTTTTGTTTAATTACCAGTTTTATTTATCTTCAATGCATTGACTTGGATGAAAAATAAACATATCATCATGTGTTGTAATTCTTTTTTCTGCTTCTCGGTGTGGTAGTTAGAAAAAAAATGAAATTCAAGTTAGTCTCACAAGAATGTTAAGAGATGTACATTCATATTGCTTTTTGTCAACAAACTATATACTCAGCATTTTTCATAATGACTACAATACTTATCTTGTAGAATAACCTCAAATTCTTGTAGTCCTTGGTATATTTATGTATACAGATCTTTCCAATAAAGTGGACGGTGGATCCAGGGAGGAGGAGTTTGCACCCAGCAGTCCGAACGAGAATGAATTCGTCAGTGATAGCTTCCAAGGAGACGAAATCAGTCAGGAAGATTTGAAGAAAGAGATGCAAATGCTAGGTGTGGATGACAGTAAATCGGAAACGAAAACAGAGAAAGAAGAAGGTTTGTGTTTATTTCAGACTTGAACATTTCTGGTGTGTGATGGGGTTTGTTCTTTCTTTGTCATTCCCTGTACATATTTCGGAAAGTCAGATTTATAGGTTTTCAGGGGAAATAGGAATTCTTCTACACATACATTTTACATGTATATACATGGCTAACTGTTGAAAAGAAAAACCCATACCACTTGCAAAACCATGTGTACGTTCCATTGAATAATTCAAAAACTTAACCCATTCATTCTCTCTTGTCCTTGTGCAGATCCTTGCTTTTCTAAAATGTGCATTTAATATTTTTTACTAGTACGATCATTATAAATCTTTTATATCGGTGTTTATATCTAATGTCATATTTGCAAATATCCTCACGGTTTTGACACGTGTAGTTAACTTGCTATAACTCGTAAATCCCCGACCCATTTTTTTTTTTTTTTTTTATATTTTCAGAATTTTAGTGGACATTGATACCCATATTGTTGAGCATTTTACAACCTATAATTAATACGTAGATCATTCTTTTTAAAAGTTTTTAAGATGTGTCATTTTTTTTCTACCATACACATACTAATGAAATGAATTCCTATTCATATACTTAGTTTGTAATTGTATGTATAGTGATATGATAAAATTCACGGCAGACATCCATTTTTGACACTTGCCAGTACTAGATATTTTGTGCTCTGGTGAGGTTCTCTTTATGTTCTCTTAAGTATCCAATAATACAAATCTTTTTTTTTATTTTTTATAAATCTTCCTTATCAGCTTTATTTTTATGTAAATAACTATATTTTTTAAAACTGCGACATTATATATATATATATATATATATATATATATATATATATATATAAACTGCCAATAGCTATTTGTCAGTTGCCAAATTTCCTCCTATTACGTCATCAAATGCCTGTCCAAATTTTATTGTTTTGTTGACCTTGAAGCTTTTTGTTTTGTTGTCGTTTTTTCATTCACAAGCATTAGCATCATTTTGCAAGCAATCTTGGCATGATCTGTATGCATGAATAAACAGAACGAGGGACTCGTCTGACCTTTTTTCTAGGGGCTATATAAAGTTTTCTTTTTCAATTTAAAGGGGAGAAGCATTTCCGTAAACCGTATGAAAGGAACTACTGGAAAGTGTGTTATGAGAAAGATCTAGATCCCAGTAAGATCCAGGCGACTGTTCTTGTACATGTTTGTGGTGATGGATATTGCATGCAACTTTGTATCCTTGCTTGCTTTTTCCATAATTATGTCATTTCATTTCTTACAGACGGTTTTATTTGGAGATGCGTTCAAAATTAGCTAAAACCACACTTGCTTAACAATATATGTTCTATGGATAATATTTCCTGGTTTAGTCCTTTATTCTCTGTATATATTATTAACACTTTTTAAGTAAGACTAAGATGAAAACGTTTACATCAGCAATTACAACAATTTTTGTTATAGAACTTTTTGAAATTTTTAATTACATAAACATATTTAGTCGTGCTCATATCAAATACATGATAATGAACCTGGATTAGCAGATAAAGGAAGGCGCAGAAAGATCTCGGGTTTCCTTTCCAATGTCGAAATTCAAAAATCGCTTTTTAGTTTTAAAAACACTTAATATCCCAGTCAATAGGACTAATGAATATGAGTCACCGTACCTACACGTATTTCTAAAACTTCACCATAACCCTTACAAACAGATATTGATTTGTACAGTAACCGTTCTACCAACAATTGATACGAAATACGTCAAGTATCATATCAACTTAATGACAGATTGTATTTCTAAATCAGATCGCTCTAACGACCATAGAATTTGTGAAATGTTGACTTTAAACGAGACTGTTAAAACCCCCGTAAAATCAACTTCTTTTCAATGTCTTACATCGATCTAAAAACTGATCATACGCAGAACATTCTCTTGCGAATCTCCCTTAGGGATTCTAGTTACAATAGGTCCTCGTAATCCCTTGCTTGTCCTAAGAGGGGGACTAAGTGGGAAGGTCCTTCATATGAGGCCCCACGTCATAGTAGGTGTGGCACGATAAAGATTCCTCCCTGCTCAAAGGCTGTGAGCACCGAACATAGGCCTAAATTTTGCAGCACTTCATCGGCAATGATGACGTCTCCATATGCGTGAAAGTTCTCGAGCGAGACTTGCGTATCAATTCGCTTAATATTAATTGATTGATTATATATTGTTTAACGTCCCGCTCGAGAATCTTTCACTCATATGGAGAAGTCACCATTGCCGGTAAAGGGCTGCAAAATTTTTGCGATCTCATCCGAAGGACCGCCCAATTTAGTCGCCACTTACGACAAGCAAG
This sequence comes from Ostrea denselamellosa, assembly GCA_024699665.1. NCBI lineage: Eukaryota > Metazoa > Mollusca > Bivalvia > Ostreida > Ostreidae > Ostrea > Ostrea denselamellosa. The sequence goes on from JAMZEH010000018.1 coordinate 9,636,571, forward strand.
GGGTACTGAGGATATATTCTAACAACCTGGATCTCCACGGGGCTCGATTCGATTAAGAGATGTAATCAGCATATGCGGGTGACAGTGGAATGCTACACAAGTATGGGAAGTTGACGATAGAGAAGATGAAGTCATCCCGTTTCATAAATATGAGTCGTTACTTTGTTGTTAACATCTACAGTGTATGGTCAATAAATTATCCAATTATGAAGCAGATATATGGTAGACTCTGTGGTGTCTTTTATTTCGAGTTCACTGAGATATATAGAATTTACATTTGAATGAAAATTTAGTATTCGTAATAGGTATATCAAGATATTGAGTTGAAGGCCACAGCAAGAGATATATTCTCGTGTAGAAGCGTTTGAGTAAAGTCTGCCTCGTACGAATATAAAATTAGGTCAGCTATTAAAGGAGTACAATGGTTATTCAACAGACTGTTCGAAGACCTGATCACCAAAGACTAGTATCAAAGAGGAACTCCAGCATCTTTTTTAATATCAATGCCGTTCATTACATACTGAATTTAACTACAGACTACTCTTTACCTCATCAAGATAAAGGGCTCATGGCATGTAACCAGTCGACAGGAGATACTTACTCCTCTTAGGCACCAGATCCCACCTCTGCCGTGTTTGCCCATCTCTTACAAAATGTAATTTTGTATTCTTTATAGGATTCCATAAGATTGATCAATGTGTTGTCTTCTTACATTTTTGTATGTGCATAAGCAGACTATCCATAGAAACTTTACCTACAAATTCAGCAAGGTATATTCATAATATTGGAATTAATTGGGAAATGCCAAAAACCTTTGAATTAACGTTAAATTAAATAATGCATTGAATTGATGGAAGATGTTAAAGTAGACTCTATAGCGATGGGGAAAGTATAGCAGGTAGCAGATTGAATTTGGTATTTGTTCTTATATGTTTAGATTTTCTCCAGCCCCGAAATTCACACACACACACACACATATATATATATATATAGAGAGAGAGAGAGAGAAATGCTATTGAATTATGTATTTCAAACGCTTCGTTGAAAATATCGGTTCCTTTAACATCACGATCTGACATTTAATATTTATGGTGGCAGAATGATATGCGGTATTTGTTGGTCGACAGATGCATAACTGTGATGATAATGATATTTTATCTATCAATGATAATATCCAATCAATATACCGTGTTTTTTTTTAAACTACAATTACACACTAAATTCACCAGGAATTTACGGTGTCTTTATTCTATACCTTGTAGAAATTGCACTAATACTTACAAACTCAATGCGGAATTATTATATGCATGTAAGATAGAGACGCATGCTAATCCTTCAACTCAACGCTACACATACACACACTACACATACATACATACATAATACATTCACACACACATGCACACACGAATACATATTTTTTTCCCAGTAAAGCATATATTGCAATTTTTTAGTTCTTCAATGTATTCGTAAAATTATACACACACACACACACACACACACACACACACATATATATATATATATATATATATATATATATATATATATATATATATATGCTAGAAATAAGTGTAGAAAGTAGTACATAAGTAGTATTATAATTAAAAAAATATCACAAAGCCGATACTCTTGAAGAATATTGAAACTAGTCGAATATATACTCAATCGGCTTTGTGATATTTTGATTATATTTATATATATATATATATATATATATATATATATATATGTCTGACCTACTCCACAGACACGGAAGGAATACCACAGTGGGAACAGGAACTTCAACAGGAACTCCAGGACTACGAAATGGTGGACGATAATGTGGACGACGCTGATATTGAGAACGAGATTTTACAACAATTAGAAGAAGAAGCGACGGACGCTAAGTGACGCAAATACCAGTTTACTGTGACTGTAGCGGGGACCAGTTAAACCCAATATAAAAATGCCATGGCTAGTATCATTTCAATTTATCGTTTATGAATACTTTGAAGTATATATTATCATTCCTTCAAAGTTTGGTACTAATGGGTGACGTAGTGGAAAATTGTGTTATTTATGACTGATTTTCGTTTTAAATTTTTTTCCCTCATAATTTTGCGTTCTATTATTGGACCATCTTGTGCAATTTTGTAACTAATGATGAATTCACATGTTTGCTTTCAAAAAACTGTGAAGGGATGCAATGTGTTAAGTTTGATTAAAAAATTAACCAGATAAAGATTATTTGGTCTGTTCTGTTACTTGTAAATATGCATTTATAAATCATTGTGAAATAAACCTATATATAATTTATGTGTAGTTTCCTATTACATTTTTAATTCAGTGTCAACTGCCTTCATGCCTTGTAAGCTGTTATATTTATATCATGTACAAATTAATTGGTTATAAAATTGCAATTTTACCAAAACCGCTTAACAGAAATGGTTAAGACGTTAACACACGCAGTTCAGCCTCTTTGGCACAATATATCAAGAAATGGGTTAATATTCTAACTTTCGTCAGACAATCGTCCAGAATCAATTTGGGTTATAAATATTCACTTGAATCTCGCTAAACAGACATAGAGCTTCTCTTAATATAATACATAATTAATATTGTACATAATTTATCACGGTTATATCTCTTCTTTTTAATTTCATTAGATCGTAACAATGTTTGGAAAAAAAGCCATTTTGATTAGAATTGTTATCCTTATGATTAAAAATTGATTGTCTGCGCTTTAGCAGAATTGGTTCATACCACTTTGTGTACGTTAATTTGCATGGTAAAATACTCCGATTTCAAATGTATTTTTGTATAGTGGCATTTGGTGTTTCCCATATTTAGGACACACCACTAGCAGTGTATAGAAGAGAAATGGGCAAATACTAGTTATCTACGATACATTGCATTATGTTATACAAGTCATTTACTAGTAATTTGAGCAGCAATTCAGTTTGTAAGTGCAAAAGATACCCATGTCATGAAAACAGCCAATCAATACCTCCAATGAATTTTAGAGTCGATACATGGTAATAAAGTAACTTGAAAATGAAGGCTTCTTTGAAGGTACACCTCGAGGCTCAATAAAGAATTGGAACCGGACAACAGAATTGTACTATGTTCGATAAAATAATGAACTGTCTATTGTTTGTACAAAAATAATGGTGTTGTAACAAGACTCAGAAGGTGACGACGAATAAGCAAGATCAACAGCAAACCGATTTAAAGCTTGTACAGTTATTTACAAGTTTACTTTTTAGAATGGTTTGCTCAAACGCGATCATGTATCTCGTTTCTGCTATTTTGGTTCATTTTCTAATCCACTTCAAGCCATGAAAATCAATGATAAAATCTTTTACTATTGTATTCCAATTTTGAGTTAATGAATTGTATCGTGTCAGCGTTAATAGCTTGTCGTTGTTCAGGCAATCTAATTCACACTAAGTGACTTGCTGTTCTTTAGAATATTCTTGTAAACTGGACATTAGTCTGTACGAAAGTTTTTCGTTTGTTTGTTTTCCGCCACACTCAACAATTTTTCAGTTATCTGGTGGCGTCCAGTTTTTGTTGGTGGAGGAGAGAACCCAGATACAATGTATACGGGAAGAGATCACTGTACGAAAGTCAAAAAGGCATCAAATGTATACTGTCACCCTTGTCTGCAGGATAGTTCAGCAGGTGTGGGAACGAATTTATTTTTTGGTCAAGAATTAATTCATTAGGTTTAAATGCGCATGTGGAATAGATGGTAAATGGATATTGCATTCGGAATTAGTCAGAAAATGGTGAAGTTACCGTCTCTGACTGTTAAATTGAATTATGCTTCCATATTGTATTTAAGGATTGATTTTTTTTCTTGTTATTTGAAAATTGCTATTGTATGAATACCGCATGGTGTTTAGACAAATAAACAGGACGTAATAATTTGTTTCTTCAATATACGCTGTTTCATACAGACTGTTTTTAAAAGACTCATTCAACAATGTACAAACATTTTGTTTGATACAATAACGAACAATGTTCCAGCTGGTTATTTCGTACATATCGCATTGCTGGTGTTTAAAATAGCAATGTAATTTGTCCAATTTTTGTGCTCGATATTTTGTAAAATTTGCATTTTTTACGTAATGAATTCTATCGAATTTCCTTTACAACTGTGCGTAGAATTCGAAGTCATACCGTGAATATTTGCGTAATGCATTAGTTCCGTTTTCAATTCCCCGGATGTTTTCTGTGGATTTCCATTATTTGCAACCATGTGAGTGGCGATTTTCCTGTAGAATGGTTTATATTGTAGAAGGAATTGTACAGAAGCGATGTTGGAATTTAACATGCGATGAGTCTATTAGTATATAAACTGAAACACATACGAGGGCTGATTAATATGTTGTGAGCCTCATATGCACCGGCTTGAATTGGGGCGGACATATTGCATTATTTTTCAGCATAATTTCCTTCAGTATCTATACACTTTTGCCAGCGATGTTTAAGGGCCTCGATACCATTTTTAAAGAAGTCCTTTTTGGACCGTTCAGTAAGTCCTCTACAGCAGGTTAAACGTCATCATATGACTGAAAATGTGTACCGGAAGTGACCATTTTCAGTCTTGGATATAGATGAAAGTTTGGTGGAGGGAGATCAGGCGAATAAGGAGGACGCCCAATCAATTTAAAGCCACAATCGTTAATGGCAGCCATGACAGTGACAAAATTGTGAGCAGGACCATTGTCCTGGTGGAATAACGCCTTCGCTGAGTTTTCCGCGGCGCTTAAGTTGAATATTTTCCTGTAACTGCCTCAGAAGTGATGCATAGTATGTGCCATTGGTTGTTGGTCACTCTTGAAGATAACCTACCATCAGCATCCCAGAAAACCGAGGCCATAACATTTCCAGCTGATGGAACGGTCTTTGCCTTCTTTGGCGGGGGTTAACCAGAGTGCCTCCATTGTTTTCACTCTTGTTTGGTCTCTGGGGTGAAATGATGGATCCACGTTTCATCCATAGTAACAAATCTCTGAAGAAAGTTAGCAGAATCAACCTCTAAAACATTTAGATTAGTATGGGACAAAGTACGCATGGTGTGCTTCTGATCATGTGTCAGAAGTCTTGGTTCCCGACGGGTTGAAAGCTTTCTTATTGCAAGATTCTCTGTCAGAATGGAATGTACTCTTTCCTGTGAAATGCCATCTATATTGGCTATATGTCTTTCTGTACCTCGCCTGCCAGTCATAACATTATCAGGGACTTTATTGACCATTTCTGGGTTAGAACAGTGACAGGTCTTCCAGGACAGGGATCATCCTCACGGCTCTGCCTGCCGCGTTTAAATTCCGCCACCCACCTTGTACTTTAGCATATGAAGGGGCACCTTTCCCTAATGTTGCTACCATATCAGTATAGATATCCTTAAGTGCCAAATCTTTCTTGTGCAAATATTAGATCACTGCTCTTTCACCGATTTTGTCCATTTTGCAAGCGTTACTTGCCTTGTTGACTTTAGAGTGTTACCTCGCAGATATAAACTGACCAAATGACACCAGTCTTTGGGTACACGGTCTTAAATAGTTCGGGAATAGTAGGACTGAAAGCTAACCTTCTTCGATACAAGGCTCACAGCATATCGATTAGCCGTGTATGTTACAATCAATTGATACTTATGTGCACATCCTCTAATACTAAACGGAAGATCGAGATAAGCTAAAACGAATATTCTATACAAATTGTCCATTTCTCTTGCATAATATAAAAACAATTGATCCCACTTCTTGTTGTAATCATAGAATAGAAACATTCGACAATGTATCTGAGTAGAGTAGAGAAGTTAGTGTATTGAATGACCAGATGTAACAGGCTTTCCCGTAGAATGTACAGCGGAAGTGCTTAACACGCCAAATTTCATTGAAACTAGGAAAGGCTCCAAAGCATTGGTATTTTCGGATCTTCATATCAAGCCATGAATGAATACAGCATGGTATTTAATGAAAAGGAAAAGTCACAATTGCTGTTCACTGATACAAAAGAGTTATCCTATCTTTCAGACCAACATGATGCTTTAGTTAACCTTTAAGTACAATAGTCAACTAGGAATGGTATGGTTACTGAATAAAATAAATGTATACAATCCAAGGAAAATTGTGGTTATGCAGTGAATTCTACAAAACACAGCAGGTCTATTAGATTAGATGAACGATAAATCAGTTAAATTCTACTTTCTTCGCTCATTGCATGATTTGTCAAACTCCATAAATAAACATCCTTTTCAACAGAGGAGAAATTAATGATATTCAACCATTCCTCTTCCTTGGTACAAGTAATCTTCATACATAGGAAAGTCCAATTTTGCTAAATAATTTATATAGCCTATCATTAATTAATTACTTTATAGATATTTCAAAAAGAATGAATATATAATGCGCTAGTATCCCTCACATTCAGTGGAGATTACCGGTGAGATCCAGCAGTGTATAACCGACTCGGGGTCATATTTCATCAAATTCGTTCATGCATTATCTGTTGTGCAATGTTATCAGTGGTGTATTTTGTGTCTATTTTCTACCTCGCTAATTTCAGTCATTACTGAAACCAGACACACGATACGTTCCCAACCGTCAGTGGCCAAGGTGGAGGTAAATTTGCCATTTAGAATGGTAGATATCGACGATCATTCAAGTATCTCAACTTACCATTTCTCCTTCATAACTCAGAATATGATTCCGAAATCCTTGGTAGGCTTTCATAGAATAAAAGCATTCGACAGTACTTTTGAGGAAAATCAAGAACAAAGTGTACTGAATGATGATGTTGTTGCAGCCTTACCCGTAGGCAGTACGGCCGAAGGGCTCAATATGCCTAGAATAAGAAAAATCACAGAAGGATACCACGAACCGTTGGATTTGTCGGATCTTGACATCATGTTTGTTATGATTCAATACAACATCACATTTGATGAAAAGGAAAAGACTCGTTTACGGTTCATTGACGCAAAAGAGTTGTTTCCATGGGAATTTTTCGCTGTAGCAGAGACTTGGAATATCCATTCAGGATATGTCCGTCTTAATCGTTCCAATACAAACTTACTTAATGAATATCAAGATAGAGAAATGCTTCTTTTAAGTTTTCGTATCTCTTTAATGGAACAAAAAGAATTCGTTGACGTGGTAGAAGTAAATGGCCCGGCCTTAACCATTCCTGTTTCCGTATCGGACAGAAAAGTTGATGGAAAACCTCTACCAGTGGACAAAGTGCTAGCAATGCCGTGCAAAGAATGGCCCCCAACGGCAGCACCTTGGATAGACAGATCTAAAGAAAAGGGATGGCTCCAGGAAAATCTCATTCAGGAAATTGTTAAAAGAGGTTGTCACATCGTTCCTGTTCATCACCGACAGGTAAGCGGTATTAAATCAAAAGGCGAATGGAGAATATCTTTTGCCTCAGCTGAACGCAAAATTGCAAGAGAAGCCTTAAGCGATGTTCAAAGACAGGCGTACATTGTGATCAAAACACTATATCACCAAAAACTAAAACAACTAGAAATACTCTCATCGTACCATTTGAAAACTATCTTCTTTTACACATGTGAACGAATACAAGGACAACATTGGGAAGAAAACATAGGTTCCTGTATTTTGCAATTTCTTGACATCTTAATTGAATGTGTAGAGAAGGGAACAATTCCCAATTTTTTCATTCCAGAGAACAATTTAATTGACTATTCAAGTGAGGAAGATCTTAACAAAATTTTGGAATCTTTAAATGAAATTCGACAGAATCCAATTGAACATCTACTTTTATTTTTTGACGACAAATATATAGAGGAAATAGGTGATAATGTAGACTTCAGGGCATTTGTTGCACCTGTAATTGAAGATATGAAAAATTATATGCAACATCGAAATTACAATATTTCTGTGAAAAAGGCATTCATACCATTTTTAGAAAAAATGTTAACTACGTTTCTAGAAGCTAGAAATTACAGAGAAACTGTACGAACTGGGGAGGATCTCCATTCTCTACAGAATAAATGTGGAATGACAGAGGAAACATTGGCTATGTTTTTCCTCTCTGAAATACCGAAGTTGGTCTCTGAAGAAAATGTGATGATTGGCTTTTTTGAATATCTTACAAATCTGTATCAGAATGATGAAAGTTTTATATGCTGTAGAAATCATCTGACGTATCTTCTTTCCGTTGTGGAAGAAGAAAGTGTTTCCAACAAGGATTGGAAAATATGCCAGATTGCCTAAAGATTTCTGCTTTCACTGTACTCGTAATTGATATTTTATTAAATCTGCTGATATAATCGTACTATTTCCTGTAGGACGTAGTTACACATTACATTTTATTATCTCACACCTTTCTCATCTTTTTTTTTCACTTGCGCCAATTGTCGAGTGATTTATGTTGCAGCACTTTCCATGTACACAATATTCCTTTATGTATTCATGGTATCATTATTTTAACATTTCACTTGGCAGTATACCATTTGATCGACAGGACTGAAAAGAATTGATTCTCATTTAATAATGTTCTTTTACAATTTTGATTATATCACAATAACACGATCCATGAGTACAATAATTATTATGTGCATGTAAGGTCGTTATAAAGATCTACCTTGTCAATACAACTTATCGTTGGGTCAAATGTTGTATATTTGTTTCATATTGCTGTAAATGTGTTTCAATTGTTAGGCCGTTCTTTACACAGATTTTGACTACAGATTACTCCGTTTATCTCATAAAGATATAGGACTGACGGCGGATGTGACCGGTCGACAGGGGATGCTTACTCATCCTAGGCACCTGATCCCACTTCTGGTATATCCAGAGGTCCGTGTTGGCCCAACACTTAATTTTGTATTCTTTATAGGAGTTATGAGATTGATCACTGTTCGTTATCTTCACCTTTCCATGTATGTATTTAATTCATAATCATGACGTAATATGATTTTGTGTCAAATTTGTCTAGCTAAGTTTCTTCTTTAAATTTACTGAGATTTGATATTTTACAATCAAGTACTGTCTAAGATATACTCAATAGGCATTCTTTTGACTTGACAAAACACTGGATGTCGCACGTTTTATCTTTATGTCATGGATAGTTCAAGGTCACAATATGTTTATTACAGAAAACCCTGAAATTCCGTTATAATAACCAATAGGTGTATCTACTAGAGATTTTGCATCAACATATTTTTGTTTTCTTACAAACCGTAACCAACACCAAAAATGGGAAAATTAAGACAATGAATGAGAATAAAATAAACCGAATTTCCATTGATTGTTATTTCTTTCATACATCTAGCGCTTATAAAACTCAGGATTTTTCGTAGCCTGATGCTGGTGTAGTATCGTACATTATTAATGTAGGAATCGGATCATCTAAGAATGATTTTATCGTCCCTTCTGTTAGAAAGGAATAGGGATCTGGCCCCCAGAGAGGTAACCACATCAAAATATACTGACGGACTTTAAAAACGCAACACACGTTTATTTGATTTATTCATTGAAAATATTACATATAAAGCTTTCATAGCAAAATTTACCCAACATACATCGTATTGATTTTTAAAACCCATCTTTCGATTTACCTGTGTTCATTGTTTGCGCGTTGTGAGTAGCATCGCACGAAATTTTCAGGGGTTTTTTTTCAAACACGTGGAAAGGTAATAGAGGACTTTTTTGCGATAAAACAACTTTGTTGGTGAAAGCATAGACACCACTGACAGAAAAAAATCAAAACCAAGACTATGTCGCGCTTAAGCAATGAAATGCTCAATCAGGCACTTGGTATGCTGTAAGCAGGTATTAGTCAGCGTGAGGTTGCAAGGCGTTTTAATGTCCATCCTTGTACAGTTAGCCGCTTGTTGTCACGATTCCATTAGACAGGATCCCTAAATGACCGCCCAAGAACTGGTCAACCGTTTGTGACAATGCCACGTCAACTAGCGTGCATACAACAACGTCATTTGGGCATTAGGTTTACGGCCGCTGCGACCACGGCGAGAGAAATCATTGGACGTCATGGAAGTCCTATTCATCCTAGAACCATTTTCAGAATTTTGAAGCGCCATGGGATCCGCTGCAGAAAACGTTATAAGGGGCTACAGTTTAAACCGCATCACCGACGGTACAGATTGCAATTGGCAAGGCAGCGTCTGAGTCAACGTCAAAATTGGTCACATGTTGTGTTCTCAGATGATTCCAGATTTAACGCTAGCAACGCAGACGGTAGGTGTCGAGTTTACCGTCGTTTACATGAACGTTTTGCAGATAATTGTGTCCTCGAGCGCGACAGGTTTGGAGTGGGAGACGTCATGGTCTGAGGTGCGATTAACCACAATTTTCGGTCACAACTGGTCGTTTTAAATGGAACCCTCACTGCTAGGAGGCATGTGGACGACGTTCTTCAGCCTGTTTTAGCAGCATTAACGCAGCAGCATAGGCAAGGAAATGGTTTAATTTTCCAACAGGACAATGATCGACACAAAACGTTTTTCAAACGAATGCCATTGACGTCCTTGTTTGTATATATGCAATTCTTTTTATTTTCTGTTGCTTTTGCTAATTGAAGTTCTGCGTTTTAAAAACGATATCTTAAGTAACCTTAAATTTTAGATTTCCTAGGATTTTCTGTATTTGCAAGTTAAAAACATGTATCTATATCACAATTACATTTTCCTACAGAAACCTTAAAAATCTTATTTTAACGAGAAATTCGATTATCATCCACTGTCGTTAAATTTTCAACAAACCAGTTAAAAGTGTTTGTTGCATCAACGAGTTTAATGGAGATTTCATATACCTTGACGTCAGTTACAATCATTCTACTCGTCCTAGAGAAGTACTGGACTCTGTACATGGTACAATCGTTACAACTGTGGGAAATAAAAACCTCGTTGTCGGAATTATTGAAGAATAACCACATCGGTATGTACGTTTAGAAATCTATATTATCCCCGCGATAGACCCTCTCCTGGTATACAGTTATACGTCTAGAATGTGAAATTTATGAAACAAATAATTTGATGGTACAGATGTTTCAAGAGTCTTGGTTAAAATCGGCATTTTGCAAATTCTGTAGTCGTTATAACGATTTAATTTACAAATGCACCTATCATTAGGTCGGATACTGTCTGTGTTTCATACTTGTATTTCTTATATCCTTCTCTACTTGCATATTTTGAACAAGATATAGGGTTCATGGCTTGTGTGACCGGTCAATAGAGAATGCTTATTCCTCCTAAGCACCTGATCCCAGCTCTGGTACGTTCAGGGGCCCGAGTTTTCCCTACTCTTAATTCTGTATCTTTATATGAATTATCTTCATTTTTCACATAGTATTAATTTTCCATTACATTTAACTACACCTATCTATTAGTTAATCATATTTGAATATTACAAAATTAATGTATATGTTAAGCTAATTACTCAACCTTACTGAAAAAAAAAGTAAATACGGCTTCCATACGTGTGTATCCTTGTAAATCTAATTATCAACAGATTTGATCAACAGGACGTGTATAGTATACGCTTACATCCTTTATTGTCATTATTTCGTTAAAAAAAAAAGTTTGTTACAAAATGTGAGTTTTCTATTTTATGTTTACTATTTTTGTCTCTTTCTTGAATGTCTCTCTTTGTAGTAGCCTCGAAAAGAATATAAACCCATCTGAAAGCATTTTTTTTATATCTCTTAATAGTCTTCCTCAAACAAAATATATAAATACAATTAAAACGATATACATTTACATATTTTAATAGTTTCTCCCAAATAAGATTGATCCCGAAATGGAAGTATTTCTACGAATTATATAAAATCAACACACATTTTAAACATAGATTCAGGAATTAGAATTTCCTTTTCCAAAAACTATAGTTAAACGGTACCTTGCAAAATGGCAAGATGGCCGAGTACCGATTTTCTTGGCTGTGTTTGTATTTATATTTATTAGACCTAAATTTACTGTGACATATATGCTAAATGTTTCTGAATTGAATTTTAAAATTATAGACCTATAGGGATTTATAAAATGTACGTTCTCTCGAATATTACGTCCGGCAATTAATGGGGCGCCGACAGGGGACGTGTATGCTTATGGCCATGCAATACTCCCAGATTGCTTGCATTCTCTTATTCTGTTTTTCAAATGTCATTTTTATATGCGTATGCTATACATGTTTCTTCATTACTTTGAAAGTTTATAATATACTTGTTCATGAAAACATTGATTTAAAAAAATGCATGGTTATATTCAATGATGACACCTTTTGATTGCATAATTGATATCTATGGGATATCATTATAAGATCATTATTAAAATAATTAGATTAAATAATTCGAATGATGTATACGGTTAGGTCAACAACTATTTTATTTACATCAATATTGTAATTCAAATATGCACATGACATCAAATGAAACTCACATGGATTGACACCTTACTTAAATTGTGGTTTTATAAACACCAAGTCAGATATATAAACAATCCTGTCTTCACATTTTTAAATATATTCAATCTATCTGCAAGACTGGATGGAGTAATAGGATATAGAAATTGCCCACCAACAGATGATTTAGAATATATTTCAATTATTCGAGACCACCAAACAAAAATCTCTTTTATTCCTGTGAATTTCTAATGGATCTATTTTCATCTACAAACATATTTCACGGCGTTATATGTACTATGATTTTAAGAAAAACACGAAAATAAATCAGCTATGTTTATACACACTTGCTCAGTTCCATAAGAACATGTAGAATAAACTTTAAGGTTAATGTTGACGTCATTCTACATTTTTACCTGTGAAATGTCATTTTAAATATGTTTAATAAGGAAAAGCGGATGATATACTGACAAAGTGTTCATTTACTATGCATTTCCTCCATTGTAAAATCCCTAGGACATTATTCAGTATACACAGATAGACAAGTAGGCGTTTTCGTGATGTAAAGTGCAGTGCTTACATTTGTTTCCTCACCTTACCGTCATTGTTTCTTGATTCCTATACCAATGACTCTGTGTAAAGCACCTCTGATTGTAGGGATACTGGTACACGATCTGCCACACCTGATTAATAATGTACTCCAAGTGTAGGCCACGAAATATTTACAATCTGGGATTTATGATATTCATAAGATGTTCGTTCTTCTTCTCTATAATTACTTTTAATGATATACACTTCATTATAAAATAAACGTTCGCGGTGGTTCAATGAAAATAACGATCGCTTCGTGACCAGGGCACCGTTTCACAAAAGCATCGTAAATCTTAAGTAATACGTAAGCGGGACGTAGTTAGCATGTAGGCGAATTTCTGCGTTTCTCGAAAAGGTCGTACTTCACGTTGCACCGTAAATCACGACGAAAATCTACGTCACCTTGAAGACCGTAAATTCTTGACCATGCCAAATTGGTAGTGAGTGCTCCTTCGCTAACCCCTCGATGTTCTGGGTCTCTCAGATATGACCTTGAAAAACGAGGTCCCAACGTACGGAAGGCGTTGGCACGATAAAGAACCCTCACTGCTACAGCCCTGAGTATCATCCATAAAATAGATTCTCATACTTCGCCTACGATTCGTGACGTCTCGATATCGATGAAAAACTTAATTTCGAAAGGTTGAAAAACAAACAATTAAACAAACCAATTTGTGTTATCACTTCAGATATATTAAAATAGCAGATACTGCAAAGCTGCGAGGTAGGAGGGGGGTTTTAAGAAATGTATCAAAACCTCTTAGCACATCACGAAATCGATACACTCCTCTTCCATGCATTAATCATAGGCTTTTTGTCTCTTTCAGTGGGCGAATTCATTATATATGTCGCTGTGTACTTTAAGACGTTTTTGCGTCTAACTTCGACAACGTACATCAATACCGAAACAGGATTTTAAAAAATAGATTTCTAAAAATAAATATCATGACACAGTAAACAGTTTGTACATGTATGGTCTTCCAAATAGACATCTATCTGTACTTGTAAGGGTTATAAGAAAACGATTTACTGAGAAATCGATATTAAACTACTGTTCTCTCTCTCTCTCTCTCTCTCTCTCTCTCTCTCTCTCTCTCTCTCTCTCTCTCTATATATATATATATATATATATATATATATATATATATACCATATTACCAATCTTCGTAGTGTAGTGGAAATTGACAGCATTTTAGACAGATATATGGTCCTCACCTATATTTCTGCATTCTTAAATAATGTTTTCTTATATTAAGATTCAAGATATTGCATGCAGCAGTTGTAATTGAGCATTATCAAAATTACACATAGCTACAACACTGCATATCATGTATCATGTAGAGAAAATGTTCTATCATAATTCATGGAATGAATTATAAATATTCAGTGTAATAATATTGTAATAATTACAATTTCATCATTACGCTGTAAAGCCTTACAAGATTTGTTATATGATAGTATGTTGATCTCAAGTTCCGAATGATACAATTATTTAAACCAATCCGTGTCTGAATTTGAATTTCCAACGAAAATAGAAATCGGTAAATAAGAATTATAATAGAAATAGCACAAAGTCATTCTTAACAATCATTCAATACCAAATATAGCATTCATTTCACGGAAAGTATGTCATTATCAATCAATGCTTCTTCTCTATCTGGGTCTTTCTGTCGTTCTTTCTTTTCCATGAAAGGGTGAGAATAACGATCAGTGATCAATCCCATAACCCCTATAAGGAATACAGAATAGAGAGTTGGGGAAACATGGACCCTTGGATATACTAGAGGTGGAATCGGGCACCTAGAATGAGTAAGCATTTCCTGTCGATCAGTTACAGCCGCCCCGAGCCCTATAACTTGATCAGGTAAACGGAGTAAAAAGGTTGGATTGGTAAACTAGATCATTATAACGATTGTAGAATTTGCGAAATGTTGACTTTAAACGAAACTGTTGAAACCCTTGTAACATCAACTTGTTTGTCAAAAGCCTGACTTGATTTAACAATTGATCACAAGCAGAACAAGCTCTTGCGTATCGAATTGGTTGAGATATATAAACACCATATGCAGGTGGTATAGGAATATTGCTACATAAATATAAAAAAATGACGATGGAGAAGCTGAAATTCCCTTGTCATAAAGCTGAGTTGTAAGTTTAGTTTGCCGTTAACTCCATACAATAAAATATCTAATAGTATATCAGAGATCATCAGTTCGAGTTCGTTTCTCTCTCTCTCTCTCTCTCTCTCTCTCTCTCTCTCTCTCTCTATATATATATATATATATATATATATATATATATATATATATATATATATTCCTCCGGACCAACAGAGACGATACATGTATGTACAAATAGTAGCACTAAATCATCTACAAACGAAAATGTATACATGTGTATACAACAAATGACACGGTGAATATTTTGGCCTGCTAATCACTGTTTTCTATGGAGCGAATTAAGACACGTCCTATTCATCCAATGGGTTAATCCAAAAATCGCCAAACAATAGATGACGTAATCATTCTTAGATGGGGATGAGTTAATCAATGATAGTAAACAGTGCAAAAATCAACTCGTACGCAGTAACATTCCTCATTAGATTTGTTTTGTTTGTTTGTTTATATCCGGCGGCTGTCACCATTACCGGTGAAAGTGCTGCAAATTTAGGCTTATGCAGGGCCTTTGAGCAGGGAGGGATCTTTATCGTGCCACACCTGCTGCGACACGGGACCTCGATTTATACGGTCTCATCCGAAAGACCGGCACCCACGTCCCACTGTGGGATTCGAACCCCCGACTCAAGGATCATCAGATCTTTGAGCCCGACGCTCTAACCACTGCGCCACGCGGATTCCTCATTAGACAATGTGGAAAAAAAATGTATAGAGTCAAGAAACAATAATGTTAATTTAGATTAATATATACAAAAAATAATTCTGTATGTGTCTGTGTCTATCGTTTGCTACTCGTCAACTAGACAGGAAGTATAAATCAAGGGGATGCTACTATGCAATAGAGGATATTAGAGTTGTCCGTTTTCGACGATTAAGATAGCACGAAATTTAGTTAACGCTACATAAATGTGAAGAACTGCAAGTAAAGTTAGCTAAAATTGTGCAACTAGGTCCATAATGGTATTTAAATGTTTATGTAAATGAACGATCAGAGAGAGAGAGGGGGGGAGGGGGGGAGAACGGTGACCCGAAGTCACCGTTTTATTTCAGAAATAAATATTGTGTAACTATGATATATATCTTATGATACAACAGCACTGTTTAGCTCACCTGAGCCAAAGAATAAGATGAGAGGTTTTTTTTCAGAATTTATCCTTGACCAGCTCAGACACACAAGCTACTGGTCACCTTTACAATTACATAATCAATATAATTAAACAGAAACCAACACAGGGGAGATTTTTTAGTCTTTGATGAGCATATTTGTTATAATCCAATTATAACTGTTGGTGGAAAATCGGTATTTATTAAAAAGCCGGTATGAATTAGGTATCGTATTTAATTATGACCGGTTTTAGTGATCCTTATGCTTAGCCTATCATTTTTTAACCACCGCATAATGATAGAATGGCTTCATATAATGAAGAAGTATTGACATACAATGTATGTAAAGACAAAGTATTATCATATAATGAAGAAGTGCATATTGCATCAGCATATCATCGTGTAATGTTAAAGTATAAAACATAAAGGGCACCAATTTTGATGCACCAGATTCGCATTTCGACACATACTGTCTCTTCAGTGATGCTCAAGTTAAGAATGTTGGAAATCCGAAATAAGAACAAACTTGGAAGGGCTGAAAGAACCAAAACTACCAAATATTGGATCCAATTCCGGCTAAAGATCAGATCTACGTATGAGGGAGATAATCCTTAATTTTGAAATGAATTTCTTAATTTTCTCTCAAAATATTTTTATCCGTATTTTCATTCTGATACCGAAGTACTTAGCTACTGGGTTGCTGGAACCCCCGGGGGACTAACAGTTCACCAGCAGAGGCATCAAAATAATACAAAGCATAAACGGTACCAATTTTGATGCACCAGATGCGCATTTTGACAAATAATGTCTCTTTCAGTGATGCTCAAGTCAAGAACGTTGGAAATCCGAAATAAGAACAAACTTGGAAGAGCTGAAAGAACCAAACTCTACCAAATATTGGAGTCAATTCCGGCTAAAGATCAGATCTATATATGAGGGTATCATCGTGTGATAAAAAAGTATCATCATATAATGTTAAAGTATAAAGATGGAAGAAGTATCATTACAACATAAATATTATCCATATAAGGCAGTTGTAGCGTTCCATACATTTCCATTTTTGTAGGCATATGAGAGTGTGTACATGTATATACTACAACGATCCGTACCGGCATACTTGAAGAATGCCGCCATAAAGCGTTGCAGTTCATACCCTAAAGTGCATGTAGTTCAAAATTGAAATTTATTTCTTAAAGATGACAGATGACATCCTTGGGCATACTGAGACGCTGTATAAATAGAATCTAAATTGTTAATATAAAAATCAAAATACAGATTATAAAAAGTACTTCAAATATATTTTGTAATATGTATATATTATTTGCTTCATCAGGTGATATTAATGCACCTCGGTAGCTGAGGTCGGTTGTCGTTAATATGACGATATTTAGTCACAGTTTGTACAAAACAGCCTAATGTATACAGAGATAATACACGCTATTTCTGTATGTACATGCACATTATATTTGCTTTCCAGACGAGAAGGAAATAGATGTAGCCCTAGTGCGTGATAAATGACTTTCTAATATTGTATCGATGAAATCTCGACGAATATCGCATTTGACGTGTAAAGTACTAAAACGGCTGCGCAGGATGTAACTTGTCGATTTCTGGCATTAATTCCACTCTACGTGTGATCGTTTTGTTTTTTTGTTGTTTTGTTTTTTTGTTGTTTTTTTTTTTTTTGGTTTTTTTTTTGGGGGGGGGGGTTGGGGGGGTTGTACAATGAAACTATACAATTTTCCAGGCGGTCATTCGACCACACTGCAAGGCAAAACGTGAATGAATTTGCCTAGACAGACACGAGGAAATCATGTCATGTGTGTGTTATTTTTCGAACAATTCTGCAGGAAGAGCGACTCACAAAGTCCAAGTGTCGATGAACTGTGTGTATATATCGACCAGACAGACCTTGTGTTTCCGTCTCACCAACGGTTGCTTCCTCGTAGGGTTTAAGAATTTGACTCTGCAGTTCGCGAGGTACATGTAATCACTTTTAAACGAGATATGTCAGTAGAAAATTTTTATCAATTTACTCTACTTCGTGTGTGTGTGTGTGTGTGTGAACAGATGCCTCTCTCTGAGACCATGTTAGCTTAACAAATCATCGTACACGTGAACACGTTGTGCATGCTAGTTGAATACCCGTGTGCAGTAATCTCTTACAAGTATTGCAATGCATAGTCCGTCAGCAGGTACCTTTTCAGTGTATATTTAGAAAATGAATGACATTTTCTAAATATGCATGTAATTTAGAGTATGTGTGCACTGTGACGCTTCATGGAGCACGTTAACGCTTAATAAAAAGCACGCAGGCGTGACGCGTTGCAATTCATACGTACCCTCATGTATTTTTTGTATGAAATTCATTTTTTTTTATTCACATCCAACATTTTGTCGGAATTGCCAGCCCTTAAATAGACCTGCTATATTTGTCAATATCCATACGCGCATTGTTCACAATTGCATGAAGAAATGACTATCATTACAATTTGTAAAGATATCAAAGGTTTAAAAAAAAAAAAAGACAAAAAGAAAAAAAAACAGTAAAAACCACTGAAAATGTAAATATAATGATCATGATAATATATCATCATTTTATCATCATAGTAAGGTGCAATATATCACACGTGCTCATTTACAAGTCAGCACGTTTTCCCCTCAATAGATGAGAACAACAACAGTTTTTCCCTTTTATACCACATGACTATGATAGCATTTTTTGGAATCTTTGAGTGGTAAGTTGTACATTAACCGCATAGTAAAGGAAGATTTTCATAAATCAGCTAGCAACGAAAGAGGTATATCACAAATATCTTCCATATGATAACGTTGTAGTGATTTTTTTCCTCAATGAACTCGTGCGTTTAATCACATTAGATCATTTCATCTGTCTGAGTTGTATTTTCTGTGTTTGTTTACATGTCGTTTTTATAGTCTACATGTCACTTTATTCTTTCTTCTTCAATGTCACAGACGTCATTTGATTGCATTCGTGTCGTCTGGTCAGTAGCACTACCTTCAAAGCTGTGCAGGAATGCGCCACACTGCAATAAACAGGTCTCACCTCAGGTGTTTTGTCGGTCAAACAGTCCACCAGGTGATGTTTTCTCGCTGGAGAAAAAACAAACACTACCATGTGAAACAGAGGTTCTGCTCCACGTCAATAAATATTTTGCCAACACTGACAAAATTGGCGAGACTAAGAACACGTATTATTGTTTCCTATTTCAAAAGCCAAATTCCAATTTTCTGAGCAAAAGCTACACGTGCCAATTTTTTTGTTGATTGCAGTGCTTAATAGATGTGTTTGTAAAAGTATTTCCTTTGTTCTTTATTAAGAATGTAGATTCTACACGACGTCTAGAATTCTAATGAAAGTTTCATATGGTGTTATTTGTGCCAAGTATAGGGTTTAGCGTTATAATATGCAACGCAAGTGGAATCTGCAAGTATTATAATTATATGATAACTAACTAACCAATACTAATGTACATACAGATATCAGCGAATTGACTCGAGGATCACTTCGTGTTTCCTTGAGCTTACAATCAGTTTCACGTGCACAGTATTTCCTCTTTATCTAAATTCAAAACATATATAATTCATTGAGTCGCGCTTGCTTTCCTGTGCTGTTGGTCACGTACTCAACTAGGGAAAGGCACAGTTCCATAGCCGTCCAAAAGTCATTCACAACAATACTCCCCGCTTTCAGGTCCATAGACTTTGAATTGTGTTTACGAAAACAAATTTCGTTTAAATATCGGGTTCAATTAACATATTTCAGGTCTCTTACCTATTTTCTCATCTCGACTTTTACCACAAATGACATTTGATATATCAAGAGGTATACTGGTGATTAAAGACTGCATTTCGACGGTATTATATACATGCTAGGAAACGCTTTATAGCACTTAAGTTACTTGTATTTGATTTTTAGGATAAATGAATTTGCGTGGAACTTTCTCTGATGTCCGTTATTTGTATATGATGTGCAAGCTGTCACGTCTTTTTGTAACCAACGCCAACTTGAAACATAGATTACTTCATCACTAAATTTAGATTCTACTCACAATGCAGATTTTATGGACTTTATTTTTCTCTGTTCACTGGAAGATGCTATGTAATGGTTACAATATATATTACTCCGCATACAATAGCGTACTTAAACTTGTCAAATGTAACCCTGTAGTGTCCGTTTAAAGAGACACTACAGCTCATTTTGCGCAAAAATCATAAAATGACAATTTTCACAGAACTTTCGCAAATTTTCAATGAATAAACTTTGCGAAAATTGCACATTTCTAAAGTTGAAAATTGTCCTTTAAACGTAAAAATTAATATTTTTTGACTGCCTTTTAATAAACACATCGAGACTCTCCCTTTCGATCTTTAGACGCATGCGTACAGACGGTAAACACCCAGTGAGGGGAATCATACAATGGCTAGACTCAGAATTTTGACAGATTATGCAACAAAAGGAGTTAAAATAGAATGAGATACAACTCATACGCGACCTAGAACTTACGTGAAAATTACTTTGACCGTTTGATAAACCACGAGCTACGAGACACACGCACAAGACTTTAAAAGTAAGAGCTAATTTTATCTGAACACATCATGCGTTTAAAAAAAATATATGGTTTGGTTACTATAGGGACGTGGAAGGGTTTCCGTTAGAATAATGATTTATAATTACTTAATTATAAGAAACGGAAAGAAAAGCGGGTATGGACCCCTTAAGGGGTATTTAAATAAGTTTCTACACAACATGTTTTGCTGACATTCTG
Organism: Ostrea denselamellosa; assembly: GCA_024699665.1. Lineage (NCBI taxonomy): Eukaryota > Metazoa > Mollusca > Bivalvia > Ostreida > Ostreidae > Ostrea > Ostrea denselamellosa. Next base: position 9,657,610 of record JAMZEH010000018.1, read on the forward strand.
AATCACAGGATGTAAAACGTCCGAGTCAGCATGAAGAAACCTTTGAATTCCGGATGGTCTTCAAAACAAATTAATGGATTCAATTTGTTCATAATTGTCAGTATCGATATTATTTTTATCATTTTATATATTGATAGGTTTTTAAAAAACACTTGATTAAAATGTGGAAAATGAGCTGTAGTGTACCTTCACTTGATTTCGCCATCGTTCATTTTCTTTCAGCCAGTGTTACAATTTATCGATTGATTATATATTGTTTAACGTCTCGCTCGAGAATCTTTCACTCATATGGAGACGTCACCATTGCCGGTGAAGGGCTGCAAAATTTAAGCCTATGCTCGGCGCTTTTGGTCTTTGATCAGGGGGGGATCTTTATCGTGCCACAACTGCTGTGACACGGGACCTCGGGTTTGCGAGGACCGCCCCATTTAGTCGCCTCTTACGATAAGCAAGAGGTACTGAGGACCTATTCTAACCCGGATCCCTACGAGATATATAAGCGAAGATGGCATCAAAGGCAAGGGTACATGTTTGTATCTTGTGCCTGTAAGAAATGTTGATAAAGTATTATTTTATATTGAATTAAATTTCGAGATGTGTTCGCGTTATTTTCCTTTAAAAAATTCTCATATATAGTAAGGCGAGAATTTATTTTCATTTGGGTTTTTTTTTTTATTATTATTTTTATTAATTTCATTTTTATTATTTTTTCACGCAGGATGGGACGCCCGTCACTGCATAAGTGAATATATACGGCAAGTTTCACAAACGCAGTTTTATCACCTGAAATTGACTGATACACAAAACAAGTAGAAAGTCTTCTGGGAGCAAACAGACACTTGCAATGCTTATTAGATTGCGTTATTTCTTTGTTCATATATATGTATCATATCTATGATATTAGAAGCAAATACGGCATTGCTTTATGTTTTAATTCTAAAAAAAAACATTACTTTCCACAGAATGTTATATTTCATACCTTTACATCTTTAAATAGAAGCCATTTTTCATTATCTTATTGTCTTCTTCTCAAACTGTAGGTACGCTCTCTCAGTCCCATTTAGGCATTCAGAGTAGTACTAAAAGCGCCTCCTACACAGAAGAGCTGCTATCTAGAAACTCGTCTTCTGCCCTTTCCGTGCCGAATCTTTGGACCTCATTTTTCCAACATATTGTTTCTAAGTCAACAACTGTTCAAGCACTGCACACGCAGAACTTCTCCGAGCGTTTGACCTAAGGTCACTTGCATACCGCATTGACGTCATACACTGTCTTGCAAGACAAACGATTAATTTCTTTTTAAACTACTATGTTGCAGGGAGTGAAACGTTGATTTTCTATCTTCAGTATCATTTTCGTGAGTGAGTTAAAGGGTGTAGACTTAAATTTTTACACATATCAAAGAAGAATAAATATATAAATAATTTTTTTTTTAAAAATCCGCTGATTACAGCTCATATTGCTTTGATTCTATTTTAACTCCTGCATGAAAAAAAAATTCTAAAATAAACTTTCCAATGACATACGTCTTTGCATTTTCCTTCGCTGTTCCATTGCATCTTATTTCTTGACAAAAGCACCGCAAAAACGCAATTAAGTGATTTCAACCGGACCTTAAAAAAAAAACAAACTTATAAACAAAACAACTTATACCACAAAATATAATTAGAGGACATTATTGTCTAGACTAAGTTTCTTTGTATCGTCGAGGATGTTACTGTATATAATGATATAATGGGTTTCCCGAATTGCAGCATACCTCCATTACTTGTATATTCCCATCATAACAAGACAGATATTCCACACATATAGTCTTCCAAGGCTACGATAAATGCTATAGACGTGGTAATGTGCATATAAAAGGCAAAAAGGTTCTGAACGAGGCAAATAAAATGACAATACATTGAAAAAAGAACCTTGGATGAGAGACAGATTTAAGCAAACTTTGGATGGGTATAAATACATATGTGTATTTTATTGCAGTTGTCTTTGCTTGGTAGTTGAAATGGAAGTGCATATATAACAATATATATATATATATATATATATATATATATATATATATATATATATCCGTTATTTAGTGATTTAAATAAAAATCGATGCCTTGTGACCTCGACAATTGCCTGTGATGAAATCAGACATAATGAGTTATTTCACCAAACATTAATTCTAAATTCCATGAAAACGTAACGCGACACATACAAATATTGATCAGTTATGAAAATGATTTATATGTTTACGGTCTAATTTCCCCTGTTTCACTCATCCTGTTAAAATTTCCTATGTTATTTGCATGTTTACAACTTGACAAATTTTAGTTAATTCGGTTGAATTGAAAATGGCGATAATTTCCAAACTGCTCCAAACGCCATTACGAAATATTGACATATACCATGTATAAGAATGGGTTGATATGGAGCGCCAAATTAAATATATTCAAAATATTTGTACTTATCGTCAAATATTTATGCCTATCATTAAATATTTGAATTTATCTCCAAATGAATTAAAGATAGTTATAATTGAATTAAACATAGGTGTGAATAATTATACCTCTCTTTAATTAATTGAACCTAGGTTCAAACCAATTACACCAATCTGTAACTGTATTGCACTCATCTTTAATTGATTTCCTGATAGGTTAATTGAATTATACCTGTGATTAAATCGTTCGAAGGTAAAAGAATATGTACAAACATCAAGAATTGAAAATATGTATATAATTGATTTACAGATAGGTACAATTCAGTTAAAGATAGGTACAATTCAGTTAAAGATAGCAATTCAGTTAAAGATAGGTACAATTCATTTAAAAGATAGGCACAATTCAGTTAAAGATAAGTACAATTAAAACAGCTCCACGGAGGATGTCAAGATAGGTACTAATCAGGCAACTGAAAACAATGAACACTCCCTCTATGACTGCCCTGAAAACAGAGTGAAAGCCCAGAGCGACGACAGCCAGGTTAGAAACAGAAATATAGGTGCTTTCAAAATGTAAAAAAAGAAAAGTGAAATATACATGTACTATCATGTACTATATATAACTTTTAAATATGTTAATAAAAGTGTTTGTGTGGCCATGGGTGAGAGTAAGATATATAAGCCAACCTATTGAGGTTAAAGTTTGTGAACTTTTGCGCCAGTTACACGCACGTATAAACATGAAACAATGAATGAAGATGAGTACAAATATTTGAATATATGTTAATTTGGCGTTCCAGAGGTTGAAAATATCAAATACACATGTAATTGTTGAACAACATAAAACGGTGAAAGTCAGTCTTCATTCTCAGCTCCTGAGGAGTGTATACTGTAAGACATTAAGCAAATTTGCCAAGAAGTACTGCCATGTGCACGCGCTAGTATTTACCTTTATACGTGTCTATAGTAGTACACTGTATGTACAAAATCTGCATTCATTGTACTAGATGTACTTTTGTTCATTCCATTTTAATATGTTTAGTTTACGATAAATGTTTTAAGGCGGCGTGCGGCCAAATGACAAAGATGAAAACAAATACTCATGTCTATCTGCACGTAAAATCTGACCTGTCTCTTCCCTGTCCCGTCCAAGGTCATCGACGCCATTAGGGGACTTCAATTATCTCCGAATTCAAGTCCTATTGGGAAAGGTAGAGGTTGCTTAATGCATACGTACAGTAGGACGTGACGTATTTTGCCATAGTTAAAATAATATCTCCTAAAGAAATTCTGGACACAATAATTAACAATAAAGTGTACCATTTTATAAATAAGAGACTATTTTTAAATCAAGCAGAATAAAATACCTTCCCTTCATATTAAGTAAGACATTGCTATCATTTAGTTATACACTGTTGTTACGTAATGTGTGGATCTTTTGAGATGTAGTATTGCTTCTGTTCAGTGTGACGAGTACTTCACTGTTGATTCCAGAAATGCTGGTTTACTCCTACTCACCCAAACGTTTACTCAGCACGATACGTATATTCAATATTAATTACCTTTTGATTTGATTATTTCTCAAAATAACCTCATTGTTAACAATGATAGAATAGTTTTTTCCCGCACAGTTGCCAGCTCTTAATCGTGATATATGGATACGTTTGATAATTTTCTTGTCTAACAGAAAACCTGCAAACGTGCGAAACTGCATGTGAAAAGAGTGTCCTTTCTGACAGATAATATTCTGCAATATATAACTGTACTGAAGTCTGCAGTGCGCATAATATGTCATTAGGCATATATGCAGTATTTGCATTTGTAATGGATATCTCTCTATGTGTTTGAATCACCAATCAACCGGAAAATTCGTCAATATCGGTATATGTATTTGGTTGATTGCATTTTGTGTTACACGAGCTTTGAATTGAGATGATGCATATTGATCATCTCACTAATGCATACGAGAAAATTAAAAAAGTTGTACAGGATATCATATCCCTAACCACATCTTTTTGTCCGGCGAAGTACTATAAGTTATCAGAATTTTCTATTGTTTCGTTTTACAAACCTTATAACAAAACGTTCAGAAAAAATAAAATTGACATTTTTTTTATATTTTTCTTCTGATAAGACTATGGATTCGATTTTATCAGTCCTACTGGATTTATGATTTATCATGCATTTTTCTCGAGTTATAAGGTACCAATTCCAGTGAAATCAAGGAAGAGAGAGAGAGAGAGAGAGAGAGAGAGAGAGAGAGAGAGAGAGAGAGAGAGAGAGAGAGAGAATTAATGAATCGTCAAACTTCATTTGTGTCTTCCTAAGTTTATTAAAGATGTCTCTGGTATAACGAATAAAATGCTTACACTTGAGTAACTCTTCAACAATTAATCTGTTAAGCTGGATGTTTAAAAGCGTTATGTCATATGCATTTGCAAATTTACATCATAGCTATTTTCAGATCCGCGGTCAGAAATGCTAAACCCAACATGTGTGGCTTAAAAATGGTAATGAAGCATAAATATTTCCCTTTCGTTTTCACAATAACTTTGTTTTCGTAAGATGGAACAATGAACCAATAATCAATGTTACAGCAGGTGGAGGCTGTGGTTAAGATGTGTGTATATAATTTCATATTTATGCATATATACCCTACAGATCTCTACAACGAATCGGTCTTAATCGTGAACATTTTATGTCGTGGGGTATCGTCATCTTGAATGAAACAATCAAAAACAGGAAGTAGGAACACTGAAACAAATACACGTCAGTCATTACGAACGTCCATTGCAGAACATCCAGAAAATCGTTACATGCCAAAAACTGTACACTCATTTTGAAATTAAATACAATTGAAATTTGGTTCTCTTAATATTGAAAACATAAATTATTTAAACCCTGCATGAAAATCAAGTTAGAGATATTTTTGCATTTAATGATTTACAATCATCTATGTTTGTAATATACTGGCATGATACCATGGAACATGGACAATTTTGCACAAGATCGGCCACATACAGATACACGTACATTCCCATATTCCAAACAAGACATTTATTCCTTGTGTTATACTATAACTTAACTAATTCAGTTTGAAATGTAAGTGATTTTATCGCGAAATAAAGTACATTCCAACTTGTAGCTGCAGCATTTTTGTAAACTAAAAAAATATGTTTAGGAATGCAAATTACACGTACACCTGCCAAATGGCTGATATCCAATAATGTACACTGTACGTTGAATGTAACTAAGGAGAACGATGCTAGAGTTCAGAAGAAAAACAAAACAGTTTTTCGAGATGCTTCAGACAGATAATAATGCTTGGAACCTTTTCTTTAAATATCGATGAAGTGCATGTTAAATATGATTTGATACATGACGCAAACATTCACAAGATTTGTAAAGTGAAAATACGTAACTTCGACTTTTAATTTCAGACTCCATGTGCCCCTTGACGGGGAGATATGCCTCTTGATGTGGAAATGATCATAGACAGTTGTAATTGTGTTCACTAAATAATCTACTTATACAAGGAATACTACGCAAAGTTTCTGATTCATGTCAAATACATATTAATGCAAAACACTGAGGAGCAGATCTAGCTTTGTAGAAAGAGGGTCTCGGGGCGTCTTGAACTACCACCGCCCCCTACGGGCATACAAAGTTCTGATGGGGTACAGATGACGAAGCACCCAAAAGCAGACAGATTTTGATTATTAACGTGTTTAGCTGGACACTAATTAGAGACAACATTTCTGCGTTCATTTCCGATACAGTTCCCTTTCTAATCTGACATTTTACAATATTACATGTAATTAATCACGTCTCATAATTGGTGACCATATTTTTGGCAACGTAATTCATACATACTTGAATTTTGTTCTTTAAATCGTGTTTATTACAGTACTTTGGTACTTCTATCTTTACACAATAAATCAAACAATTATTGTGACGCTCAGTTAAATCTTAAGAACATAATGAAATTGCCTCTGAATTATAAGACAGTAGACAGCATAATACCACTCCTCTATAGTCCTCACTTTTTTACAGTAGTCGATTGTAAAGACTCGGAACTGTAAGTAATCGGGTCCCATTTTTGCATGTAAATCTCCCCTTTTTTTCTTTTGTTTTGGCCACACACAGAACTAGAAATGGATATCAAAGATCAATAAGTCATACCGAGGACCTGGTATTCTTCGGCGTGCACGCATGCTGACTGCACGTGGCCGTTATATCTATGAACATAGATTATGAGCAGTTTAAAAATCTCTGTACACAACACTCAATCTTGTCACAGCGCAGTTACCGATTTTGTATGTGTACCAACCTATACTTGGTAAATACAAGTGTTTAGGAGTAAACATTGTCCTGTTTTTATAGATTTTTTATTATTTTGGCTATATGTATGTAGTGTTACATTGATAATGTTTCGTTATGATTTGGGATTTTATATTTTACTTGGGCTTAGAATCAGTGAAGCTGAACGGCATTCCTTGTCATTTATTGACTTCACTGATCAGTAAATGTGTTGAATGCAATTTCAAATCCAGTAAAAATATGAAGAAAGAAAAGGGTGACCATTCACTTCACAAAATTTTCACCGACTCCTACAACATTGGTCTGTGCTTTTGTGTTTCTTTTGGTGTACTATCTAGACAAATAAACCATGTATGACGTACAGTAATGATATCTAGAACCTCTTGTGGGACACAACGTATACAACAGTATCATCAAAGAACAATGGTATTGATGGCTAGAATCATTTCCTGTTGAGTAATTAATATCTTAGTGGTTGAATTTGTTATTCATTACTAATAATCGAAACTATAGCTCATTAGTAGCTGATTTCTCTCATAATGCGTATTACTGGATGCAAATTTATATCAAAACTATATTATCATCAGTGAATCTTTTGTCATTTGGTGTATCTGTTGTCATTAGTGTATGTGTTGTATTACTGTATCTGTTGTCATTAGTGTATCTATTGTCATTAGTGAATCTGTTGTCATTAGTGTATCTGTTGTCATTAGTGTGTCTGTTGTATTACTGTATCTGTTGTCATTAGTGTATCAGTTGTATTAGTGTTGTCATTAGTATATCTGTTGTCATTAGTGTATCTGTTGTCATTAGTGAATCTGTTGTCATTAGTGAATCTGTTGTCATTAGTGTATCTGTTGTCATTAGTGTGTCTGTTGTATTACTGTATCTGTTGTCATTAGTGTATCTGTTGTCATTAGGGTATCTGTTGTCATTAGTGTATCTATTGTCATTAGTGTATCAGTTGTATTAGTGTTGTTATTAGTATATCTGTTATCATTAGTGTATCTGTTGTCATTAATATATCTGTTGTCATTAGTGTGTCAGTTGTATTAGTGTTGTCATTAGTATATCTGTTATCATTAGTGTATCTGTTGTCATTAGCGTATCTGTTGTCATTAATGTATTTGTTGTCACTTGTGTATCTGTTGTCATTAGTGTATCAGTTGTATTAGTGTTGCCATTAGTGTATCTGTTGTCATTAGTATATCTGTTGTCATTAGTGTATCTGTTGTCATTAGTGTATCTGTTGTCATTAGTGTATCTGTTGTCATTAGTATATCTGTTGTCATTAGTGTATCTGTTGTCATTAGTGTATCAGTTGTCATTAGTGTATCAGTTGTCATTAGTGTATCTATTGTCATTAGTGTATCAGTTGTATTAGTGTTGTCATTAGTGTATCTGTTATCATTAGTGTATCTGTTGTTATTAGTGTATCTGTTGTCATTAGTGAATCTGTTGTCATTAGTGAATCTGTTGTCATTAGTGTATCTGTTGTCATTAGTGTGTCTGTTGTATTACTGTATCTGTTGTCATTAGTGTATCTGTTGTCATTAGGGTATCTGTTGTCATTAGTGTATCTATTGTCATTAGTGTATCAGTTGTATTAGTGTTGTTATTAGTATATCTGTTATCATTAGTGTATCTGTTGTCATTAATATATCTGTTGTCATTAGTGTGTCAGTTGTATTAGTGTTGTCATTAGTATATCTGTTATCATTAGTGTATCTGTTGTCATTAGCGTATCTGTTGTCATTAATGTATTTGTTGTCACTTGTGTATCTGTTGTCATTAGTGTATCAGTTGTATTAGTGTTGCCATTAGTGTATCTGTTGTCATTAGTATATCTGTTGTCATTAGTGTATCTGTTGTCATTAGTGTATCTGTTGTCATTAGTATATCTGTTGTCATTAGTGTATCTGTTGTCATTAGTGTATCAGTTGTCATTAGTGTATCAGTTGTCATTAGTGTATCTATTGTCATTAGTGTATCAGTTGTATTAGTGTTGTCATTAGTGTATCTGTTATCATTAGTGTATCTGTTGTCATTAGTGTATCAGTTGTCATTAATGTATCTATTGTCATTAGTGTATCAGTTGTATTAGTGTTGCCATTAGTATATCTGTTGCCATTAGTATATCTGTTGTCATAAGTATATTTGTTGTCATTAGTGTATCTGTTGTCATTAGTGTATCTGTTGTCATTAGTGTATCAGTTGTCATTAGTGTATCTATTGTCATTAGTGTATCAGTTGTATTAGTGTTGCCATTAGTGTATCTATTGTCATTAGTATATCTGTTGTCATTAATGTATTTGTTGTCACTTGTGTATAAGTATAATTGTATAGGTCTCAGCATTGAAGTATAATTGTATAGATCCCAGCATTGAAGTATAATTGTATAGGTCCCAGCATTGAAGTATAATTGTATAGGTCCCAGCATTGAAGTATAATTGTATAGGTCCCAGCATTGAAGTATAATTGTATAGGTCCCAGCATTGAAGTATAATTGTATAGGTCCCAGCATTGAAGTATAATTGTATAGGTCCCAGCATTGAAGTATAATTGTATAGGTCCCAGCATTGAAGTATAATTGTATAGGTCCCAGCATTGAAGTATAATTGTATAGGTCCCAGCATTGAAGTATAATTGTATATGCCCCAGCATTGAAGTATAATTGTATATGCCCCAGCATTGTGTATGTCTCAGCAATGACGTATATTGTGTCATTACTGTATCTTTTGTCATACATGTATGTGGTTAATGCATGAACTTAGTATTGTATTCAATAAGCAATGCTTCCTCTGCTGTTTCATTGTTTTCATATCTTGATGAAAGCACTGTGACGAGCAAGTGATTTTTCAAATGACATCAAAGCCTATAAAAAGGTTTTTTTTATGTTTTTTTTCTTCTTTTCTCTCTCTTTTTTTTTTACAAAACAAGAATACAAAAAAATTATTTTTAAAATAAATGTATTCCCAAGACTCCTTTACGAGCATAACGGATGCAGTTTGAACACAAATGATACGTTAGGTTACAAGTGGATTTTATTTAATCAACACACTGCATTCCACTCGTCATTGTGCATCTTTGCAATGATGAAATTACTGTCTGTATTATGAAATCTCGCCGCTGTATATTGTAGAATAAAATTATATACATGTATAAGTAAGTCACGAGCGCAATCAATATTTTGTGTGATATATATATATATATATATATATATATATATATATATATATATATATATATTTAGTCATTATAATGCTTATATTTACACTCAGTAATTTTCAAAAAATTACAACAAGGCATTACGTTATCCAGAACGTACAATACATCTTGAGTGTCTGTGTGAGCTGTAGCTTTTTCAACCATTAAGGTTTAAATTAAATCTCCTTGGCTTCGACAAGGAGCCTGTGTTTAAATAGAACAATGCCATGTTTGATATGTATTTATATACAATACTTGAGCCCATGTTGTAGTTCGATATTGTAGCTATTAGGCATAACTTAATCAGATATTGATAGAATTTGACCAACAGAAAAAAAAAATAAAGACCAGTGAACAGAGTAACCATTGGTGCATGTTTACATATATTAACTGATTTCTATTTTTAAATGAGTACTTCTTAACCTGGCCGTGAACTCGGTTAGCGTTTGGCCTGCTTTTTACGTCAGTTTGCGTCTCTGTTTAGGTTCATTCACGTTTTTGCTCAGGTGCTAAAATTCGTGATTATCTACAAAACAAATACCCACTAATTAATCGTACATGAATCGTTTACATGCAGATTAGCTGCTTTATTTCTAATTCGTCAAATATGCTCTTTTTCATTTCATTATTTTCTTATGGCAAAACATGACTTGCATTCCCGACAATCGATGTAACGTAGTCCCCTCTTAATTTTTTCATAATTTTATAATTTTTAATTAAAACTGTCACATGTTCTATTAACAATTGAAAGAAAATAATAATGATCACACTCAGAAATGTTATGATTTACTGAGGAGAGATAAAAGCGGTTCGTGATACAAAAGAAGTTGTGAGAGCAACATGAAAGAATAGTCCAAGAGATGGTAAGGACTTTGGGGTTAAAATGGAAGATTCAAAGATGTCATAAAAGGGAAACTTTCACTGGTTGACATTTTCAACTTGCGCTTTAAGCACGGTATGGCAACCTGAGATTGACCCTCCAATGTAACGTTACATTGGTCTCAATCGTAAACAACAGCTGCATGAGTCTGCATGAGCTCTAACAAAGATGACCCCTACTCAAACCCTGAGCATCAGGCATTTGGTGATACTGAAGGTCATAAGGACAGAAAAACTAATCAAAGAACCCTGTGTTCCGTGTCGGGCGTGTAAGATCGTAGTAACCTCGACCTTGAACATTTTACCCCGCCAAAAATCAATGAATGGCTTCTCATTTACATCTTTTTTCTCGATTCATCAATTTGACAGGGATATGAAAGCCGGATTTTTTCACAGTCTATCATAATACATTATTTGGAAGGCAAACTCTATCAGCTAACCTTGTCGTGTTTGCTCGAAGAACCCACAAACATCAAAAGATGTACCACAGCCAAACACAATGACAACAAGAAAATTATTACGTTGGATTTGCAGCTGGTGAGCAAAGCGCACGATTTGACCTTCTGCATACAGGAAGAAAGAAAATCGGTGACTCGCAATTAATACAATTAATTCCCAAGAATGGCTCGGACAAAACTACCGCCATATTTGGAATGTAGCAATCGGAATGGGGTTATATTTGATCGTTCAGTGAGAAAATGTCGTTTTTGTCTCGACGTCTTTTCAGCCTGCAATTAATGAAATAAGCAAGTAAAATGTTTGAACTATAAATTTCAGATTTATGAATGATTTGGTTTCAAATCGATGCAATCAATTTACCGGGAAATCTTGAACTAAATAATTCTGATTTCTTTTTCTAAAATTTACATTTCCAATGATTTTGCCTTTGGCATCGTAACGAATGGTAGGAGTCCTTACCAGCTGTAAAGATGGCCACTTCCTCGTGAACAGCAGCTTCCCAAGTCAAAGATTTGTGGTCTGTAGCCTTTCTTGTGAGAAAACTTGGGGAAAGTTGCGAGTAAGCCTTCATTTATTTCTTTTCTAAAACTTTCTGTACACAATTAAATGTTTTAAGTTTTATAGTTTTACAACTTATTAATTAAAAACAATCAGCATCTTGTTATGTACCCATTCATTATGAGCAAAACATGTATGCGCGATAGCTTGTGTGTGTAATATACTCCTACAATTATACGTTATACTTCAATGCTGGGACATATAAACAGTTATACTTGATTAGGGCTGCAACATATACGATTATACTTCAATGCTGAGACATGTACAATTATACTTCAATGCTGGGACCTATACAATTATACTTCAATGCTGGGACCTATACAATTATACTTCAATGCTGGGACCTATACAATTATACTTCAATGCTGGGACCTATACAATTATCCTTCAATGCTGGGACCTATACAATTATACTTCAATGCTGGGACCTATACAATTATACTTCAATGCTGAGACATGTACAATTATACTTCAATGCTGAGACATGTACAATTATACTTCAATGCTGAGACATGTACAATTATACTTCAATGCTGGGACCTATACAATTATACTTCAATGTTGAGACCTATACAATTATCCTTCAATGCTGGGACCTATACAATTATACTTCAATGCTGGGACCTATACAATTATACTTCAATGCTGAGACCTATACAATTATCCTTCAATGCTGGGACCTATACAATTATCCTTCAATGCTGGGATCTATACAATTATACTTCAATGCTGGGATCTATACAATTATCCTTCAATGCTGGGATCTATACAATTATACTTCAATGCTGGGACCTATACAATTATACTTCAATGCTGGGATCTATACAGTGCAGTACTGAACATACTATGGTGCTGGGACTTACTATGGTCGACATGAACCGTCAAAACACGCATAACGGCGACTGTTTTGTACATGTACCTAGACTTCATAGACAAAACATAATATCAGCAGTCATAATTTGTACGTATTGTATATATTCCTGTTTTGACAACATCAAAATATGTTATCATTTTCTTCAATAAGTATGATTGAGATTTGTATGTAAAAATCTTAAAACAAACTGCACAATGACGGATTTAGGGGGGAGGGTTCGCCACACATTCACAAAATAAGGAGTGAAATTCCGGATTTGGCACCCAAAATGACCCAGTATTTCGGATAATACTTGAATTTCACAAATGTTACCCCCCCCCCCTTTTTTTCGGAAATCCTGGATCCGCCACTGTTACATGTTTTTATAAAAACAACTTACGATTGTGGTAGATAAGAAGATAAGAAACGCCTTTAAATCAATAAATAGTGGTAAAAATGATCTCTGTTTATATTTATTTGTTTGTTTTAATTTTTATTTCATTTTTCGTTTGTTTTTTTTTTGTTTGTTTTTTTTGTTTGTTTTTTTGTTTTTTGTTTGTTTGCTTGATTTTTTGTTTGTTTGTTTGTTGTTTTGTTTTTTGGGTTTTTTTTGTTTTTGGGTTTTTTTGGGGTTTTTTTTTGTTTAAGGGATCACCGATGTTCACATAACGTAAATCAAGCTAACCATTGTCAGCAATTCCTGAACAGTATTGTTTACTTTGGAGGCTTTAACATATCTACATCCGGTATGTGTTTACGCTGTGTTCCACTAAATTACAATGTACAATCTAGATGCTCATTAAATTTCACGTTTCGTTTTTTACAAGACTACATATATACGTCTTAGCGTTGTTTTGTAAATCATGATAATTACCGGCAGTTTCCCGTAGACATTAATACTAGTCGTACTTCATGAACATCGAGACAAGAAATCACCGTCATTTTATCATATAGCAACACAAATCCGTGCTAGTATGTTCAGCATCTCTCTCTCTCTCTCTCTCTCTCTCTCTCTCTCTCTCTCTCTCTCTCTCCCCCTACACACACACAATATTTTGTTATGATCTTTGTAAAAGGAAATTTGCATTTTATACCAAAGTGATCAACAATTGCTGTCATTTGGATGCATTCAATAAACAAAAAATAAACTAAACATACAATTCAAAATTTCGCTTTCTTTGTCCTCAGATGCTACTACTAGATATTCCAAGCTCTGATCTAGAGAGAGGGTGGGATCTGGACACACACCCCCCTCCCCCCCATTCTTGGAATTTCCAACTGAAAGAAAATAGTCATCTTTCACCCTAGCATCGCGTTTAATATTGCTTCATAAACTCCCTCGAATCGAATTTATTCGCTCACTGGGGACGATTTCAAAATTCAAGGTCATAATATGATATGAAAATTACCGTACCGCAATTTGGGTGCAGATTTCGCATAGTCTACTATTTGTAAAAACTTGGAAATTTCGGAGGCTTCGCCCTAGAACTAGGTCCCAGATCCCCAGCCTTTTGTAAAAAAGTGGATCCGCCTCTAATATTCAACTACAAAAACCCGATAAGTCATAAATATTTGCTCAATTTACAGTGTTTGAAGCCTTTTTTTTTCTATTTCAGTATAAACACAATGAAATATTCAATTAACAGTTATATGACAACATCTCAACATCTCTAAAACTTTTCTGACACAACTTTAAACAATCACTGATACTCTAATAGTTCCACTACAACATCTGCACAGCAATATATTGGTTCAGAGTTAGGTATCTTCTTTATAAACTACAAATGCCATGTTCGCGGTATCTTAATTTCACGGAAGAAGAGGCATCATCCCTCACTGTGCTTCACTTGTATCCCGTGTTCGATGAAAATTTCAATTTGAGAGCGTAACCTTACCACGAAAACAGGAAACTCTATAGACTCCGTGAAAATTAGTGAGTTTACAGGACATTCACACGTTACATAGTGCTAGTAGTTTTGAAATATACTGAAAAATGATGGTTTAATTTCCTAATTTCCATGGATTACGAATTAAGCAGTTTCAGTTTAGTACTGGTTTTTAAAAGTTGCTTAGTGACAGTTAACCTAGCAATGAGTAGAAAAACAATTAGTCCCCCCCCCCAATGAATAAATTAAGTAATCAACTATTCTATGAGCACACAATTAACTAGCAAGTGAACAATCAACTTTTTAAAAAAAAAATGATAAATTGAATGAATACATTTGACTACTTTTCTTTTGTGTACCTTCACTACACACAGAGAACCAGTTTATATGTTAGCTCTTGTGCTAACTATTCTCTATAGTTTAGCTTCCTTGGCTGAATGTAAACAGACTAAATGTTGTGGGCGATTAAGTCATCCGTCCAACATAGATCTACTTAGAGACTGTTCATAACTTGTGCAGCTCTCTACCACAGACAGGTACGCATTAGATTAAAACTATTTTCTCATAGCAGGGTTTCTTGAACGTTTGTGGATGGGGAGAGTTTTGACGGTAAGGCAGCTTGGATTTGCATTGCGGTTTTGTTTTCCGAAACAGGAACCGGGTGGGTGGTTACTGTAAGGTAAGGTTTGGTTTTCCCGAAACAAGACGGGAAGGGGGGGGGGGGGGGGGGGGGGGAGGCAAATATAATTTTTGGATGTTATCTCAAACACTGTGTATCGTAAAGAGTCTCTATATCACTACCCATGCCATCTTGAATATCAATAGGAAGGGTTGTTACGTATATATATATCAATATCTCATCACCATCATCATCATCACCAGCCCATCAATCACAGCAGATGTTAGAGAGTTATCAAATCAATGATTGCATTTCTAGTATAATACATTATACATTTATAAAATCATGTTAAAGAACTTTTTTTTAAACACCGACCAATTTTGGTGTTCGCGGTGAGAAATAAATACAACCCGGCTTAATCCCAGTAAACAGAAATAATTCGGTGAATGAAATATTTATAAATGCATATTCTATTTATTCAAATAGTGAAGTTCTTGATGTTAAAAGTTATTGTCAAAGGAAATATTTACATGTTAAAAAATTTATTATTACGCACAAGTACACACATATACGACATGTAAACCAAAAAAATGCAATGTAAAAAGAGTTCCATGGAGATCATATCCAGCCTATAGGAAGCAATACCCGGGGGAAGGAGGGAGGGGGCAATGACCTTATATGCTCTTGTACAAAGTTTTGAAAATCTAACCACCCACCCTTTCCGGTAGATCTGCATATACAGTGCATAGTACGTGACGTGTGCATGTATAATTTAAATCATATAATTTTATCCATTCTTGGTGTGATCATTTGTGTGTGTGTGTGTGTGTGTGTGTTTTGTTTATTTTTTTGTTTTTGTTTGTTTGTTAGTTAGTTTGGTTTTTTTTTTTTGGTTTTTTTTTTATTATTATTATTTTTGGTAAGCTGAAAGAAGTAACAGTCTGTGTGTACACTCCAAATAAGTACTGTTTGTTAGTTACGATGTATATGGTATGATTCCTTAAATGTTGCAAGCTCATTATAATATTGCTTTTTTGCCAAAGTTATCAACAAAATTTAAAATGTTATGAATATAACTTAAACATCAGTGTAATATTTTAAAAAGAACCATGTGTTATAAAACGTGTGATTAAATATTGATTTCCCCTAAATAGCACCAACTAATGGACTGGTTGTTGGAAAATAATAACCAAGCTCAACTTGATTAAACAAATAAATATGAAGACTTAAAAGTCAGACGCGAATCTAGAATGGAATCGAGGAGTCCATATTCTATCTAATTATACTGAACATTGCATAATTTAATGCAATTTGGCTGTAATATGTATACTAAATGTCAGACCCCTATATAGATTGGACACCCCCCTTCCTGGATTAATATGACGGGTTATTTAAAAAAAAATTAAAATCATTCTGCTACTACATGTAATTACCATTCTGTCTTACAATCTTACAAAACAAAAAAACAAAACAAAAAAAAACAAAAAACAAAAGCAAACAAACAAAAAAAATCCTAATGATAACGATAACAATAATAGGAATTCCGAAATATCTGACACAAAAATATGCATTGAAAATAACAAAACCTGCTAAAAAAAAAAAACCCAAAAAACCAAAACTGAAAGTAGAATTTATTTCCAAATGATGACTGACCCGATATTGAATATAAGATACAACATATACATACATGAAATGCGATATCTGATGTAGATGTGCAGTGCTCTGGCAAAGTATATGTTCACTCACCCAATCTAAATGTACTGAATATCGTACATGTGGAATCCAAGTTTTACTATGGGAGTCTCTTTAAATACAGTTCTTAAGGTCAACTGCAGATCCAGACTATTTAAAAAAATATATATTCTTACGATGAATGAAGAACAGATAAAAATATCTTCGACTGAATAGACGGATGTTGAAATAAACTCTAGAACTCCATGCTCTGATTAACTTTGTGAATGTCTTCAGGCCTAAAATAGAGCATTAAAGAACTGCCTACATAAATATGCAGAACAAATTAACACTGCACGTTGTCTCCGTTTTTGAAAATAAACTGACTTGCAAATGATTCGTTTTCCGAAAACTCAAATTCAAAAATCTTTTAATACTTGGTGAATTTACAGATATTCGTTATTTTCCACTCAAGTGTTTTTAAGAGGCATAGCATCAAGGCGATACGCACAAAAAGATATGAACTGAATCTCGAGAATATTCTGGCCTTAAAAGTAGATCACGAATCTACGCCGACCTAGTTTACTATACTGACGATAACAGAAGTTGCAGCTATCACACTTTATAATGCATAAACAGCAAGTATTTTTCAAGGAGAACAAGTCATGGTAAACAATCCTCGCTATAATTGTCAATACAGAATATGAGTCAACCGACCTCGACCTAGTTCTCCTGCAAACGTAAACACATTTTTTTCCGTTACATTGCTGGATCCATATCAATCATCGAAGTTCATAGGTTACAGTGCACCAATCAGATACGGTGACCGAATTCACAACCAATCATTTTAGACTTTTTAAGCCATTACGAGTAGCCCACAGAGTATCAACAAAAACAAGCAATTTTTGCCGGCAGATTGTTGAGACCGGCGTGTGTATTTGAATGTTTTGTGCTGAAAGGAGGTTTCCTGGCTGTGGCAGTTGTATTTTTTAATGCAAAAGGAAAGTTTATACTGTTTTGAAAATGCCGCACCATAAACACAACAAGAGTCAAAAAGGAAATAGAGAGGATACGAATAACAACGTGCATCAGAATGGCCATGACAGGAACGCTAACGTGCGTGCAGCTCAAGATGGCCACCAACAAACTCACGTAGCGTGTTGTTCGCCGTCTGCCTGTCTCACGCCGGATGAATTGATAGATACGAGCGACCCAGCCGATGCGGTAAAAGTTTATTGTAATAATGACCAATGCACGGTGGGAATTTGGATGCACAAGGACTGTTTTAGTGAATGGGAGGGAGTTGTTTTGGCGTATCTGAAGTCGTGCGGACGAGCCCGAAGTTGGAGTGAAAAGCAACGTCTGCAGAATTTGTGGACCAAAAAGGGGTACGACCTTGCATTTAAAGCATGCGATTGCAAGTGTGGTCGAGGTCATCTGAGAAAAGACTTAAACTACCTGCCACCGCCCAAACCTGTTGACAACGCACTGAAAAGCAAGAAAAAGCATAAGAAAAAGAATGACAAACCTGTGGCCGTCGTAAGCAACGGGAAACCAAGTCATTCGACAAACGTGAATGTGAATCACGGCCAATCAGCACCCGTCAATATAAACCACTTCAACAACCTAAACAACACCGTTACAGCAACTAGCCCAAGCAACAGCAGCAACTCCACGATTAGTTCTAGTCTTCCAGTGAGAAGTAGCCCGATCAACACTCCCCTCGTCAATGGATTTGCACACATGCGTTTACGTACCAACAGCTGTGAGAGCACTGTGAGTACCGGCAGCTCGCCTCCAAATTCTGCCGGATCAACTGGATCCGCCTCTCCTATACCACAGTCACCCGTCGTTAATGGAAACTTCATGTTTCCTAAGCAACAGAAGCCCAAATTCGATTGCCCGTCCGACTGTACGCTTCAAGCAGGCGCTTACTTCCGGCGCCGGGTCGACATGTCGGCGTTCAGCATTCTACCTAAACATAAACAAAACCCATACCATATAAAGATGGAAGAGGATAGCCAAGGCAACGACGAGACGAGATCATTCGTCCTTACTCATCTAAGTTCGTACAAAGTTAGTTCTCTTAACTGTGTGTTGTGCAAAATGGTCCTGCCCGTGTTCGACCGTTATCCCATGATCGACGGTACGTTCTTCCTGTCACCACAAGCCTACGATGAAAACGTCGTCCAGGTGATATCGGAAGGCCGCCTGCAATTTATCAACGCTGT
This sequence comes from Ostrea denselamellosa, assembly GCA_024699665.1. NCBI lineage: Eukaryota > Metazoa > Mollusca > Bivalvia > Ostreida > Ostreidae > Ostrea > Ostrea denselamellosa. Next base: position 9,676,720 of record JAMZEH010000018.1, read on the forward strand.
GTGTGTCGGCTGTCTGGAAGGTGGGTCCGATATCCGTTGTGCCGCCTGCAAGAAGAAATGGGACGGAAGTACACTTCTCCTAGGAACCATGTACTCCTACGATATCTTTGCGGCCATGCCGTGTTGCCAGAAACGTCTGACGTGCAAGCACTGTCGACGCGCTGTCGTTGACGTCAATACGGGCTTGTCGTTTTACAGCGAGTACAGCCGGATGATAGCCTGTCCATACTGTAAAGCCTACGACTATCATTTCATTCGTCCAATGTCGGACACGTTCGTTGTCAAGCAGCCTATATGGAATTGAACTTTAGCGTCTCCGTAGATTTTATACTCCCAACAACAGACAATTGCAATATTATCCATCTTATAGTTTTTTTAAAGTTTTTTTTCCATGCGTAACATCACGACTTCATTTTGTTTTCATGTTGGAACGAGGAACGTTCGGATTGTACTACGGAGCGACAATACGGTTTGGGATGGACCGAGTTTGTATTTACAAATGTTTTGCGTATATTGATTCAGTGTTACTCTTTGGAGAAAGGAAGGGAAAAAACAAAACAATCGTGTTTTCTTTTATCAACATTTGGTGCATATACTGAAGTGCTAATGAATTTGTGTCATAGTGTTATATACATGAATACTTTATTTTCACCTGGATTTTTTAATCATGGTTTGCTGTGACATTTTTTTTTCTTTTCATATGGCAATGACAATATTACTTGCATATAATGTAAAGTGCCTGTAACTCCCACTGCTATTTTGCGCAATGTTTCGGAAATGGCTTTTCTTTCTGTGCGTTTATTTTCACATATTTTATCAGTCAGTGAAATTTGGAACTAAAAGATGTTTTTAAATATATTTATAAAACACTGCTGGCGAATAATGCAATGTCGTAAAAAGGGGGGATTGCTTAATGGATATATCGGTTGGTTTGGACAGTTTATTAGTGTCTGGTAAATATATACGCATGTATTTTGGAATTTTGAAAACTTCCCTGGGCAGCATTTTTGTCTATACATATATATTTCACGTATTTTGTGTACACACATTGTATTTTCGGAGATTCGTTACTGTCGTGGGATGAAGTTAACGGACACGTGTTCAACTTTGTCATCTGTGTTGGAAATTAAAATGGACTTCATTTTCTGATCATCCCATTTCTTCTGGACTTTCTAGCTGTGACAGAAGTTTCAGTATGGATGGGAAAATCTGTTTAAATGGCATTTCACAATGTTTTCTATGTTATTTTTAAATAATTAAATGTTTAAAAAATATGATTTTTTTTTTTCTTTTTTATCGGTGCCAAACGGTAAAATATTGTGTTGTCTAAAAACACACCGTTGCTGAAAAAGTAGCCTTGAAAGGTGGTGGTTAAATCACGTGACAAATCACCGACATTTGGTGTTTACAAGTCGAACATGAATTGCGTGTGTTGTAAAATTCATTGCCAAAATCAGCACATTAACTGAATCCGTAATAAACGCGGATGGAGGGATACTAGAACAGCTGAACTCTCAGATAAAGGAGATTTAGAAATTTATTTCTGCAGTCTCAAGTTTGACCATAACTAATATCACATTCAAAATGTTCACGTGTCTTGTACCTTTTATCAAATGCGGATTATTTTTTTTTTTTGGCACTCGTTCAATATTGTAAATAAAAAGTTGCTTACAGGGCGTGATTAGGTCATTTACGGTAATGCTCTACTTCTTAATATCTATTGAATACCTTTCTTTTAAAAAGGCTATGCATACAAGATCCAGGCAACACCGATCAGAATATCTACATCACTATGGCAGTGCTCATAGTGAATGAAACGAAATGTACAAGGTGTTGGTTCTGATTAAAACCGTCTGTCATTCCAGTTCGTTATTTTAAGTATGGTGTCGCAAAAATCGATGATAAGCGAGAGACCCATTGATATTTTCCTGGCGTAGTGATTTTCCGATATTGTATATTGCACCTTTGTTATGAATCTAAGCGAGACGTTTTTCCCTTTTCTGTTTTTTTTTAAATTGGCAATATTCATGGAAAATTTTATTACCCCGACAAATGACATAAATTTATTTCAAAAGGCAGAAAATTATATTTTGCATACCATCTTATCAAATAAAACAGATAATCGGCTGTTACAATTATTTATTGCAGAGAAAAAACACGACATTTTATTATATTTATATATATTTTTGTTACATAAATGAGATGGTATCTGTAAGACGTGGTGTGTTTTTTAAGTGTTCTGCATCGCACAGCTCCGACACGCAGGTCGTATTACAGTTTTTGTTTATTTCTTTATATGGCAATGGATGTACGTAATTATAGCTCATTTAACCGGAACAACTCGAAGGAAATCATTTTGCTTACATGTATACAATTTTCCTCTTCCGCGGGCGTACCTGTAGTTGTGCTTGTGGATGGGAGGGAAAGGGGGGAGGACTGTCTTTGCAACGGATAACTTATTTTCTTGCTTTATGAATAAACATTAACTCGAGTATATTTGTAACATTATATACACACTGTATGAAGTTCTGACTGTCAGTACATGTCCTGGTCGACTTCCTGTTTAACCGAACATACAGTTAGGGTAATTTGGTGTTGGGATTATTTGGTGAATTTTTCTTCAAGACGTAGACACTGATTTGATGTCTTGGTTCATTTTTAAACTTTACTACATGTGAATACGACGCAAAATGTATAGTAAACTCGTTTTCATTTTTTGCAATGAGTTCAGTGGAGAATATAATAACGCAAAATGTTATACGAATGTTCTCTTTCATTAAATTAACAATACTATTGTCTTTTAAAATATATGAGCGCACATGTTACATTTTGCATTATTATATTTTCCAACACAAAATGTAGTAAAAGCAATTTTTTTTTTTTAAATCTACTTCTAATTACTTTTTTTCTTAAAGATAATGAATACTAACTATTGACACATTAAAACCATAATATATCAAGATCGCCACCATTGCAGATTTCATAGCCATTAATATCATGATTATTGCTATTTTGCGTAATAATTACACTCATATGTTAAGACAATGATATCGTTAATTGAGAGAGGGCATTAACTCAATATCGCTCTCATTAATTGATGGTAATATCTTTGATTCTTTTAAGACGCTCATTAATTCAAAATTAATGCTATTCATAATTAATTATATCTTGGGTTATTTGATTTTATGCTAATTTGGCATCAACAGGTATTATGCATTTAGGATATTTCGCGTTATTTCATTCTGTGTTGGACTCGACGCCAATTGTAATAACACTGGGTTTAATACATTTACATAGCTACATGTGTTATTTTAAAATAGGAATGGGAATTCGGCGCTCTTTATAATTTTGTAAAGTTTTCTCATCCACCAAGATAAGGCAACATTTTTTTTAAGCACGCCGAAACCACCAGATATATGGTATCGCAAATGATCAAGAAGAAAAGGGACTGTACATTCCACATGCACATTACCCCCGCCGCCCCCCCCCCCCCCTTCTTACCAAAGTATAGATGTCCATTCGGTCGGGTTTATGAGTGAATCGTGCCAAGATCTTCACACATTGGCTAGGGTACTAAGACAGTCTTGTACGTACCTTGTACGTTAGGCACTACGACTGCCGATGCGCAAGACATTTCCTTTTCTCCCTGCGGAGTTCCGTGAAGACCCGGGTTAGATAGAATAGGTCCTCAGTACTCCTTGCTTGTCGTAAGAGGCGACTAAATGGGGCTGTCCTTCGTATGAGACCGCAAAAATCGAGGTCCCGTCTCACAGCAGGTGTGGCACGATAAAGATCCCTCCCTGCTCAAAGGCCCTAAGTACCGAACATAGGCCTAAATTTTGCAGCCCTTCACCGACAATGATGACGTCTCCATATGAGTGGAAAATTCTCAAGCGGGACGTTAAACAATATATAATCAATCAATCAATCTCCCTGTGGAGAATAGAGCTTTGCTTGACTTTGACTTATTTCTCTCTGTGTGGAGAATAGGCTTGGTTGACTTTGACTTGTGGAGAACAGGACCGGGAAACAATTCCTCTTTGCACCAAACATGAATGTATCAAATCGCCACATCCAGGTATTATGCATGTATTCTACGCGCCGTGATCCGCATCTATATGTATCACTTTTGATTCACAAACGTCGTCAATCTGAAGATTTCATGAACGTTGTCTCTGCTCTGCCAAGTTCAAAGAGAGATAACTCAAAATTTCACAATTAAATCTACCAGATTTTATGCGCCTTTCCTTTACATTAAATCTATGAAAGAAACGTATGATTTTTCCATCTAAATTGTCATTAATGAAAAGTGTAGAATATATGTTGGGCATCATAAAATGCTCTCTCGTGTTACTATTAATTTGCATACTTATGGACCCTGGGCCCCAGTGTAAAATGTATTTTTCTATCCCTGCAGCTACTGAATTTGAAATGCATGAATAAACTTGTATCAATGGATTACAGATCAAATATTAAGTTTGGCCTCTCTTTACCCAATTTTTAAAGAATTATGGAAGTTGAATTTGGTAAATACATGTAATGTAACAAAGCGATGTCCGTATTGTCTGGTTTTGTTTAATAACCAGTTTCGAACCATTTTTCAACAAGAATGAATGATAAATGATGATGAAGAATCCCCTTACACATTCATTATATGATGCTTCTGTTCAAATTTTGATATTCTGAAATTAAACTGCAACCGCAACATAAATAATGTTTCCTTCTCACTCCCCCTTTTCCCCTCAGCTATCCATATAATAAGAATTATTTAAAATAAAAAGATATATACAGCAGGAGATTTTGTTGAAATATATAACTAAAATCACTACATTTATTAAATATCAGTTAAATTCCAACCAAATACTGTAACTTGAAAACTGTAATATAAAATCAGAACCGGATCCGTGAAAGGGTGAATCTACCTTAATGGACAAAAATATGTATCTTCTCGATTTGATTTTTGCGTGCATCACGTACATATACTAATCTGTAATGGTGCGTTACACTAAAAGTATACAAGGAAATAAAAGTTGTATATGATATTGAAATAAAACTCAACTTTTATCTAACGTTTATGTTTTGTCCTCTTTCCGGTGACAATTCAAAATTAAACGAGATTCTCGCAACTCAAATTCTCCTTCATATTAAACACTGGATTAGTGTGCTTTTCCTTAATGTCCAAACAAAGTTTCATAGAGTCTTGGATTTTAAAGAATGGGGCAACTTATTCTGACCAGCTGATCGTCCCCTTTGTGTTCATGGTCATAAAAAAGGCCCGGAAACAGTACATATTATGCCCGTCACAAGATTACGTGTGCATAGGATGTTTTTCATAAGCCACGAGTTGTCGAACTTTACGTATCAGCCATCATCATGTGAAGCACTTTCTTTTGCATCATATGAATGAGAGGTCCTAGCTTTAAAAATTGTGGCAGGAGGTAAACAGGCAAACCAAGCGCTCTATGTTTAAAATATTTTCCCAAAATTGACTAAATTAACAACCTGTAATTTTCTGAAAAACTTTATGAAGATCATCTTTGCTATATGAACATCTTCAATACCCATACAAACATTAAAAAAAATATGATCCTCGCTGGAAAACTGTGAAGAACCCACAAAGCAGCTACACAGCACGTTTCAGCTTGATATGCACAAGAGAAATGAAAATTAAAAACAGGAAAATCTGAACAGACTGATGTACAGGCATCGCTGTACCATAATACTCCCATCTAAAGATGCGCATACCAGAAAGACAAATATCTGGCATACCACACATAATATTTAGAGCATGATGATGCATTCTGCCTCAAAGGGGCATGGACAGACAATTCGTGCTGAAAATTTAATTTTTCCCCCCATTTTTAATGTTTACAATATTTAACAGGTATTTCTATTAGTCGGTAAAAATTTGAATGACAGTTGTCAAATCACAAAAGAGATATAGAGCTCACAATTCTTTGTTACAAGTATGTTAACAAGGCCCGTGTCATGTTTTTGTTTACATAGGTTAAATATACTAGTAAAAGTTTCGTTTAAAGCAGATTTTTTCAATTTACAAGTTAATTTTAAACACAAATAAACAATTTCTGATGTTTGTTACAACTCAATTTGTTTTAAATATATTTTTATTAAGCAATCTATATGTAAGCAAAAACATGGCACCAGCCTTGTTCAAAACAAAGAATTGTGAGTGCTGCATCTCCCTGTAACTCAACAACTGACATTCAAAATTTGGTGGATCATTAGAAATACCTGTATTAAACATTGTAAACTATCAAAAAAAAAAAAAAAATAAATATAAAAAAAAAAATGACAAAATAAAAATTGAAATATTTCAGTTCAAATCATGTCCATGTCTCTTTAAGTGTAACCAGAAGTCAAATTAATGTTAAACAAAAAAGCACACGAAAAATTAAATTAAAAAACAACTTTCTTCTTTATTCTCCAATAAACATTTAATAATTCAGTTTTAAATATTGCTCTAAAACATCTTTGCTCATCTTACATATTAAAAACAACCAAATAAATTCAAAGCTGTCCTTGGTGGAAACATATTTTACAACATGGTTTGCGAAAATGAAAATGCAACGAAACTCAAGAGAAGTGCTTATTTTTGCTATGTTTCAGTTGTCAAGGCTTTGGGTTGAATCTCTGACTGTGCTGGGGTTTCCTCTGATTTGTCTGATGACTCACTTTCATCTGTTGGGTCAGCACTGGCACGATCATCTGTCTGTCCCTCCCCACTGGGCTCTGGGGGTTGGGATTTCCCCTCAGGCTCTGACACTGTGGGAGGGCCATTGCCAGCCTCTGGTTTAGTGCTAAGTGGTGAGGATTTGGCGAGAGCTGTGGAGGTGGACAAAACTTTTGGTAACTCCTCATCTATTTTTGATATATCTGAAATTATAAAGACATTTCAAATAATATATGAAGTAATAAAAAATGAGCTTGACAGTAAGATCTATATTTGAACAAAACAGAAGGATAAGGGTCATATTAGCACCCCACCCCCCCCCATTTTTTTTCTTCGAGATATTGATGTTTGAACTACTGAAGTTCAACTGTAGTTTTTTGACAAAAATATAGAAAATTACATATATTGCCAGTGTTCTTTTGCAAAAATTCAATACCAGTGCCAAAGTGGACCTCCATAAGAATTTTTACACATATATAGTGCTTTTTACATTATATAGTGCTCTTTACATTATATAGTGCTTTTTACACATATATAGTGCTTTTTACATTATATAGTGCTTTTTACATTATATAGTGCTTTAAAATGATTTATATAATGTACAATCTCAGGACATTCCATAATGACTTTCATAAAAATGAAGCAGTCTTTGCTCAATACTGAATCATAAATTTTTCTAGTTTTTGGTCAAAATGAGAGGTAAGAAAACACACAGCTATTTAATTTAAAAGGGATTAATATTAGATGTAAATCAATAATGAAAGATTCTTGATTCACATTTGTTTTTGCATAGTCTAACTGTAACCAAATTACTAAGATATGAAAATCTGTTGCCTTAGGGGATGATTGGTTACTTAAGAAAAAAATTTCATTTAAAAATACATGAGGGTATGAACTGCGACACTTCACACAGGCATATTCATGAAGCACTAAAGCTAAGAAAAAACAAAACATGACATACAGAATAGTACATTCTCATGAAAATCAAATGTTTTAGTTTGAAGTGAGTGTGATATATAATTTGAAGTTGAAAGTGATGTCATTAATTTTTTTGTATTGCTCCATAACCTTATAACATTATTGATTCTTTATATGTATAATTCCCTATATAAATATGACTGCCAGAACGAGTCTAAATATGATTGTTATCTTTCCTTAATCTTTGTCATAAACCCTGCTTCTGTAGGTTTAGTGAATGATTATCATTATTTCATGTTGGAATTACTTAGTGAATCTCTCCTTGCCCATTACTTAGTGAATCTCTCCTTATCCATTACTTAGTGAATCTCTCCTTATCCATTACTTAGTGAATCTCTCCTTGCCCATTACTTAGTGAATCTCTCCTTGCCCATTACTTAGTGAATCTCTCCTTATCCATTACTTAGTGAATCTCTCCTTATCCATTACTTAGTGAATCTCTCCTTGCCCATTACTTAGTGAATCTCTCCTTGCCCATTACTTAGTAAATCTCTCCTTGCCCATTACTTGGTGAATTATGATATCACTTACCTATGTTATTGGCTTCAGCCGCCTTCCTCCCAAGCCTTTCAGCTTGCATGGCTCTACACAATGACTCAAGCTTCTGGATCTTATTAAGAAGCAGTGGTTTCTCTCTGTCATACAGTGTTTTCTATATAAAAAAAAACAACCCGAAAACTATATGAACTTGTCTATATATTGACATAAAACATACAACAATGAATCTTGTCTAGGTATTCACTGATATTCACTGCATATCATATGCTTCCTTTTCCATGTAACAAAATATTTTATGTTTTAAAAATCAACCACTCAGATGCAAATGTTAACTGAGAAAATTGGAAAAACAAGATAAATGAAATTGGCCCTGCCCAGGTGTAACCACTACGAGCTGCCCTGTCGGTGTGCAACGGTACTCACCTCCTCAGCCATTTCCAGTAAAGCTTTGTTGGCATTTTCCCATTTATTCTTCCAGGCAGCACCATCTTTCTCCAATTTCTTGATTCTTTTTGTCATCTAGAGATATTCGTGACAAAATGGTAACGTAGAAATCACAACAGTTTGTAATGGTATTCTAGATAACTTATCACTACACAATACAGCAAAACCTGCTTGTAATGAATACTGCTCATAACAGTCATGTTTATTGCCCTATGACAGGAAAATAACAAAAATTGTATTGTAATGAACTTTGATTGTTATTAACTGCATTTTAGCTGGCCTTAATGGCTTGTTAGAACCATGATTTCCTGTACAAGAGTTACAAAACAAAAAACAAAACTGTGAAGAATGTTTTCCCTTAGCAATTATAAAGTTTACAAAGCTAAAATATTCTGATGTTCATAATACCTTTTCCATCTCTGTTTTAAATTTCTGGAACATATCATTACTCCTGTTGATGGTGGACTGAAATTCTTCGTATCTTTCTTTATACATGGCTAACTGTAAAAGTTACATACGTAATTAATACCCATTAATAAATAGAACAAAACATTGAACTGTACTGATTTTTACAAACTCAAATGCACAAAATCAAATACAATTACAAAAGCTTCATAAACTTGGATATACAGTGTATTGTCTATAGATATATAAAATTATACACAGACAGAGAGCAATCAATATTTTACAGATAACACATGAAAGGGACTTGTACCAATTTGTACTTTTCATTAATATATTTATAAATCATGCTGGAGATGTCACTAAATTTTGTTGACGGAAGCCACTTGCCTGTGTTTCTAAGAGAGCAGCACGCTTGGCACTTTCAGCAGCCTGTCAAAAAGACAACACTTTGGTCTATTAAAAAAAAACAGGAAAGGACGACCACCCTAACAGCAGGCCTGAAATATTCATACACCTAAAATAGATACAGCAGTACCCAATAATCATCATCGATATAACCAATTCGTGGAATATTTAAGGAATTATTGTATCTGCATTGTGGGGACACAACTCCTTAAAACTATTAATGTAAATTGCATAATCATCCAAATTCTGTGGAAACTACCCTATCCCTCCATTGTTTTTATATGCCCTATAATGCAAATGGCCTACACATTTATTACATTTTGTAGTTCTGAAGTTTAATTGAGAGGTGGGTGTTTTTATTGAGAATAAAATACAAAATATTAAATAAGCAAATAATATATAAGGATATAGCCCATAAATATTGTGAACATTCATGTAAAATTCTTAAGATTTGAAACTTTTTTTCCATATTTTAATTTTAGAGTGACAAAATAATGATAAAATTCATTATGACCAGTTATGCTCTATTTCCTGTCATCTGAATGATGTCACAAATGAGTAATTTCAATGTTTGTGACATTTTCCGGCCAAAAATTTAGTAATTTTTCTAAATTTCAAAACAACAATTGAAAAGAACATACTTTTATACTTTTCTTTTTGCTATTGATTTTACTTTTCACAGTAATTATATAGTAACAAGATGAATCTAATTCTCTAATTCAGAAGGAAAATATTACATGTATAAAAATAAGCCCATTTTTATCAAAAGTTAAAAAAAAAATCTGAGGGAAAATTGTACAGCTAAGATGTCATATTTCAGAATATATTAATGGAAAGTTGTGCAATATACTCTTCTTCAAAACATTAAAAGTTCGAAACTTATTTAAGTGGGCCAGATTATCCCTGCACCATCATGTGTATAGCTGTTGCATATGATCAATGTGTGACACTGATAAAACCTTATCTCGTTCCATTAAACTGCAGAAAAAAAATACTACAATCTGCTACATCTGTGACAAACTTTAAATAGACATTGATTAACTATTTGTGAGGCAAATCAAATCACCTGTATACTTTATGGGCTACCTTTTTAATTACGCAATATCTATGCATCATTTTGATGTCAGACATTTCCAATTCTTGCTGCATAGCATAAAAAAAAAATAAAAATGCTGAAAATGCTTCTTCTTACCACAGCATGCTCCTTTCTGCTTCTCTCCTGCTCCTCGGCTAGGTAAGCATTGGCTTGCTCTAATTTGGCGTCCGCTAACTTTTGCTCCAGTTCTCTGTGCTGCATCACCTTCTCCACTTGCTGAAATGAAGAAGCAGTTTGTCAGTTGTGACATTACATTTTCTTGTGGGGTCAAATTTTTGTGCGTTTTTTCTTTTTAGAGTTCTTATAACACATAAGAAAACTTGTACGTATGGAAATTGGAGGATATGTACAATGATATTTGAGATCTTGAACTTTAAAAATTACCTTATCTAGTAAAGATTTAGTAGATGGGAGAAAAAAATTTACCTTATCTAGTAAAGATTTAGTAAATGGGGGAAAAAAACCCCTAATAGATTCAAATTCAAAATCTACAGACTGGTTATGGAAGTGAACATTGAATTGGACAAGAAATTTGTTAGGAGCTGTAGGTGCTGTTTTCCTCAAGGTTGGACCTTATCCCTATCTGAGCTGTAACCCTAAACCTCCAACCCAGACCTTAGCTCTATCCATAAATTAGCTGTAACCCTATGCATTTTCAATGTATGGTTCAACAGCAACTCAGTCATCATGACATGATAAAATGGAACATAGAGCCAGTCCTAACTAACATTCCAAATAACTGACAACATCTCAGTAACAAAACCAGATCTAAGTAATAATTAGATAATTGAATAAGCCTACAGAATAGAACCAGTTCATAGTGATAATTAAATAACTGACATGTCTCAGTAACAAAACCAGATCTAAGTGATAACCAGAGCTAAATAACTGACAAAACCAGATATAAATGATAACCAGTACTAGATAACTGACAAAACCAGATATAAATGATAACCAGAGCTAAATAACTGACAAAACCAGATATAAATGATAACCAGAGCTAAATAACTGACAAAACCAGATATAAATGATAACCAGAGCTAAATAACTGACAAAACCAGATATAAATGATAACCAGTACTAGATAACTGACAAAACCAGATATAAATGATAACCAGTACTAGATAACTGACAAAACCAGATATAAATGATAACCAGTACTAGATAACTGACAAAACCAGATCTAAGTGATAACCAGTACTAGATAACTGACAAAACCAGATATAAATGATAACCAGAGCTAAATAACTGACAAAACCAGATATAAATGATAACCAGTATTAGATAACTGACAAAACCAGATATAAATGATAACCAGTACTAGATAACTGATAGCCTTAAGAATAAAAAGAATAAAGTCTCAATATTTTAACCACATCTAAAAGTAATGTAATAAGAAAGCTAACATCACAAAAAGTTTTCAGTCTTTGAATCTGACAAACAATCCAAAAACCATTATCATGAAATTTCCTTTACTTCTGACCTCAAAATTTATAAACTATTATCCATCTACACCTTAAATATGAAATCTGATGGTTAAAACATATATATAGAGTTCCCAACTTTTTTCTATATTTCATCATATCAAGACAAGTACTTCAATCCTTATAACATCAATTTTTTTTTTATTTATTCCGATTACTGTCTTACAACCTCAAACCATTCAAAACATTGTTGAACCAATCTAATGTGTAGAATAAACATCTAATTTCAAACAATTCTAATTTAGAAAAAAATACAGAACTGAAAAACAGTACAATTAATTCACTTACAGTGAAGTTCACAAGAAATACCAAGTGACTGAATATCCCAGATAATGCAGTCTCAACATAATGACACTGATCTGGGAAAAACTCCAAGAACTTCTCCTAGTTTATAAAGAACCACATTTATCTCTCAGCTTTTTTTTTTTATTTGTTTTGAAATGCATCCTTTCTGTTTCTGGTGGTTATTTACTCCTACTTCTTTTGCCTCCTTCATGAGATAACAGACAACAGCTGCTTTCAATTATTTGTTTTTAAATTGTGATAAGTATCACAAACGAAACACAATGAATAAGCTGTCTGTAGATTCCTAAGCAGCATCCCAGGGTTCCTATAAAGTGAAGAGACGCTGTGCTTTTAATAAATTAGCACAGAAAATTGGGGAAGCTCTTCTTAGAAATTTACTATTAGAGTGACTAGATCATTACCGTACCTGCAAGTTAATTAACATAAATTACAAAAACAAATGAAGTCTTGGGATCCATTATGTGTCTTTTGCAATGATATGTCCCTAAATGATTTAGATGCAATGTAACTGCAAATTTAGATTCACAACCTTCAGACTACATCATTTTTTGACAATTTCAAAACTTTGCTATACTTCAAAAAATAATGATAAAGACAAAAAAACTGACTAAAGTAACTGGAATACATTGTCACTAAAAAGAAAATTGGGATCATTTGTCTTCTAGACATTACAGTGTGTATAGCATTATGGGATAGTGACATTCAGGAAGAACATCACAGTAATATCTAATAATCTACATTTACGACTAGCACTGGGAGTGAAGCTTCTCAGTCTCTTTTAAGAAAGTAGCCATGCCACCAAGAGTTGCTGCCTACTTGCTGGCAACTTTTCTTATTTTCTTCCAGAATTATAAGCCTTGCCACTAGGAAATGTGTATATATATATATATATATATATATAATAATCAAAGCATTTCAGCTATGTGTATTAAACCACAGGATCTCAAAACAAGGTGCTACACTATTCCGGTGTGTGTACACTGTGTATTAAATTAAAGGATCTCAGAACAAGGTGCTACACTATTCAGGTGTGTGTACACTGTGTATTAAATTAAAGGATCTCAAAACAAGATGCTACACTATTCAGGTGTATGTACACTGTGTATTAAATTAAGGGATCTCAAAACAAGGTGCTACACTATTCCGGTGTGTGTACACTGTGTATTAAATTAAAGGATCTCAAAACAAGGTGCTACACTATTCAGGTGTGTGTACACTGTGTATTAAATTAAAGGATCTCAAAACAAGGTGCTACACTATTCCGGTGTGTGTACACTGTGTATTAAATTAAAGGATCTCAAAACAAGGTGCTACACTATTCCGGTGTATGTACACTGTGTATTAAATTAAAGGATCTCAAAACAAGGTGCTACACTATTCCGGTGTATGTACACTGTGTATTAAATTAAAGGATCTCAAAACAAGGTGCTACACTATTCCGGTGTGTGTACACTGTGTATTAAATTAAAGGATCTCAAAACAAGTTGCTACACTATTCAGGTGTGTGTACACTGTGTATTAAATTAAAGGATCTCAAAACAAGGTGCTACACTATTCAGGTGTGTGTACACTGTGTATTAAATTAAAGGATCTCAAAACAAGGTGCTACACTATTCCGGTGTGTGTACACTGTGTATTAAATTAAAGGATCTCAAAACAAGTTGCTACACTATTCCGGTGTGTGTACACTGTGTATTAAATTAAAGGATCTCAAAACAAGGTGCTACACTATTCAGGTGTGTGTACACTGAAGTGTTACTGATATATGTGGCTTTTAATAAATTATTTGATATTTCATTGTGCTAACTATACATACTATGGTATACACTTATGTACTAAAAATTCATAGAATCAAACTATCTTCCTTCTGAAAATACACTTAATTATACCAACAAGAACAAGATGGAGGGTGTGTGTGTGTGACTGGATACATTATTTGGGGGGGAGGGGGTGATTGGATACATTATTTAGGGGGGGGGATGATTGGATATATTATTTGGGGGTGATGAGGGGATTGTAACCTCCTCAGTAGAATTATTTTAACCTTTTAAAGAATATCAAAAAGCTAAATAATTAAAAAAAAAACTTGCCTTCTCTCGGACTTCATACTGCTCAATGAACTTTTTCAGCTTGCCTGCCAGTTCTTGGTTTTCCTCCCTCAGCTTGAGGTTTCTGTCATGGTGATCTGTCATCTGTTGCTGAATCTCAGTGATGGTGGACTACAAAAAGTCAAATCAGGTCAAACAAAAGCAATGAACTCTTTCAAAACTTTCAAAATACCGAAAATCACTAAATATACTGAAAACTATGTTTTTATTTTTCTACCTCTGATTAACAGAACATATTAAACTTTTCACAGAAAAAATGTGATTAAGTGGTATAATTTTCCTCCATAGATAATTCATGGTTACTACTACTTTGTTGTAAAGAGAGAGGACACCTATGTTAATTGTGAATTGAAATAATTACTCTCTAGATTGTGTTGTATCTTCTCATTAAGGTTTAGCACTGTGTAGGACAATTTTTAAATTGATGTACACATTGAAATAAACCAAATACTGGACAGTGATATGTTTCAATATTTGCTGATTGTGGAAGCTCAGTGGTAGAGTGTTTGCTAAGTAAGTGGGAGGTTGTGAGTTCAAGCCCTGCTCTTGCCACAGCTGTGTCAGACCTAAGACATAAACAGAAGTAGTGACTGGTCCTTCGCCTAATGCTCGGCATTCACAGGTCTTTCAGATATGACCTTAAAAATGAAAGTTCCATGTCACAGCAGGCATTGGCACATTAAGGAACCCTCACTGTTATGACCCTGAGCACAAAGCATAGGTCTTGAATATGTTGTACTTCACCTGCAACTAGTGATGTCTCAATATGCACGAACAATTTATGACTGGACATAAAACAAAGAAACCTTTCGTAAATAAATAAAGACATTGAAAAAAAGCATAAAAATCTCATCTATGATGTTGATTCATCTATTCTAGTGTTCAACTTCACAGATATCCTCAATACATGACAAGAAAAACTGAGATTTCCTAGTGCAATTAAGTTCAGGTGCTATATTAAGATATCCACTTAATAAAATCATGCTCTTCAGATTTGGATAGCACAAGATAAGAAATTTTCCTAAACTAACACTCAGTATCGTTTCAAGTAGATCTAGGCATCTTACAAAACAATATACTTCTGTAAATTTACTTTTTTTCCTGCAACACACAAATTTTGGTAATGTCCACTGTCTTAGTAAGATATACTTCACTTCCACTACAAATCCTTATTACAGTAATGAAATGTAGAAGCGGGTTCTGTACAAGTAAAAGTGTTGAATCCAAGTTATTACTGTACACGAATATCAAAATAACCAGAATGCAAGTTGCTGTACCTAACATAAATAACGCATAAGATTTCAAATACTCTACATACCTCAACCTTATCTGATCATGATTTAGATCTTGATATCTTTAAAACATGCAAGCAATTTTTGCATGTAATAAAATCAATCTAATACAGATTAACTGCAGTGAACAGTTAATGCACTGTATGCAAGCTATGCTATAACTGCCATTCAACTGTTCCAAATATGACATGTCTAACGATACGTTTGAATGAAATAGGTATTTAGAAACATTTACAGCATGTCTGGAAGATTTTGCCATCATTTAAAATTGTTTTCATCACTCAACGGACTTAAAACAGTTGTGGACTTTAGCTCATAGTAAATACCTACACCATATTCATCCAACTACTTGATAAGGATTGTAGACAAGATATTGAGATCACAAATGCAGGTAAAATGTCAGCCTTCCTAGTTTTGTGAAATTTGAAAATTGATGATAAAACATTGTGAATTGTTTTCTGTTTACTCAAGAAATGAATTTTACTTTTGAAAATACATATAGATATGACGTGACGTTTCCCACTGGCATACTTCATAAAGTTCATACCCTCACGTATTTTAAAAAATGATTTATTTTTTGATATTTACTTTTATTTCTGTCCAAATTTCCAGCCATTAAAATACACATATTATATTTATTAAAATTGATATGCTCTATGTTCACAGCTGCTACACATTCAGGAGGAACTGGCTATCATTAAAATTTGTAAAGATACCAAAGACAAAAACATGTAAATCTAAGTTAATGAGGTACAAATTCAGGGAAAATAATAAGTGTATCTATTTGTTGGCACAATGATATTCCCAGAGTTTCCTTTCACACCTTACCGCCATTTGCTTTGTTAAAATGTTACACAAACCCGAAATTTGCTATTTGTTGGCACAATGATATTCCCAGAGTTTCTTCTCACACTTTACTGCTTTGTTAAAATGTCACACAAACCTGAAATTTGCTAGATATGTCTTTTCTTTTCTCATCCTCTTCTCTAGCTCTTTGCAAACTCTCTTGCTGTCAATCAATTTGAACATGCTTTATAAATTTACAATTGATAATAAAAGTTACATATAAATTAGACAACATAGACATATCTGAATACAGTATACCACAATCAAAGGCCTGAAGGCCCACAAAGGTGTCGAGTGCAATATCGTATACATTATTGGGTTCTCAATAAATTCAGAGGGCAGGTAAATTAGAGAAAGTAAGAGAAGAAATGTTTGAATGCCGCGGAAGACATATCCTCATGTTTAAGTACATAAATAAAGCACTACAATCATTTGTAAAATGTCAGCAAACTGTGTTTCTTTACATACAAAGAAATGAAGAGGAGAGCTTGGGCTGAAGTTGCTTATCCTACAAGTTCATACATGTACCCTCCTCTTGATAGATAATTTCCCTTCAAGATCAGTTACTTTACAAAGGCTATAATAAATAATTGAAATTGCAGACGAAAAATGCTGAAAAGAATATAACTGATGCAGAGTGAGACTACTTGTTTATAGAAGTTGTGTCCTCTGTTCATGTATGACGTAACAATTATACGGTATTAACTCTCTGTTTTCAATGTCTAACAATTCAAAAAGTTCAATGTAATATGTAGAAAGGTTATTGGAATTCTGAACAAATTTCAATTCCCAATGAATGCTACCTAGCCTGGTTTTCTTCACAAAATAACCTGTTATTTTCGTCGCTATGCACACGCTACTTTCGTTTTACTTAATTGAGAATCGGGATTACTGAAAGCAAAACTGGAAATAGTCTGTGTTTTTGGATTAGGAAATGAACCGTGACAATGCGCAATCCAATTTAGTATTTATCTGTTTCTACTGATTTGAAATAAGGATTCTTGGTGAAACTACCAGACTATAGATTGATTAGTTGATTGATTGTTCTTTTCCGCCACATTCAACAATTTTTCAGTTATCTGGTGGCATCCAGTTTTTATTGGTGGAGGAGAGAACCCAGATAAAATGTACCTGGGAAGAGACCACCGACCTTCCGAAAGTAAACTGGCAAACTTTCTCACATATACCAGTGCGAGCGAGATTCGAACCCGTGCCGACTAGAGGTGAGAGGCCTTGTGGTTTTGAGTGCGATGCTCTAACCACTCTGCCACGGAGGCCCCACGAGACTATAGATATAAATGAAAACCAAATCTGAGCAGGTTATTTTGTAAGTATTAATGATTTTGTGCAACACAAATTTCACGGGAAAATCTGTTTCATAGTAAATCCATCTGTGAATAATGAACTTTTCTTGCCAAACAATCATTATATAACTATTGAACAAAGATACAATAATAAACAACAACATCAACAACGGAAATGGTATTGTGCCCCTCAGATATCAATTAAATTCAATGTTTCAAAGTCTTGAATCATAAGAAACATTCAATACCAAGAGGCACTATTTGATTTTGCCCATTGAGATTGGAAAGGCGGGGTAGAGGCAAAATTTTGCATGATCGCTATGAGGCTCTCGACAAGCTCAACACCTTAAAAATAGCAATGTTCTGGTGATCTATGAAAATTTTCCCCCATAAACTTCTTAAACTTACCACATATCAGAAAAAATATATATACATACAAAAAAATTCATGCAATAACATTTAGATACCCTGAGGACAGCAAGTCCATGTTGAAAAAGTGAACTTGAATGAAAATTTTACTGCAAAATTTTTTTTATTACCAGTGAAATTTACATCAATTTCTATTGGTCAGGAATTTATAATTACTTTTGTCATAATCAAGAAATTCATTATTTCCTGTTTGTTCCTAACAATTACTTTATGAAACATGAAGTTAATAATATATTGCAAATCTTTTTTTTGGGAGTTACCTACCCTGATGACCTGGTTATGTTTCTGTAATTCCCGACACAGTCCCTCCAGCTTACTTTTTGCCATCACTGCTTTGGTGTGTTCTGTTTGAAGCTGGTCTTTTTCTCTTGTTACCTAACAATACATCCAGTTTTTTGGGTTTTTTTTGCATTATAAAGAATCTCCATAGCAAGATATCACTTAACACAGCAAAGAAACACTGAAGTGTTATTTTTCAGAACAGATATGATAAGGAGGACTTCTGTAAAAGAGGGTATCAACTAATTAAAGGAATTCATTTTTATAGCTATGAGAAATTTCATCAGTTTTTGTTATCTGTCTGCAAGCATGCAATTTTAATTACTTGTATACACCAAAGATAAGAGATTGTACATTTAATTTCTATTTGTACTTGAACTCTTATAAAATACCTGTGTTTCAATGAGATTAAAATCAGTTTTTTATCTTTTACTCTAATCTTTAAAGCTCGACCTTAACCTTGAAAACCGACATTTATTCATTCATAATACTGTTAAAAAAAAAAATCAAATAAAACCAGTAAGCCCCATAAATCTGGAGTTTTGGTTACCATAGTTAATTTCCTCTGATGTTGTTTATGTGTGCTCTGTAAAACACGGTGATCTTCATGTAAATCTGCATATTTTTTACACAGAGCTGCAAGTTTCTCTTCTGTTGTTTGTAAACTGCTCAATGCTCTCAATATGTGATCTGCAATTTAACATAACATAAAATATAACAAAATGGACATCCTACTTGGTCTAAAATCTGTGTTGTTGCTTTACCTTCCCATGTTTTTGCATGGAAAAACAAGAGTTGGCAGAAGACATCACCCCTTGTCAGACAGCTTCCCATGCTTACGCTATCTCCCTATATTCAAAAGATATAGCCAAGGTTAAAGTTTTTGAAAAGTAGGTCAAAGTCCAAGGTAAAGTCTTTGTACCAAATGAATGGTCATGGCGCATCTACCTATATATGTTATATATCAGAACCTTATCCATCGTGGTTCAAATTATACAACCAATGTTAAAGTTTTCCTTAACATGTCATGTTGACACCTGGGTCATGACAAAAGCTCTAGACATTTTTTCCTGGCAAGCCAAAAACTAAGAACAGAAATAAAATATCATAAAATTTTCGGAAGTTTTAGGTCTGACAGCTGCTACAGTACATATCATTAAGCCTTTATTGATTTGTCTCAATATATAAAGGTAATATGATAAAACTATCTATTTTCCCCAAATAAGCACTTTTCTCCCATCTAAGGACTACTCTCTGCAATATCAGTGTTATGTACTCCCTTGCACTGCTCCCTAGTAATATTTTTAACCAATCAAATTGGTCAGTAGGTGGAGTATTCCAGCATTCCACAAATCATAAGACTTGTGATTTAATGATATTAGCAGACATTATAACAGATCAACTGAAATGATAACTGAAAGGGGGGGGGGGGGGGGGGGTGTATAGTAAAACTAGTAATAGTTGACAACAAATCAAGTCTTAACACAAAATCAGTGATTAAGGAGATACTATATAGCATCATAATGACTGACTTCCTTTTCAACCATTAATGAAAATATGAATATCAGCAATATATTTTTCTATTCATTTCAAATTTTATTGCCTAGTTGAGTAGCTCAGTAGGTTAGAATGTCAATGCTAAACTATAGATTATGTGGGTTAAAGTCCAGTAGGGGTTTTAAATTTTTTTTTTGAAATTGCTTTCTACTAAAACTGTATTTTTGACTAAATAAAGTAAATTTGAAAATTTTCAATTTCAAAATATTGTTGGTTCATATTCTTTTACTTTTCATCCACATTAAATTTCACTGGTGTAGCATTCATCCATAAGATGAAGAAAAAAAAATTCTACTTGGAACTTATCTGAGTGATCAGTGATCAGAATTAAAGAAGTGTGAAGGTTTTCAATAGTGTTATTATTACGACTGATATAGAATCTTTTTAGATTGTTTCTGTATAAAAAAGACAATTTAATACAGAATGGGTAATTTGGGAAACAACAAATTTCATTTATGCCCCTCCCCCCCCTTCCCAAGCTTCACTGCCTCAGTCAGGAAGTAGCTACCATTCCATAACTGTATAATATGAAAACTTCTTTGTGCATACTTTGCTACACAAGCAGTTGACTTTACATAAAGGCACTTAGCAATGATTTTCTGTTCCCTGTTTTTACTTTTCCCGATCTCTATATAAATGCACCTACCAATGGTTTTGTCCTCTTTCTTTTTACTTTTTCCTATTTTTTCCTCCTTCTTTTCCCCCTTCTCCTGTTTGTCTCCCCCTTTGTTCTCATGCTTTTCTCCATTTACAATCCCAGCATCCTTCAGGGATTCCTCCAATGCCTCAGATCCTGAACTGCCTTGCATGGAGCCATCTGATTCTGGAGAGGCATCTCTTTCAGCAGGTGCTTCTAGCTGCTCCACCAGAGAGGAAATCACTTCCGTGTTGGGAGCAATATGTTCTGATTTTGAAGCCATATTGACAGACACTTGTTCCACCACTAAATTATCTGTAACAGGAAAACATTAAATAATCCCCCACATCTTTTTCCCTGACAGCATATTTATATAAAACATAAAACTACCAATTTCAAGAAACATTTGATATGGGTTACATTGCCATTAGTTACCTGCTCTTTCCATGATATTTGTCAATTTCAGGTTGAGAACTTCTAAAAGTTTGTCTTTGTCAGCACACAGACTGTCCTGTCCTTCACCCTCCAAATCTCCAGTTACTTCCCCTTTATCTGCTATCAGCTCTTGGGCTTCTGTTTTCTCCTCACTAATGGGACCACTTGAATTAGCAACCAATTGAACTTTTTCTTTAATAACAGTAGCTTCTAGCTGTGTACTTGGACTTTTACTACAAATCAACAGATTTGGAATTGGCTTCGGTTCCCTATTTATAACTGGTGTACTGTCAAATTTCACTTCTCTATCAGCAAATGAAATGTTATCGGTGTGAAGTTGTCGTATTAAATCTGGTGTACTGTCCTTTTTAACTTCTGGCTTTGCTTCTCTTGGTAAGGAAGGTGTACACGTGCTACTAGGAGTTTGCGATATGCCCTCGCTGTCAAACTCTAACAATAGACTTTCCTCCTCTGGGGCGATGGGAGCAGTATCCTTTTTCTCTACCACAGGTGGGACGGTATTCTCCTCCCTTCCTGATACTGGGGTGGGCCTGTCCTCCTTCACTGAGATGGGGGTCCTTGGCGTTATACACTGAGGCTGTTCCGTCTGAACGGTTTTCAAAGGCAGAGATTCAGTGTCTTCACTCGTTTCAAAAGTCTACAAAACCATTTGAAATTTTGTGAAATAATTCATATAAGGTACATATACTTGTAAATGTGTCACAAGATGAGGTAAACTCAAAATTGTTAAATATATCAATCATTTCAGGAAACCATGAATGCAACTTTACAGCTTGTATATATATATATATATATATATATATATGTCAGTTCAACCAGTTTAAAACAGATAAATAAGCCTTTCCTAATCTTTCTCTCACTGTGTGACATTTATGAGCAAGTAAGCATGGTAAATCAAACTCAGAAATTATACGCATTAAGCATTGTAGGAGGCATACTGTAAGTGAAGACAACCATGGTTTATCACACTGTTCATCTGATCAACTATGTAGCCAGTGTCGTATCATAGTAGGGCTCTTTCCCACTGAGCTATGGTTCTTCTCCCTTCTCGTCCAAACGAGAATGTGTGTTGTACAGTACCAACAACACATTATCTGAGTATCTATATCTTACACACAGACAGTCTGGGAAATTTGTCTACAGTGAGTTTGCTTATGATTCAATACATTGTACCTGTACTACAAAGATGTAAAGCACACAATATGCATCTGAATTCAAACACAGATGATTATCAGATATATGTGTACCGTTACATGTGTTTAGAAACTATATTTAAATACCAGTATGAACTGTGTCAGATGATCAGTTTGTATAAACCGATAAATTAACACAATACGCGCTGACACAATAAGTAAATCATTTTTAAACAATCATTCAGAAGTTTAAACTACATGTACATGTATTTTGTGGTGGAAAATTTGGAAATGTTTATTTTGCTTTTCAAACATTCCAAGGAAATCATGGGATGAAGTCTTGTTGGATGACAAAAAGAGACTTGGAATGGAAACTGCTGATCCACAGAATCGCTCAGAGTGGAGAGGTCGTCTAAGAAGGAGACTTGTCAAACAAGTCCAACCCTCAGATGAGGACAACAGACTATAAAACGGATATGATGATGATGATGATGAAACATTCCAATAAATTTCATGAAAACAGTGAATCCCTGATATACTTTGCAGTTCTATAATAATTGATAAATACATGTTGCATGATAAAGTTCAGGAACAGACAGTCCCTCCCCTCAACTTGTGTATTATCAGTGTAAAAATTCATCACTATCCAATTACCACGATTACTAATTACAGTAATCCAACATTACTACCAGAATTTTGTTTGTACACACCACAGAGATGTCAAAATAAATAAACACAAAATTCATAATATTTCTAAAATCACTTGGCAATTATAGCATTTAGGTGCATCAGGTTTGCCATTTGGAATAGATCCATGCTTGTGGTGTATTATGCCACACTTAAATTGAATTTAATACTGGTGTGATGAAATCATGAAAGCATTTTTAATAGAGATTCAAAGTGCCAATTTTAACTCATAATGTTTTCTCTATTAATCAATCCTACGCCCGCATTGCTTTGTCGATCAGTTTTGATGAAATTAGTTTTATTTTTTTAAATAGAAATTTTTCTTCGTAAACTCACATAAAAAGAGTTTCCTTTGCCAAAATTTGCACAATTACATCTGTAACAGTAAAATATCCATTCACTTAAGTATTTCCTTCATTATCACGCATCCACAAAAACTAGCAGTATCTAATTTATACTTCTTGGTCACCATCCAACAATAAGGAAAAACAAGACAAGGATACTCCTGTGAAGCTCGCACAAACATAAAAACCAAACCTGTAATTTTTGAAATTTCCTTTTAGATCCACAAAAGCAACAACAGAGAGATCGGAAGCCAGACGAAGCCATCAGATGAAAAAACATGTAGTCACCATGGTCACCATCATCACAACTGCAGCGGGGGGCACAAAAGAAGCGGAATGGTAGAGTAATGCAGGTTTTAAGGCACTGACACAAAACTTGAGACAACACAGTACATCTTCTCCTTACACAACTATAGTATTACTTTCCAGACATAGATCACTTCTACACAGTACCAGTCGTTTTTCTCTCTGTGTTAAGGTCCTATAGCCAAGCTATCAGTATCATCACCACTCTACCTTCAGAATGTGCATCATATAATAACTGAGAGTTGGTGTCAACGGTATGAGGATACCACGCTCTATGAATGTCGCTCTGAATTCCTTTCCTGCCACACAGTCAGCAACAACGGACGTTCATCAGAGCAAGCATCTCGGTATTCTTTCTCCAAGAAAGAATTAACAACTACATTTCTTGGTAGCCTGACATTTGTGATTTTGCTTCACCAACACCCAAATATCTGCGCATCTGTATCCAGCCCTAGACACCAGGTGACCCCAGTGAACATTACACCATACTCCTGTTTATACAGTAATGAAGCTGTGCAGCATGTGATAGTAATTAGGAATTGTAAAACCAGTTATTACAAGCTTGTCTAGACCTTTAGCAAATATACATATTGATTTGGATACCATTTTTGACTCCAAACCCATAACTACAAATAGGATTGTTGAACTCCTTACACCATCATAAGATGCCCTAAGGCTACTTGTATAAGTCTTGCTTCAAATTTTGCCATCATTGCCCAGAGCAATACAACTTCTACTTCATAAACACATTAAAGAAATCAATCCATGTCCCCTTTATCAACACAGTTTTGAAATGTCATGTTAGCAAAATGCTTCACTTCTATGCTTTCCAATACCACCTCAACATGAAAATAAATAGTAACATCATAAAAAATGTACTATCTAACAACCAATATTAACCAACTTTGGTTAAAAATAGCTAATGCAATATCTGAATTGATATCGATACCAAACTGTTGGTGGATCAAACCCCATTCTGTGTGATACAACCTGTGAAGATAGTACAGGTAAACACCCTCCCTTTATAGGTATAAATGTGTAAATTCTAAAAATAAAACACATCCCCCTCCATTTTTTTCTCTCCTGTCACTCACTGGTCAATAATTATACTTTCATCTACAAATAGCAGTAGAAAGCCACATGTTATAGCAATCTTCACATTAGCAGACGGTGAGATACAGTCTGTAGTGAATACATATTGAGATGTCGACCCCATGTTGAGTCGTCTCCATCAGAGAAGAAATACAGTGAACATACCATCTGGAAAGTATAACCACAAAATAATGGAACTGGCCAAATAGAGAATTTCCTTACAGAAAACACCTTCAGTAAGAACATCAATGCTGGACATAACAATAAAGCCAAAATATAGACCATATTCTGTACTGCCCTACTTAACAGCTTGATTATTAAAGAACAGCTCACTCAAACAAAAAAAAGTTTGGGTTTTTTAAGGACATGTTGAAGGGGGATATTATTCTCAGCTAATTTCCTAAGTATTCCAAAATGGTTACTAGTTCTCAGAGATTAAGATTAATCTTCGTTTTCCGACTCGTAGTAACACAATATATGACTGAAGCAACAAGGAAAATACATGCATATTATTGTACTTTTGCATCAACGTAATTAATATATGATAGATAAAATATTTCTCAGATAATTCATCTAGTTATGTTATTCTTCAACTTTATAGACAAACAATTCACCAATTTATTGTACATTAGAACAGGCAACTAAAACTTAACTTCTAAGTTGAAAACCACATGTATATCATGTTAAAAATCAATGATCAAATTATTACAACTAAAAATCTATATTAAAACTCGAACATGATCATACTTTATCACAAGATGGCCATACGCTGGTTGTCAGGGGACAAAACTGAATATGTCTGCATGGAAACCAGTTCATCTCTATAGTAACACTTTATCTTCTTGAAGAGCGCATCACTCAATTATCCTATCAGAATCTTCCCCCTTTTTTTGTGCTGCACAATGTGACAGAAGATTAAGATACACTAGCTATAAATATATCCAGGAGACTTAAGCATGCTGCCAAAGTTGGAATTTTCTGAAGTTTTATATTCCTTCAAAGATCACTTTCCTTAAATTTTGAACACATCCCCACTAAATACTGAGTTTATCTTGGCCTGTTTCATAAAGCTTTAATTTTGAATGACTTAAAATCCTGTACCAATTGCAAGCATTCAACAAATGAAACTCCTCTTGAATTATAATGTACGGAAACCTGCAGGAACGATGCTGTACAATTTTTTTTGTGTGTGTGTGTGTGTGTCTTACAGACATGAGTTAAGACATTATTGGGTGCGGGTGATCTTAGTCATCGAAACATATGTGATGGAGGATGATGCATGCCCCTTTTGTTTAGAAGGAAAATAATCAGCTCCTGATCACAATTATCTCCCAAGATATTACTCATTGAACAAAAAAATCTTAGAATTTTCATACAAATTCAGCACAAAAATTAGTATAAAGTACTGAATAATTAAATTTAACATGCCAATGTAATAAGGTCTACAATGTTTTCTATATGCCATGTAAGTTCAATATATTAGATACACCTCCAAACCTATCTGTTGTATCGACCACTCAATCTGAGATGTGTTTAGAAGACTGAATCAGTAACTTGACAACAGCTAGAACCACCCACTCAAAAGTCTGTCAAAACCTAAATAATTCAATCTCAGCAAATTTTCTGTAGCACTGACTCTATGAATTCCAGTGTCTCTGAACTTTATACAGACATGTAGGAATTAGTAATTTCAAAGTGAGCAAGCAAAAGGGGGAGGGAAAGTATGTCTTAACATGTGTTTAACACATGTACAGGACAATGTTATTAATTTCCTACACAATTTTTTTCCAAATACAATTAGTAACCCCCTCCCTCTACATACACACTTTCCGTAAGGCCTGGTGTACAATTACAGCTACATATAAGCTACAGTAACAAACAGGACAAATCACTGCTAGTAAATCTAAAGCTCTCCAAAGACAAAATTACTCAAATTACCTATGATCCATTTTTCACTTACTTATATCATCTACAAAAGAATACTCCCATTATATGAACTCAGAATTCAAAAGTTTCATATCCATTTCACTGATAGATGTTAACTTTTGCCTGTAACATTTTTTTTTTCATTAGTAAACTAAGTATACATACCCCCACTTACAGGTAGTTATAAACACTTTGTATGCTTTGAAATACTTCTCATGGGCAGAACATTGTATTGACAAAATGCCCTAAAGCAACTTGTGTCAAAGTGAACACACCCACTTTTTTTCCTTTACAAATACAGTACAACTGTTCAGCTTTGTTTATTACATGTGTTTTGAGTATAAAGGACATGTTTTGTGGCCGTTCTTTACATGTAATTCTTGAATACATTGAATTTTTTTTTTTTGGTAACAAACATATTGCATTAATGTTTAACTGAACATGATCTGAATATATTTAAAAGCTAAAGGTCTTTGTCATTATGTAATAGTTGAAAAACCCATGTGGTTTTTTTTTATGTGTTCCACTGTATACAACTATCATGTTATCTTGGAGGTAGGTATGTTGAGTATAAGAATTTTGTGTTGATGGCACCTAATTTATTTCAGTGGTCAATGCAGTGCCAGGTGTGTGCCCCCCTCCCCTTCACAAATATGATCCAATTTTCAATATTGAGTACAGCAAGCCAGCACAAAGTACTGGTTAGTACTGCAAGCTCTAATGACTAAACCATCTTCACTAGCCAAGGGTTTTCGTGTCCACTCTGAAGGGGGGTTGGGAGGGGGAGGGGGTTGGGGCAAATAGAGGACCAAAACTTTTACATGGCAATATAAAGGAAACATTTTTAAAAATCTTCATCTCTACAACACTTGGGTCATGATTAGTCATATTAATAAGCAAGTATGTTTAGATAATTGTTCAATTCAGGAGACCCAGGGGTAGGGTAGGGCACAGAGCTGACTGAAAACCCTTGGCTAGCAAAATATGATGACTAAAGTGAGCAAAAAGATCTGAGCTGAAGCCACACTACATTCATCTACAAATATTCTTTGACACAATTCAGGAAGTCCCTCTGCAAAAACGGTGGATGTCACAAAATCATATATACTTGATCCCTGATTACGAACTTTTGAAGATTATCTCAATTTTATCTTAATATTCAAGCTTGTGAATGGATCTCAATTTATCCTTACAACAAACAAGTGAAATACTGAAATCAAAAGTCAAGATCATTAGGTAAAAAATTTTGTCACTAGGAATAAACGAGCCCATGGGCCATCCATTCAAATGTTGCTGCAGACAAATAGATAAACAAACAGACAGATAAATCAAAAACTATATGCCTCCAAATGTCCAGGGGGATCAACCATGTAATAATTTATTTACTGTTATCACTGCCTTGCTATTGAATAGAGATTTTTGATGATTTTTATTTTCCTATTGTGTGATTTTCAGTATAATACAGATTTTTCCCTTTTTTCTTTAATCTTAATTTCAAGGTAGAGGCTACATCAGGCCCGGATATGGAGGGTCTGAACCCACCACCTCTAGGCTTGGTAGAAAGTAAATATACTTCCTTATTTCCATGTACTTTCAGATTTAAAATACTACACCAACAATAGTCCATAGTTTCAATTGAACCCCTAAAAAATGGCATGGGATGGAACACACTTCCCTGGGAAAAAATTCTGGATCAGCTCATGAAACTAAAATAAATACATTTGTTTTATTTTGGCAGAAATCAGTATTTTCAGTGGGTTTTGCCCCATGGACCCCCCACTAGGGCTTCAACCTTGACCCACTGGAAGCCTCAAGACAGACCTGTGTCCAGACACCAAGACCTTTTCTGCCCCTCCCCTCCTTCATAAATTTCTGGTTCTGCCACTGTTTTTGCTATATGAAGCTTTATCTCAGGAATAACACAATGCCAATTTTCCACACAGAAATATTTCAATGTGCTGGAAAAAATAAGAAATATGTTCTTCCTTATTTACTGGTAACTCTTCACCTGTCTGGTTAGCTCAGTAGATTATAACATTAAAATGTGGCAATCTGTAGATGGTGTGTTTCAGTCCTTCAAACAATTAGGGTTTTGATTCTCCTTTTTTATGATTTGCAATAACATTTCATTAAAGCAAGATCGTGAATTCCCTGTTGATGGCACTCTGATAAAAAGGAGTCTTAAAAAGGTGTATGTAGCTAAGACTCCTTTCCCAAGAATGCAATTTCGCAAATTATGAAATATGATGAAAAAATATGGTGATTCAAAATTCTTGTAAACAATTACATATTATGTGAACTGAAATAGAACCAGCATGATTCATTAATTAATTTTTACTTTCAATATATCTTTAAAGACGATTATGGGGAAAATCATTAAACTCTTTCTTTTAGTGGTTTTTGCATAGTTTCTTCTCATATGAGTTACTGTTAGTATCAATCACCATTATTAATAAATTAATGGATCAATGCTAAATTTATTTCTTAACACGACTTTGGATTTGCTCTAATTCTCTCCATCTATCCGGATCTGACAAGATTTTAGATATATAACTAACAGGTAGGGAAAAGATGCAATGGATTAGACTGGGATCAAACTCAGAACCCCTGAATTTTCTAGTCAGGTGTTCTACCCACTGAGCTATCTGGCCACCAGTGATTTCACCCGTCTGACCACCAAATTCCTCTCTCCTTGAATCTCTTCACATGTTGAATGCATCAACCACAGAACTTTATCCTCAGGTATTTTACCTGTCAATTCCAAGGACTGGTCTATGACACCAAATGAAACAAGCAGGGAGAAAATATAAAGGAACAGACAAGAATTTGAACCTAAGCCCCTGAATCTCTAGTCAGGTGCTCTACAAACTGAGCTACCGGCAATCAAACCCAAACTGTGACACATACATACAAATTAGATTTGAAACCTGTGTTATAGTATATTATATATAATTGCTACAAAAGGAAAAATGTAAGCAAGTCACTAAGGGCGAGAGTTCTATAAATATTTAATATGAAAGTAGAAAAAGAAACAAAGGTACATTGAAGGCCTCCAAAATGTTTAAGATCTACGTAATTAAATGTCTAAATTATTAAAGAACAAAAATCAATGGAAACAAAAAAGGGGGGTAAAAAACCTTCAGTATCTGCACTTCATCCATCATTCACATGGATGTGACAAGTCCGTGCATGACCAACTACCAAGACGAGATTACAAAACGAAAAGCGGTTTATAACTGTTTTTAAAATGTTTAATTGTTATCTATGTCTGTAAAATTGTGATACATGTATTGAATAAAGTACAATTTTACGAAATACAGAGCTATTCTTTCCTTTCCGTGACTAGAAGTTACTGCCATGACTGAGTCAGGTTTAGCGTTCAGGTAACTTTCAACTTGAAACAACTAAATAATTTTGTTTTTAGCATCAACGTTCAATCAGTAAACATGAACTAATACGATTACTTCCAAACAATGTAAATGTGTTCAACTATTTCTATGTAAATTACCATAACTTACCACTACTTTCTTCGAAATTAATAGGTTGTGGTGGCTGCCATGTTATGACGTCACAAATATGCATATATGGTAAAGTCTGAAAAAGTACCGAAACCTGTTACCTACATTCGGATGCCTCTGGATGTTTCATACTGTGGACACACAAAGTACTTGCAACATGGCAGCAGATCCGATGGCTGAAACCGTCGTGAAGTCCAGCCAGAAGAAGCCAGATTCTGTAAAAGAAATCTTTAAAACAATGAGCTATGGACCTGCCCCAGAAGCAGACAATGTTGTTAAGGTAACTTTTGCGCAATTGTAAACGAATGACAAATGCAAAATTTTCAAATATGCATAAGAAAATGAAGAGGTCAAGACACGAAACCATTTCATGATAATGATTGCTAAAAGGTGAAAGAGAAAATTTAGATCTATAAATTATTGGCACTGTCTGTGTTAAGTCATATACATTTATTGTATATGCCCTGTTGCTTTCATGAAAATGAAATGTGCACAAACTTGGATAATTGTGTGAAATGATTTTTATTCACCCTGACCTAATTATCTTGATTTGACATGTTTATATGTGGGAATGAAGCCAAATTAAACATGTTGATTGAAAGTGTAATCTATTTAAGGGATAACACCATATTTTCTATTTAGTAGTCCCCTTTGACCTTAGACAGGATGAACATGTTGTTGAAGAGTTTTAATTTATTTATTTTATTTATTAATTAAGAGGTCGTGGGTTCGATCCCAGTCACACATCCTCAATCTGTGACTTGTATATAACTGATTTGGATCAGAAAAATCAAATGATTCTTGAATTCATCATATAGTGATTGCATTTATAGTTTTCAGTGTTGATTAATTGGTATTTATGTGAATGTAAATTCATTAACAGGCATGGTTAGATGATCATGGGAAAGACTTTGGACTTTTCATAGATGGCAAATGGGTGAAACCAGAGGGCAGGAAGAAGTATATGACAAAGAACCCTGCAACTGGTCAGTATTACAGAGTTTTAAAAAAAAACCCAGCTGTGGAATACATACAGGATATGCCTGTACTTGCATTTTACTACGCGTTTGTGGTCTATTGATGTTGAACATATTTAATATTAGTATTTACGAAAATGTCAATAGGTGAAGAATTGGCACATACCACACAAGCAGAGAAGCCTGATGTAGAGTTAGCAGTTAAAGCTGCCGAGAAAGCCTACCAGAACTGGAGTAAGACTTCACCCCATGTCAGAGCTAGACATTTATACAGGTAAGTTACGTGTTCACTTTCAAAAACTTCCTTCACATGTTGCAGCAACAAATTGATAGATTTTGGAATGAAACTCCCCCACAATATTTGAAATTGATATTTTAAAATATCTGTTAAGTAAAACAAAACTGGAATACATGAAGGTATTGATGCTTTTATCTTTCACACCTTAATCTTGAAATGAAAGTCCATTGTTGAATACATGTATGAACATTGTGGATAGAGGTAAAAGTTGCTCATGCATAGTTTTATATTTATTAAATTTCAGCATTGCAAGACACATTCAGAAGCACATGCGTCTGTTTAGTGTCCTGGAGGCAATGGACAATGGTAAGACTATCAGAGAGACCCGAGATGCAGATATCCCTATTGTGGTCAGACACTTCTACCATCATGCAGGTTGGGCTCAACTTATGGAAACTGAGATGAGGGGTTGGAAATCTGTTGGTAAGAAATCTTGAAGAGAGAGCTTTTGGAATTGATGTTGCTTCAGTGAGAAGGGGGAAGAACATGTAATTGAAATTCATTGACGAAGTGCATGCGACTCATTGTAATGCAGACTCAAACTCTTGATATCTAAAAAAATTTTCTCAGCCCCATCAAGTTTGAGACAACGAGGATTGATTGTACTATAGATTATGTATATAATGCGAGTACATAATATGGCATTATCAATTCAACATTAAATGACAAGAACATAATTTTTTTTGTATAATGTGCTATATTCTGAGGGCTTCTTATGAATAAATTCAATTATTAATTACTCATGGATGTGTAGGAATCTACATAGTAATCAATTTTTCGTGACTCTGAGGGTCTACATACTTTGAAATTACTATTTGATAGGTGTGATTGGAGCCATAGTGCCGTGGAACTTCCCCTTAATGCTGCTGACCTGGAAGATAGCCCCCGCCCTAGCGATGGGGAACACAGTGGTACTGAAACCTGCCACATACACACGACTCTCCGCCCTTCTCTTGGCAGAGGTGTGTGCGGAGGCGGGACTTCCACCTGGTGTCTTCAATGTAGTTACAGGAAGTGGAGCCATGGGTAGCATGCTAGCTGACCATCCGTCTGTGGATAAAGTGGCCTTTACGGGTTCTACAGGGGTTTGTATACTTCAGAAAATTGTGTATTTAGGGAATACATGAATGAATCTTTTGCATGTAAAATATTGGGTCTTGTGTAGCATGTAAATTTTATTTATTAATGAAATAATGTATGATCTCTCGGAAAAATTTTTATTTGATTCATAAATCTATAGATTGATTGAAATATGAAGCATTAGAGAGAATTTACTGAAATTACAAAACTATGGGTGATACATGTACATTTTTAGACCATTACTTAGTAAGCCATTATTTTAAACAGATAGTATCTCTTATTTTATTTCAAAAATGACTTCACAATATTTTGCAAGAACTCCAAAAACAGAGTCTGTAGTATTAATTATGGGTTATCTAAAGCTGCAGCACTTTGAAATCAAAATCATTTTGACATCTTAGCCCTTGATAAAAGTATAGTTCAGAGGACAATATATATAAAAAAAATTCCCTATCCATATTCATATGACCTTTGTTGAACTTCATTCAGCAGCTTAGTTCCACAGGTACACAGCGACTGCAAAGTGATATAAAATAGCATCAATACATTGTTGCGTGTCGACAATCTTTGAAACAAACACAATGCACGATTAATGAGACAGCCAGACACATAACACAGACTTTGTAATTATCATGGGATTCAATGTGTTTGTACACATTGTAAAGAACTTTTTGTAATTTTCTAATTACAATCTTTGATTTTGCCATTTTTCTGGCACATGCAAAATTTTATCAAAATCATAGATCCTATGCCTTTAAGCTTTACCTTCAGGATTAGCTTTCCATTGATATTGATGAATTCACCCCACAGGTTGGACAGACTCTGCGTCGACTGACAGCAGGAACTGGGAAAAAGTTGTCCCTGGAGCTGGGAGGGAAATCCCCTGTGGTGGTGTTTGAGTCAGCTGATCTAGACAGTGCTGTGGAAGGAGTGGTGGATGCCATCTGGTTTAACCAGGGACAGGTGAAGAAAACTATATCACAAGCTCTTATCAGCTGGCTTTACTTGGTTTTGTTTTCATTGCATTATTGCTATTTTTGACCCTCTACCAGTCTGTAAATCCAAAGGGGACTCCTATTTCTATCTGTCCATTGTGCTGTCTGTCTGTTCCACTAGCAAACAGTCCTTAGCACAATGATGGCTGGAGTACCGAATTTTCTTGCTTTTTTTTTTATAATTGTAGTTATCCGTCCCTTTATCTGACTGTCTCTTCCACTGGCAAACAGTCCTTAGCACAATGATGGCTGGAGTACCGAATTTTCTTGCTTTTTTTTTTTATAATTGTAGTTATCCGTCCCTTTATCTGACTGTCTCTTCCACTGGCAAACAGTCCTTAGCACAATGATGGCTGGAGTACCAAATTTTCTTGCTTGTTTTTCATAATTGTAATTATCAAATCCAAATTTACTATGTGACATTTAGGATATATGTTATTTGATTATGAAATGAATTTAAAAATTATAGAGTTCTGAATAAAATTATTTTATACCTGATAAAGACCACATGCTTCAACTTTATCAACAATGAAACATCAAAATAATTTGACACTGGTAAACATGATGATTTGGTACCAATATTTTAGGTCACAGTTCAAGGTCAAACAGCATTTAATATATATTCTCTCAAATATTACATTCATCAACATTAATGAAGGTGCCAGTAGGGGATGTGTATTTCTCTCAGAAAGCTAATTGCTTATCATAGGAAGAATTTTTGTTTCATATATGTACATGTATATATATGGTACACAATTACTGGTACCATGCATGACACCTGTATGGCTAGTGATAAGTATTCCCTATTTATGTCGGTATTGTATTTATGTATTTAGTGCATGTTCTGTAGTGGGGAAATGCAGGTTTTCTGATTTTTGATAGTGAAAATAGAAAAAAAAAATTACATGTATTAAAATCATACTGCCAGTCAAATAATTCAAGTTTATTACTCCACAGTCTACCATGAAAAGCACTTTTAATAGGGTAGTTGCATTTCTATAAACATGGAAAATACACAAGAGCAAATGTAAAAGGAGAATGATGCAATTCGCCAGCAGAAAATATAAAGATCCGGACTGTAACATTGAAAATGATATTAAAGAAATGACATTGATACTGTGGGACAGAAAGAATGTGTCTGAAGATCAGATATAGCAAAATGCCCTATTTATAGGTCAGATAGAAAAATCGTAAATTCCATAGTTTATAGTAAGCATCCTAATATACAGGGTTATAGAATCCACCCTCAGAAAATGAAATTATAGAACAAATTTACATTGGAGTATGTTGGTGTTATCCATGAAGAAATCATGTCTTGTAACCTGAAATTATATCTTGTATGGTAGGCCTGAGATGTAATGTATACATTGCGTATCTACTGGTATTTGGACATTTCAGTATGTTATATTTTACATCAAAATATTGTGTATAATGTGTGAGAAAGTTACATAGGTGCAACATTTGTATTTAAGAGTACATTTACATATATAAGTTACGGGACTCATTTTACTCAGCCAACGTATGTATGCGTGAACATGTAGTGTTTACTTCGGAAATGAGTTTATAATGCTTAAACATGTGTTTACTTTGGAAATTAGTCTATAATGCAGAAACATGTAGTAATTACATTGGAAAAGAGTTTTTAATACTTGCGTATTTTATGATAGGTCTGCAGTGCTGGCTCTAAACTATTGGTTCAGGAATCAGTTTTTGAAAAAATGGTAAATAAATTGAAAGAGAGACTGACGCATTTCCGTGTGGGCAATAGTCTGGATAAAGCCATGGACATGGGAGCCATTGTGGATGCAAGTCAGAGGAAGACGATTGAGGAATATGTAGAGGAAGCCAGAAAAGAGGGAGCTGAGGTAAAATGAAGGGGAGGATCAAAGAGACTGTGATGTGTTTAGCATGTGACAGGCATAAAATGAAGTGTCATCTCTTGTTTACACAGCTACAGCTGCTTTCATATTGTTAATTTCTGAGATAAGTCCCGCTTTGACCAAAGTCTCATATTCTGTATATTCTATCAGAAAATGTAAGACTCGGGTCCATGTTGAGTTTATCTCAGTTCTAAAGCCTGATTTTTTTAAGAGTGCAAATTATGAAAATATTCTTACATTTCCTGATATTCTCTCTGGTGATGAAAATATGCTTCAATATATACAAGGATTAGCACTTCATCGGAGATGCATTGCTCTGTAGAGTGTAATTCAGAATACAAGTGTGGTATCGATCTTTTATTGATTTATGATTTATTCACACATATATTTTGATTAGAATTTAGTTAGAATGAAATGAAAATACTTTTAGGAGAAAACCAGTGCCTGCCATATCATTCAATCATTAAGGAACCAGACAACCAACTAAAAATAGAATTGAGAAATAAGCTTTCAAAGATCGAGTGCTCAAAGAGTTAAATGTAGAGTGGGATAAAAAAGATGCATACAGGATTCAAACACACTACAGCAAGATTATCCAGTTACACCCATTTCTCTTGACTATCAATGCAAACAAGTACTTGCCTTAAGCAGTTTTAGTAAGCAGCACAATTAATCTGGGTCAATCACTGTTAACTGCAAATCACTGTTAACTGCAAAAAAGGAGATTACCGGAGTTCAGGCATCATTAACATGCAATTCCTGATACTGATTTTTGTTTTTATTTAGTTGTTCCTAGCAATATTCAATATTCATGTTAGCTTCAGTTTATTTGAAAGAACAGTTGAAGGGGGGATGTCTTCCAATGCTGTTGAATCATTAGTTACATGGGGGTCAAGTTTTTCATGGTTTAGGAAAAAATAGTTTGTTTGGGGGGGGGGGGGGGGGGGTATTGATTTCATGATTTAAGAGTTGTGGTTCTTTGTGGTACTCCCCATTCTCCCTTTCAGTGTTTGAATTTGTGGGTATCTCTTTAAAAGTTAAGTTCTTCACTTAGATTGGAAGATAAAATTTTGCTTGATTTCATTTTCAGGTCTATCAAATAAAGGAGAGTGTACCGAGTAGTGGCTGTTACTACCCCCCCACCCTCATCACAAATGTCCAGACAGTGTCTAGGGTTGTAGCAGAGGAGGTAAAGTGTTCTGAACTATAATTAAGAAGTTATCGCTGGCAATGCTTAAAGAAAACCTACAAATGTGTATCACATTTTACTATGAGAAGGGTGTGCAATATTTGAAATGATACTCACCACGTGCATGGATAATTTTACTGTTTGTTTTAGTATACTTCATTATAACCTAAGTATTGTTACATTGATAAAATCTTATGGCAAAAATATCTTAATTATATAATTCTGATTCATAAATCTGAATAATAAGATTACATTAACGATAATTTCGTTGCATGTCCAGAAAGAAAATCTAGCCCTAATGACGTATAGAATTTCTTAACCTACATTAATACAGATATTTGGTCCAGTGCTTGTGGTATTGCCCTTCAGAACAGCAAAGGAAGCCCTAGCTATTTCTAACAACACAATCTATGGCCTCGGCGGGAGTGTTTGGACAGAGAATGTGCCCTTGGCCCTGGAAGTGGCGCTGGGCATTAAAGCTGGCACTGTATGGATCAACTGCCACAATATGTTTGATGCTGCTGCTGGGTTTGGTGGATACAAGCAGAGTGGATTTGGAAGAGATGGAGGAAAAGAGGCAAGAGCTAAGATATCTAATAAGTAGTTTAGACAGTCTTTGTAATCAGTTCTGGCAATTAAAATAGAAAGTATAACCTAATCTGATAATATTCATTTCATATTTAATTCCTTATTTAGGTAATAGAATACTGCAAAACAATTATATCTGTATACAATGTTGTCTTTTTTGTGATTCACCAGTTTTAAGCGTGGCAGCTGCCACAAGTATTTCTCCATAAATGCCAAAATTAAAGCAATGATTGGCTGCCATATATATTTGTGAATGGAGATCAGTTGCAAAACTGAAAGAAATGTTCCTGTATGTGAATGAAAATGTGTTTACCTTTATTGTAACTACATGTAAATTAAGAAAATTATGAGTTAGGGGAAGTCCATATCACCTTTAATATGGATATTTTAGAATACTGTTTTAAGACTTGTTTATTTGATGCATAATTACATTCACCTGAGAGTACCAGAAAAGTTAAATTTAAAAGGCTTTGCTTGTTAGTGCATGAAACCAGGAAATCGCAATTACAAGTTTATATAAGACTGCTAACATAAAATGCTGGTAACTGATGGGAAAAAAAACCCAAGATTTTCTGAATACAGGGGTTGTTTGAATATGTCCGTCCATCCTGGGAGAACAGACCTAGACCAGGCAAGGTGGAGGTGGATCTAAAGAAATTTGGGGCAACTCTTCCACAAAGGCCAACTTTTGAAAATGTGGATAATAAGCTAATTACAGTTAATGGAGTTACCATGCCAAGGTTAGTTACTGTAACAATGGAGTTACCATGCCAAGTTACTGTAATAATAAAGTTACCATGTCAAGGTTAGTTACTGTAATAATGAAGTCACCATGTCAAGGTTAGTTTCTGTAATAATGGAGTCATCATGCCAAGGTTAGTTACTGTAATAATGAAGTTACCATGCCAAGGTTAGTTACTGTAATAATGAAGTCACCATGTCAAGGTTAGTTTCTGTAATAATGGAGTCATCATGCCAAGGTTAGTTACTGTAATAATGAAGTTACCATGCCAAGGTTAGTTACTGTAATAATGAAGTTACCATGCCAAGGTTAATCAATGTAAAATTAAAAATGGGAAGTTTTGTTTATGACAAATTGAGCACATTAGATAGATAAATGTTTTCTTGGTATTTCCCTTTGCAGTATAGACAGAACCTTCAAGATGTACTATGGTGGGGGCCAGAAGAGACCAGATGCTCCTTATGTCCGACCTGTCATTAATCCTGAAGGAAAGGTCGTAGGTCATGTAGGGGAGGGTAATCGCAAGGATGTCAGGAATGCAGTGGAAGCTGCCCATGCTGCTGCTCCTGGGTATGATATAAATAGACATGATGAAATGTATAAAGAAAAATTGATTTTTAAATGCAAAATAACCATGCATGAGTATTGCCGAGAAATTTTCTTCTCAAAAATTGTAAGCAGCTGCTGTCAGACAACAATTTTAATTAAATATCTAATATGAAGAATGGAAAATAATTAAGTATTGATATTGTGGACAGGTTTAGTAAACACCCACTGTATTTCTTGCTTTTGTTTTTTCTTTACATTTGTTGCAAAATCTAAAGATTCTGCATATTAGCAAATGTAGAACACTTATTGCTCTGCACTTGCTTGGAAAAACTGCAAACATGCTGGGGAATAAACAAATTATTGACTGATATATCGCATGTCCATACTATGATGTAAAATGTGATGGAAAACTGCAACGCCTTCCCCTCCTGTGTGCTGTACCTCCCCTTCCTGTGTGTTGTACGCCCACCTGCTGTGTGTTGTACCTCCCCCTCCTGTGTGTTGTACCCCCCTCTTGTATGTTGTACCTCCCTTTCCTGTGTGTTGTACCTTCCCCTCCTGTGTGCTTTACCTTCCTCTCATGTGTGTTGTACCTCCCCCTCCTGTGTGTTGTACCTTCCCCTCCTGTGTGCTTTACCTTCCTCTCATGTGTGTTGTACCTCCCCCTCCTGTGTGTTGTACCTTCCCCTCCTGTGTGCTTTACCTTCCTCTCATGTGTGTTGTACCTCCCCCCTCTGTGTGTTGTACCTCCCACCTACTGTGTGTTGTACCTCCCCCTCCTGTGTGTTGTACGCCCACCTACTGTGTGTTGTCTCCCCCTCCTGTGTGTTGTACGCCCACCTACTGTGTGTTGTCTCCCCCTCCTGTGTGTTGTACGCCCACCTGCTGTGTGTTGTCTCCCCCTCCTGTGTGTTGTACCTCCCCCTCCTGTGTGTTGTTGCTAGGATTGAATATTGGAAGATGGATAATTATTTTACAGCAAAATATATCATGAAATGCTTCATGGGCAAAATATGGGACTTTGGATTTACAGTGTAAAAATATTAAGGAATTATTCACTGTTTAATGTTTAGGCCTGGATGTTGATAGTATGTACATGTAAGTGGATTTTTTTTTTTGGAATACATTTAGCTGGGGAAAAAGAGCTGCACACAACAGGGCACAGATTGTTTACTACATGGCAGAGAACCTGGAGATCAGGCGAGAGGAAATCGCGGGGCGGATCCAGCTGATGACAGGGCGTAAACTACAGGACTGTGTGGCAGAAGTGGATCAATCTGTCCAAAGACTGTTTCACTGGGGAGCTTACTGTGACAAATACGGTGGTGGTGTACAGGTGGGTGTAATTAATAATTGGAAATATAAACCTCACCAATGGACAAATATAACTACATTGATGTCTTATAAGCAGAATGCCTGTATTAAAGCAATACTAAACATTTACTTTCTGTAGTTTTTTTTTCCAGGAAAATGATTGTGTTTATAGGGGAAATTTTTAAATATCTACACTTCTTTAAATAGCTGATGAATAAGATCATTTTACATTCACATTTGTTCTTCATAAGATGACATTTTTATGTGGATGGTATTATATGTACATGTCATTAGTCATTATTTAAACAACAAGCCTCAGTTTATCAACATACAGTATACAACATTTGGCTGCTAGCTTTTATGTTATCATTGGTTGTCAGTTTAAAACTGACCACAAGGTATGTGATGTTGACGATCGCTGACCAGCAAGCTATTGATGTTGATGAGTGATATTGTTGTCCACGAGGCATGTTACACAGTTACAGGAGTGTGATTTCACAAAGTCCAAGGTGGTTTTAGAATGGTCCTAATATGATTTCTTGCCCTTGACTAACAGGAAACCACGTTGTATGGCGCCACAGTGAAGATCCATGAACCAGTGGGGGTGATTGGAATAGCTTGTCCAGACGAGTTCCCTCTGCTAGGATTTGTTTCCTTGTTTGCACCAGCTGTTGTCAGGGGCAACACAATGATCATCATTCCTAGTGAAAGATACCCACTGTCAGCATTAGATCTGTATCAGGTATTGATGATTAATGTCTCAATAATAATCAATAATTATCAATAATGATTAATCTCAACAGGACGTAAACCAAACAAATGATCAATTAATCATTAATGTCTCAATAAAAATTAATAATTATCAATAATGTTTAGTATCTCAATAATAATCAATAATTATCAATAATGATTAGTATCTCAACAGGACATAAACCAAACAAATGATCAATCAATCAATGATGATTAATATCTCAATAATGAGTAATATCTCAATAATGATTAAAGTTGTATGATCTGAATTTCAGCAAATTTTGTCCACCTTGTAAAAGCACTGTTAAATTATCACACATACATTTTTATGAGGCTGTACTATATGGCATACATTATTTCACCTGTTTTAATCAAAGGTAATTGGTTTCAAATTAATGTTTCAAACAATCATCACTCAGCCATTTTTAAATGCAAATCTAGTGATAATCACATGTTCAGTTCATACTTGCTGGACAGGAGTAGTCTTTGTGTAAAGCTGTGTATTTTGTTACTGCAGCAATGTGCTACAAGTTTAAGAGAACTAAAAATATCAAACAACCCATCACCATTCATGGTCCTTCGCTCTAGACAGTGGCATTCAAATTATGCTTATATCATTCTGGGATTCCCCAATGCACTTGGGGCTATTTATAGATGCCCAAAAGCCTGAACATATAAATATGACTTCACCGAATATCTACATTTTAAATAATCTTCTCTTTTCTTATACATGCAAATGTTTTCAAGCATGTAGTTAAGAGAAAGGTAAGAAGTTTATAACTAATTTTTCTCTTATAAAGTAATTTTGTACAAATAATAATAGATGAACATAGGATTATACAGCTTTAATATATTAATCATGAGTAATATCTCAATTATGATTAATATCTCAATCATAATTAATATCTCAATCAAGATTAACATTTCAATCATGATTGATTCATCAGTGGTTATTACCTCAGTGATTGTCATCTATATAATGAATATTTTAACAGTGATCAATGCCTCAATAATTTGGGAATATCAAAGTATCTTCTCATTTGTTAATGCTGATTTAGCGGTCGCAAACTTAGCTTTACTGGCGACTCATTAGTTACATTCTCTGACTGTTAATTAGAAGGTCCCCAACACATTAAATTATAGCGTCTAAATTTTGAGCTTTTTTTTCTATTTATTGATTTTTTACAATGGTATTGTGATTTTTAAGTAAAGCACATAAACATGCAAGTATTATCATTGTGATATGTATATCATATAATCATGATAACATCTAACAGAATTAAAAAGCTTGACATGGGAAACTGGTTTTTACTTTTGGCATTTATATTTTTGTAGCAGGACTGCACATGGTTCACGATGGATGTTTTCTGATGTTTTCTTTAGGTGTTTGACACTTCGGACTTACCTGGCGGTGTGGTCAACATTCTGACTGGAGACCGGGATCACCTGACTAAATATCTAACTGAACACCAGGATGTCCAGTCATTGTGGTACTTTGGATCAGCTGAAGGGTCAAAGTTCGTGGAGTTCACTTCAGCAGAGAATGTCAAGAGAACCTGGGTGAATTATGGATGTGAGAGAAACTGGTCTGACCTTGAGCAAGGTCAAGGGGAGGAGTTTCTGTATCACTCGGTGCAGGTCAAAAACATCTGGATACCCATGGGAGACATTTTTGCTAATTAACACCAAGTGTATGGTGACCAGAAAATAGTGCATTGATGATTTGATTCATAGCCGCTGTATTGTCCTTTTTAGAGCTACGTATTAAAAATGTAGTATTACCAGTTTTCATTGACCAGAAGTATTTGCTTCTTTAGAAGCTATGAATTTAAAATGTCAGTCACCATAGATCAGTAGTATTCATTTCTTTAGAAGTTGTATTACCTGTATTACCAGTTACTACAGTATTTCATTTACACACACACACACACATACATACACACACACACACACGTACATACACACACACACCTATACACACACACACGTACATACACACACACACACCTATATACACACACACACACACACGTACATACACACACACACACACACAGTGTGTGTGTATTGCATGAAATTTGCAGCAATCAAAATTTCATATTTTATTGTTCAAAGTAACTTTCCAGTGTGAATTTGCCTTGGGGAACTCGTACCACCAGCTTACATCGGATAACTTTGAGAGATATCAAAACACAATATGAATTCATGTTGACAAACTTTGTTTGATTATTTAGATATGCTGGAGATAATGTTTTATTTGATTTTACAAGAATGAAACTCCCACCAAAATGGTGTTTAAAAGGGACAACTTCAAAGCAAGGATTTTAAGAAAATTTACATTTGTAGCATATCTGATTCAGAATCTCTGTGTAATATATTTTATTTCCTATTCCAGGTCTTCTGCCTTTCCCTATTTATTTTACAAAAAATCTCATTATTTCACAATCTCATTCTGACTTTTGGATTTTATTATTTATAGAAGCATTCTTCTTTGAATCCATGATGTATATGAGATATTGCTTCATAATTTTATATAGTCATTATATTATTGACAATTTTGGCTACAGAACTCTAGCTCTCTAGTAGAAAATTGGACAAACAGAGCTACAGTTTGTGCAGTTACAGCAGAAGATGCTGAAGCAGCACCTTTTGTGCCACTCTCAGACAGCTGTAAGGATAGTATTTTATTTATGTAGAGGTGAAAGTATAAGTCAGAGGATGTCCGATGTAAGCTATATTGTTATATGTTCAGACAAGATCAGAGGGATGTTACAAATTATCATTGAAATACATAATTTTTTTTTATACAGTATTTATTTACAGTTAGTATGCACACTAATGTGACAATTTAACTGAGAGTTTATAGATACACAAGTATTGTTATTTAACATTTGAATATTGTTACAATGTGATAGTGTTGTAATCAAGGTTTCGGCATTACCTTACAGAGAATTTTTTTTTTTTTTTTGATTTTGTAGTTTTATGTTATGTTTAATAGCAAGTGCTGGCAGCTACTCAAATTATCCTGATGTGCCTTAATATTAATTCTTAGTTTCCAAGAAGATTATCATTTGTTAAGGGAAATTCATGGGCAGTTATAATTAATGTGATACATAATTACTTAATGCTATTGCAGAAATAATTGCCCATACTATTGGAGAGAATTTTCGACAAATGTATGGGATTTTTCCTGTGCATGAACATGGCAGTCCATATCAATTTTGTGGACAACAGACCATGGCATAGAACGAGAACTGCACTAGGTTTCAATATATTAACACGGATGCCTATGATAATTGACTGATGTGTCAAAAGTTCATAGTTCAACTTCATAGTCAGTATTAGTATAATGTACATAGGAACTGCTGTTTTGTGGTTCCCTTGTTTACATAGTGATGTTGAATAATTAACCAGTTAGTGTTATACAATGTCTGTAGAATCCATATATCACTATGCAGAGAACTGTCTGTGATTTATCATGTATCAATAAGGATTTCTTAGAAGATTTAATTCTCCTCACATTGTGTACAGTTTTTTTATTCATTTCAAGATATATGATAGTATCATTTCTTATTGTGTGTCAATCAAAGGCCTGCAAGCATTATTATGTAGAGTTGAATTGATGATATGATTAGATAATGGTATTCAAATGTATGTATGATTTATGTACCTTGTACGACAAAGCAAGAAGAATATACAGATCTGACGGTGGTACAACCACCAAGTTGTTGTATATTCATATGACTTAAACAATAATTTTGTGATCTTTCAAATTCAAAAATTTGTATTAATTCCACTCATTCTCAGAAAAGTTGACTTGCTGTCACAGGACTGAATTATTAAAAGCTGTCTGACAAAGCGAAATGTGCTCACTGTTTGTCCTAATATTATTTTTCTTCATTCATTACATTATTTAAAAGATGGCATTGGGAGTTGTGATGGAATTAGTCATTTTGACAGCAAATCAGCA
Source organism: Ostrea denselamellosa (assembly GCA_024699665.1). Lineage (NCBI taxonomy): Eukaryota > Metazoa > Mollusca > Bivalvia > Ostreida > Ostreidae > Ostrea > Ostrea denselamellosa. The sequence continues at coordinate 9,721,273 of JAMZEH010000018.1, forward strand.
ATTTCTAAAGGGTAGCCCAATATCTACAAAGCTGTTTTAATAGAAGTCTGTTAACCAGTGCTGTAAACTCTCCTATATCCAATGTGTGATGTTTTGTGAACTGTTTTGTATGAAATAAAAATCGTAGAATGTTCGAGTGGCAGTTTAGTTCCATTACACTTCACCCTTGTCTTTTTTTTTTTTTTTAAACATTCATTGATCTGGAGGTAAAGAAGTTATCTGATGGCAAAAACCTCAGACTTTGAGGATTTATGACTATTAATGATTTCGAGTTTTCAGGAATTTTTTTTAAACACAGTTTTCACCTTTACAAATCTTGCTATGACAAGAAACTTTACAACATTACTGAAGTGAATTTCAATCTTCTACCCCAACAAGAGGCCCATGAGCCACATTGCTCACTGAGTCACCTTGGCCCTTCTGTTTTTCAGCTTTCCAAACATTGTTTCTTTATTCACACGAAAAATTTAAGCCTATATTGAGCCCTAACCGTAGCCCCAAAATGTCATAATATAACCCACAGGCAATTATATCACTTGGGTTGGAATTTACTATTAAAGAATGAATTCAAACCCAAGCACTAAATTTGCCTGTTGATCTAAACAAATTCGCACACTAACATAATTTTGCTGTTCTGGAGAAAGTTAGGGCTGTAAATAATGGTATGAATTGAAAAATCTTCTATACTGAATTAATGAACAGACTTAAATTCTAACTACATTTGTACCCGAAGATGCATATTTTGCATATCATTGCTCTGCAGGTCGGAGCAAAACTCAGTATATACATGTAGTATTTATGTGTAAAACATCTTGAATGCTACTGATATTAAACTGAAAGTAAATGGATATTTAAAATAGCAGATAATTCCATGATGCCAGGGGTAGGGGTTTTTGTATCGGGGTGGGGCCAAAATTGTCGGCCACAAGTGCTCGACGTTTTAAATACCTATTATAAAAAATTGTCTTCCTATAAACCGGCGAAGGACGTTTGCGCTTTTTGATAGGACATTTGCGCTTTTTTAAAAGGACACGCTCCAAAACAAAGGACATTTGCGCTCCGGATTATTGACCATTTTGGACTTTCAGATAGGACATTTGCGCTCCTTTAAATATAGGATACTTGAGCTTAAAAAACCTGGCGGAATATAAAGATTTTATAAGCTTTATTTCATTAAAAGTTACATTTATTTAGGATAAACTCAGTCACTATAGCACTAAAACAGCACAGTTTTAGGATAAAAGTCCAATCTAAAAAGTATAAAATTATAAGTCTGTTCATGCATGATACTTGTATCCAAGGGAAAACACAAAGTTTGCTCTGGAGATTTGTCCCGATTGGTATTTGTCCCACTTATCGAAAAGATAGTCAAGTTTCTCTTTCTCGATTCTAGATTTAGGTGCAAACTCATTGATGTACCTCATCTTGATGTAAGTAACAGACTGTTGTTCAATGATAGTGTTCAAGAATAAGAAGATTGCTGGATGTGTTGAATAAAACTGTTCGTTATAATGGGCATGAAAGGATTCCGGACCATTTGTGGTACGTTTTCTGTCAGACGGCTGCTCTGCCCATAGAACTGGAGGAAACTTGGACTCATTTGTGACGTAGTTTTCTGTCAAATAGTCGGCAAACTTCGAGCATCGACTTTCATTGGGTACATCCTGCATTATATCCTCCACAAATGCATCTTCTACCTCAGCGTGAGGAAGGAAGGCTAACCCAAATGATCTGTTCAGCCATTTTCCGATATCACTAGAACAATCCTTGTAGTCCTTCGACAATCCTAGGTTCTGGATTTTGCGCCACCAGGCTTGCGCTAAGTGAAATCGACAACATTTCAATTCAGCCAATGGAAATAGTTGCCTAACAACCACCATAACCCTTTCCTCGAAGTCAACGTGAATGATATTCGGACTTAATGTTAGGCTTCTGTTTTCACACATATCTATTAGTTTTGTGAAACAAAGGCGGTAAATGTCCTCAGACATTCCTGGCAGAAGAATGCAAACGAGAGGTACATAATTCCCATTCATAAAGCCGTGTATGGTATAAAGCTGGTAAAAGAACTTTGGACAAAATTTGAAAGTCCCGTCCATAAATATATCAGGAACTTTGCTTAAGCACTCTATATTTTCGTTACATGTAAAAATAACAATACCACTTTGTCTGTCATTTGCCTGCAGAAAGTTCTTTGACTTCGTAGTCTGCACTGGATGATGCTCTAGGATATCATGAACTTCTTCTCTAGATTTAGGCAGGGTTGGTTGTGATTTTCTACGCACACGATATATGGCTTTCGAAACTGCTTTTAAATCCTTAGGATGTAGACTGTCTTCTTGGACTTCTTTTAAACCAGTGCGTATTATTTTCGATGGTCTCTGTGTAAGATCGTCCTCAGCCTTTCTTTTCGAACTTTGTCTCAACCGATGACGTTCAATCTTTCTATCATCTTGCGTGTGGTTATGTTCATTTTTGTGACTCAAAATGGTTGCCATACTACTGTCAGTCCTAACTCTGGATGTGCAATTCTTATCAGTGCATCTCCATGAAATGTCTTCCGATTTTAGAGTTTTGTCATAACGATACAAAAATCCATCAAAATATATAGCTTTTCCCCCTTTACTCGTTTCGACAACTTGCACATCCATCATGTACGCTATTCAAAACGAAATGAGATTTAATTCAAAATAGTTATTAGAACTCACATACGTCAGAATTTTCTGCCCTAAAGAAATCCACAGTGAGTTCTCTTCATGAGACCATTGAAAATACATGTAGTGTACGTTCTGATTAAAGTCTGTATCCCAAGAATTCAAAATCAGTATCGAAAACCATATTTCCCAAAGTTTTATTTAAAAAATGACAAAATTGATATTTTTATTATATTTTTCATAAGAAAAATGACTCGAGTAAAAAAAAGCGCAAATGGTCACTCTATTTCTTACAGGTAGACAAAAATCTGGAGCGCAAGTGTCCGCTAAGTTCGGGGCGCAAATGTCCTTTTGTAACTCAGGTAAAAAAGCGCAAATGTCCTGCGCCCCTCTAAACAAACTATTAAATAGTTTGTTTATAGGAAGACAATTTTTCTATTATAAATATTTAAAACGTCAAGCACCTGTGTGGTCGGAGATTAAACGTGTTGATAATTGAATAATTTTAGCTTGTTCTTGATAACTATCTTTCCAATTCTTTTCATATTTAGTAGGCCCCAGAGGGTCCGGGTTAGAATAGGTGTTGTACTTCTTGCTCCTTGTAAGAGACCGCGGTCTCGTGTCACAGCAGGTGTCGCACAATAAAGATCCCTCCTTACTCAAAGGCCATAAACGCCTAGCATAAGCCTAAATTTTGCAGCCCTAGAAAATAATTTGATACTCAGTTATGTTACTTGTTTGTATTGTACACAGTGTGAATCTAAATAAAATTTACTGTCTTTCTTATAGTAAGTAAAAATCCGATACCTTCTCAAATTTCTCCTTACTTCTTCGTCAACAACTCGCATACATGCCGCCATCTTTGCAAAACTACACACTGACTTAATGTTACCTCAAAGGTGACGTAGATTTACGTTGTATTTTACGTCGCAATGTAAAATATAACGTTTTCGATAAACGCAGAATTTCGCCTATATACTAACTACGTCCCACTTACGTACTACGTAAGGTTTACGATGCTTTTGTGAAACGATGCCAATATGTTACTGCTGTGTGGTTGTCATAGATAGTTAGTTTGCTTCGTAACCGGAGGGTCATGAGTTCGAGTCCCGCTCGTGTCATGGCCGCGCCAAACCTGAGACGTAAAAATAGGTAGTGATTTCTCCTTCGCCAAATGCTCGGCATTTAGAAGTGAGAATCATGGGTCTTTCGGATATGACCTTAAAAACAGAGGTCCCTGTCACGGTAGGCGTTGGCTCGTTAAAGAACCTTTTCACTGCTACGGCCCTGAGCTATAAGTATAGGTCTAAATTTGTGGTACTTTACCTACAGCTAATAACATCTCAATATGAGTGAAAAATTCTCGACAGGACGTAAAATAATCAATCAATCATAGATAACAACGAACGGTGTTTTCACGACTTGAGTTATCCCTGTCCATACCATAACAGACAGGTCCACCCCGAAATCTGTCTCTTTCTGTTACGCAAGCATCGGAATATCCTCACCACGTCGTTGATAGACACATTGTCGTCCACCTGACCTGTGGAGCGAGACTCATCAGTAAACAACACGCGCCTCCATTAGGTCAAACGAAACTGATTAGGTATATGTGCTAGCAGCCACTGCATTCGACATTGGCGTCACCGCGTCGTGGTCTTAAATGAAAAACCTGCAACCGATTCCTTACCATTCTTGGACACAACGGCTGACCATAGGTGTCAACAACTAGGCCTGCCGCCTTCATCGCCGTCTAAATTGGATACGGAAGTGCCTCAATCTTGACGTCGCGACGTAATGCACAGGCGTCCGCTCCTGGAACAGTCACTCAATCTCCCTGTGGCTCTGAAACGCCCATCTAAACGGTATATTGTTGTCTCATGCACATCATATTACTGGGCTACATGATGCTTCGAATGACCCTGCATTATCAGAGCAACGGCCCTACCTCCATCGACTTCACCCAGTATCGGCATCTCGCTCTACAATCGCTTCGAAAAGAAATCTTGCGTAGCTGATTTGTACATTTATAATGTTCTCTTTGATGTAATTTATTAGCACATATGTTACAGGAGCACTCTGGATGCAAGCTCTCTTGAAAAATCTGCTGAAAGCATGTAGCGACGAGTAGGGTCACAGTAAGTTGAGTTTTAACGGAATAACAAAGTCACAGTACACAAAGATGGACAGTGTCAAATTTAATTGCATACACTTGTCTAAAAGTCATATTACAAAAACCGAATTTTTCTTTTTGTTTTCCCCGCTAGTATATTTAGCACGGCTTTGTTCGTGGTGTGTGGGGGTGGGGTGGTGGTCCAAAAGACTGGGAGTATGGAAACTCCTGGATTTCTCGGTATTTGACTGCTACTGTAGATAATATGAAATCATTATCCCCATGCATAACACAAAACAGAATGCCTGTGCTTGTATAATCGGAAGGCCCCGGGAACCAGGCTATGAGCAGTGACACCAATAATTCTTCGTAGTTCCATATGAGCACCGTTTCAGAGACGAGGGTGGGACCACAATAGGGGATCAAAGTTTTATATGCGAAAATATTGGAAAATCCTCTCCAGATCCACGAGGCAAATTTTAATCAAACTTAGTACAAATCATTCGTGGGAGAAGATTCAAGTCTGTTCAATGAAAGGTCATGTCCACTTCAGAGGTGAGATAAGATTTCACAAAATTGGCGGAGGCATTTAAAAGCCTTCTCAAGAACCACTGGGCCAGAAAAGTTCCAATTTTCACTGAAGCTTACTGAAATAGTGCAGATTCAATTTTTTTTATTTTTTAAATCATAGCCCCGGGGGAATGGTGGGGCCATAATAGGGGATCAAAGTTTTATATGCAAAAATATAGGATTTCTTCTTTTTTTAAAAAAAATTTCTTCTTAAGAACAACTTATCCTTAAAACTTCAAATTTACATGAAAGCTTTTTTGACAAAATGCAGATTCATGTTTGTTAAAATCATGGCCCCCAGGGATAGGGTGGGGCCATATTAGGGGATCAAAGTTTTACAATGGAATACATATGTATGTAGAGAAAATCTTCAATATGGGCAAGGTGACTCAGGTGAGCGATATGGACCATAGGCCTCTTGTCAAATCTGACCTATTCAATAATCCTGAACTATTTATGGTTGACCTTCAAAGTTGGCCCATATTTAAGAAAATGAGACCTATTTAATATATTTGGAACAATTCAAGGTGTACCATGATCTATGATCTTGGTTTTATCCAGAACTGCAAGATAATGCCAGTCATAATGGTGCTAAGCATCTCTGTGTTATGTAAATTCATTTTCAGTTATGTTGCGGTCTTTTTGGGCTAGGTTGTTGTCACAGTATGGGGTAAGATTTTTTTCCATGGGAATAAAGATTGATAAAACATGTAAGCATTCTGAGTGTATTGCAGGCAATACAAAGTCCCCTACCAGAAGGATAATTCAGTCAAAAGTAGGTCAATCATAACAAATATCAAACTTGATCTGCATCTATCCAAGACAAAGCCATGTATAAAATTTCGTTTGAATATCTTCATCCAAAGCGAAGTCCGGAAAACCTCAAGTAGAATGACAGACAGACGGACATGAGAGTAAACTAATGGTCCCCTTTGGCATAGCAGGTAAGGAATTAAAAAAAAAAACCAAACATTTCAACAATGGCAAGTCAAGGGAATTCTTGTGAGCAATGTAGCCTATGGGCCTCATGTTTAAATTGAACTTGCATTAAATAGAATTAGATACTTTTATGATAACTGATTTCGAATTTGCTTTAGTTCTACCTGGTACAATATACATACGCTGTGTATATATATCACATCAAATCACTCTGTGTATACAAAAGGTTCGCCTCGTTTGGGGTCAGATTGTGTAAAGTGAAAATTCATAATGTACCGATACTGTGGATATGTATTGAACTCGTAAATATAGCAAGAAAAAACAATTAAAACAGAATCAGTGTAAATTATTGTGAAGCTTATGACCTATGTATGAGGAATTCAGATTTATTTTACAATATATAAAACTAAACTTTGTGTTTACTGATGAGGTCATCTCATTATTAATCTAAGGAAACTAAGATGCCAGTAGTTACATATTTATATTAAAATTAAATTGCTATAAGTTCTCGCCTATTTACAAGAAGCATCACAGGCTTTATCGGTCGCCTGATTATTCATTAAAAGTGCCACTAGTCCCAAGGGCTACGACTTCTATAAAAAAAAAAAAGAAAAAAAAAACTGTTCTGAATATCTAAAGTAAATTTTAATATTCAGAAACAGTATAAAACAAGATCCATTTCTAAAAATCTCAGTGTCCTTGAAAAGTGTCTAAACTGATGAAAGGTTTGACATACATGCAATGTATAACAAATGTACATGTAACGGTACGATTTACTTGGACCAGTCCTCGAGTCAATACCCCAGGGTTGCAAAATTCTCAAGTTTGGTACATCCTTTTCTGCTCTTTTCTACTAATATGAATTTGGTATTTACAGTGTATCAGCAAACTGACAGAAGTTTTTCAAATGATAAAAAAGTCACTATAATAATTTTGGCTCCACCCTGGAACCATTAAACTGTTATCCCCGAGGATCAAGAAATTTACAATTCTGGCAATAGGTTACCTATTCCTTCTGAATATCTAGTTTGTTTCAATTTTGTATCAGTAGCATAAAAGATATCATTTAAATGTTTTACACTATACATACCAAGTTTGGCCCTGCGCTGGAGTCAAAACCTCATGAAATCTACAACTTTGGTTGAGGCGTTCCTGCTTTACATCAATAAGCATTTAGTGTTTCTTACACATGTTAGAGAATTTTTTTTAATTTTTCCCCACCCCTAAAGGTTCAAGAATCCTGAAATTAACAATATATGCCCCCCCCCCCCCTTCAGGCATTTCATACTAAATTTGAAAATAATTGGAATGCAAGTTATTGTGAAGAAATGAAAAATGTTCACTTGTTAACACATTAAAAATTATTTCAGCCAACACTGATACCAAAACTCCTATCCCTGGCATCAAGAAGTTTACAATTTGGGTAAAGGGCTACCTACTCCTCCTAAATATCCATTTAGTTTCAGTTAAGATGTTTTAAATGTTTTACACATAAATTACCATATTTGGCCCTGCCCTGGAGTTAAAACCTCTACCCCAGAGATCATGAAATGTACATTTTTAGAAGAGACCTTCCTGCTTTAGATCTTTAACACTATGCATTTAGTTTTCCTTACACAGGTGTTGCTCTACAGAAGAATATTAAAATTTGGTCAATTTTGGGAGTTTTTCCTTGCCCCTAAAGCATCAGGGATGCAGGAGTCCTGAAATTTACAATTTAGGTTCCACTTGTCCCAAAGATGCTTCATACAAAATTTCAAAAGAATTGGAATGGTAGTTATCAAGAAGAAGTTAAAAATGTTTAAGTGTTATCACATTTAATAATATACTGATCATTTTCGCCCCACCTTGATACCAAAACCCCTACTTCTGCACAGTAACGAAAACAAGGAGCAACAATGTTTTTATATTTAGCATTAGCAGTCTGAATACCTGAGCAAATGTTATTATACCAAGTCCCAAATTTTCACCTGAAAGTATAATGTCACAAAGCTCAGTCAATAGTTCCACAATTTTTTATTGTCCATAAAATTTCAACAATCGGCTAGTAACACAACAATATAAAAGAATGTCCGCAAATGAAATTATGTATTGAGATTTTCCTCCCTTTATATCCGAACACTTCTTACGAGTGAATTAGAGATATGTCAGGATTTCCTGCATTGAGACCTGCACTTAGTACTTCATACATTTTCAATGAATTTGAATTTCAATCTTGAAACAAACATACATATACGACTCTATCACGTATAGTATAGGCATTACATGTAATAACATGGTATAGATTAAAAAAAGAATGACTTGGGCGTGTAAATTGAAAATATAGTGAAGAGACTATACTTCTAATATATATATATATATATATATATGTGTGTGTGTGTGTGTGTGTGTGTGTGTGTGTGTTTCCATTGCTATTTATATTCACAGCAAGTGAAATTCACAAAAGCAGAGTACCATCAATACATTAAAATTTTACACACATATTTTAGGTACACCATGAATCATTCTACACTGAAGCATAACATCTAGAAACCATGAAAAGCTCTATGATAATTTTCTAATACAGAGAGCATTTTTCATAACATATACATATAAATTGTTTAAGAAAGTTCTGTGTCAAATCTGTAATATCAAACTATGCTACCATAGACTTGAGTTTTCTTGGAAACTTTTCCATTAATGCATTAATAATTTAGAATTGAACTCACACAAGATGAATATCCAAAATACACAATATGGCACTAGTGGTTTAATCAAATCCTTGTCATTATAATAATAATGCCCATCAACTGAAAGTAGTATTTTTCTACAATGCAGCACAATGTAATAAATTTCAATCTCACTAGTTATCTGGGAAACCCCAAGTAGATTCCTAATTTCATGTCAGTACTTAATATCACAAAATGACTCATTCACGTTATATAGCAATAACATAAATTTGGGAGTGCTCTGTTGATCAAGACTTTTTACATGCATTTTAGCAACATAAAAATAAAAGCAAACAATTTTATTTTGCATGTGATGCTGTTCACGAAATTATGCGATAATAAATTCCTCTCGTATATTTAGGAATTTACAGTACAAGGACAAACCCAAAAGCATTTACATTACAAAATGAATTACATTTAAATCAAATACAGTAGGGTAGAAACTAACGCTTCAGATCGGCACATTTCATGAAACATGTATTTTCAAAATGAAGTTTATTTCTTGCCTTTATATTTTTCTTACACCTTTTTGGAATCCCTATCTTATAAAGCAGACGTACTGTATTTATCTGTATTCATTCACATTTTTTACAACTGCATCACGCCAATGGGGAAATGCCTGCCATTACAAAATGTGTTGTAAAGATATCAAAAGGCAATATTTATATTGGCTACTACTTATTATATAAGTGATAATCTTTGTTTAACACTAAAAACAGGTTTAATGGAAAGAAGACCAAATAGACACATAAATAAAAATTACAACAATAAACATGTGCAGTCATTAAAAAAAAATATCGATATGCTTTTATTTCACATTTCATGTCTTTCATGTGACATCAATTATCATTCTATATTTCATACTTGTATCTTTTATCAATGTCTTGATTATAAACTCATATACATTCATATTACAGTGGCTAATCTTCTGTCCTCCTAAACATCTCTGGCAAACTTCAAACCAGTTTGATTTATTACAACATGAATATACATGCAGTTATGTTTAACAATCTAACAACTATTTCAAATACCCTAATAACCACTAGCTATATAACTTAACTACCATACTCAAGGGAAACAATTATAATGCATTAACCTAGTGGATAATAAGACTAATAGTAATTTACAGAAGACACAGTCACTGAAAATATCTGAACATTCACCAAATATCTGAACATTCATCAAATATCTGAACATTCACTAAATATCTGAACATTCACTAAATGTCTGAACATTCACTAAATGTCTGAACATTCACTAAATGTCTGAACATTTACTAAATGTCTGAACATTCACTAAATAATCTGTTACACTGCAATCCTGGAATTCTACAGAACTGTGTCAAATCAAACCAAGGTGACAAAAATTCATCTGTAAATTTTGTTCAAACATGAAGAAGGGAATGCTTATCACCATCACACAATATTAGGAGATGGAAACATTAAGATTCATCAAAAGGACTACAATCTTTAGTAGAGACTTCGGGTCCATCTTCCATGCTAAGATTTTTGACAATTTCTGATATCTCATCATCTGACGATTCATTTCCCTCACTATAAGATAAATGTGGAGACAGTCTGTATCCCCGGGATTGATAGGCTTGCATCTTTCCTGTGGACGCCAGCAGCAGACCTAGGTAGGGAGGTGAGGGTTTCATTGGGCGGGAAATGTACTCAGGGTGGTACTGGACCCCCACGAAGTACTGGTGACCTATGGATACAAGATACTAATTACACATTTAATGATAAGATGTGTTTTAAAACCCAGTTACAACAAAGTGTAACTGTAAGACATTGTAGTCGAAACTTTTGTAATATGGCTTATATTTGAACTTTCTAAAAGTAGATCAAAGGTCAATGTAAAGGCCACAAGGTCAAAGATTTTGGTGTCAATGGAATGGTCTTGCCACAAGGAATACACATACCAAATAAGAAAGGTCTACCACTTATGGTGTAAAAGATATGACTAAGATTAATTTTTTTAAAAATTTTACAGGCACTTGGGACATGGTTCATTCCACCCACCCCCATTACTCTATTTTTTTCTGATCTGAAATAGACATACTAATTTTTTTTCTACAAATATATTTTGTAAATATGCATTAAAGATCACCCAAATATGTTATTTTTTGTCTCTGTCACGCATTAGTAAAAAAAATCACGTTACCAGTGATTATAAGATGAGAAGGCATGAAACTCTTTTCACGTCGTCTGCCTCACCTGGTCCAAACTTCGCCTGATTTTCACTCACAGCAAGTCAAAACATTGGATGTGCATATATCAATACATAAGTTAGACATTCTTCTTCATTTTTGTGTTTCCATTATGTTCCAAATGACATTAAGCACACAATTATGCTCAAAGATACCGAGAGAGATTAAGAGATCAGTAGTGGATTTAAGGGTGTGCACCTCCCCCCCATAAATTTTTCAGATTAAAGCAATACAAGCTGTAACTGATGGTATTTTTCAACTGTCCAATTATGCACCAATTAACATATATCGGTATAACTAATATAATCCCCAAGACTTGAAGTTCAAAATTCAGCAACATAAACCATGGGGTTGGGGAGTATTTACCTACAATAAGCGCTTCATATAAAACACCAGTGTGTCGTATACACGGATGATTGCTGAACATAATCAGGTTGCTGAGACCAAGGTCATACAAAGATGGAGACTAACATGAAAAACTATACATTTCGTTCATTTTAAAATACTGCAGCGTGACACGAATGGCTTTAAGCATTATAAGTATAAGAAGGTAATTAAATTGTGAAAATGTGCCACTCAAATGAAATTTGATAATGAATTTGCTGTAAAATTTATATTGTTTACAAATCTGACACATGCACATTGCTTTTACAAACTGGTGACGTCTGAGGTCAATGCACATCGGAGATTACAATCAGGAATTACTGTCAGGAAGACAATGATTCGGCATTTTCTGCTGATTTGATGGGTCTATTGCTTCAGATTCACTCATATCCAATGAAGTCATATATATTCAATCACAAATCTGTCATATCATTTGTTTTTTTAGTTTTCAATTTATTTACCACCAGTTACAGTTTGTATTGCTTTAAAAAAAAATTAAAACAAATCATTATTTTTTCACTCTCAGAGAAGTAAATGACAAATTATCTTTATTTATTGTTACTTTATTGAGAGAACTTATATTTTATTTTTTAAAAAACTTAAAATCTATGTAATTTTATTAATTTCACCCCATTAAATGACAGAAAATAGTAAAAATGCACTACATTGGAGGTCTATATAATAGAATTTATACAAGATCCAGGAGCTTCTGAGGGCTTTGCCTCTGGGCCTCAGTCAGGGCTTCATACTGGATCCATTGGGAGCATTAAGGCAGCCCCCAGATCATATGCCGCATGAAACTGTGCCCCCCTCCCCTCCCCCAGCCAAACTTCAATTCCTGGATCCGCCCCTGGAGATAATTGGCCATGATATTCAATCTTGGAGAAAGGGCATTTTTGAAAAGATTACAAGAAAATCATATTACATCAAAACTTCTTTGATCTTCAACCATCAGAATAAAATATATAGCATACAAAACTTGCCATGCCTTGGTAGTACTGTGCTTTTATTAAAACTAAGCAAATTTGAAAATTCTTCTCCATCGAAAGCTTCAAGTATCATCGTGCATTTAATGTCATTCGGAACAGTAGTCTGGGTTATTGTTCCTGCACTTCCGGACCGGCTGATGCACAACAATGAAACTGACTCTGATTGTGAGTGATTTGATTGATGTAATTAAATATTTGCAAGTTCTAAAAATATAAAGAAAACACGAAAGTAAAGAAGAGTGTCTAATCAATGTATTGATATATGCACATCCAATGTTTTGACTTGCTGCGCATGAAAAAAGTTTGAACCAGGTGAAGCAGATGACATAAAAAGAGTCACATGCCTTCTCTTCTCATAATCACTGATAATTTAATTTTTACTACTATGTGACAGAGATGAAAAAATAACATATTTGGGTGACCTTTAATGCATATTTAAAAAATATAAATAGAAAAAAAAATTAGTGTGTCTATTTCAGATCAGAAAAAAAAAACCAAACCACTAGTAAGATGGTGGAATGATCATGATCCATGCCCTATATGCCAATGGAAAATTTCCAAAAAGTAGGTCAAAGTTCAATGTCAAGGTCACATCACAAGGTCAACAAATCTGGTATTGTTGGAAAGGTCTTCCCACAAGAAATGCAAATACTAAACATAAAAACAGTACCTCTTACAATTTGAAAGATATGACTTATATTTGAATTTTCTAAAAGTTGGTCAAAGGTTAAGGTTACCAGGTCAAAGATTTTGGTGTCAATGGATATGTCTTGCCACAAGGAATACACATCCCAAATATGAAAGATCTACCTCTTATGGTGTAAAAGGTTAAAGTTTACCACTGACAGATGGACAGACCAAAAACTATATGCTCCAGAATCTTCAATTCCGGGGGCGCAATAAATTATATTCCTAAGGGATCAATGATTAATTAATAAATGTTTCCCCTAAAAACACATAACCATACAATTTCATTTTCTCATTCCCTCTCATGATTACAGATTAGTCCTGATATTATCTACAATACAAATTTGGAAAGGCTATTTTTACCATCGAGTTCCATGATTTCCATTCTTTCTCCATCAACACTTCGACCCACAAATTTCATTCCTGCTTCCTCAAATGTTTGAATGAACTTGGGATTCACCTGTGAAAATGAATCGTCAATATTGTGGTTAACTACTAATCCTGCGGTGTGATATGATCTACATACAATCTGATGACAACAGTGTATTACCTCGTATCTATGCCTGTGTCGTTCTTCAACATATTCTTTATTACCATACAATTTCTCTGTAGAAAATAATAAGAGCAAGCATTTGTATTAAAAAAAAAACAACTATAAAACTGACTTGGTCAGAGAGGACCTCACTAAGGGCTATCAAAGGAAACTGACATCTGCATTTGATAAAGTAATGTTTAGGTCTGGTAACATTTTTCAAAACCATCCTACAAAAATGCTCAACAATTTTTAAAAAAAAAAATATTTAAGGAATGACTTTAATTTTGGGGCAAATTATATGATTATAACCTGAGTTGGGCCAATTTATGCTGTATAATCTGCAAGGGAACATTTCACTAAGGTGTAATGTGTGAGGAATACATAATTAAATAAATAAGTTACAATTGAATATTAGCATATTAACCTGGTTAATTTAGTTTGTTGGCTAGGAATGCATCATTTAAATAGAATGAATCCAATGCATGTCACATGAAACATTTTCGCATATATATATATATATATATATATATATATATATATATATATACACACACACACACACACACACACACACACACACACACATCTTGGGGATCCAGGTTGTTAGAATGGATCCCTCCCTGCTCAAAGGCCATAAGCACCGAGCATAGGCCTAAATTTGCAGCCCTTCACCGGCAATGGTAACGTCTCCACATGAGTGAAAGATTCTCAAGCGGGACGTTAAACAATATATAATCAATCATTAAACTATTACTACAATTCTAAATTTTAAATTGAATTATCTCCCTTTGACAAGGTTCAATAGATAAAAATTCATAACAAAGATGTCGACATACAGACAGACAAAGTAACGTGAACCCAGAATTTATAGGTGTCTTCGTCTTATTGTAGAGTGTTTCCGTCCACAATTTGAAAACTATATGGTGGAAACTCTTTGAGATATCACACCACAACAAAAATGTTGATGGATGAACAATGTGATTACTATAGAGCTTCCACATTTCACGCAGGGCCCTAACAAATTTCACATGGGGCCCTAACAAATTTCAAGCACTGTTTGTACATATTAATATGCATAGTGTTCAAATTTAAATCTTCTTTAATACGAATTTCTCGAACTTTCTGTACATATTGTATGTACAGTGTATATACATTTGGGTTGAAACTTTTTAAATTTATTCCAATAACACTGACAGTAAATGAAATCGTACTTGTTATACAGGTCTTGCAATTGAAAAGCGTCTTCCGTTTTCCTAATCTCATGGTTCCACCCATTTGTCCTGTGTTGTGTTCTGGCATGTCAATCACCTGTTGAACGAATGGCCATTTAATCTGTTAATACTTATAATTGTATGACAAGGAAGAAGATATGTACAACATTAAATACACTAATAACCATTAACATGATTTAGTTTTGCATCAGTAACAAAAAAAAACAAAAAACAAAGACAAGATTAAAATTCCCAATAAGAAAAAAATGTTTCGTTCAACAACTGTGTGATTCAATGTACGATTATGGTGCCTCTAAGTCTCGTTAAAATCACACATGTGTCGGGGGAATGGGGTTGGTATTAATCAGACTGGGTGCCTCTAGATAGCAGCCTCAAACTGCCATCTCTAGAAGTGAAGCCTCGCTCATAATTTTTTTCTCTGTACACTGTAACAAGTAAATCTCAGAAACTTTCACTCTTTCTAATTTCTTGATCTCTTGAAGTAAAATCTGGGTCCTGTGACACACGTACTTGTTGCCCTTTATTTTGCTCTTGAAAACTTTAAAGAATTTATTGTGGATATATGCTGTCAATCAAGCTGATGGACCTTACTAAGAAAATGGAAATAGCGTGCCTGGACCGTGGCCATTTATACACATGGCACTTCAATGACGATATCCTACCTGGACACTGTAAGTGTTGATTAAACAATTATGATGATTAATTTTAGCATTGAATGAGGTATAAAAAATGGACATTAATTTTGAGACTACAATTATAATCAAAAATAAGAATTGAACTTGATTTTTCACAACGTTAGTATGGCAAGAATCACTCAAACCTTCTTACAGAAGAATTAGACAGCCAGATTGAGTAGTCCCTTAATATTAAGATTAGAAATATATTGCTGCCTTTAGGATTTGGCCAACTCTTAAAAGCTCAAAACGTCTTGATCTCTTGGAATTTTTGAGTATATGTACAAAAATGTTTTTGTCACTGTCTAATCTACCTGACAACTTGTTTATTCTGAAAACAAAAATAATACTACTCATTTTCTACTGCTTGACAGTCACATCAAGCAAACTATTAGCATTAACTTAGTAGTCAGGATGCTTGCTTCACAACCAGAAGTCCTAAGTTCAATTCTTGATCCCAGGACTGTGTCAAACTTAAGATGTTTAACATAGGTAGTGAGAGTTCCTCTGGGAAGCACTTAGACACTTCCATAAGAATGGCTGTCAGGTAGAAGTTGACACGATAAAGAGCCCCCACTGCAATGGCCGTACGCGGCATGCATATGTAAATATTTGTGGCACCTTACCAAAAACTGGTGAAATTTCAATATAAGTGAAAAACGTAAAATGACACATAAACAGATTAGCCCAGTTTCTCTGTACTTACTACAGGGTATTTGGTGGTGGGGTCTAGCTCTGTAGAATGAGCTCCAGCCCAGCCAAGAGCATTACGTGCAAACTCAATTACTGCACACTGCAGCCCCAAACACACTCCTGAAATCCCCAAATTAAACATTACAAATTGTTAACAGTACCTGAAGACATCTGTAAATGGAAGTTAAGATTTCAATACAAAATGAACATGTATAAATGAAAATGCTTTATGTAATAAAGTGCACCGTGACGGCACATGATATGCCTATCAGATGTTTATTCATTATAAACAGATAAAAGTGCATGATACAAAATTGCTTGGTGCAAAGACTGCACCAATATCTTTGCTTTAAGGTCTGACGTAAAATCAAGATTATTCCTTGTAATGTGTCTATTGCACATTGCAACTGATTTGTCAATACAACTCTTGAATTGTTCTGATAGATACAAACACACATGTATTTCAAAACATATTTTCATTTTATTACATATATTTAGATAATTACTTTCACATGGTATGAATTACTTATTTTAGGTTGTACAAAGAAATGCCCCATAACTAAAGGAGTGACAAATCATTTCCACAGCCTTCTAACATTATATTCATTAATTAATCTTTAACTAGACAGATGTAATTTAGTTTTTATCACAATTGAATGTCCAGCTGAACTCTTTCAAACATCATTTCTTAAATCATTACTTCCAAAGGGCTAATGGAATCTTAATTGGACAGACAGATTTGTCTCCAATCAAAACTCCTTGAAACACCATCGCTTAGACCATTATTCCCATAAGACAATTCCCCTATCTTTGACAGGAGGTGCTTCTCAAGTCTTTGCAGATTTTGTAGTACAGTACTGCATATATTTATATCATTAATGTTAGAAACAAAATAAATATCATATTAGTTGTTATGTGGCTATATTTTATAAAACCAAATGTGCATTTTTTGATAATTGCTGAATAGGTTACAGCGTTACTCTCTGACATATGTAGGAATTATCTTCCTTAAAACAGGTTTTTTTTCATTTTTAAAATAAGTTTTAATGACCTCACTTTAAACTATAATACACATTTCCCGACAGATGCACAAATTGACAAACATTGTTGATTCGAGGACTCATATCTACAAAAGAGGGTTATGTCACATATATATATATTATAGGTCACGGTGACCTTGAGTTATAGTGTGACACACCTTCTACTATAGATGCATTAAATGACCAAGTTTGATGATTGTAGACCAAATGAGTCAGACGGGATTTTGCCATATTTGGCCACATCAACGTAATCAAAAGTCACAGTGACCTAACTTTAAAAAGCAACCCAAGATATACCATCGAACAAAGTTTGATAATTCTAGGTCCAATAGTACTTAAGTTATGAGTCCCAGAAATGAAGTGGGACAGAAAGACGGACAAGATCACCATACCATAATACATCCCATCTCAGATGGACATGTAAAACCCTCCTGGAAATTTCCATAGATGAATTAATAACAATTAAGAATAACAACCAATCTCGCACTGCCAATTTGAAATATTGTTCAGCCAGTTATTTTTCCTCTCTATCACACCAGTAAATTCTCAGCCTTACCTAAGAATGGTATATTCTTTGTTCTGGCCCAATTGGCAGCCAGAATTTTCCCCTCTGTTCCACGGATCCCAAATCCACCAGGCACAAGTATACCACTGTCAAATTGATTCATCAAATAAATACAATCTCTATCATATCTGTTTCAAAGTGATATGACCTTGAAACCATGTGACTTTTTTTCTTACCTTGCTAAATGTGTAATTACCTTTACATATCACTAGTTTTATTCATGAACAAATCGTATTATGATTTTTTTCTGCATTTTGAAATTTTTGCAATTTCATCTGTAAATTGTATCAAATAATATTCTGCATTTCCAATTTCTGCAGCCACATTATACCTATATATACCTTTGTGCATGTATGTATATTTTGTGACTGTAACTTTTACGGATTTTTACTAACCACAAAAAATGGACAACAGCAGAAAATACCCATAATACGGTATTCAAAATTTTTCCAAAAGTTTTACAGCTTCCACTTTCACTTTGCATGTCAATTACTATCACTATCTTATTTTTTTACCAGAATTGATTACCATAATCATGCCTTGTCAGATTAAACACAGTGTAGTCCAGTATTATTTGTTAACTATATTGATTGATTGTTTGTTTTCTGCCACACTCAACAAATTTTTCTGTTGTCTGGTGGCGTCCAGTTTTTGTTAACTATAATGAACGTTAGATATACTCATCATTACATTGTAGAACTAAACATTTTCAAGCTTACTTTTGTGCTAACTATTAACATATACAAAATTATTTACAAGAACCTTATTTTGAAGTCATAGAAATCTCATGAAGTTACACTCAAATAAAGATCTCACAAATCAAATGTAAATTTACAGCACCAAGAGCTGAGTATTTTACAGACACATACTTTGCAGACACCAGCTGATGCCAAGCCTCGTGATACTTTGAGGGATTTTCTTTCAGCATCTCCATCTCGAGATCAGCTGCTTCAATGTACTGAAATGGGACCGAAATTGAATTTCAAGGTTTATGAATTTGCATTAAAAGAATAACCTACTGACGTTAATACAATTGAACAGTCGAACACAATATTGTAAACCTGGATGTATCAGCATGTTGTTATTAGGCACACTGAACAGTCAAACACAATATTGTAAACCTGGATGTATCAGCATGTTGTTATTAGGCACATTGAACAGTCAAACACAATATTGTAAACCTGGATGTATCAGCATGTTGTTATTAGGCACATTGAACAGTCAAACACAATATTGTAATGAACAGTCAAACACAATATTGTAAACCTGGATGTATCAGCATGTTGTTATTAGGCACATTGAACAGTCAAACACAATATTGTAAACCTGGATGTTTCAGCATGTTGTTATTAGGCACATTTCCTTTGCAAACCATACACGTCATGTATAATCACACAATGTCAATATCTTTACCAAACAAACTGTGTAACTATGGAAATAGTACTTATTGGGGTAATTTACACAAGAACGTTTTAATCATGTATTTTTCCACATTTACAGAACGATCTCTCCCATAATAATGTAACCTAATGACCCCCTCAAACAGTAAAATTTTTACACATACCCAAAAAGAATGGAAACCCATGCATAAGTAAGGACTGATGGACAGACAGACAAATGAAGACTTGACAGAGTGTGTAACATACAATGGACGGAACATAAAGATTTTATGTAGAGTATGCGGGAATTTATTCAGGAAACATTTAATAACACTGCTTAATTCTCACACACTATAATTCCGCTGACTCAGACTGTGGTTTCACAATATTCTGACTAAGATCAAAATGAGAGGCAATAGAATTTCTTCATAGCTCACCTGTTCCAGATTTTCTCCATTATATACTATAGTCATGGTTGATAAAATTTGCATAACTACATGAACTTGTGTTTCTAAAATGTGTATTTGATTAAAAGTGCAGAAAGAAATGAGAGACATTGTGTGAACCACTTCACTGAAAATTCCTGGGGACTACTTCAACTCAATCGTGACATCACATCTGCTTACACAACTTGATGAGTTATCAGTCTCTGAACAAATTATGTCTACAGACACCAGATAGACAAGATGAGATTCCTGTATACCCCCTAAACTTCATCTGCAGGGGGGTGTAATAATAATAAACAGAAATGCCTCATTTGCTACCAAAAATGTCAAACTTGCACATTTCTAGCATTAGAAGTGCAGAGAATTCGGGGAAAAAAAATTATATATATGTCATTTATTAAATATTGGGAAACATGCATGGTAAAGCAATAGAATTTCTTTATTCTTCATCTGTTCCAGATTTTCTACATTAGAATATAAACTCTACCCTTGGGCAGGCATATTTTCCGGATATTTAGTCAATACCCTACACACAAAATTCCAAGAGAATTCCTGTTTGCGACTTACCTTGAGGTTAAGCTTATGGCTGACACAGAGGGCGCTGTGTTGGAGAGCTTTTATGACAGAGGCGTAGGCATCCTCTAACTGAGTGTATTTCCCCACCAATGCTATGGTAACTTCTCTCAGTAACTGATCATGTCTGTAACCAATCAGATTGCTCTTAAACAAAATGTAGTATATCCTATGCAACTTGTGAGACAAGTTTTGATTGGTTTACAAGCTGGATGTAAATTTCTTTATACCCTGCTGATATCTGGAGTGAATAATGTGACATCACAATGAACTGTCTTCCTACACCGATATAATAAAGGTACACACCAGTAAACGGATAATTAGAATTCCAAACTTCAAAGTATTATCACAAATTCAATAAATTTAGAAAAAATTTCATTTAAATGAATGAATCAATTAGGCTTAGGACTTTTTTCTTTCATTTCATATATGTACAAAGCAGGACAACTTAAACATCATATGCAAAAGAAAGGTGGACTGGGATAGTGAGTTTGATTGGTTACTTAGCAAATAAATTCCTTGTCCAGGTTCAGTCCAGGGTGTACAGGGATTTACTCTGCGTTGTATTCCAGATGTCTGTCAGCCTTCAGGTGTATGGAATACAACCCAAGGTAAATCCCATTATACCTTTGACTGGTCGGGATAACTGATGGTATATACATATTTGAATATCTATAAATTACATCAATTTTCGGTGTAGATTATGTTAATTTTAAAAAACCCATGTATAAAACTGATACTTATTTGGTTGCATGATATTAACACAAAATGTGCTCTCATCTCCACTTTTCAATTAGTGACTCTAAAATTTGTAGATTTCATTGTTTTACCATCATCTACATTTGTACAGTATCTGTACCTCTACACCAAATATGATGCCAATTGTTTGTGAAAAATATTATATTGTTGCATCACAGGGGCCTCCGTGGCCGAGTGGTCAGAACATCGCACTCAAAACCACAAGGCCTCTCGCCTCTAGTCAGCATGGGTTCGAATCTCGCTCGCGCCGATATATGTGAGATAATATTGTGTACAGTATGACACACTCATAATGAAGCACTGGGGATGAACAATTTTGATTAATTATAAACAATATTTTTGATACCCAATAAGTTCATAATCAGTTTTAAAACTACAGAGATGCGAAAATTCATTATAAGCATGTTCATTGTAACAGTGTTTTTTGTATTATCGATATCGGCATTCTCTACAAAGGAAGGGTAGACACCTGGATGCGAGGTCTTTCCAGCGCAACATCCAGCGATTGTTGTGTGGGGACGGGTGGTTGAGCTGCAGTCGTTTCATCAGATACTCTGAAACACCTTGTTCTGTCAGCAGAAGGGGTACTCGATATATAGAAGAGACATCATGGATTGAAAACACCTACAAAAGATGTACCAGACTGGCATGTTCAGGACCAATGCTTCCAAATACAGAATAAATAATACTTTAATGTGAATTACAGTCTGCTATACTTATTCTGAAGTTGTTTATACTGAAGTATCTCTATACTGATGTGAATAACATTTCCAGTAACATTATGCAATGAAACATCGTTCTCTTGAACTTGATTAGACCGAGGAAAAACATTTGAGATATCTGAGAATTCAAGATATTGAGGGTAAAATACTTAAAGAATAAGTGGTTGGGACTTCCATATCACTTCGAGATATCCATGATATTCGAGATATCGGAGTTTGAGATACCAAAGTTCAACTGTATACGTAAATGAACATTGATTATTTTGAACCAAATTTAAGTCAACCATCTGAATTTCAATATATCTGGAGTATCACTTGAAAGCCTGTATCCTAATCAAATTAAATGATTTTAAAAAACAGACAAAGTATCTACTATCTACAGAAAGGATAGAGCAGAGGCAGAAAATATTACATCTGTCCTGAGAGCACCTTTACTCCCTGCTGAACACATCCATATTGGGGCATATATGAAATATTGTATACCTGAACCCAGAAAGACATGAGTTTCAACAACATTCATGGTTCATGAATACAAGTTACATTCTACACCAGATTCAGAAAAAAAAACAACCACCAAATGAATAGCTTCAAATAAAAAAACCTCTGAACCAAACTAGTTTACACAGAAATGCAAAACACTAATATACCCTCTCAAAGCTCCTATGTTGGGGTGGGGGTGTAGAAAACCAAAAGAATGTTTTGTTGTTGATGACTAATGCCGACAGAGTTCGTGATTTGTAAATGTTAATACCTGCTGAGGTTCTACGTGACAAAATAGTGAGATTTTGGACTTGACACTTTCTGCTACTGGAGTCTGACATCGGCATACTATCTGTATAAAGAGATAAATACAACAGAATAAGAGATAATAGAAAATCTATAATTGCGCGATTTAAATATTTGCTCTATCTAATTCATTGAAATGGTAATTTATTTGCTCGGCAATAAATACACCATTTCAATTCATTACATAGAGCAAATATCAAATCACACAGTACTGATATCTTCTATTTATTTCAAAAGTGAGTGTGTATATCCATTTATTTCATAGTGAGAGTGTGTCTATCCATTTATTTCATAGTGAGAGTGTGTCTATCCATTTATTTCATAGTGAGAGTGTGTATTTCTATTTACTTCATAGTGAGAATGTGTATTTCTATTACCTTCATAGTGAGAATGTGTATATCCATTTATTTCACAGTGAGAGTAAATATATCCATTTATTTGATAGTGAAAGTGTGTATATCCATTTATTTCATAGTGAGAGTCTATCCATTTATTTGATAGTGAAAGTGTGTATATCCATTTATTTCATAGTGAGAGTCTATCCATTTATTTGATAGTGAAAGTATGTATATCCATTTATTTCATAGTGAGAGTCTATCCATTTATTTGATAGTGAGAGTGTGCATCTTCTTTCATTATGTCTATGGACAGAACACATCTTTCCAATTCCTTTAGTCAATGTACATTGTTAACTTTAACATCAAATTTGGGTTGAAGGGCCAGACTTGGTGCCTTTCATTAAAATGTATCCTTCACTTACCAAATCTGGGGACAGACCCAGACCCCTCAGTTCCCGTACGCTCTGCTGCGTGGGCTTACTTTTCTGTTCTCCTGTTGTTCCCGGCTATGAATAAACAAATCATTTCCATTTTATCACTGATTTTGAAATGCCATATTCAAAAAGTAAAACAAACACAAGTTCAGTGCTTTAACTTCGTGACTGCAATTCATTTTTCTGAAGAATCTGTGTTTTTTATTTGACACAATATCACACATATTTTACAAAATAGAACACAATTTGATAAAGGTGTTTTCTGAAATTTGATCACCATCATTGAGTTTTTAGATGTATTTCATCATTGCGTTTTAACCAAAATATTTTGTTGTTTCTAATTATGGAGCGTATACCTGGGGAACGAGACTGACATGCACACAGCAGTAATTTTCACGCTTCACTCGGAAATGGAAGAACTGGCGAAATGCTTCAATGAACGGCATGCCTTCAATGTCTCCTATGGTGCCTCCCAGCTGAAAGTAGAAACACTGAGTCAATGCTGAAGTGTTTACAGTAGGTCAGTTGAAAGTCGTCAGAAACACTGAGTCAGTGCTGAAGTGTTTACAGTCGGTCAGCTGAAAGTTGTCAGAAACACTGAGTCAATGCTGAAGTGTTTACAGTAGGTCAGCTGAAAGTTGTCAGAAACACAGAGTCAATGCTGAAGTGTTTACAGTAATTACAGTACACTATACTGAACAGTGAATGAATTCTCTAGTTTAATTCTCAACAATGAGATTAACTTCATGTAAAGTGCACTTTTAAAATCAAGCAAAATAATGGAAATACAAATCCTTCTTACCATTCTTAAACAATAAGCACTTTAAGGACATCTGTGATGTTCCTCAATAATATATAATTTTTCATGACATTTCATGTACAATTGACTTGCATTCTATCTTGTTTCTACAGAAATCCTGGGGTATATTACCATGTCTGTTTTAGAGTTAGCATATCTGGTTATTGCAAGTGAAAATGTGAAGTCAGTTCTTGCATATTACAGTAAGTTGTATAAGTAGACATCACTGTAACAAAGAGAAAAGTCTTGGAACAATCGGGTATCAAACCAGTGACCTTTGCATTACTAGTTAGGTGATCTAACCACTGAGCTACCCAGTCTGATATCAAAAATTTCATATTACGTCAATATAAAAGTGAAACCAATTTTTGGAAAATCATACAAGAACATTTCATATTGAGAAGATGAAAAACAATTTTAGAGAAAATGTCAGAAACATGCCATATGTCCTTAAATGTACATGTACAACCCTGAGAATGTTCTCCAAAATGCATGTACTTCTACTTCTATCTTTCTTGAAATATCTCTCCAACAAACTTTATCAACAAAAACTTTCTCAACATATGTCTCCAATACAAACTTTCTCAACATGCCCCTCCAACAAACTTTCTAAGCATACCCCTCCAACAAACTTTCTCAACATACCTCTCCACTACAAACTTTCTCAGCATACCTCTCCAACAAACTTTCACAATGTACCTCTCCAACATTAACTTTCTTGACATACCTCTATGATAAAAACTTACTTGACATACCTCTCTATGATACGGTTTTTTTCAGCATACTTCTGCTAAACAATTTTTCTTGGCATACCTCTATGTTAAAATATTTCTTGACATACCTCTCTACGATACACATACATTCCATACAAAACAATCTTTTTCAACATATCTATACAAAACAATCTTTTTCAACATACCTCTATGACATAAACTTTCTCAACGTACCTCCACGATACAAACTTCTGGTATTTTATTGTCTCCGTCCACTGGTATCTTAGCAACTCGCTCCACCCACTCCTGAACTGCATCAGTGATGTGAGGAACAACTGATGAGAATAATTACCAGGTAAAGAATCTAAAATAACTCATCTTAACCAAGGTCAACAAATAAGGGATCTTAGACCCACCTAATATTCAACAGATTAACGACCATCACCATATCTCCTATTTCTCAACAGACAAGACTTGACTAAAGCCAAGCATGTATCAGTTGATAGTACACACATATATGCTCTATTAAACAATATTTCTTTTTATATGTTGGAAATCTGATTAATTTTTTTTTTCAGTATGATAAACTATGTAAAATAATGTCTGCCAATTTCAATAAGCACAATAAATCATTAACTGGTATTTTAAACAAAGTACTGGTCTTTTCAATGTTAGGGGAAACTGGAGATTTTCTACTGCAGAAATGAAATTTATGGTGAAAATGTGCAAGCAAGTAGGAAAAGCATTCTCACAAATTTTGTGAATATTTCCCGCACACAAATAAAAGTTGGTTTAAGGAAATTGCTCCACATTGTATCTCATTATCCTGAAGCACCACTGAAAATTCTACCCACGACATGACTAGTTTACTACTGAATCACCTGTGCCTTTACCTGCGACTTTATTTAGCATAATGTCATTGATGTGATGCTGTGGAATAAAATGTTATAAACCTTGAACAGTTTTCCCAAGGTAGTCCCCTCTTCTTTCTCTATTGATAACATGCTGATAGATTTTTCCTGTGGTAATGTTGTTGTCACGATGAAGGGTGATGTCTAGAAATCTTTCATAATTGCCAAGGTCAAGGTCAACTTCTCCACCATCATCCAAAACAAAAACCTCACCTGTCATTTAATCAAACTCATAAATCCAGTTAACATAAATCAATTACTGTTAAAATTCCTGCAGTTACATTCAACAGCAAACACATATTCAAGTGAACTCTTTCCCCCTTCTTTATAATTTTATTTTTTTTAAAGTTTTACAGTAATAACAATTTACATTTTATCCACAGGAAGGATGTTGAAATTTAAAATAACACAAACCATGCTCATAAGGAGAGAAGGTTCCTGCATCAATGTTGATGTAGGGGTCAATCTTTATGGAGGTCACTCTGATGCCACAGGACTTGAGAATCATACCCAGACTGCTGGCAATGACCCCCTTACCAATTCCACTGATGACGCCTCCAGACACCAACACGTACTTCATGGATGACATGGTTTTCACAAGAAATGCCAGGATTCTGAAGGAAGAAAAACTCTGTCCATATACTGCAAACTAATTTTTCACAATGAAAACAAGATGTGTTTGTGAAACACTAATGTCCCTCTATGGTTTTTCAAAAGTAGGTAAAACCCCTAAGATCAAGGTCATGAGGTCAAAAATATGGTACAAAAGAAAGGTTTCGCTACAAGGAAAAAACATGTTGAATAGACAGACTGAAATCTATATGCAGTAATAGGGTTGATGTGAAGTATAGGACAAAAGACCAATATTTAGCCATTTTCTAAGAAAAATCTGTAGGTCAGTCGTTGCAGCAGATAGGGCAAAGACTTCCCTGCTTTTTCTAGAGTAATACGACGTCTAGGGCATCATTGCAAGTGTAAGTTAAAGCAGTACAGATCTAACAGGTGTTGTGGAAAGCATCAACACTGGTCATTATCACTAAACAGTAAACAAAACTACCACTTTGCCAATCCAACTTCAAGCATTGCATATTCAGAATCTGTTTACTGTTCATCATCTGACATATACCATGTTGGTTTTTAAATATCGCCTATTTTTAGCAAGCCCAGTAAAAGTGAATGAAAGCAATTGTTAAGTTTGCTGTGTTTCAATGTTGTAATTAATTTGTATGTAATATAATGGTGAACGCAGTGAACTCTAATGGTAACATTAGTATGGAGAGAATTAGTCGAAATAAGAAATGACAGTTGATGTACAATCATGAAAATTTTCTTTGTCTCATCCTGGGCACCACCATCTTGATATACCACCATCTTGTGAACATTTAAGAACAGCACTGTGATTTTTTTGGAGGTAGTCTTACCTTAGCTGTGAAGCAATTGTTTTAAACATAGGCCTCAGATTCGTTGGGCAAGGCTAGTGAAAGATATATTGACCTTCTTATCATAGAGGGCAAAGCCCTCTCACTATAGGTAACATGTATACATGTTTAAAAGGAAAAATAGAAAACTAATAAAAATTAAACCATACCCTTACAACTTGAAAATTTTAGCAAATTTTAATGCAAGCACACTGACATGGATATTGCCATTTAGGATCTTGTCTACCCAAGTTCACGTCATTCTTAGATGTTACATAAAATCCATAAAAGCATGTAAACTCCATACTTCCTCAATCATAAAATCACTCCTCAGTTGTGGAGTAAGACATATTAAAATTATGATGCTTCTAAATCTTCAATTAAAGCAGCATAAAAAGTTTACTACCAGAAAATAGGGCCTAATAAGTCTTTTTTTTCTAGTTGCTAGAAACACAAACACCGTAAAAATTACCACTGTAGTTTAGGGATAAAGGAAATGTTAGAGTACACAGTAAGTATGGATAATACATTGTTCTAATCTTCGTAAGTTTGGTTGTGTGAACTTAACAACTAAATGACTAATACTACATTGTACTGTTGAACATGTGATTTCATTCAACTGTGACTAACGTAACACAACCAAAGCCATCTTTACATTCCTTCAATAAAAGGTTTTTAAAAAAAAATTCTACAAAATGTATTAACCATAACATCTCAATATCATTCTCCTGGATTTAAAAAAAAAAAAATGAAAATCAGCTGGAGTATTGTGTATGCTAAAATAAATAAATAATAATAAAAAAAAACAAACACGTGTTTTGGTATTGCTCAACAATGAACTACATTCTAACAAACGCTAAATCTTAACAGAAATTCTGGATAAAAAGTTACAAATTCCCTTCTGTTGATGAGACATATCTACAATATTTTAAACGCACATTTAACATTAAAAGAAGTGTATAATTTAACCTTCAACAGCCGCCAAAACCTCTTTTCAAAACACAATCCTTACAGATAAATCCAGAGAGATTTCGAAAAGATAATATACATACCGATCCCGATCTCATTTGTTTTGCCCATAATTATTTGGATTTAATCGTTAAACTTTTAAGACGGGACTAGGTAGCACTTTATTAGATAAATGAATAAATAAAATTTATGAAATATTTTCTGAAAGAATATAATAGTGTGTAACAGTGTCAATCTATACAATAATAATGGTGGGATTCATAGCCAATCGCTACACATAGAATATAATAGAATATATATAATCATTTACTGCCATTAACATGAGAGAGAGAGAGAGAGAGAGAGAGAGAGAGAGAGAGAGAGAGAGAGAGAGAGAGAGAGAGAGATTAGACCAATTTTGAGAGAGAGAGAGAGAGAGAGAGAGAGAGATTAGACCAATTTTGATTATCAAAAGTCTTACTATTCGAACAATATAAAATGTATATC